>CM038675.1:154013603-154658603 GCA_021605145.1 Aegilops bicornis
TTCCCAAAGAATCAAAGCAGCTCTTCCAGGTGGCTGCACGAGTACAACTAGGAGATGGCAAGAGCACACTATTTTGGGAGGATCGATGGCTTCAGGGATCTCGAGTCCAAGAACTCGCACCGCGCCTGTATTAGCACATCCCCGCACACGCAAGGAAATCCAAAACAGTATACGAGGCCATAACTTCGGATGCATGGACACGCGACCTTGGGTCATCCATCGACCATGCCACCTTGGAGCAGTTCAAGGCCCTGTGGCCCATGGTGGCGGCCACTCGACTCCAGGAGCACGGTAGCAATGTCACCACTTGGGCCTGGAGCAAGGAGGGACAATTCTCGGCCAACTCGGCTTATCAGGACAAGTTTTGGGGATTCGAGGTTTCACCCACGGCCGCCTTCACCTGGGACTCATCGGCACCACTAAGGTGCAGGTTCTTCTCCTGGCTGGCCGTCAAGGACAGATGCTGGACCTCAGACCGGTTGGCGTGGAGATGATTGCCGCACCAGACAGCCTGCCCGCTCTGCGATCAGCACGAGGATACGATCAACCATCTACTCCTGCACTACGTCTTTGCACGACAGTTGTGGGCTACTCTTGCCCGCGTTAGACATGGGCCACGCGGAGCCACGCATGGAGGAGTCACTAACGGGATAGTGCACACGCAGTGGGATAGACAGGCTACCGAAGCAAAGAGCGAGGACGATGCGCGCTAGCTACCTGCCTGTTAGTCATCTGGGAGTTGTGGAAGCACCGAAATGGTGTTGTGTTCGATGGCAAGGCCCCTTGCCTAAGGGACGTGCTGCGCAAGATAGATAGCGAATGTGTTCTTTGGAGAGATGCGGCACTGCTGCGAGGTGATGAGGACACGCATCAAGGTTTAGAGGTAGCACTAAGGTGGGCGCAGGGCGAGTAGTCACGTAGCATAGCGGGTGGAGTAAGGTGTGAGTCTCATGTAGCCATACCTTGTAAACTGCAGTGGGGCTCTTCCCCCTTTTCTTCTTTAATAGATGATACGTACACTCATGCGAATTCGAGAAAAACATTTTGTATCTCTCGGCATCAATCTCATTGGCTAGGACTTTTACGACTCTGGGTTCTACCACAAGCTACTTTTGAACGGGCACGTTTCTATACCGGGTAATTAAACTCTCTTTTTTCCTTGGTGGGGACTCGGTCGAGTAGGTCGTGGTGCAACTCAGGTACATTTGCGAGGGATGCAGTTGGATTTAGGCAAACTTGTTGGTAAAATGGTATGGTGCATGATTGATTTCAATGTCTCTGGAAATATGGTATACTAATAACCTTGTTTGATTAAACAATTTTTTAATGTTTTATTGCTTTTCTTGTGACTCATGTTTTATACTACTTGGTTAGCACATATGTTTACAATATAATCCACAGAAAGGATACCTGGTGTCAAGGAAACGGAGAAAGCATATAATTTGTTTATAGCGGTAGGTTCAGTGTGTTTATCCAGGCGTGTTTTACAAGCAGCGTAGTAGATTATAATTTGTAAGGCTTCAATCATGATAGCTTATAATCAAGTTCAACACGGCATTTCAGAATTCTTGTCCATCTCATGGCGCATGCTGGGAAATGTTGTATATATACCACAAAATGTTAACATCATTATCTTTGACTGTATCCCGCAAATAGAAACATGACAAGCTCAACACCAAGTTAACCATCATTGGAAAACACTCCAACCCAACACAACGTGCCCCATGTGCATGGCCCATGTAGAAAACTGGCGACACCAATTCGTCCGATGCCCAGCAGCTGCAAGCATCAGCGGTGCACTGTTACAGAACCCTCTGACTTCCCCTTCGAACATACTTGGAAATCGGCACCACCCCCTGGAATCGCCAACACACTCACCCCCTTCGTGCTACTCATAGTGCTCTAGAAAATCTAAGATGCCAGGAACACCAAAGTCTTTAGACATATTACACCACCGTGCATGTAATCCAAAACATTATTGATGATCTCACCCTTTCGACAAAGGGAAACGTTTCCAGCCGGATCACCGGCTGAAACGTTCCGCCGGTCGCGCGCAAGCATGCCACGCGCCAGGGCCCCACGCGTCAAGAAACAACTTCCTTTTCCTTATCTTATTTCTCCAGCGCCCGCATCTCATCTCCGTTCTCGTTGTTCTCTCCCCTTTTCCGCGCCTGCGTCATGCTTCTCCCTCCTCCCCGCAGCAAACCACGGCGAGGACTGCCCAAAATAGATCACCGTGCGGCGGTGCCTTGCTGCTGCAAGCTCCATGGCCGGATTCCTCTGCTAGGCGCAGGCCATGGCCGGATTCGAACCATCTAGAAGGGGATTTTTTTTGCGCAATGGACGAGCTGCTAGCGGCATCAATGGAGGTTCGCTGGGGGCGCCTCTTGCAAAAGCTACATCCGGCCATGAAGGTCTTGGAACCGGCCTCGCAGTTTTGCTGGAAAACGGCCCACGCAGGTGCTGGAACGCCAATTAGTGCTACCTTCCTGCACCCGCTTGATCGGAATCGTCAAACAGTGGTGCTGGAATCGGTCACTACGGCTGCTACAACCCGCCATCACAATTGTTGGAACCGTCCACCATGGGTGCTACAAGCTGTCGGCGTCATTGCTGGAACCTGCGGTATGAGGAGCTACAACCGGCAATCTCGTTTGCTACCATCGGCACCACCATATGCTGGAACGGGCCAACTGTTTTGCTACAACCGGCACGAGGCACTGCCTTTGGCGGCAGGCGTGGTGCCGGGAGAATCATGACGCATAGTTTGCTGCAACCAGCAAACTAGAAGCTGGAACTGATGGAATTTTCTGCTACATCGCCGGAGTGGTGCAAGGGCGATGATGGGGGATGGCGCCGCGATTGATGCAACCGGCATTTGTAAAAGCTTCAACTGACATAGAAAAAGCTTCAACCATGAAAAAAAAGGTACAGCCAACATAGAGGAAAAGCTTCAAACGTGGAGGAAAGCTTCAACCCGTGTGAAAAAAGTTTCGGTCGGAACTGAAAAAAGCTTCAACCATACAGAAAAAAGCTTCAACCGGTGTAAAAAAAGCTTCCACCGTGAATCTTCAAAAACCAGGGCCGTCTGCTGAGAGCGGCGACGTTGGGAGCTACGGCCGGCGGCATGGTGATGCTGCGACGGCCGTGTTCCTACGGCGGCAACTAGTTGCTGCAACAACGGAGGCATTAGGCGTCCTGCAAATGGCGGACGTTGCTACGAGGGGCGACGACTGGATGTTGCACGGTGCCCTGCTGGAACCAGCGGGGAAGGCGAGTGGCGACGAGCCGGCGGGGAAGGCGAGTGGCGGCGAGCAGGCGGCGCCTCAAGGTGGGGGCGCTCTCATATCCATGGACAGCAAGGTTGCTGTAGGGACGTCAATGGCAGAGGAGGGATTTTTTTTCTCTGTTTCGTTGGCAGACTAGGAGCCTAGGAGGAAGACGACGATTCATTTTTTAAGTCAATCGTACGATGCAAATCGTTTTAATCATGTGGCCGCTAATAGACCGGCCGAAAGTTTCGACCGGCGTGCCGGCGCATATTACTCGCCTTCGACGCATATTACACTATGTCACCTCACGCTAGTTTGTGAGCTTCTTTGAAATATATTCATGTGGGTACCCCAACCCCCTAAAAGTATCAAATAAAAGTATGCATCCTACGGGCCAGTTTTATTGCACCGGAAACCAATATGCGTTGATCGGACCTAAGAGCCTATAAAGCTCTAGCCTCACTCCCCCCTCTCCTTTCATTGCCGTTGTGGTCACTACTTCTAATAAGACTATCGCAATTCCCACCGACTTCACGGTCCTTCTACGTGAGTCCCCTTTTGCTTTAAGTATTCTCTTGCTCCAAATTACTGTTTTTAATTTATGCAGATACGGATGTATTCAAGATTTAAAATAGTCTGAGATACATCCGTATCTAGACAAATCTAAGACAAGTAATTCAGAACGGAGGGAGTAAGTCCTAAATCTATTGAGAGTATCTTATTCTCGTAAACTTTCTAAACGTTTTGGCAGGCATTAATAAAAACGTAAACATTTGCAAGCAAGCCCAATCTTGGGTCGGTCGAGTGCGCGTCGTCCAATCTGGAAAAATCATACGCACGAGAGGAAGTTACCCGAAGCTCTATCCCTTTATCTCTTTCCTAGAACAACCTCGGCTACTCGTTCTTTCTCCAGCATCTACCCACCCCATCTTCTCGTACATCTCTCGCTTTGCCCAGCCATGGCTGAACCCGAGTTCTTGTGTCTCCTCCAGCCATCCTCCTCCCCCCATCTCTCTGTCCATTGGCCTCGTGCTCGGGCGCTCCGCCAACGCCCTCCTCTCCACAGCTCTCGTGCTCCTAGCGCATCTTGTCTTCCTACCAGTGACCCCCACCATGGCTTTCGCTTTGAGTTGCCGCAAGGCGGTTGGGCACACGCGCACAGGAAGGGGCGCGGTACTGCAAGGGCCGCGCGGCACGTCGGCGAGCTGCAATCGACGCCTAATGAAGCTGCATCAGGTACGACAGTGAGATGCAACCAGTGCTGCAATTGTGGCCGCTGTATCCCGACGAACCCGTGAGGCACCGCCATGCCACACGGGATGCTGCAACCAGCTACGACAGAGCTGGAACCGGCACGTGGCAGATCTAGAACCGGCACGCGGCGGAGCTACAATCGATGGTGCCAATTGCTACAACTAGCAACATTTTTTGATGGAATCACAAAAGGCAGGGTTGCAACCGGTGCACAGCCAAGCTGGAACCAGCACCGCCAATTATTACGCCCAGTGTCGTTTTTTGCTGGAACCAAAGAAAACAAGTATTGCGACCGACGTGAAAAGGAGCTGCAACCAGCCCCAAAAAAGCTGCTACCGACGGCCTACAAAGCTACAACAGGCTTCTGAAAATGCTTCAACCGAAGACGAAAGTCAGGGCCGCCCACCGCGCAATCACAAAAAGCTGTAACCGGCAGCCGAGAAAGTTACAATAGGCTTCTGAAAATGCTTCAACCGCCGCATTGCGTGCTGCAACAGGGACGGGGAACTGCAAGCGTGGACAGAAGAGTACACTCACGTGGATGCTGCAACCGGCACAGCGGCAAGCTGGAACAAGCACAGCTACAAGTTGCAACCGAAGGCGTCAGATGATACAACCGTCGCATGACGAGATGGAACCGAAAGGCGGCAACCACCCCAAAGATTTTTTGGAACCATGGCTGCGGGTGCTACATACACGGGGAGGGAGACGACTACGATGCGGCGGCGATAGCGAGGGGGCGAGCCGACGGCGGGGGAGGATGTGAGGAGGTACAGGGACACATAGGAGATGTGTGCAGGAAGTGGGTCAAACAGCGTGATCCAAGGGACTAGAGGTTCTGTGCGCAGGGCCAGATCTAATGGCCCGCAGGAAGCCAGCTGAATTTTGGGATGGCGCATTGGCGCCTAGCAGTGCCTTAATAAAAAGGATGCGTAATTTGTATTTAATGTATATTCCTTGCAGCTATGAAACCACTAGTAGTACCCCTTGCTATCCGATAAAGAGGATCTCGGTTTAGTTTCTAGATTGTGAAATCACTATTGAAAGCTTTGGGTTGATCCTTTAGTTTCAGTCTCATATGTTGAGCCTAGAGTTGATTTTTTTAGAGTTAAATGATCAATCTTTTCATATTCTCCTATCAATATATCAAGAGAAAATTAAATGCATTGCTTTATTAAACTCGGTATACTATAACCAAATGAGGTTTGCAATACATAGTTTGCAAAAGAAAATGAAATATTATACTAGAGCCATAACTCGATTTAAAATAATTTTCTTTCCTCGGCCAAAGAGAAACTTAATTTGAAAAATAAAGACATAATAGCATAGCCCGCGCGGCGGCACGCCGCGTCCAATGATGCATAGTATTTATACGGATCATAAAGACTATTGTTATATTTTTAATGATAGAATCGTACATGACTAAAACCCAAAAAGAGTAATGAAAGATGAAAAAGGAGTACATTTATTGCAGCCATGTATGATAAATACTGATGAATGAAAGGGTATTACTAATAAGGTCTACTTAGGGCATCTCCAGCCGCGCCCCTAGGAAGGCCTCCCCAGACGATTTTTTCGCGCCGGCGCCGAAAAAACGGCCCAGTCGCGCCCACAGGAGCCCGATTTTTGCCGGCTTGGCGAAAACAGCGCCAGCGGACCCAGCCCGAACCGGCCTTGGGCGCCGGGCGCGAGCGAGCTGTTTTGGCGCGAAAGACGCTGGCCAGCCGCGTCGACAACTCGGCGCCTCGTCTTCCCTAACGGCCTCGGTTCCTTGGGAATCAATGGCAAGGCTGCCGCGGTCAGCCTTGCCATTGATTCCTCACGGCGGCGCTTCACGGACGGCACGCCGACGCCTCCTCTCGCCGCAGACACACGGCGCGGCCCGGCTATAAAAGCCGGGCGGCCTCCACTCGCTGTGCCCACACCAGCCCCCGCCGCCCGTCCGGCCCCTCCCTCTCCTCGCCTCTCCCTAAGCGCCGCCGCCGGCCTCCTCTACCTCTCCCGAGCCCGCCCAGCCCCGCCGTAGTCATGGCGTAACGCTTCCCGGAGGCGGCGGCGGCAACCGGTTGCCCGTTCGCTCCGCGGTCAGAGTCTGAGTCCTGTTCGGCGAACATCCGGCGCCGCCGGACATGCGCGCCGGGCCAACGGGTGGAGACTTCGGCGCCGGGAGTGCCCATTCCCCGTTGCCCGGCCGTGGCGGCGGCAAATGCCGCCGAGGAGGTCGAGATCGTCTGGCGTCCCTCACCGACGCCTAACTCTCCCTCCCCGATGCGCCGCCGACAACCACGCGGCACAGGCGGCGTATGGCGGCGCCGCCAAGAAGCAGCGATTGGCGTCCACCAACGGGCGCGACGGTGGTCGGCGGCAGCGAGAACAGCGAGGGCGCCACCTACGGTGGGCGTCCCCGACCAGCACACTCAAGGGCGTGCTCACGCACCTCGAGGAAACAACGACCCGCCGTTGGCGTACCCGGCGCAGCACCGGCCGCGTCGGGCCATGGGCGCCAAGGAGGTTGGTCCTCCTCCTCCTCTTCCTCCTCCCGATCCTCATCGCACTCCTCCGGCACTCCGGCCCTGCTTTCGGCGTCAAGGCCGAGCCCGCGGTGGAGTCGCCGCTCGGCCAGCGCACTCGCAGCGCCGGCATCGTCATCAACAAGGGCGGCCGGCGCGCCTCCTCCTCGTCGGCTCCTCCGCGCTTCGTCAAGCCAAAGACGGAGCCGGGGCTGGCACCGGTGAAGACGGAGCCGGGGCTGGCGCCGGTGAAGACGGAGCCGGGGCTGGCACCGGTGAAGGCGGAGTTCGACGACGACAACGCGGCCCAAGAATGGGCGCGCCAGGACTCCATTGCGATGGAGAAGGCGCGCCGGGAGAAGGCGAAGGCGCGAACGCCGCCCTGCGCCCGCTTCAAGGAAGCGCCAGCAGCGCGCGATGAAGACGGGTCGTCGTCCTATGCGGCAATGACAGCGACTTCTGACGCGCCGCCGCCGCGATCCGCCATGGCGACGCCGGGTCCAGCAGGCGCCAGCGTCAAGGAGGAGAAGGCCGCATTTAGCGATGGCGACGCATTTACTTCAGCCCTTTTTTTCTTTTTTAGATTAGGTTAATGTAATGAAAATGCGCGAATTTCGCCGAAATTTGCCATGTTTAGCCGAAATTTAACTAATTTTTATCATAACTTCGCCGAACATCCCTTTTTTTATTTTAATACGCGCCTGGGGGCCGACGGCTGGGGACCGACTCGCCCCAAGGCCATTTTTTGCGCCGGCTCACCCCCAGACGGCGCTTTTAGACGCTCCCTGGGGGGCCAACGGCTGGAGATGCCCTTATTGACACCATATACATCCCATTCTATGGAACGTATCATATAGGATGATGCAACCGCATGAAAGTAAATGATTGCAGACGGCCCTAGTTCTGTTTAATCATCCTAGTGTAACCCCATTTAAGATAGTGCTTGTAATGAAGTGGTAGATAGCTTTTGCAAATTCCTGTATCTGTCCAAACGGCGTCTTTGCTCCTGTGTATGTCATTATGGTGAACTATGCACTTGAATATAAATTAATACTACATAATTATCTAAAGCTCGTTATAAACTATCATAAGATGATAGATTTTTTTTTGAACGGAAGATGACTGAACTCGAAATGAGATTTGGAACACCAAATTGACCAACACCAGAGATAGAACTTCCAGAAATATTCTCTCTCATATCACCAACATCATCAACAGCAAGCATGTCTACAAAATATAAAGAAGGATGAGCAACACAGAACAAATACAAAAAATAATCCTAAAATATACCAGACATCTTTTTTTTTGCTTCTCACTAATGAAACTCACCCTTAATAACATTAAACAAAACATCGTCTAAATCTATATATTCTTTCGAAAGAATGAAAACCAGCAACCAGTAAACGTCACTAAAGCGTGGTCATGCTTTTTTTAGCTCATGAACGCTGGGACCGTGTGACCACGTCCACATGTAACTCTCGAGAACAGTTCAGTCTGAATTCTGAACATAAGATCTTGTCCATTTGTATACACTACGCACTAACAAAGATCATATTGAAAAGCAAAGGCTCGCCTAAAAGTGCCGCTGCTTCTTGAACACACACGCATTGTTTAGAGAGTACTATCAATGGAGCACGCCCGTCATGTAATTCTTGAAGAACTATTTAGTCTATAATCTGAACAGGAGCCCTTTCTGCATTTGTTATACACCACACATTGACTGCTGTTGAAAAATAAAGAGTTGGCTACCTTAAAATTGTAAGTAAATTTAGGTGGAAATGTCGTACTTCGTGCGCCAGGTGGGAGTAGGGGTCCAGTGCCGCACGGCAGGGCTAAACAGGATGGACACCACGCGCGAGCGGAGCATGCACAGCTCGATGATCGGCGGGAACATCAAGCACCAGGGCGCCTTGTATTGGTTGATGGAGGCGCCATGAGAGATAGCATAGTCCGTCAGCTCCTCGGACGTGCCGGTCCGGACGACACGGATCTCGAGCAGCCCGATGAAGCCGTCCGCCACTCTACCATGCATGCACACCGTATTCAGTCCCTCATCCATCTCAAGCGTCGATGGTCTCACCGTCCAGTCGGCGCCGGCACCGACCGTCTCCTAGTAGATGAAGTAGTGCCTGGGGATGCTCTTTGTGCTGGTGTACTGTGTACAACGCCATGGACGCGCCATGAGGGGAGCCTCGCGATTGCACTGCAAGGAGAGCCATCCACAAAGCAAATGCTATCGCTACAGATAGAAAGACATGAAAGGCAACACAAAAGAAGAGGCACCTCGACTGCTGCCACCATTATCCGTGCATGCCTCCCACCTACATCTCTCTGTGTAAATCCTCATATGCAGAGAATCTTTTCGAGTGCTCGTTCGAGAACTACGATCTTTGGCTCTAGAACATTTTTTGTTATAGAATTCTAAATCGAGCATTAGTTTGAACGACATAGAAAACTCGACGTGCTTGTGGCGCCGTTGCGATACCTCCGCAGCCGTTGCTCTTTTCCTCGAGCATCAGCAGGGGTAATGTGTGTGTGGCCGGCGACACGCTTTACTTCCCCGGACGCGGCCAGTAGAATAACGTGGGCAGGTCAAATGCACATCGCAATCAACTGGTCCACCGCATGCTGCTCCGATTACAGTGCGTGCATGCGGTCGCTGGCTCGCCCATGTTCCTTTGCCGTCTTATAATTGGACCCAGCTACCCATCCCGGCTAAATTTCGTGTTTTGACCCTTTTCGCATAGAAATTCAGGATCTGACCCCTGTTGGAAAGAATTTCGGGATTTGACCCTTTTTCCTACCGCCACGAGGCTTGGCGGTAGGATTACTTAGCCTACCGCGGTAACTCGTGGCGGTAGGATACTATCCACGTCGCCAGGCGTTAACGGTCTCCGTCCCGTCCGTCCCACCCTACCGCTGTAACCTGTGGCGGTAGCTGTCGATCCTACCGCCGGGGAACTGGCGGTAGGGTCTAGGCACTATAAGCTGGCCGCCCACCCCCTTCTCCCCCACCCAGCCGCCCCAAGAACAGAGGAGTTCTTCCTCTCGCCCCCTCTCTCATCTCCTCCACTCCTCCCTCTGATCTTCGTCGTTTCTTCACCGTTTTTGCGGATCGAGATGGCCCCGAAGAAAGCAAGGTAAGCTCCGTCGATCCCTTCAATTAGTTTTAGTCAAATAGCTTCCGATTAAATCGCATTATTTGATTCAAATCACTCCCCTTTTGCACTAGATTTAATTATTTTGAACCCTAGGATTGATTTAGGTTGATTCTAGATGTTATATTTTGTTAGATATGAACTCTAGTCACTAGTTGGTATGGTTATGTGAAGATGAACCCTAGTTCATATTATTTTGGAGGATTTTTTTATATGATGCATGTGTGGAGGAATTTGTTCTGATATGATGATGCATGTTGATATGCTATGATTCAAGTAGTGGATGTAGTTGGAGAACAAATGTTGAACTCTCAAAATGAACCTAGGTTTAGATTTTTTTTTTCAAGGTGATGAACCTTTTGTGTGATGAATCTATATGTTTAGGTACGAAAGCTTGGAGCAAGCACCGCCGACTCCATCACCGCCTGCTCCTCCCACTCCTCTGCAGCAGATTCCGTCAGAGATGCCGCTCCCGTACATGTACGAGAACTTCCCCGAGCTGCTGCAGCCAGTGGGATCTGTCTCAGACAAGGTCCTAGAGGCGACGAGGGCAAAGCGTTGGCACGAGAGGGCAGAGCGGATCCTCGACGATGTCGTGGGTTGGTCGCAGAGCGTGAAGGAGTGGAAGAAAGTGAAGGCAGAGATGGAGGCAGATCCAAGTATCTGTCGTGTCCACCGGGAAGCGTGCATTGAAGTTGCGCAGAATTACTCCAACTATCTCCTGAGCAATTTGGGCCGGAGAATCTACTTCGAGAGCAATGCGGAGGAGAGAGCCAGGATGCCGCCCCAAGTGCATCTGCGTTCGATATCGCTAATCGGGAAGGGCGGAGGCCAAAACTCCAGCGGGCAGGGCAAGGTGGGAGTGCTTGAACGGTCGGATGCCGACCAGCGTTCCGCCTCCGCCTGAACCGGTGGATCCGCTGCCGTATCTGTCTCCACGGCCAGGCCTAACATACGAGGAGCTCTGAAGATGATGATGTCTGCCCGCTCTTCGAAATTATCCGCAAATCGTCTTATTAGTTTGTCTTGTGTCTTTCAATTATGTTCTCGATGAATAATGAAACTATGTACCTCTTGTAATGCCATCTGTTTATTATCAATTCAGTTTGAACATTAAGTTAACTGCATGCCATTTGTTCTTGTCAATATGAGTATACTTTCATGGTAAAAGAAATGAGTATATACTTTCATGATAAAAAACATGTCTGTATACTTCAAGTGCTATTATTGTGTATGTAATGCTATTTGTTTGAGATCTATTTTTAGCCTCTATATCATTGATGTGAAAAGAAACAAGCAAATAAACTTGAATGTGTAAAACACAGGACCCTACCGCCAGGGACCCTGGCGGTAAGGTCACACAACCTACCGCCATGGCACTTCGATATTTCGTTCTGAAACTTTCGTGAGCAAAACAACCTACCGCCATGTGTTACGGCGGTAGGTTTAGACAAGCTTACCGCCAGGTCACAGCGGTAGGTTACTTATCCACGTCGGCTGCAAACGGCTGCCGTTCCCCTCCGTCGCCCCTACCGCCATGGACCTGGCGGTGGCACCATCTAACCCTACCGCCATAACCCCTGGCGGTAGCGAAAGGGTCAAATCCCGAAATTCTTTCCAACAGGGGTCAGATCCTGAATTTTTATGCAAAAAGGGTCAAAACACGAAATTTTGCCACCCATCCCTGGTCACCGCTTCGCCCAGTTGCTATTGGTCAGAGAAAGGGACACATCGACCGGAGAAGCACCGAAGAAGGAAAAGTGTCAGGCCACAAATCCCAACGTGACAGCGACAACAGTTGAACACACCACCCTGCCCCACATTGGATGAAAAAACACTAAACCCACCCAAAAAACATGACGCTAGTTTAAAAAATTTGAATCAAAACACCGAATCCACAAGACAGTTCTACCCCGCCAGGTACCAAATTAATAGCATGTGTCGCATGCATAATTCACTATAAGTCCTTTTCAAACAAGTGGCTAAACCTCACGGCAAAATCCTTGTCTGGAATAGATGCTTGGGTATGAGGTCCTCTTTTTATGATTATCTATTATTTGTATATTTTAGCTTGTTTAGTAGTAACGTCTAGTTTTTTTCCACAAAGCATAACTTCTTGATTTGTCGCCTTTAACAGTAGAGCACTGCAGGGTAGGCGTGATGAGCAATCTTCAAAACATTAAGAAAAAAAAACAGTAGAGTGCTACACACCTCCATTAACGATTTCTTGCTATCTGGGATCACAGTACACTTTTGAAAAGCAAGCTTTCAGGGGAAAGATGCCCCATTTTCTCACTCAGACCAACTGGCCCGCACACAAAGCAAAGAAGTGATAATTCCACGGTAAACTCTCCAGTTTTTCTTCGACGAATACAAATCTCGTGGTTGTACGATTTCCACAGCATGTCTCAGTCGTCAAGCTAGCAAAATATGACCATGCCAACAACGGCTATCACCATCAGTAACCAGTAACCAGTGAATCTCGCGTATGTTACAGCATAGCTTTGGACAGTTGTGGGTGAGCGTGTGCATGATCGATGATGATGTTTCTAGGAAGATGATAAAACCTCGTTTCACTGAACCATTTGGAATGTTTCGCACCACTTGGTTAGCATGTTTTACAATATATTGTGTGCAGAAAATGAGTCTAAAATCACATGTTCCGAATTAACAAGGAAACATGAGAGACATGCTTTATTTCTAGAAGCCACAAAGATTATAATTTCTAGTGGTATAAGCTCAACACAACATTTTGAAATTATGCCTTGTCCATATCCCTTTTTTTTTCAAGAACCGGTAACCTAGTATTTTATAATTAATAGTAGAAGAGAGTATCAATTACAACATTTACTTCTGAGGTGTGCACAAGTCACCCGCTTACAACTGAACTTGTTCTAATTCTCAGGATTATCTGCCATCTGTCCCGCCTTGCGTGGCTCCAGCTCCCAAAGACGAAATTCTGAACATTCTGTATATAATGAAAATCTAGCATTGTCATCTTTGACCGTGAACGTCGGGATGAAAATATGGGAGGTCACATGACCACCCAATCTTCTAATACATCAAAAATTCGTATGTGCAATTGCGCCCTAAAGAGTCCATAAGACAAAGCCCTGATTTTTCCTACCCTTAGTCTTCTTCTTTCTGTTTTGTATAGATTATGATTTGTAATTAATTTTTTGTTTTTCCTCCGGTTCGGCTCACAAAGCTCTGTTTTTCGGCCGTGAGTTTGCACCAGCAGCAGAGGAATGTTGGAACTCGTGGGCGCCTTTGGAGGTGAAACTCTTCGTTTGGATAGTGTTGCACGACCGTCTCTCGACAGCAGATCGCCTAATCCGCCGCATGCTGCCTCATCCGGATCACTGGAAGCTTCGCAATGGTGCGCCAGAAGATGTGGAGCACATGCTACTTCGGTGCACCTACTCTCGACTGGTATCGATGTCTATACTCAGGCCTCCGTAGCTGGCGAAATGGCGGCCTTCTCTTTCTTCGTCGATACAAAGGGCGTGTCGGTGTTATTTAAACAAAATAGTCTCGGCAACCCTTCGGTTTATATGGCTAGAAGAGAACAACCGAGTCTTTGATGACAAGGCCTCGACGTCCAATTTGGTTGTTGGACGAATCGGGGCGGAGCTGCAACTGCAACTCTGGAGGATGGCAAGAGGATGCAGAGTGAGTGGAGAATGATAGGTTTCCTTTTGCCATGGTGCTAGGGAACCACATATGGTTGCTTAGTTTGTACATTAACATGGTTTTCTTCTTCTTAATACAAAAGGCACGCAATTCTCTTGTGTGTTCTTATTAAAAAAATCACAAGGTACTTTTTTATGGAAGCTTATAACTAACATGACATATTTGAGCAGTTGAAAATTGTGCATTGTCCATCTCATGATGTATATCTAGACATCTGGGGTATTCAATTAAAATTTAACATGTTTATCTTGAATTTCTATCGTCAAATAAACCCCCCCCCCCCCCCACAAAAGCGTCACCTCACTATTCTCCTTCCATGTTCCTAATCGTGACCCCACAACTCGAAACCTCTCTCGTCGTCAACATTGAGTCACTACTTTTGCTCAGACTATCACCATTCCCGGCGGCTTCCCTTCCCTTTGTTTTCATGCGAGCAGATTATTGGAATGTGTTATATATTAGTCCTATCATCTTGGTAGTCATTACTCAAAATAATAAATCATCTTGGTAGTCGTCAATACAAGGGACACAAAAGGAAGCTTTCGGGGGACTAATTTAGTGTTTTGATAAGTTAAGCCAGATCTGATCCTGGTTCATTTTTTTCAACTGAACTTGTTCTAATTCTCAGGATTATCTGCCATCTGTCCCGCCTTGCGCGGCTCCAGCTCCCAAAGACGAAATTCTGAACATTCTGTACATAATGAAAATTTAGCATTGTCATCTTTGACCGTGAACGTCGGGATGAAAATGTGGGAGGTCACATGATCACCCAATCTTCTAATACATCAAAAACTCGTATGTGCAATTGCGCCCTAAAGAGTCCATAAGACAAAGCCCTGATTTTCCCTACCCTTAGTCTTCTTCTTGCTGTTTTGTATAGATTATGATTTGTAATTAATTTTTTGTTTTTCCTCCAGTTCGCTTACAAAGCTCTGTTTTTCGGCCGTGAGTTTGCACCGGCAGCAGAGGAATGCTGGAACTCGTGGGCGCCTTTGGAGGTGAAACTCTTCATTTGGATAGTGTTGCACGACCGTCTCTCGACAGCAGATCGCCTAATCCGCCGCATGCTGCCTAATCCGGATCACTGGAAGCTTCGCAATGGTGCGCCAGAAGATGTGGAGCACATGCTACTTCAGTGCACCTACTCTCGACTGGTATCGATGTCTATACTCAGGCCTGCGCAGCTGGCGAAATGGCGGCCTTCGCTTTCTTTGGTGATACAAAGGGCGTGTCGGAATGATTTGAACAAAATAGTCTCGGCAACCCTTCCGTTTATATGGCTAGAAGAGAACAACCGAGTCTTTGATGACGAGGCCTCGACGTTCAATTTGGTTGTTGGACGAATCGGGGCGGAGCTGCAACTGCAACTCTGGAGGATGGCAAGAGGGTGCAGAGTGAGTGGAGAATGATAAGTTTCCTTTTGCCACGGTGCTAGGGAACCACATATGGTTGCCTAGTTTGTATATTAACATGGTTTTCTTCTCCTTCTTAATACAAAAGGCACGCAATTCTCTTGTGTGTTCTTATTAAAAAAATCACAAGGTACTTTTTTATGGAAGCTTATAATTAACATGACATATTTGAGCAGCTGAAAATTGTGCATTGTCCATCTCATGACGTATATCTTTACATCTGGGGTATTCAATTAAAATTTAAAATGTTTATATTTAATTTCTATCGTAAAATACCCCCCCCCCCCCCCCCAAAAAAAAACGTCACCTCACTATTCTCCTTCCATGTTCCTAATCGTGACCCCACAACTCGAAACCTCTCTCGTCGTCAACATTGAGTCACTACTTTTGATCAGACTATCATCATTCCCGGCGACTTCCCTTCCCTTTGTTTTCATGCGAGTGCAGATTATTGGAATGTGCTATATCTTAGTCCTATCATCTTGGTAGTCATAACTCAAAATAATAAATCATCTTGGTAGTCGTCAATACAAGGGACACAAAAGGAAGCTTTCGGGGGACTAATTTAGTGTTTTGATAAGTTAAGCCAGATCTGATCCTGGTTTGATTTTTTTCTCGAGATTTGACTCCTTTTTTACTGTCGGGGTCGATGGCAATAGGGTATAACTTTCTACTGTCAAGGACCTTGGTGATAGGGTTGCACGCCTTACCGTAAAAAAATTAAGTATCAAATATAATGCTTGTCACGCTTTCTGGTAGAAGCACTCTATGATGAGGGTTGCGCTACCATCAGCCTGTTTGGCGGTAGGGCTACACTCGAATCAAAATCAGATCTGGCTTAACTTTCACGAAAGGGTCACACCAAATTTAGCCGCTTTCAGGGCGAAAGATGCCCCCATTTTCCGTTCAAACTGCACACGCAAACAAAGAAGTGAAGTTCTGCAGTAAACTCTCCAGCTTTTCCTTGCATGCACGGCTGTACGTTCCCAGTTAGGTCAACTCTACTGTTTTCTCTTCCAGCAATACCACAAGCCTCGTGGCCGTAGTTTCCACCGCGTGGTCAGTCCCGCAGAGCCACACCTCCATTTGCACACTGACGACCTCTTTCTATTTTGGACCACAGTGCACATGCGAAAATTGAAGCTTTCCGGGAAAAAGGTGGCCCCATTGTCCGATCCATCCAACCCAAGTTGCTTGCACTTGCACGCACGGACAAAAAAACTGAAAAATCTGCAGTAAACTCTTGTGTTTTCGTCGACGCATACAAGTCTCGTGGCTGTACGTGTCCGCAGCTCGGTCAGAGTCCCGCGGAGCCATGTGTTTCAGTCGTCAAGAAGCCGGCAAAAGATGACCGTGGCAACACCGGCCAGCGCTGGACAGTGACCAGCGATTGAATTCCCTGTGTGGGAAACGCCGGATGCGTGCCGAGGACGACTGCCCTGGACGCCGGAGGAGTCAGCGCGGCGCTGCTGATGCCCGCCTGCCGTTGCAGGTAACTGAAAGTGGCCTATTCTCCCGTGCTTTTCCTGCTGAAGATGCTGAGGAAAAATCGTCGGATGCACGGATGGGTCGACCAACCCCCGCCGAGAGGGACCCCGTCGCCGGCGTCGACGTCGGCGGCGGTTAGGAAGACGACGCCATTGCGGGTACGGTGAGAGACGGAGGCGGAGGAGTGCTGAGCGAATGCTCTGCTGGGTCGTCGTCATGGAGCGACTAGTTGCAGGTAGCCGGTGGGTAGCTAGACTGACAGTGCCAGGGGGAGGAAGGAGGAAATGTACGCGCTCGTGCCGACTGGGATTCCTAGGAGGCTAGGACGGCTTCTCTCTGGAGGGAGAGAGCGAGAGGGAAGAACGGAGTGATCGAGGATTAGTTGGGACTCACAAGTTGAGCTGGTTTGCTTTCGTTGCGGTTCTTCTCTGAGGTAGGTGCGTTTTTTTGGATAGCTTACCACGCACACGCGGAGTGATAGTGTGGTTTGAGGTTGGTGTGTTGCGTGGTTAGTAGTGTTAGAAATTCAAGTCGCGCCCGTATCATTCGAGGAGAAGCTATCGCGACGATGACATCTCAAGACTGATTTGGTAATCTCGTCTACTCCGTGGCCATGATTACGCGCTTCTCTCCATATTCTAAATTCACATAGTAAGCTACCGATAAGCTTGATGATGTTATGCTTCATGCACTAGCTAACGTAACCAACAGTTCAAACTGACAAAAAGGGTTAGGCAATCTTTATATACACTTCAACACTTGGGATCATCAATCATCGTCTCGTGCCACCGTTGAGACCAATCCAATCACACTGCCATGCAGGGGCGGCGCTAGGGGTATTCTTGGGTCTTCATGTGAATACCAATGACTTTTACAAAACAATGTTGATTTGGCAAAAGAGTGACAATTTTTGAAAAACTGCAATAATTTTGGTAGAATGAATACACATGAATACCCGGTTGCAAATTCCTATAGCCGCCACTGCTGCCATGAGCACCAGAGCCGTGTCGTTCCTTCCATGCTCTTTATCTAACGTATTAACTTATGTCCAGTGTATTCTTGGGACGACACTAGGCGCCGACAGATCGATGCGAGAGCCCGATCGGCAGCCTTCATGAGCCGTCGGATGCTAGCTATCGGATCATAGAAGCCCTCGTCGTCCTCTTCGCACACCTTCTCCTTAATCGTGCGAAATCATCCGGATGATTGTAATTGTTTACCTCTATTTTTTGGCTGCCTTGTGGTGCCTCTGCATATAGACAAAAGCTACATACTTTTTCGGACACGGCTGTTCATAAGCTCGGGTGAACAGTAAAATCAAAATAAATTTTTAAAGTTACAATAATGTCTGAACTTTTTCTGTGCCAAAGATTGACATATGTTTCATAGCTTGCAAAGTTCCATCACCGGATGACGTTCGTGGAAACGTGGTAAGAAAACAAAATCGACGCTCAAAAATATTATTTTCAAAAGCAATTTGGAGCATCGTTTTTGTTTTTTGCCACGTCTTCCACAAATATCATTTCTTCACGGAACTTTGCAAGCTATGAAAACATTTCTCAATGTTCGGTATAAAAGAATCAGAATTTTTTTAAATCCTTTTCAATTTTTTTACTATTCACTCAAGCTCACATGACATTGGGATAAGAACAACACTTTCGCATATGTATCTTCCTTTTCTAATTATAAATACAACTATAATCTGACATGTACACATATATTTGACGCACATTTCAACAAGTAAAATATATTCAAAAAAGTAATTGGGCGTGTCATGTGAAAGTACACAAGTCCGTATGATTTTGCTTTTAATTTTAGAACAAACTAATCTTTCACAGAGAGTGCCTTTGATCTCGTGTTGAGCAAAAAATATAGTGTATATTGAGCAATATATAGTTCCCGCGCGCTCCTAGCGAGGTGAATGTTGGACTCGCCTACACACCAACTCACAGCTTATGGGCTAGGCCCAACAACGTTGTTCTTTGGGAACAACATCAGTATTCCTGCGAATTTGACATCAGTGTTTTTTTTTTGTGAGAAGACTTCCGGTCTAATCATCTTCAATCATGGCAAAACAACGAACATCATAAATATAAAAATTAAATCCAGGTCCGTACACCACCTAGCGACGATTACAAGCACTAAAGCGAGCCGAAGGCGCGCCGCCGTCATAGCCCCTCCATCGCCAGAGCCGAGCAAAACTTGTTGTAGTAGACAATTGGCAAGTCGTCGTCCTAAGGCCCCATAGGACAAGCACATCAGAGTAGCAACCGCCACTGATGAAGTGTAGCGCAGATCGAAAGGATCCAATCTGAAGAAACAATAACGTAGACGAACTACAACCAGATACGAGCAACTCCACCAAGGACGGACCCGCCGAAGACACACCTCCAGACGCCCACCAACGATGTTAGACACACCATCAAAACAGGGGCTAGGCGGGGAGAACCTTATTCCATCTTCAAGGGGCCACCGTCGTCTTGTCTTCCTGACCAGGACATAAACCCTAACAACACTTGAAAAAACATCTAAAAAGAGAGCCCTCCCGCCGGCAAGGGCCGGGATCCACCACGCCATCATGGCCCTAAGGCCACCGGAGATGAGGCGGACCGGCGGCGGCGCCGGTGGGAAGCAAAGGAACCCTAAGCTTTTCTTGGGAAGGAGGCATCTTCCAGCGATAGTTTCATTCTATTTTATTGTTTTGTGTTTATTTTTATTTCTATTTTAAAAATATTCTAAATACATATATATCCAAAAAAACAACTTACCTTTTGAAAAGCGTTCATCACAGATTTAATAAAATATTAATTCAGTGTAAAAACTGTGTGCCGTCCAAAATAAAATAACATTGAAGCATTTCACAACATATGTTTATGAAATTCTTATAAAATGTATAAAAAAACTAAAAATTTATTTGCCTAGTTTTTTAGAAAGTTTTGTATATTAAAAAAATGTCCATGATATTTAAAAAAAATCACGTGTTTCAGAATATGTCCATGCCTTTTTCAAAAGAATATGTAATACTACTATGTAAATAGTAAATGTGCACGCACAACGCACGTGTTGAGTGTGATGATTCGGTCCAGTAATGAGACTTAACCTACGTAGCTACTTACAGATAAAAAAACACATAGTTCGTTTCCATCTCATCATGTGCATCTTCTCTTTTCACCATGTCGTACCATGCAACTCTATTTCTTCAAAACCCGTAGGAAGACGTGTAGAACGAACGTCTTCAACATATAGAGCAAACAAAGGGCTTAAATTTGCAAGAAAAAACTCAGTCATACAACACACAAGCAACTCTGATCCTTCAAAACCGTGCCAAGCTGCTATGGTTACATTTGACAGCGACTATTTCAGGCTCAAAAAGGTTTCTCTTCAGTCGGGTCCGTTTTCCCTCCACCGTCACATATATGCATCCAACGGACCTGTAACCTTCTTCCTCCAGGCATACGCCAACACACACGACCGCCCATGTTGCAGCCTTGCCGCCCTGGTCTGCCCGAGGTACCGCTGCTGCCGCCGTCATCCCTCTAACCCACCTCTACCCAAACCCCATAACCCGCTGCATGTCCTTCGCCGCCGACACCACGACAAGTTGCGCCGTCCCTGCCTACGTCCAGGTCCTAGCTCCATCTCCATCTTGGAGATGCCGTGACAGGCAGTGTCACCTCCATCTGAGCCTTAGTGCCGTCTCACCTACTTCTCAGGCACATGTCGACCGACGCAGCAGAAAATTCCAGTCACCTGATAAATAGCAAGCACAATTGTAATTACATGAAATAACTTCACTTCTATAGGGGCCTCAAAAGAATTTAATGACAACCTTGCTGTAAAATTTGTCGATCTAGATGCTGACAGTTCCAAGGGTTGATTGTGAACCAACAGTTTCTCATTAGATCCTTCGGCTCGGGCAAAAAAAGATTAAATCAAATAATGCAGCCCTAGGAAAAAAGGCCATAGAAAGATTCCAGGTCCACTGAGAGAAGACAAATGAATTAAAACAATTTTTTAAAGGTTCACGTTGCTATCAATAAGACCAAATCATGTTCTGGATAACCAAATTCAGTCTCATGTATTCGGCACTTAGGAGCTATACATTCCAAAATTACGTTGTTGTAGCATAAATCAATGTATTAACATATATATGGTTTAGTCTGAGAAATAAGTTGTCTTGTCAAGCATAACTTCTGAATGTATAAAACAATAAGGAGGAAATAAATGTGATCATGAAAGCCATCTTCCTCAAACTTTATTGTGTAACTGTATTTAGTTTTTTGACCTGCTGTAACTGCATTTAGCGGAAGCATAATTTGCTCCAGAACCAAGAAAAAAAACAATGAAATGACCACAGATTTAACATGGATAGAAATGTGGCAAATAAAAAATGGAGTGCCTTATGACCTGTAACATATATGAAAACAAGACCAGGTGCATGTGGCTGGTGCATCAGGATATGTAAGAAGTCAGCAAGAATCGTGTGTTGATCAAGCAGGGCCAATGCCAGGTGAATAGACCAAATATCATACTCCAAACCTCCCATTTGACAGTAAAAAGACCTTACTTTCATTGGCATGTCCGTTATTATTGATCAAGAAAGTATAAATCATATGTACATTGAAAATGTTCACGTGCTCACGCCCTCAAATGGCAGACCAACAACTAAGATAAACCATACCCATAGGTTAGTTTTTAAAGCAATGCTTTCTTTTCTCATATACAAATAGTTCCGTATACTAACAGTCTAACCCAGCAATCGTGCACATGCAACTTCGGAAGTAATATAAATATAGATCATTGCATGTTAATTGCTATATCAACAAAACTCAACAGAAAAGAAGGAATGCTGAGCTGTAAACAAATATATTGCATGTTAGTTGTAGTCGCAGCAAATCGTTCCCTGACGCCTAGAAGACATGCCATTACAAAACATAGCACCTCACACATGTAGCAAAAATCTAACATGTCGTTACAGAATTAGCAGAGCATAAAGTCAGTCATAAATGTGGACTAAATTTTAAGGAAACATAAAAGTATCTATGTAAATAAGCTTTCAGTGGCCTAGTTCGAGATTAAGCACCACTATCCATTGTTCCATCATTCAGCTAAAAATCAAAATATTTGATTGATATTGATCCCCTCGAGAAAAAACATAAAATCAGGCTTGTCAATAGCTAGCTATTGTATGTGTATCTCCAAATTGTCAACTGTCACTGATTCGAGGGTGAGTGAATATGAAAACAAATCAGACATAAAATGAAAACCTGCAAAAGATTGCAGGTGCTAATCAGTATACTTTACTAACAGTTTGGTTGCAGAGTAAAAAGAGATTCTAAATCCAAATCTAAGACTATATGAACAACAGGGGAGGGGTTGAAATAGCCAACAACTTCTGACTTTGAGTCGAAGTTTGGATTGTACATAAGACAAGTATTGCAGAATAAACAACATTCAGGTAACAAGAAGGCTTGCATCAACCAAAAAATATATATAATTTAATACATGGAAGAGTACGAATACAACGTTCAGTGTGAACACGGGTCTTCCATGGAATTGCTCAACAAGCAGCCTTAAAAAATAATATCATTGCTCAACAAATGGGATAAACAGAGATAAAAATATCACATGTAGACTCAGATTTAATTCAACGAATATTCCCCATGTTATGGATACAATATTGATAACTCGAGAAATATTACAGATAGATCAGAGTTGTAAAATTGAGGTGATCCAAAAAAATGGACATTTCACTGGCTGACGGCAATCTCTATTAGTACAGAATCTATATGAAAATACTCAACTGTTATGAAAGAACTATAAGAATTGTTGTATGGGTACAATCAGGAGTGCTCAGAATTGCAATTAGGACCTTCCAGTAGCTGAGGGGAATCTATAGTTAATACAAAATCACTATACAAATATTCAACTCATAAGAAAGAACTACAAATACTTGTTGTATGGGTTCAATTATGAGTGCTCAACAGGTGAAATAATATACTTGTTGTATATGTGTCCGTCCTTTGCGACGGTTATCAAAAATGGGAAAATAAATACTCCCTCCGTTTCTAAATAATTGTCTTTTTAGAGATTTCAACAAGTGACTACATACGGAGCAAAATGAGTGAATCTACACTCTAAAACATGTCTACATACATCCGTATGTTGTAGTCCATTTGAGATGGCTAGAAAGATAATTATTTGGGAACGGAGGGAGTATATCTTTAGTACTGTAGCACACCTTTGATGTATAATTCCGTATGAAGACATTTATTTACTACCCCTATATGCAAAAAATGGCGATGAACAAATACTACCGGCTGCTCATATCTGTTCAAGGAGACGACATATCCATTACAAATAGTGAATTTTAGTATTTCAATCTATTCATGTTGCCCTTATGTATCATGTATTATACTATGTGCCTAGAAAATACACCCAAAAGGAAGCTGCAGAGAAAGGACCAGTCGAGCACTGATGAATCTAGCATGCATTTGTCAGTAAGGACTCACATTAAAATCTGACGAAATGACTAATCGAGTACAGCCCTTTTGTGCACCATTAGAGTACAGGCTGTTGACTTGTATGAGTTCCACAAGTGCCTGTTCTTGCCATCAGAGAGTCAGGGAGCCACGGGCAGCGGAGGTTATTTCATCTACAACAGAGTGGCGACGAACAATCAAAATCAAATAAATGAAATCGACAAGATTGCTTCCAGTCAATGGGAATGAAGGACGATGGAGAAGATAACACACCAGTGAGTGAAGTTGATGCCGCCCCTCGTGCGCGCTTATGGTCTGACATGGGGGGAGCGGGGAGGGAGGCCAGG
Source organism: Aegilops bicornis (assembly GCA_021605145.1). Classification (NCBI taxonomy): domain Eukaryota; kingdom Viridiplantae; phylum Streptophyta; class Magnoliopsida; order Poales; family Poaceae; genus Aegilops; species Aegilops bicornis. The sequence goes on from CM038675.1 coordinate 154,037,220, forward strand.
AGCGTGCCGGCGAGGGCTTCGTGGGGATAGCGAGACGCGCACAGGTGAGGGCGTCGTGGGAGGCGGCAAGGGTGACGGGGAGGGCCGCCGGCGCGGCGAGAGCGCGGCCGGGGGGGGGGGGGGGGGGGATCTGGGGAGGGGGAGGGACTCACGGAGCGTGCCGGCGAGGAGCGCGCAGGCAGGGCGTCTAGGGGCGACGGCGACGACGACGATGGCGAGCGGTGTGGCGGGTGGGGTGGCGATGCGGATGCGGATGGCAGAGTTTTCGTCCGCCGCATCAAATTGCTAGACGTATTTTTAGTGATGGTTAGTTGTTATTTGGATGGTTAGATCTAAATAAGGAGCCAAATCGTGAGGCTCTAATTATCCTGTGTAGTTCTGTGTACGTTAGCGGGGTGCGTTTAAAGAAAAAAATGTTTGCTTGTTTAAGAGAAATAATAAATAATAATAATAAGTAGAGATACACATAACTAAAAAAATTAACATTCAAAAAAATGTTCAACGAGTATTTGAAAATGTCTAACATTTATTGAAAAATTGTTAATTGAATGTAATAAAAATGTTCTTGTTATTTAGACATATATTTTGTAATATTCAAAGAATGTTCTTTGTAAATTTGAAAGTTGTTTAACATATCATCGATAAATTGTTTCAAAACATGATTTCGAAAATATTTATCATATATTTGAAAAATGTTCTATAAAAACAATGTTTCACATGTATTGAAAAGTGCACAACATGTATTGAAAAGGGAAAATTAAAATTTAACAGTAAAATGGAAACTAAAAAAGGGAGAACCATAGAAAGCACAGTAAGAATAAATGTATAAAAAACCAGATGGGAGATTCTAAAACTAGTATGTACTGGTCCATAGAACCTCCGCAAAACCAGTTCAATGTGTCAGCCCACTAAGATATGAGTGCCACCGGCGCTAGAGGCGAGGCGAGGCTACGAGCATGATTGGTTTGATGCCAAAAATTGGCATGTTAACATTTGGCAAATGCCAAATATTGACTAGTGCTTGGTTGGTTACCATGTTTACTTGCCAACCTCACAAGAAGTTGCCAATTTTTGGTAACTTTTGATATTGCCAATTGTTGGCTTGCCAAGTATTGGCAATGCCAAATGTTGACATCAAACCAGTTATCCTCTACATCTCCCTGTAAGCGAGATATAACTCTAGCGTATTCCGAAGAATATGATAGGACTCACACATGAGGAGCGCTGGGTCAGGCCCATGACTCAGTTTTTGCTCGGGTTTTTTTTTCCTTTTCTCCTTTAATTTTTTTTGTTGTCCATTTGTTTTATGTTTTTTGTTTTATACATGCATTTTTCTAAAAAATGTGGTGAATATTATACAAAAAGTGATGAATATTGCTAAATACATGGAGAACAATTTTAAGAATACATGATGAAATACATGCATAATATATTTTGTTTCTTGCAGGTGTGTCGTCATCTTAGTTGGTGGTGCTCTCCGGTCCAGCCAATGTCATCGAGTCCTAATGGGTCGACATCCTCGTCCCTGGGAGGAAGGGGATAGGGCTACCCTCCCCAATGGCTTTAGCCCGGCCCGACGACGAGCACCTGCTTTTTCTCTGCAATGGCTCGCCTTGTTTCGTCTCGCCATAGTTGTCTCCATGTCCTTGGTGTTGAATTTCGTTTTTGATGACCCCCAACACTTTCCCTTTGCTCGGGTGTCCGAGAACGGCAGTGAAGTAGGCTGCATGGTGTGCTACAAGTTTCGAGCGAGCTGTGTCCCGTGTTATCTCCATGTGGTCTCGTAACTAGCTCCTTGCATAACTCTCGGATGGGCGCCTCTTCTTATCGACAGTGTGGGCGTCCTTCGAACCAGGATGAGAGGCTAGGGTCCCTCTTCGGAATTAGAGAAGGAGTTGTGTTCCCGCAACCCAGTGGAGCAGTGTTGATTCGTCCTCTAGTGGCTATCGGCTCATCGAGGAAGCCTCTTCTGCTTAGTTGTGTTTGGATCTTGAGTGTAGTGAGCATCAACATTTGCAAGATGTTCTTTCTCCATTTTCTTTAGCTTGCTATGTGTGTTGCATTGTAGGCTGCTCTATCAACTTCATGTATCGTTTGGTCGACTGTTTCATGATGGCTATATGTAAACGACGGTCGGTTGATGACTTTATTAATTCAAAGCCGGGCTCTCTTCGAGCCTTTCATCTGAAATTGTCACTACTTTCCACTATCCGAGCAGCTACGTGCACTGTTCTAAAAATTCCACGACGTTGCTGCACAACCATACCTTTTGCTACGTGCACTGTTCTAGAAATTCCAGGACGCCGCTGCACAGCCGTACCTTTTGCGACAAGACAGAAAAAGAAAGACCAGCGGATCATATCAAAGATCAGACAAAATAAGGATTAGTTTCTAGCTGATCATCGGTGGAGCACTTCGGATCAATACATTTCTCCAGAAAAAACAGACTCTGAATCGAAGTTAGCATGCAGCATTTGGTAATGGTCCGTCCGTCGGAGCCCGTTGATCTGGCGACGGCGACCGAGTCCGCGGACACTCCTCTGTACAGCCAACCTCCTGTAGCGCCGGCAGGCCGTCGCCGGCCTACGACACCGAGTAGCGCCGGTTCCTCGAGGACGAGCCGGACGACTTGTTGGACCCCAGCGGCTTGGCCGACGACCGCGGGCTCTGCGAGCTCCCGGACGTGTCCGAGCTCTTGCTGACCACCTCGCCGGGCCCCGGCGGCTTCCCGACGACCCACAGCCGGTCAAAGATCCTCCGCGACCGCGACGACAGCGACATCCTGCTGCTCTGGTTCGCGATGCTGGCGCTCCTCGCCAGGCGCCGGCCGTCGCTGACGACGTCCTCTGCGCGGCGGCGGTCCTCGCCGACCAGCTTCAGGCTCATGCTCCCGATCTGCTTCCTCAGGGCCGCCGACGGGGTCGGGGGCTCCGGCAGCGCCAGCGCCAGCGCGCGGTTCTTCCAGCAGTCGCCGTCGTCGTCGTCCAGTTCCAGGTGCGCGTTGCCGTCGCCGGCGGCGGCCAGCAGGAGCGACGTGCTCGCGCTCCCCGCCGCCGCGCGCATCTGCTCGAAGAAGAGCACCTGCACCACCACGCGCAGCGGGAGCCGGTCGTTCTGCGCCGCGTGGATGCTCGCCTCCTTGGACAGCTTCTTCACGTCCATCAGGCTCGAGATCCTCCTCTTCTCCACCTTCGACAGATTTGGGTGCATCTGACAAGAAGATAACACCAGTTTTCATGTCAAGATCATCACAAAATACAGTACGATTCTTGGCAAACAAACATGCATGAGACGAGATGTAATGTACCTTGAGGAAGACATCAATGGCGGTGTACAGGGCGTCGTGCGACGGCCTGGCCGACTCGGGCATCGAGGTCGCCAGCCCGACGAAGCTCGACACCGGCAGGTTCGGGTCGGCGGCGACCTCCGCCAAGTACCCGTCGACGAGCTTGCATAGCGCCAGCAAGGAAGGGTCGTCTGCCTCCCCATTCGTCTCAAACACATCCTCCCCGTCAATGTCGTCGAGTCCGGCGCGCCGAATGTACCGGCCGACGAGCGCCTCGACAAGCTCGACGTCGTAGGTGGTCTGCGCCGGCGGCTTGGAGGGTATCAGGAGATCACTCACCGATGCATCGTGCAGCTGCAGGACGATCCTGTCCATGAGCTCCTCCCTCAGCAGCTCCCCTGCCCCGACCAGGACGGCGAGCTTCAGCAGGTTCAGGAGGAACTGGCAGGAGCAGCCGCACGGCGACGACCCATCGCCGTCCGACGGCATCAGCCAGACGATGGTCTCGAGCACTTCCAAGGCGCAGGCATCGTCGTCGTCTGCCGGGGTATCGCCACGCCGGCAGCTCTCCGGGAGCCACCGCGCGGCGTAGGCCCTAAGAGCTTCCCCGACGACATCAGAGGGCAGCCTATCCCCTCTGGACTTGATCGCCACCATGACGCGCTTGTAGAGCTCCACGTCCAGCTCGCACAGGTCCTCCACCCACCAGTCCCGCGGCACGGCCGGCGACGACGAGGAGCACCGGCGAGCCTCGACGATCTCGTCAGACGACGCCGCCTTCCGGTTGTACGTGTACGACCAGACCACGCTCCCGGGGCTGGCCGTGGCCTTGGCGGCGATGGAGTCGACGCAGCGCGCGACGAGCCTGAGGTCCTCGGGCCACGGCAGCAGCGCGACGGTGCTCTGCAGCGCGATGATGGAGTCCTTCCAGCTCCGGAAGACGCCGGAGTTGAGGAACACCTCGATCTTGAACACGAGGTTGCCCTTGTCCACGTCCTCCGTCATGCCCAGGTGCTCGGCGGCGCACCTGGCGGCCACCACGTTGTACGGGTTGAGCGTGACGACCATGCCGTAGCAGAACTTGGCGCAGATCTCGAAGGCCCTCGCGCCGCCCGGCAGGCCGTCAACGCGGACCTCGTCGGCGCCGCCCTGGCTCGCCTCCACGATCAGCCTCTGCAGCAGGCTGCTCTTGGACAGCAGGGGGAACTGCAACCACATTGCACACAATCAACAAAATTACAGCAGCCATTAACCAACGGAAATTACAGCGTTAACCGATGGTTTTACAAAGAAAATTTTTGGTAGCCATGATTGAGTGAACAGTGGGGAATTGCTGATCTGCTGTAGCATTCTGTGTCTGCTCCGAGCGGACGCAGCAAATGGGCATATTCAATTGCGAGGCGCTACGTGCAAACGTGTGCAGCCACCAGCCATGTCCGCATATACAAGCTCGTGGAAATGGAAAGCCGATCTAGAGGAACTCATGGAAAGATTCTGAGCGGCGGGCGGCGTGGAACCAAATTACAAGTGGCAGAGCTTGACCGAAAGACGTTGAGACGCAGCCGCATCTTGCGGTGTGCTCGTAGCTGTACGTTGGCGCATGCATTGTTTGTTCTAACTCGAGCTTCAGAAGCTCAGATATAGCAGCAATGATTTCAATGGGTAAAATGCAGATCAGTTAAGGTAATTTACCTTGTGCAGGTAGAAGCTGGCGTCGTCGACATGGACGACGATGTCTGACGGCAGGTCGGACAGCACGTATCTGCGGGAGGATGATCTGTTCAGAGTTACATGCTGATAATGTTGAACAAGACATGGTAGAAGCTGAGAATGTAGCAGATCATGAACACGAATAAAATGTTGACAACTACATCTACATGGAGGAATACCAAGATAAGTAGTTTTGATATTCTCTTCTGTCAGTGAAATACATACGACATTTTCCGAAAAAATGATTGATTTACCAAACATTCTCCAAAAAATAACTAGTAGTAGTATTAATCAAATACTAGCAGTGAGAGAACATTCTTGTTGAGGTCCAGACGTACAGATACGCTCCAACGGGAACTAAAAATAACGGAAAGAGGTGTGAAGTCCGAGATCCGGTGGGCGTGGCCATGTGGGGAGGAAGAGAAAACAAGCAGCATTTTGATCGGCATCGCAACTTTACAGGTAAAAATACTCCTGCGGCGAGCAGAAAAGAATCCTATGATCCATATCGCAACTGCTACGACCATGGCTTGTTTGTGCAGCAGCCAGAAGGTGGGGAAGGGCCACCTTTTTTCGCCTCATCACTGGTCAAATGACTCAACGTACGTAGGCTCACGAGCGCTCGGGCGGTAGTAGCAGGGGTAGCATAGCAGCAGCCCCACAGCTCAAGATCAGTTCATTAGGGGTGGGTAGAAACTACTCATGTAACGCAAGCAGAAGAAAGGCTTTTTTAGGGAGGAAAAGACCAAGAATACATGCTTGAGAAAAGATTTGCACCTGTAAAAAAAAGGACAGTCTCTTGTGTAAAACACTGCATTATTCTTTTCTTTCAGAGAAAAAATTTTGAGAGATGGAAATGGAGCAGCCAGGAACAAATCTAGCCTGTCCTACTGCTAGGAGGAGAGGCCGAGAAAATTAGAACAGCAAAAGCCAATGCTTCAAACGCTACACATTCTGTTCGATCACACAGCACGGCAGGTAAGAAGAAGCAGGAGATGTAACCTTGGAAATGGCCAAAGAGAGAGGAGGGGCTCACCTGGAGTCGCCGCCGCCGCCGTCGGCCTGGAAGGCGTCCGGCTTGGAGCCGAGCTTCATGAACTTCATGGCGAGGACGAACCGGTGAACTGCTCTTACTGCTCTCTGCCTCTCTCTCTTCCTCCTCGGCGACAGCTTCTCTGCGGCTCAGCGTGCGCCTCTTGCTTTCATCCCACGCCTCCCTGCTGCCTCCTGCTTCCTCTCCCTCCTCCTGCGGCGCCGGTTCTTCACCTGTTTTATTTACTCCGGGAGCAGAGGACGTAGTCCCGAGAAACGCACACACACGGGCAGAGAGAGGCGAGAGAGAGAGAGAGAGAGAGATGGCTTGGCTGGTTTGGTGAGCGGAGGGGTGGTGGAATTAAACTCGGCGCCTTTACTGCGGGTGCATGCCGCGTTCGGCTACCTAGCGCTCTACTGGCGGTAGCGGGCTGCACGCCTGCCTGCCTGGTCTTTTCTTTTCCTATTTTCTCTCCTTCAGTTTGCGCGTGCTATACGGCGGCTCCTCCTGAATTTCTGCGTACGGGACCGAGATTTGGAGATGGGCCAACCAAAGATCTGCCTTCGCAAAAGCTGGATGATTAGGGACACGGGTTGACTCGCCATGATCAAATGTTCCTTGGTTTCTCGCGGTCGGCTCACTCACCATCTCCACCCTTGAGGGCCGACCCCCACCCCCCTCCCCTACAAGCTAGCGAGTTGGACGCAAACCCTAGCCGCCGCCGAACACCAACCCCTCCTCCCACGCCGTCAGGCAAAGGCTGGTATGGCATCGGCGGCGACATGCCCTACGGTGTTGGTGGGGGGGGGGGGGTCCTCGGGTTGTCTTCTGCGCAAGCAGCGGTGTCTCGGAACCTGGGCGGCGGCCCATGGGCTTTAAGGTGGCGACGACTGTCCGCTGCCATGCGTACAGCGCGGCGGTCGGGTCTGATGTCGGGCAACCGCAACTCCGGCAACGTCCATAGTTCACCCGCGTTAGTTGCCCTTATTCGGATCTGAATGGCTTAGTGGTGGTGATGCGGAAACGGTCGATCAGGTGGCGGTGTCTGCATGCTATTCTGCGGCAATCTCCTGCGGCTCCACGGGGGCGGTGTTCACCGAAAGGTCTTCGAGAGGGTTCATCTCTCGAGATCCGGTTGCAACTTTCGACGGTGAGATGAAAACTATGGATCAAGCCTTGACATAGAGGGATGGTTGTGGAACAGCGGTGATTGCTCTTCGCATTTACAGAAAAAGGGTTCCCCGCTTTGTATTCCAAAGCATCCCACACGAGTACAGAGATCGCTATGGCGAGCAGCACAACACACCAAAAGAAAAGGAAGAAAAAGAAACAAATGCCAACCACGGCAGCTCGGCAAAGCGCGGATGACCCGCCACCGCGGCGCCCACCGGATACAAACCACCACATACCGAGGCTCCGAACCGCCGCGTACCAAGCAACACCTCCAAGAAGGAATGCGACGCCGACGACGCTGCTGCCTGGACGAAGTCCTAGGGTTTTTCCCGGCACGCGGAGGGAGGTGGGGGTGAATACCACCGACAACCTCCAGGAAGAAAAGGTGGCACCCGCAGGTGGCACCGCGTCGGGGCCGGAGCCGGCAAGGATTTCTCCCACATTCCAAACCCAACCGCCCAACCAGACAGAACCGACCCGCCAAACCGTCGCCCACCACCATGCACCAACGCAGTAGCACCGCCACCCACGCCGCCTCACTACGAACACCACCACGAGGCCAAGAGGGCCGGAGAGAAGCGCACCACGACGGGAGCAGCAACACCTACGCCGAGCGGGAGGGAACCACCTCCACCGCCATCGTGCGGGAGGCCCGTGCCTCCCAGACCGTCATGATAGCCGTCCGACGCAGCGTGGGCATGCTGGGCCACCTCGCCCAGCCAGTTCGCAGCTGGGTTAAGCCCCGGGCCGCCAGATGCAAAGAGTCGGGCTGGCGCCGCCAAAGACCGCTTCGTTGCATCTCCCCCGCCTCTCAAAAGCCACGCCGGAGACCAGCCCCGCCGCCGGCCCGCCCAGGCCCAGATCTGGGCCGAGTGGACGACGCCAGATCCCGCCGCCACACCTCTGATGTCTACTACACAACCTTCTTCTTGTAGACGTTGTTGGGCGTGTAACTGCACAGGTTTGTAGGACAGTAGCAAATTTCCCTCAAGTGGATGACCTAAAGTTTATCAATCCGTAGGAGGCGTAGGATGAAGATGGTCTCTCTCAAACAACCCTGTAACCAAATAACAAAGAGTCTCTTGTGTCCCCAATGCACCCAATACAATGGTAAATTGTATAGGTGCACTAGCTCGGCGAAGAGATGGTGATACAAGTGCAATATGGATGGTAGATATAGGTTTTTGTAATCTGAAAATATAAAAACAGCAAGGTAACTAATGTTAAAAGTGAGCGTAAACGGTATTGCAATGATAGGAAACAAGGCCTAGGGTTCATACTTTCACTAGTGCAAGTTCCCTCAACAATAATAACATAGATAGATCATATAACAATCCCTCAACATGCAACAAAGAGTCACTCCAAAGCCACTAATAGTGGAGAACAAACGTAGAGATTATGGTAAGGTACGAAACCACCTCAAAGTTATTCTTTCGGATCGATCTATTAAAGAGTTCGTACTAGAATAACACCTTAAGACACAAATCAACCAAAACCCTAATGTCACCTAGATACTCCATTGTCACCTCAAGTATCCGTGGGCATGATTATACGATATGCATCACACAATCTCAGATTCATCCAACCAACATAAAGTACTTCAAAGAGTGCCCCAAAGTTTCTACCGGAGAGTCAAGAAAATGTGTGCCAACCCCTATGCATAGGTTCATGGGCGGAACCCGCAAGTTGGTCACCAAAACATACATCAAGCGGCACGTGAAATCCCTTTGTCACCACAGATAAGCACGGCAAGACATACATCAAGTGTTCTCACATCAAAGACTCAATCCGATAAGATAACTTCAAAGGAGAAACTCAATTCATCACAAGAGAGTAGAGGGGGAGAAACATCATAAGATCCAACTATAATAGCAAAGCTCGCGATACATCAAGATCGTGCCATAGAGGGAACACGAGAGAGATAGAAATCAAACACATAGCTACTGGTACATACCCTCAGCTCCGAGGGTGAACTACTCCCTCTCGTCATGGAGAGCGCCGGGATGATGAAGATGGCCACCAGTGATGGATTCCCCCTCAGGTGCCGAACGGGCTCCCGAGAGGTTTTTGGTGGCTATAGAGGCTTGCGGCGGCGGAACTCCCGATCTATCTTCTCCGTCGATGTTTTTAGGGTACGTAGGCTTATATAGGCGAAAGAAGTCGGTCGGGGGGTGCTCGTGGGGTCCATGAGACAGGGGGCCGCGCCCGGTAGGGGGGGGGGGCTATCTCCTGGGCTCCTCGAGGATCTTCTGACTTGATCTACAAGCCTCCAGGATAATAATCTTCCAAAAGAACACGTTGCCGAAGGTTTCATTCCGTTTGGACTCCGTTTGATATTCCTTTCCTTCGAAATACTAAAACAGGCAATAAAACAGCAATATGGGCTGGGCCTCCGGCTAATAGGTTAGTCCCAAAAGTAATATAAAAGTGTATAATAAAGCCCATAATCATTCAAAACAGGTAATATAATAGCATGGAATAATAAAAAATTATAGATACGTTGGAGACGTATCAAGCATCCCCAAGCTTAATTCTTACTCGTCCTCGAGTAGGTAAATGATAAAAACAGAATATTTGATGTGGAATGCTACCTAGCATGATTCTCAAAATAATTTTCTTCACTGTGGCATGAATGTTCAGATCCAAATGATTCAAAATAAAATTTCATATTGATAAATGAAATAGTAACACTTCAAGCATACTAATCAAAGTAATCATGTCTTCTCAAAATAACATGGCAAAAGAAAGTTCATCCCTACAAAATCATATAGTTAGGCTATGCTTCATTTTCGACACACAAAGATGTTCCCAACTTCTATACCCCGATGACAAGCCAAGCAATTGTTTCGTACTTAAATAATCTCAACTTTTTCAACCTTCACGCAATACATGAGCGTGAGCCATGGATATAGCACTATGGGTGGAATAGAATATGATGATTGGCGATTGTGTGGAGAAGACAAAAAGGAGAAAGTATCACATTGACGAGGATAATTAACGGGCTATGGAGATGCCCATCAATTGATGTCAACATGAGGAGTAGGGATTGCCATGCAACGAATGCACTAGAGCTATAAATGAATGCTCAACAAAAGAAAACTAGTGGGTGTGCATCCAACTTGCTTGCTCACGAAGACCTAGGGCATTTGAGGAAGCCCATCGTAGGAATATACATGCCAAGTTCTATAATGAAAAATTCCCACTAGTATATGAGAGTGACAACATATGAGACTCACTGTATGAAAGACATGGTGCTACTTTGAAGCACAAGTGTGGAAAAAGAGATAGTAGCATTGCCCCTTTTTCTTTATTTTCTTTATTTTCTTTTTTTCTTTTTTTCTTTGGGCCTTCTTTTTTCTTTTGGCCTTTCTTATTTTTTTTCTTTTTTTTCCTTTTGGGCAATGCTCTAATAATGATGATCATCACACTTTCATTGATTACAACATATGAATTACAACTCAAAACTAGAACAAAATATGACTCTATATGAATGCCTCCGACGGTGTACCGGGATGGTGCAATGAATCAAGAGTGACATGTATGAAAAATAATGCATGGTGGCTTTGCCACAAATACGATGTCAACTACATGATCATGCAATGGCAATATGACAAAAGTAATGTATGTCATAATGATGATAAACGGAACGGTGAAAAGTTGCATGGCAATATATCTCGGAATGGATGTGGAAATGCCATAAATAGGTAGGTATGGTGGCTGTTTTGAGGAAGATATAATGAGGCTTATGTGTGATAGAGTGTATCATATCACGGGATTTGGATGCACCGGCGAAGTTTGCACCAACTCTCAAGGTGAGAAAGGGCAATGCACGGTACCGACGAGGCTAGCAATGGCGGAAGGTAAAAGTGCGTATAATCCATGGACTCAACATTAGTCAAAAGAACTCATATACTTATTGCAAAAATTTAGAAGTCATCAAAAATCAAGCACTACACGCATGCTCCTAGGGGGATAGATTGGTAGGAAAAGACCATCGCTCGTCCCCGACCGCCACTCACAAGGATGCACAAGCCAGGTACACTTCATGTTTTAAATTTGTTACACAACTTTAACCATACGTGCATGCTACGGGACTTGCTAACTTCAACACAAGCATTCATTAAATTTATAATCACACAACTAGCATGACTTTAATATCACTACCTCCATATCTCAAAACAATTATCAAGTATCAAATTAATCATAGCATCCAGTTCACCTCCTATGAAAGTTTTCGTTCAAATTACCATGTTGTTTAAGACTCTCAAAATAATATAAGTGAAGCATGAGAGTTCATTAATTTCTACAAAATAAAACCACCGCCGTGCTCTAAAAGATACAAGTGAAGCACTAGAGCAAACGACAAACTACTCCAACAAGATATAAGTGAAGATCAATGAGTAGTTAAATAATTGTGCAACTATGTGAAGACTCTCTAACATTAAGGAATTTCAGATATTGGTATTGTATTCAAACAGCAATCAAAACAAAATAAAATGACATTGCAAGGATAGCACAACTCATGTGAAGAAGCAGAAACTTAGGCTCAACCGATACTAACCGATAGTTGTTGAAGAAGAAAGGTGGGATGCCTACCGGGGCATCCCCAAGCTTAGATGCTTGAGACTTCTTGAAATATTATCTTGGGGTGCCTTGGGCATACTAAAGCTTGAACCTTTGTGTCTCCTTAATTCCTCTTATATCATGGTTTCTCTTTTTATCAAAAGCTTCATTCACAACAAACTCAACAAGAACTCGTGAGATAGGTTAGTATAAACCAATGCAAAACATTATCTTTTTCTATTGTAACAAATCACTAACATTATTATTCAACCTTGAATACTAAATGTCTCTGCATATTTAATACTCCTATCCTTAAATAGAATCATTAAACAAGGAAACATATGCAAACAATGCAAACATAACAGCAATCTGCCAAAATAGTACAATCTGTTAAGAATGCAAGAGTATCAATACTTCCCTGACTCCAAAAATTATGAACTAAAATTCCCACTGTAATAAATTTATCAGAGCTCAATATGCAAAAAGATTCAACATAATACCACTCTCTTACTTTTCTTGGGAATTTTTTCAACAGCGGTAACTTTCTGTTTTCAAACAGCAACATGTAAACTAGCAAAATAAGCATGGCAAAGGCTATCCTTGACATTTTTATTGGAACTAAAGATGCAAAACATTATTCTAAATAACAGCAAGAAAAAAATAACAAGAGAAAATGACGCTCCAAGCAAAACACATATCATGTGGTGAATAAAAATATAGCTCCAAGTAAAGTTACCAATGAACGAAGATTTAAAGAGGGGATGCCTTCCGGGCATCCCCAAGCTTGGGCTTTGGCTACTCTTGAATATTACCTTGGGGTGCCTTGGGCATCCCCAAGCTTAGGCTCTTGCCACTCCTTATTCCATAGTCCATCGAATCTTTACCCAAAACATGAAAACTCCACAACACAAAACTCAACAGAAATCTCAGAAGTCTCCGTTAGCGAAAGAAAACAAAACACCACTTCAAGGTACTGTAATGAACTCATTCTTTATTTATATTGGTGTAATATCTACTGTATTCCAACTTCTCTATGGTTCATACCCTCCGATACTACTCATAGATTCATCAAAATAAACAAACAACACACGAAAAATAGAATCTGTCAAAAACAGAACAGTCTGTAGTAATCGGTAACTAACGCAAACTTCTGGAACTCCAAAAATTATACAAAAATAGTAAGTCCTGGGCATTTTTTCTATTGATCTACAGCAAAAAAAATCAACGCAAAAGCACTTTTCTGTGATTTAATAAAAAAAATCTCATGCGCGCAAAGTTTCTGTTTTTCAGCAGAATCAAATTGACTATCACCATAGGTTATCCTATAGGTCTTACTTGGCACTTTATTGAAACAAAAGCTATAAAACATGATTACTACAGTATCATAATCATGTGGACACAAAAAAACAGTAAGGGTACATTTTGGGTTCTCTCCCAACAAGCGCTTTTCTTTAATGCCTTTCTAGCTAGGCATGATGATTTCAATGATGCTCACATAAAAGATAAGATTTGAAACATAAAGAGAGCATCATGAAGAATATGTCTAGCACATTTAAGCCTAACCAAATTCCTATGTATAGGGATTTTGTGAGAAAACAACTTATGGGAACAATGATCAACTAGCATAGGAAGGTAAAATAAGCATAGCTTCAAGATTTTCAACACATAGAGAGGAAACTTGACATTATTGCAGTTCCTACAAGCATATATTCCTCCCTCATAATAATTTTCAGTAGCATCACGAATGAATTCAACAATATAACCAGCACCTAAAGCATTCTTTTCATGATCTACAATCATAGAAAATTTACTACTCTCCACATAAGCAAAATCCTTCTCATGAATAATAGTGGGAGCAAACTCAACAAAATAATTATCATGTGAGACATAATCCAATTGAAAACTAAAATCATGATGACAAGTTTCATGGTTATCATTATTCCTAATAGCATACAAGTCATCACAATAATCATCATACATAGCAACTTTGTTCTCATAATCAATTGGAACCTCTTCCGAAATAGTGGAATCATCACTAAATAAAGTTGACACTCTTCCAAATACACTTTCATATTCATCACAATAAGATTCAACATCCTCCAAAATACTGGGATCACTACTTCTTAAAGTTGACACTCTTCCAAACCCACTTTTATCAATATAATCATCATAAATAGGAGGCATTCTATCATCAAAATAAATTTGTTCATCAAAACTTGGGGGACAAAAAATATCATATTCATCAAACATAGCTTCCCCAAACTTGTGGCTTTGCATATCATTAACATCATGGATATTCAAGGAATTCATACTAACAACATTGCAATCATGCTCATCATACAAAGATCTAGTACCAAGCAGTTTAATGCATTCTTCCTCTAGCACATGAGCACAATTTTCCTTTCCATCATTCTCACGAAAGATATTAAAAAGAAGAAGCGTCTGAGACAAACTTAACTCCAATTTTTTGTAGTTTTCTTTTATAAACTAAACTAGTGATAAAACAAGAAACAAAAAGATTCGATTGCAAGATCTAAAGATATACCTTCAAGAACTCACCTCCCCGGCAACGGCGCCAGAAAAGAGCTTGATGTCTACTACACAACCTTCTTCTTGTAGACGTTGTTGAGCCTGCAAATGCACGGGTTTGTAGGACAGTAGCAAATTTCCCTCAAGTGGATGACCTAAGGTTTATCAATCCGTAGGAGGTGTAGGATGAAGATGGTCTCTCTCAAACAACCCTGTAACCAAATAACAAAGAGTCTCTTGTGTCCCCAACACACCCAATACAATGGTAAATTCTATAGGTGCACTAGTTCAGCGAAGAGATGGTGATACAAGTGCAATATGGATGGTAGATATAGGTTTTTGTAATCTGAAAATATAAAAATAGCAAGGTAACTAATGATAAAAGTGAGCGTAAACGGTATTGCAATGATAGGAAACAAGGCCTAGGTTCATACTTTCACTAGTGCAAGTTCCCTCAACAATAATAACATAGATAGATCATATAAAAATCCCTCAACATGCAACAAAGAGTCACTCCAAAGCCACTAATAGTGGAGAACAAACATAGAGATTATGGTAGGGTACGAAACCACCTCAAAGTTATTCTTTCGGATCGATCTATTAAAGAGTTCGTACTAGAATAACACCTTAAGACACAAATCAACCAAAACCCTAATGTCACCTAGATACTCCATTGTCACCTCAAGTATCCGTGGGCATGCTTATACGATATGCATCACACAATCTTAGATTCATCCAACCAACACAAAGTACTTCAAAGAGCGCCCCAAAGTTTCTACCGGAGAGTCAAGAAAATGTGTGCCAACCCCTATGCATAGGTTCATGGGCGGAACCCGTAAGTTGGTCACCAAAACATACATCAAGTGGCACGTGAAATCCCATTGTCACCATAGATAATCACGGCAAGACATACATCAAGTATTCTCAAATCAAAGACTCAATCCGATAAGATAACTTCAAAGGGGAAACTCAATTCATCACAAGAGAGTAGAGGGGGAGAAACATCGTAAGATCCAACTATAATAGCAAAGCTCGCGATACAGCAAGATCGTGCCATAGAGGGAACCCGAGAGAACACGAGAGAGAGAGAGAGAGATCAAACACATAGCTATCGGTACATACCCTCAGCCCCGAGGGTGAACTACTCCTCCTCGTCATGGAGAGCGCCGGGATGATGAAGATGACCACCGGTGATGGATTCCCCCCACAGGTGCGGAATGGGCTCCCGAGAGGTTTTTGGTGGCTACAGAGGCTTGCGGCGGCGGAACTCCCGATCTATCTTCTCCGTCGATGTTTTTAGGGTACGTAGGCTTATATAGGCGAAAGAAGTCGGTCGGGGGGTGCTCGAGGGATCCACGAGACAGGGGGCCGCGCCCTGTAGGGGGGGGGGGCCTGGGCTCCTCGAGGATCTTCTGACTTGATCTCCAAGCCTCCAGGATGATAATCTTCCAAAAAAACACGTTGCCGAAGGTTTCATTCCGTTTGGACTCCGTTTGATATTCCTTTCCTTCGAAATACTGAAACAGGCAAGAAAACAACAATATGGGCTGGGTCTCCGGTTAATAGGTTAGTCCCAAAAGTAATATAAAAATGTATAATAAAGCTCATAATCATTCAAAACAGGTAATATAATAGCATGGAACAATAAAAAATTATAGATACGTTGGAGACGTATCAACCGCTCCGCCGCCAACGGCGACGCCGCCGCCTAGTTGCTCACCTGCACGCGCCACGAAACCCCGCCGCCATGCTGCATCACGCCGCCGAGTCGCGCCGAGCAGCTCCGCTGCCGGAGAGCGACCGGAAGGGAAGGGCAAGGAGGCCGCCACCAAAGACCCCGGGGCCAAGCCGGCAGCGCCGGGTGACGTGGCGGGCGGAAGGGAGGAGGAAGGGGCCTGGAGGAAGGAGGCGGTCGCGACGACCGCCTGCTGGGGAAGCGATGTTGTCGCGCTCGAGAGAGAGAGTTGTGGAGTTATTCAGACTCCAATAAAGTGGTGTTGCCTCGCTCTTCACATTTAGCTGCTCGGATCGTGAAAAAGTGATGACGACAACACATAAGTGCCTTCGATGGTGCTACGTGCACCCTATGTCAAGCTCTGGTGTGAAGGAAAGCTTAGGTCTAACCCGAGTTGGATATGTGTGGCGATGGCAAAAAAAATTGCATCGTTATGTTGTTGACGACATTCCTCAGACTAATTCTTTCGGTGAAAACCTCGATTCTGGCCTTTGTGGTTGGATTTGGTGACAACAATGCTTAAGCGTCGCTCCCTTCTTGAAAGCGTCGATGTTGAAGAACTTCGTGGTTTGAATCATGTCATTACATGGTGGTGTGGACATGATCATTGCTACAGTTTGTCAACCGCTTTGGGGCTTTTTTTCTCTCCTACACATAGTTTTGGTCTTATACAACTTTGCCAGTTGTTGGCGTGTTTGTTGTATGCGGTTGTTGACTGTGTGGATACTAGTTATGAAGAGGACGGTTGTGTGCTCATCTTGTTCGTATCCTCTTGATATTAAATTTTTAAGCCAATAAAATTCACCTTTAACAAAAAACCTTCAACCTTGAGACTACGCATTTACTTTTTTCAATATTCTCGCTTAATATTTTCTCTCTAAATTTTAAATAAATGAGTGTAAATTAATTGGATTGACATTGTTTTTTTAGCATAAGTAACATTGGTATTATTTTTTATTAAAATAACTTCACCCAAAAAATCGTAAAAAACTCAGACAATGCTTTTGTACCAGAAGAGAACCGGCTCTTGGAGGAGGGCCACCATAGGCCCATGGGTGTCTTCCACACGTGTGTCCAAGCAGGGAGGTAAATGGATCGTATCGGATAATGTATTTCTGTATTCTTTATCACATAATTTTGTCGTATTTGTAGCGGAGCGGATAATGATTGATGCAGATTCAAATGCGGATATGTCCACCATTTAAAGCTGGCCAGGTGGCGGGCAATAGCCGCACCACATTTTCGCTCTCAATCTCTTCTTTGCAGCACACATGCCATGGCCTCGAGCTGTAAAGCCATGTAAGACGGCCTCTTCAGCGAGCAGAAGAAGGAACTCTTTAGCATTGCAGTCGGCTGGGTAGCCCGCCGAGCCAGCCGGATACAGGCTGCCTTGTTGGCAAGCTCTCCGGAGTCGTTGTCGCCGCCCTCGCCGGTCCAGGCCGGCATCACCATGGGCCATCCTCGCGTGTCCAGTCTGTCCTATGCTGCCGCTCGCCAAATCAACCACGAGTGATGGCAGCACCTCGTCCGGCAGGCGGAGAAGGAAGCCATGTTCACGGAGATTGATATGGCGGCGGAGGAATTTACTGGGGCACCGACGACGACGTCGCCATCTCCATGTCGGTAGCGCCCCGCCACCATGACGACCAAACCGACATGTCCGCATCCAGGGCCGACGAGAAGGAAAAGTAGACAATGAGAGGCCGCCGCTTGGGGCCCAGGAAGGCTACCACCACCGTCGTGCTAGGTTACACAATGGGTGACTTGCCCGCTTCGCGGGGCTTAGGCCACGACGACCGTCTTCCCCGCCCAAAAACCAACCGCTGATCCCGTTTCATGGCAGCGGAGATTATTCTTCCCCTCCTGCTGAAGCATTTAGCTTCGGGGCTCACAACGGTCTGGTGAGCTTGTTGCGGGACATGGGAAAGACATGCCATGAAAAAATGGGCTCCATCGCTGCGAGGCCACCTGAGGAGAATGGGGAGAGGAGGCGAAGAACAAACAGCCACTCTCGAGACCGCGAGGGGAGGCGAGATAAAGGGGAGGAGAAGCAATGGCTGTCACCAAACGCTGCGTACAACGCCATTTGGTACAGTCGTCTCACCTCTTTGGTCTGCGAGGAACAGTGCGTGCGTGCTGCCACCATCAACGACCGCGTGAACAGGCAATCACTGCAGCTCGAATCCTACCAGCAACAGCGACGGGATCACGTAGCAGTGGAGGAGGAGGAGGGGAGGTCGTGCACAGAAGCAAGCAGATATACATCATGAGCAGGAGACCGACCGACCGGACGCACATACCAGGACTGCTGGTGGGTTTCCATCACTTCACGACATGAATATACACACACCGAACCTTAACTCTCGGAACAAAAAACTGGTGCTCTGCTCTCTCGCCTCCGTTGACACGGACCATGCGGCTCAGGGGCAGCAGTGGCGCTGAGCGGGTACAAATGTAGGCGAGTACAACGGAGAACCATACGGGGCCGCCTGGTTATCGTCGATCCTGCACGCCACGTCGTGCCGCAAGCAATAGCTGACCCCGCTGACTGCAGTATTTGGTTACTGATGAAACTGTTGCTCCTTGCTCGTAAAAGAGCAACTCCAACGGCCGATCCAAACGAACGGCGTTTTTATCCGCATTTTATCCGTTTGAGTCGGCTGTCCGCTCGCCGTCCGCCTTCTTTTAGTTTGGGTCGGTAGTGCGCCCAACAGGGCGACCCATTTCATGACCGTGCGTGTTTTAGATTATATGCCAGTGTCCATGCCGTTGCCCTAGTTTTAGCGCTCCAGCGCGTGGGAAAGGTTCGCGCGCGCGGGGGAAAGCTGCTTAGCGCGCGCTGGTTTTGGCGCTCGTTATAAGAAGGCGCTCCCTTCACACTCTGTCCGCCGCCCACTCGTCTCGCCCCCCCCCCCCTCGCCCCTCACTAGCCTCGCCGCCTCTGCGTCACCATGCCGATCCGTCGTCTGGGCGCTTCGGATTTTCGCGGAGTCCGCGAGCGCCGCTCCGGTGCCTTCTCCTCCGAGATCTGTTTTCACGAGAAACGTCTCATCCTCGACACCTTCGACACCGCAGAGGAGGCGGCCCGTGCGCACGGCGCGGCGGCGTGGCGCCTCCTGAGGCCTCGTCGGGATATGAATTTTCCCGACGTGTCGAGCCAGCGAGCGCAGGATCTGGCGCCTCTCCCGCGGCTTTTCACCGATGAGGATCGTCGTGTCCACCGAAGGCGGCAGCGTCGCCTCGCCATCGCCGAGATGGACGTGGAAACCTTGGTGCTGTGGCGTGAACGCTTCCCGCAGGACATCATCGACGAGCACCAGTTCTACAAGCAAAGGGGGTTGGAGAGGGACGCGAGGAGGAGGGAGCAAGCCGCCTATCGGGAGGACAAGCATTCGCGGAAGTAGGCAGCTCAATTGAAACTGAAGCTACGAGAAACGTCGGGTTGGGACTTTAAAGACGAGTAGCATGCTGACGCCTACATTCAGACGTCGGAGGAGGACATTACCGAGTCGGAGTCAGAAAGCGACGAGTAGTGGTGTTTTCTTTTATCTGTGTACGCTAAAACTATCTATGTATCCATTTTTATCTGACAAAATGGCCAGCGGCGTCGGCGACGAAGCAGGCGGGCGAGGGTGTGAATCCAATGTGCCACCGACCAGCGGGCCCGGTGAGGAAAGAGGGCGAGCGCGCGCGTCCATCGCGTGTCCACGCCGACGCAAATCAGGCTAAAAAATGGGCCGGGAATGGGTCGGCAGGCGGACGAAAGCGGACGCGCGTCCGCTTGGGTCGGCGCCGTTGGGCCGGCTTTTTTGTCCGCGCCGACCCAAACGGACAGCCGCGGACGAAATGGGTCGCCCCATTGGAGGTGCTCTAATGCTGTAGTTCACCAGCTCCTTTTAGCTTCATTGCTTCTGTTGTGCGGCGCTTTTCGGACAGGCACATGTCCGAGCTATTGGGCAGGCAGGCGACTGTTTCCTAAGAGCATCTACAACCGGCCCCTTAAACGTCAGCGGATGCGCCTCGACGTGTCCGCGGGCACTAATCGGGCACCTCTCAAATGCTTCGCCGCACATCCACATACCACAAATTTCGATCCTCAAATGCATGCAACCCATGCACGTCGATCATACGATACAAACTGTCCGAATGCCAAATTTTGAAACAAAGCAAAGCAAATCATAGTTCAACAAACCGGACATGGCAAATTGAAATCAATGTCCGAGCGTGACGGATGGCCTCGGATCACTCGCTCGGCGCCTGCTCCGAGCGGAATGCGTCCTGCTCCGCCTGCATCCGGGTTGCCTGCTCCAACTGCATCCGGGCCCGTTGGATTGGGAGCAAGGGTGGAGGCCCGCGAGGGTCCGGGCGCGGGAATGGTTGGAGGGCGGCGGGAGGAGGATGAAGGGTTTGGTGGATTTGGTGCACTTTGGGGTGGGGTCGGGCTATCGTGTCCGACGTGGCGGGCATGCCCAGGCGCGCCCGAGCGCGTGCCGGTCAGTCCGGGCGTTTAAGGTCCGTTTGAGAAGCCCGTCTGGGTCAAAAATCATGACCGGGCGGCCTGCCCGGGTGTTTGAGATGGGTTTAAGGGGTCCGGTTGTAGATGCTCTAAGAGCATCTCCAACAGAGGTGCTAAATCAGCTGCGTGCCTAAAAAAATGGATATTTAGCGCGCGCGTGACCGAAAACAGCGCTACAGAAACAAAGCTGTAAATTTAGCGCACGCGAGCTGCGGGGCTGCAAATTTAGGGCGCCGGCTTGTGCGCGCGGGCTGCTGCATGTGGAGCCGCCGGGTTGGGCACCGTGTTTTTTACGTCTGGTAAACCTCCCGTGCACAAAAACAGTATTTCAGCGTTGCAAAACTTTTTTAGCGCGTGTCTGTTGGAGATGCTCTAAGGTAAAGCATAGTCGATTTTATATCCGCCTTATGATTGATCCAACGGTTCACCTCCTCCTCCCTCCATTCCTCCCTCCCACCTTGCATGGTCTTCGGCGAACCACCCCTACATAGCCCAACTAGTTGTCCCCCTCCCGTGGCTGCCCGCTACTGCGTCGTGTCACCGCCCACCCTCGCAAAGCCGTTGCCACAAACATGTCCCTCCCCTAACCCCGCCGCACCACAACCATCCTTTACTTCTAGGTATCGTGAAAAGTTTTGCCCTTGCCTCCATTGCTGTCATCACATAGCCTAAATTCCTCTTCACTGCCGCCTATTGCTCGGCCCACACTCACATTCGTCATCGTGTCGCTCCAGTCCATGCTCTCGCCGTCTCTAACTAGCATTAGAATAATTCAAGGCCATCATTAGTCCATCGATGACAAGCAATCACACTAGCATAAGGAACGACATCGAGATTTGTTAATGAGATTCATCATCGTGTCTATATCTCGGGGCATGATTGCGCGCACCTCCTCATGTTCCAATCACACGATACAGATCGACGATAAGCCCTCATGGCAACCAGACTGTTCTCCAACCACCCTCGTCAGGGCCGGTCCGATCACCCCTGCCACGGCCTCCAGGACCGTTCCTCTCGTGATCTCTGTCTTAGCCTATAACTTATGTCTAGTCTATTTGGCTACCTCACAGTGCCCTTATATAATAGGCCCGGGTTACGCATGTCTGACTCAAATACCTAACCCAGAGCTAATTAGAAGTCCAACTGTAGCACAATTCGTACACCTAATATTCGACACATATTTTTAACAACTAGAATCATTGGCATCACAAACAAATCGCAAGGTCGAGAAATATATCGTGATTTCTTGAAATGACATTCCTCCATGTTTTAAGCTAAGTCGTAATTATGTCGTATCCCTTGTTGTCGCGATCATCTTCCTCCTCCCTTGTTGCCGCGATCAAGGATGAGGCTCGCTCGTGGTCTACCGCCATAACTAAACGACAAAACACGCTAATCCATGTAATATGAACCGCTAGTTTGGGGCTAAGCACACCCCCCCCCCCCCCCCTTGGCTTCTCTACTCAACCCAACGTCATGGTCAGGCCAATCTGTGAACGTGGCTGTGACGCTATCCTGTACTTTCTTTCCTCTATCAATGCAATGATACGCTCTCGAGTCTATTCGTGAAAAAAGTAATTATATATTATCTTCTAGTTAGTTTAGTCAAACTAATATTGTCTATAAAAAGGATTTAACGTCACGTGATCAATCGATGCAGATAATGGGGCATGCACCTCCTTTTCCGGAAAATAGATGCTTCCTCCGTTTCTAAATATAAGTATCTTTAGAGATTTCAATATAGACTACATACGGAGCAAAATAAATGAATTTACACTCTAAAATACATCTACATACATCCGTATATAGTTTATATTAAAATATCAAAAAGACTTATATTTAGAAACGAAGAGAGTACATGGTAGAAGTTGGTTAGATTCCTCTTGGTGAAAACAACCCTCCGGCTTCATGTCCTAGACATGGCACTGACTGTCTCGGATGCTCGTTTGGACATGATATGTATGTGTGCATTCGTGTACATATGGGGGGGGGGGGGGTTCTAAGTGTACAATGATGGTATGTGGATACAGATGCCTCATGACAAAATGTAGCTTAAGGCATCTATATTGATTTTTTTTCTCCCCCATGCAGGCTACTACTAGTGGGCTTCATCAAATAATAGAAAATTGGCTCTCACTACACAGGCATCTTTACTCTTCACTTCAACTTTTTAGCTTTATGCATCGGATCACATTTTTTCTCCTCAAGCACCCGTCTCATGCAGAGAATCCCGCTGCTCCATACGAATCTATTTTTTCTGACAACCGAGCCGATATGGCGTATGAGGCATCACCCTGGGGCTATGCATTGTACATGTCCTAAGAAAAAAGTTGAACCGTGGTTGCTGTCGTCAGCACGATCACTTTGCACATGCAAAGGCTCGTGAAAAAGTGCTGCATGTTTCTACGGGGAAATGGAAATGGGATGGGGATTGTGAATATGCAGTTGGGTGGAGAAGCAGGCGACCGACAACACAAACACACACAGGTGGGATCATATGCTTTTTCTGAAACGAAGGCCAGTCCTCATGCACAGTCGCGCGCACGAGGCCAGGAGAGGCACGCCGGAGCACAGTGGTTTACTTTCTCTCGCCCTCCTCGTCCAAACACGAGGACATCCTGGCCCACCCCTGTCCTGCATGTGTTTAATGGGGCGCGCTCAGCCACTCGATCACTCCGGCTCCGTGTTAAATTGGACGCGTCATGTTTACTCACTCGCGTGGGCGTAGATGAAGTGGAGGAGAGAGCTCATGGCGGACAAATTTCGTGTTTTGGCCCTTTTCTCAAACCTGTTCGAGATCTGATCTTAGTTTGAATTATTTTTTTAAAATTTGACCCTTTTGCTACCGCCAGGGTCCATGACAGTAGGGTATAACAACAGCCTACTGCCAAGGTACCTGACGGTAGGGTTGCATGCCCTATCATAAAATCCTCCTAAGTATTTAACACAGTGCACGCTCGTACCTACCGCCGAGCATCTTGGCGGTAGGGTTGTACAGGCTACCGCTAGTCTGTTTGGCGATAGGGATGTTTCCTACCGCCAAGGTCCCTGGCGGTAGGCAGTTACACCCTACCGTCATGGACCTTAGCGGTATGCGGTTACACCCTACCGCCATGGACCTTGGCGGTAGCAAAAGGGTCAACTACAATTTTTTTTAACTAGAGTCAGATCTTGAATAGGTTTCAGAAAAGGGTCAAAACATGAAAATTTGGCGCTCATGGCATTGGCAGTGTTAGAAGGGAGAGAGAGATTTGGTGGAATAGTTTGTTGTATTGCTTGAGCCTCGTGGGCATATATATAGGAGTACAAAGACCAACTTGGAGTACAAGACAAGGCAGGAACAAATCCTAGTCTATCCTATACTTCCTAATAATCCTTATACTCAACATCCCCATGATCCTAGCAGTTGACGCAGACGGTGAGACTGGAGAAGAATCCGAAGGTAAGCCGACGGACATCCCCCCACAGTCGTAACGGTCGACGCATCGCGGAGTCGTGGCTCGAGTGGCAACCGACGAGGTTGCTCAAGCAAGGCGGTAGCCCTTTGTGCCGTTTGTCGATGTAGCCGAGAGCGTGGGTGGTGGAGCCGTGGTCAAGGTAGCCGTGCGAAGAATTCCGTGGTCGATGTCGAGTCGGGGTAGCCGGTGTCGAGGAAGTCGCCCGGGAGCCGCGGGCGCAAGAGGGCGCCGAGTTAGTCATGGGTGCAGTGGTGTCGAAGTAGCGGTGCACCGGGAAGAAGATGTTGTTGACGATGCGTCGCGACGGGTTTGCCAAGCCTGAGGACACATCGTGGGCGGCACGACGGTGTTGCAAGACCGGCATGCGATCGTGACGAAGACGGAGTTGACGAAGTGCCGCACCGAGCTTGCTGGGCCGGGAACACGTCGAGACGAAGGCACGGCGATGTCGCCAAAGACCGGCATGCGAGATTTAGGGACCTGCACGAGCTGTACGCCATGTCGGAGAAGTCGAAGGGGCCAGCAGAGAGAAGAATCGGACGACGATTGCGGCGCCCATCGGCGCTGGGCCGACGCCACCAACGGTGGTCGGAGTAGACGGTGGTCGGGTAGATGACGGCGACGCGGCGATGGGCTGGTGCTTGGACAAAGACGGCGGGGTGGACGGGCGGCGGCGGCTACGAAGGTAGCGGCGGCAGCAGCAAAGAAGAGCGGCGGCGCGGCGGCTCGACGGGCGGCGGTGGCTTAGGGTTAGAGTGCGGCGGCGGTGCTCGGTAGGCGAAGAACCTCGACAGCTGCGGATTTAAGACCGGGCGACGGTGGCGTTTCCCACGCCAAGGAAGACGGCGCGACGATACCACCGGAGGTCGACGCTACGGTGACGGGCGGAGCGATCAGGCCGGGCGCCACGTTCAAGAGGCGACGCAGCGGGCGCGGGCAGGTCGGGCAACGGCGGTAAGACCTCGGGCGGCGGCGGAGAGGCGGCGGCGCGGCAGCTGAAGGGCGGGCGGAGGAGTGCTGGTCGGTGCAACCGCTGGGACGGCTCGACGGGCCGTGTGGACCGCGTGCACACTACGACCCGGTGGCGACGCAGCGGTGACGCTGGTCGGTGCTGGGGAAGAACCACGGGCGGCGGCGCTGCGTCGACGGGCGACGCAGCCGACGGCCTGCTGCTCGATTGATGGAGGACGCGCTGAACTCGGGACGATCTTCACGGATTCGAGGAGGCGCGCAGAATCGACGGGCCAGGTCGGTCGCGCGGCATAGATGAGGCGGATCGCGACGGCGAGCGGGTGATCAAGCCGATCGCGCGCGAGGTCGGGGACGCCGCTCGGTGAAGGCGTGGTGGCGGCGGAGTCCGAGTGTGACGCCCCCGATTCAATCGTACACTAATCATGCACGCAAATGTGTACGATCAAGATCAGGGACTCACGGGAAGATATCACAACACAACTCTAAAACATAAATAAGTCATACAAGCATCATAATACAAGCCAGGGCCTCGAGGGCTCGAATACAAGTGCTCGATCATAGACGAAGTCGTGGAAGCAACAATATCCGAGTACGGACATAAGTTAAACAAGTTTGCCTTAAGAAGGCTAGCACAAACCGGGATACAGACGAAGAGGCGCAGGCCTCTGCCGGGATCCTCCCCGGTTACTCCCCGGTCGCCGCCAACGGGCTGCACGTAGTAGTAGGTGCCTCCAGTGTAGTAGTCGTCATCGACGGTGGCGTCTGGCTCCTGGGCTCCATCGTCTGGTCGCAGCAACCGGGTAAAGAAAGGGGGAAAAGGGGGGAACAAGGCAACCGTGAGTACTCATCCAAAGTACTCGCAAGCAAGGAGCTACACTACATATGCATGGATATATGTGTAAAGGGCCATATCAGTGGGTGAAGCAGAATGCCAAAATAAGAGGGGATAGCTAATCCCGTCAAGACTACGCCTGGCAGCCTCCGTCTTGCAACAAGTAGAAGAGAGTAGATCAAGTCCTCCAAGTAGCATCACATAGCAATAATCCTACCCGGCGATCCTCCTCATAACCCCGAGAGAGCGACCACCGGGTTGTATCCGCACTTGGAAGGGTGTGTTTTATTAAGTATCCGGTTCTAGTTGTCATAAGGTCAAGGTACAACTCCAAGTCGCCCCTGTTATCAAGATCACGGCTATTCGAATAGATTAACTTCCCTGCAGGGTGCACCACATAACCCAACACGCTTGATCCCATTTGGCCGGACACACTTTCTCGGTCATGCCCGCCGCGGAAGATCAACACGCCGCAGCCCCACCTAGGCACAACAGAGAGGCCAAAGACGCCGGTTCAAACCTAAGCGCCGCAGGGTCCGGGCCCATCGCCTTAGCACTCCTCAAGACGTTGCAGGGCGGCCGAAAGCGTAACTAGCCCCTTAATACAAGAGCGAGCTTACGTTCCAATCCGGTAGCGCGCCGCCATTGGCGTCACGAAGGCTTCGGCTGATACCACGACGCCGGGATACCCATAACTACTCCCGTGTAGATGGTTAGTGCGTATAGACCAAATGGCCAGACTCAGATCAAATACCCAGATCTCGTTAAACGTGTTAAGTATCCGCGAACGCCGACCAGGGCTAGGCCCACCTCTCTCCTAGGTGGTCTCAACCTGCCTGCCGCTCCGCCACAAAGTAACAGCTTGGGGGCGTCGGGAACCCAGTGCCCACCTCTACCGGGATGGAGCCACCGTCCTTTCAAATTTCATCTCCAACAAAGATATCACAGTAATGTAATAGTGTAAAGTATATAGTATATGCCCGTGATCACCTCCCGAAGTGATCACAACCCAAAGAGTATAGCATGGCAGACGGACAAGAGTGTAGGGCCACCGATGGAACACTAGCATCCTATACTAAGCAAGAGGATAGCGGTAAAGGTAACAACAAAGAGTGGCAAGACAGGATGCAAAGAAGATAGGATTAACTGAAAGCGGTAACATGCTACACTACTTTAATGCAAGCAAGATAGAGAAGAATAGGCGATATCCGGTGATCAAGGGGGCTTGCTGGTTGCTCTGGCAAGAGAGAGGGGTCGCCAACTCCGTAGTCGTGATCGGGCAGCAGCAGCTGGCCGGGTCTCGGTGTTCAGCGGAAGAAGAGGGGAGAAACAATGAATATTTAAGCAAGCAGATGCATGACGATGCATGACAAAGCAAAGCGTGATGCTAGGGCGTGCCCTAACGCGGTATGTGGTGATACCGGTGAAGGGGAAAACATCCGGAAAAGTATCCCTGCCAAGGCGTGTTCAAGTGAGGAGCCGGAGGGGGAAAGTTGCGAGTTCGATAGGTTAGGGGGGTGTGGCGGGCGAACGGGTTGCGTATCCGGAATCGCCTCGTCGTTCGGAGCAACTTTGATGTAGAAAGTTTTTCAATCCGAGCAATGGTTTAATTTTTATGATTTTTGAAGTTTTAAAGACATTCTGCAATTTAATTTAAAACGAAAATAAGTTTCTTGCATCAAGATGACGTCATCATGATGTCGGCAGGGTCAACGATCAACTCTGACCGGGTTGACAGGTCAAAAGGGCCAGTGGGGCCCATCTGTCATTGACACTACAGCTAACCTAACAGATTAATTAACTAAACTAGGTGATTAGGTTAAACTAATCAGGATTAATTAAGTTAATTAATTCTTTAATTAATTAACTAATTAATATTTTAATCATTTTATTTATTTATATTTATTTATTTTTATTAAATCTTTTTTTAAATTTTCATTTTTGTATTTCTCCAAGGGCGTGGGGCCCCATGGTCAGTGGCCCAAAGGCCTTAGCGGAGCGGGCGAAACGGATGCGGGCGTGGGCGCCTGTGCGTCTGAGGCCACCGGGGCGGCGATGCCGGCCACGGCGCCAAGATGCAAAGCCGTCCGGCAGCGCATGGGCGGGGCTAGCGACCAGAGCGGATGGGGAGCGCATGCGGTGGTGCGGCGAGGCCAAGCGGCGAAGTAGCACGGCGGGAGGGCCGTGGACGTGCTGCTGAGCGCAGGGCGGCTTCGTGCACGGCGCGTCCGCGTGCACGACGGACGACATGGGAGGGCAGAGCGGGAGGAGGGGCGGCTCATCGGAGCCGTAGGGAGCGGCAATGGGCTCGGGGAGGTCCGGCGAGGTAGGGGCGACAGCGGTGAGGTCCTGCGGCGGCGTCGGGGCGGCCTCCTCCCGATTTAGACGGGATCGAGCAGAGGAGGGACGGGGCGGTGCCGACGGTGACGGCGTCGGGGACGTTGGTGTCGGGGCGCAGCGGGGCGACGGGGTCGAGGGCGGGGCGCAGGAACGGCGGCCTCAAGACGGGCGAGGAGGAGGATGGGGACGAGCGACGTAGACGGGGAGGCGGCATCGACGACGGCGGTTGGCGGGGTGGCTCCGGCGGGGGTGGTCCGGCGTCGGCGCAGGGCTTCGGGGGCGTCGATTGCCCCCGACCGGATCCACACAAGAGGGAGGTTGAGGAGGCGGCGGGTGAGGGAGACGAGGGGATCGTGGGGGAGTGGGGGTGATTTAGGGTTTGGGGTCGGGGGAGTGGCCTTGTAGGCCAGGGAGAGTGGGGTGGGTCGTGGGCTGGCCTAGCGGCCTGGTGGCCTAGTGGGCCGAGGGGCCGGGGGATCCTTTTCTTTTTCTGTTTGTTTTGTTGTTTTTTTTTATTCTATTTCTTTTCTGTTTTCTTTTATTTTAGTTTTATAAAATTTAAAAGCGACAACTAATTTGGTGGTATTAATTAAGTCACATGCCCAAATATTTTGGCACCTTAAATAAAGTATTTTGCATTTGCTTATTATTTAAAAGCATTTTAGATAATTGTTTTATCATTGTTTTAGTTTATTTAGTGCATTTAAGTGTTTTATTAAAAGATGATTTCTTCACCAACATTTATTAAGGGTCATTCGACACATAAGGAACAATTTAATTTTGACTTTTGAAAACTTTAATTGTTTTGACTTTAATTCAGTTAATGAATTTGGATCGGTTCTGAACTAACGCAAGATTATCAACAATAATCGAGGTAATGTGGCATCATTACCGAGGGTTCTTTAGCTTGATTACCCAAGGCCACACCGAGATGAAGCCGGCGGCGGTAGCGTGGCGGTTATGATTGGTCACGGATGGCGCGAGGCCGTCGGGTCGGGTGATGCAGGAGTCCCGGTCGGAGGATGATGACGGCCGACGCAGGCGACGGGCGGGCGGGCGCATCTAACGACGGCCTTGAAGGCTGCGTGTCACGCGAGGTCACGGGTCGGTGAAATAGCCCGATCGCGCCGATGTCCGGAGTAGAGGCGCGAGGTGTCGACGGGCGGCGGTGGCGACGCATAAACCGATCCAGCTAATCGGAAAACCAAAAAGTAGACGCCTATCAAAGCGACTGGCGAGAGAGAGAAAATCCGGATCAACGGATCGGGAAAAGACTCTCTAGGGCAGCCGGCCAACACGGCCGGCGGACGACCCTAGGTACGGGCGGCGCGGCCTCCGGCGGCGGTCATCGAGGCCGACCGCCCCGGGGGCGGCGCGCAGGTGCGGAAGCGACGGCGGCTAGGGTCTAGGATCGACTTGCGATAAATACCATGTTAGAAGGGAGAGAGAGATTTGGTGGAATAGTTTGTTGTATTGCTTGAGCCTCGTGAGCATATATATAGAAGTACAAAGATCAACTTGAAGTATAAGACAAGGCAGGAACAAATTTTAATCTATCCTATGCTTCCTAATAATCCTTATACTCAACAGGCACCAACGTACGTGAAGCCTACGAACTGGTAGCCGCCATAGCCAGGGCTTTCGTGATGTTGGCCGAGTCACGGATCCACGTACCGGCAGGAGGGGGGGACATGGAAAACGAAGTAAAAGCAGGGTGTCCACCACGAACCTCCGTTTCGGGTCTCTCGCCTCGCTGCTGGTAATCATGGAGTATCCCCGTAGAATCACACAAAGACGAGGCAACGTATGCGAGAAAGAGGCAATGATGTTACGAGGATACTTGGCAGTACAGTTGTTTGAAGTGTACCTTGAGAATAACAGTAGCAGCCTCGTCGTCGGTCTGTTAATCTGCTTGGTCCACTATACGACCCCCAGGCATTTGGAGGTCGGAGACGACTAAGCACGTTGTTTCTAATTGACATTTTTTGTCGTCATGTATTTGTGCATTGCTGGCTAGCTAGTCATAGTGCCGAATATGTTACACCATGGGTAGGTGAGGAACTGAGGATCACAACACGCACGGGAATATAGCACATGTGAATCATTGGGGCCAAAAGACAAAGCTTGCCAAACTCTATGGGTTCGGGATCTATTGTCTCGTATTTGGGCTGGATATGAGGGTGTCGATCAGCTGGGCGTTTGAGATGTCTGTCTGGTTTAAAAAATTGTGACCGATTAGTGACGTGGCGATCTTTCCAGGCGTCTGAGGAGGGTGTGTAAGGATCGCAACACGTACGGGAATATAGCACATGTGAATTATTAGGGGCAAAAGACAAAGCTTGTCAAGCTCTATGGGTTCGGGATCTATAGGCTACGCACGAGACAAGCACACGTCGCCAGCACGCCCTTCACGTACATCCAATTGCTTTGCACGCCGTCTCGACGAACCCGAGTCCATAGGGTCGTAGCCTTTGACAACTCGTGGCTAAGCCAACAGAGAGCGGCATGATCAATGATTAATTAGCACGCTAATCAGTCAATCAAAGCTTGTTGCTGGAAGAGAAAAGTGATAATCTCTGTCCAAATCGTGTACTGTACATGGGAGTGATTTACGCTGGACCACAGCGCTGATGATGGTGCACGATCATCAGGCCTTTTTGTTTTTAATTGATCATCATTACATTAGCGCGGGTGATGATATCATGATGTCCATTGCCAAAGCATGATCGACTCTAGGGGACCAACGGATGTGGAGACATGGTCCTCCGAGTGTCAAACAATGGCCCAAAGTAAAGTGTAATTCCTACACAAATACGAGACTTCAACTTCCGATGCACTCCTAGTAATCAGTTTCCGAGCATATCCGTACTATCCGTGAGTGGAGAAGATTATCGAAAAAAGTTTTCGCCCCGCTTTATATATAAAGCAAAGATTAACATCATCCGAAACAAATACATGCCAACACCACACACCTAAGGCAGGATACAAAAGCGCTGAGCGCAGCAACACCACCCCTAGCACACTACCACGAAGAGATGAAGCCGCATACAACGAACCGTGGACTCCAAAGCGGCGCCTTCAGGAAGGATACGACACTGGAGCACCGCCACCGCCCGATCCAAGGATCAG
Organism: Aegilops bicornis; assembly: GCA_021605145.1. NCBI lineage: Eukaryota > Viridiplantae > Streptophyta > Magnoliopsida > Poales > Poaceae > Aegilops > Aegilops bicornis. The sequence continues at coordinate 154,068,496 of CM038675.1, forward strand.
AGTTTCTCCTGGAGCCGCACGACGGGCGGTGAGAGCCGCGATGACGCCTTCAAGAAGGGAACGATCTTCGCCGTCGCCAGTCCATCCAAAGCTAGAGCAGGTTTTCACCCCGGCCAACACTCACCACCACCGAACGCTACACCCCGGCTACCACGCCGCCCACACGGCCATGGTCACCGGGCAGCACCAAGGCACAGGTTCTGCCCAAGAGCACCGTGCTACCACCACCAGGGCCGCCGCCCCGGCATCCAATACCTTGACACCACCGCACCCTAGACCGCCGCTAACCCAACCAAAGAGACGAGCGGAAAAGGACCCGCCTTTGCACCCCTGGTCCACCCCCGGCGTCGAGACCCAATAGGTCGGCTAGCACTGGCATCCATCGACCCATCCTGCAGCTTGGAGCGCGAGACGAGTTCGGTCCTGCAACATCATGGGGGGGGACGAGGTCACTCTTGCTGCATCGTGCGCCAGACGAGCTCGGTCCTGCGGCATTGTGCGTGAGACGAGCTCGGTCCTGTTGCACCGGGCGCGAGACGAGCGATGGACCGCACCTGGGAAAGGGCCAGCCCTTCGAAGGGAGTAGCGACCGGGTGCCTAGGAGATGGGGTGAAGGCCGAAACGGTCCGATCACAGACAAGCTGACGCCGAAGAAGCCGGCCGCCGCCGCAAGCAGATCCGCCAAGCCACCATGAAGCTGTCACGACAATGGGAGTCCACCACCGCCGGGCCTCCACACGTCGGCGCCCACGGCCGGAGCAACGGCCACGCCCGTCTGCTGCCCTACCCGTGTCGCCCGGCGAGCTCCTAGAGCCGGAGCCGCCGAGCACGCACCACCGCCGCCAAGCGCCGCCGGCCGACCCCCACCGCCAGATCCGGCCGGATCCAGCAGGAGGCCGACTGCCGCCACCTCCCCGAGATGGGAGCGACGCAGCCGCCCGCCAAGGCGAGATACAAGGCTGCCGGCGCGCCACCACCGCCGCCCATGAGCCTGCTGCCGAGCCGCTGAACCCTGCGATGTCCAGCACCACCGCTCGAGGAGGCCGCCCCGCGCCGACGTCCCACGAGCAGGGGGGAGAAGGGCCCCGCCGCCGCCGCACCCACCGGGCTTTGCCCGACGGAGCTAAGGTTCCGCCCCGGCGGGTCGCGGGGGGGGGGGGGGGAGGAGAGGAGGTGAACAAATCGTCATAATAGCTTGGCAAGTGAGCAGTAAGGAATAGATATTGAATCGTCTCCTCATCACCACAAAAGCAACAACACTTACTGGATCCTTGTTAGTTTTTTTCAGATTATCTTTTGTCTCGATGATCATGTAATCTATAAAACACATAAATATTTATTTTGAACGGGACTTCCATTTTCCAAATACATTGTGGTGGAAATGTTGCCCATCATTGATTAGGTCGACATACATGCATTTGACTTCGAAGGCATCCAAAATAGTGACCTTTTAACGGAATGTGTCTCAATTCATGTGAAAGGTTGACCATCATCAACCTTTCAACAAGGTTTAACCAGTCCGTCCATTTGTCCCTGATCAGAGGTCTTCTGAAGGCAACATTCAATTGTACTTGGCCCATCACAAAGACAACAAAGACATCTTTTCGCTTCACTATATGATAAGAAAAACGCCCCCCCCCCCCCGCTTTATATGATAAAGTAACGAGCCAAGCATCCAACAAGTCAGTACAAAGTACATTCAAGTCATAAAGTCACGCTGGGGGCACAGCAAGACAAGCCCCAAACAAAGAGAAAAAAGTTAATCCGGCTCGGGAGGTGGTGGCGGTGGTGGCGGTGGTGGAGCAAAAGCCGAAGCCGAGGAACGAAGACCCACAATGATGTTGTCGATGGCGTCCCGGTCGTGCCGCTTGCTAAGCGGTTTCCAGAGCTGTAAGAAGCCACACATTTTATAGATTGCATCAGTCACACGGCACGGAATCACCCGTTCGATGACTAGTTTATTGCAGGCACACCAGAGGGTCCATGGCAGGGTACCCAAAGCCACCCAAGTGGGGGCGCGACTAGGACCGGGGAGCCAAAGGACCTCCCCAAACAAGCCCGGGAGGTTTTCGTGGCACCAATTGCCGCCAACCACCTCCCGGAAGCAGCTCCATAGGAACTGCGCCGCTGGGCACCGGAAGAAGATGTGGTTGCAGTCCTCCGGTACCATACAAATGGGGCAGATGCAGTCCCCGAGGCCATTACGTTTTCGGACCTCCGTGGCCGAAGGGAGTCGGCCTCGGACCCATTGCCAGAGAAATATGCGGATTTTCAAGGGGAGTTTGATCTCCCAAATCACCAATAGTTCCACCGGTCCAGGAGTGGGGACAATCGCCTGGTATAGGGACCTAGTAAAGAATCTGCCGCTTGGCTCGAGATGCCAAGATAGCGAATCGGTCTCAAGGGAGGGGGAGTGGAGGACACCCAAGTAATTCATGTTGGGGAACGCAGTAATTTCAAAAAATTTCCTACGATCACGCAAGACCATGGTGATGGCATAGCAACGAGAGGGGAGAGTGTCCGTCCACGTACCCTCGTAGACCGAAAGCGGAAGCGTTATAACAACGCGGTTGATGTAGTCGACGCCTTCACGATCCGACCGATCCAAGCACCGAACGCACGGCACCTCCGAGTTACGCACACGTTCGATTCGATGACGATCCCGGACTCGATCCGGCAAAGTGTCGGGATGAGTTCCACAAGACGATGGCGTGGTGACAATGTTGATGCTCCACCGACGCAGGGCTTCGCCTAAGCTCCGCGACGATATGACTTCTCCGGCGCAGGCTTCGCCTAAGCTCTCTGACGATATGACCAAGTGGAATATGGTGGAAGGGGCACCAGACACGGCTAAGGAAAGATCCAGAGATCAACTTGTGTGTATTGGGGTGCCCCTGCCTCAGATATATAAAGGAGACAAGGGGAGGTGGCCGCCCTAGAGGAGGCGCGACTAAGGAGGAGTCCTACTCCCACCGAGTAGGACTCCCTTCTCCTAGTTGGAGTAGGATTGGGAGGGGAAAGGGGAAGGGCGCCGCCTCTCCTTGTCCTATTCGGACTGGAAGGGGAGGGGGCGCAGCCCACCTGGCCGGCCCTTCTCCTTCTCCCTCAAGGCCCATGAGGGCCCATATACCCCGGGGTTCCGTAACCCCGGTGTTCCTAGAACATCCTCGCTTTCACTCGAACCATTCAAGTCCAAACATAGGCTTCCAATATATCAATCTTTATGTCTCGACCATTTCGAGACTCCTCGTCATGTCCGTGATCACATCCGGGACTCGAACAAACTTCGTGCATCAATACTTATAAACTCATTATGAACTCACATCGAAACGTTAAGCGTGCAAGGACCCTACGGGTTCGAGAACTATGTAGACATGACCTAGAACCATTCTCGGTCAATAACCAATAGCGGAACCTCGATGCCCATATTGGTTCCTACATATTCTATTTAAGATCTTTATCGGTCAAACCGCATAACGACATACGTTGTTCCCTTTGTCATCGGTATGTTACTTACCCGAGATTCGATCGTCGGTATCCAATACCTAGTTCAATCTCGTTACCGGTAAGTCTCTTTACTCGTTCCGTAATACATCATCTCACAACTAGCTCATTAGTTGTAATGCTTGCAAGGCTTAAGTGATGTGTATTACCGAGAAGGCCTAGAGATACCTCTCCGACAATCGGAGTGACAAAACCTAATCTCGAAATACGCCAACCCAACAAGTACCTTTGGAGACACCAGTAGTACTCCTTTATAATCACCCTTGATTCACGTTGTGACGTTTGGTAGTACCCAAAGTGTTCCTCCGTAAACGGGAGTTGCATAATCTCATAGTTATAGGAACATGTATGGGTCATGAAGAAAGCATTAACATACTAAACGATCAACTGTTAAGCTAACGGAATGGGTCATGTCAATCAGATCATTCAACTAATGATGTGACCTTGTTAATCAAATAACAACTCCTTGTTCATGGTTAGGAAACATAACCATCTTTGATTAACAAGCTAGTCAAGTAGAGGCATACTAGTGACATACTGTTTGTCTATATATTCACACATGTATTGTGTTTCCGGTTAATACAATTCTAGCATGAATAATAAACATTTATCATGATATGAGGAAATAAATAATAACTTTATTATTGCCTCTAGGGCATATTTCCTTCAGTCTCCCACTTGCACTAGAGTCAATAATCTAGATTACAAAGTAATGATCCTAACACCCATGGAGTCTTGGTGCTGATCATGTTTTGCTCGTGGAAGAGGCTTAGTCAACGGTCTGCGCAACATTCAGATCCGTATGTATTTTGCAAATCTCTATGTCTCCCACTTGGACTTGGTCCCGAATGGAATTGAAGCGTCTCTTGATGTGCTTGGTCCTCTTGTGAAATCTGGATTCCTTTGCCAAGGCAATTGCACCAAGATTGTCACGAGAAGATCTTCATCGGTCCCGATGCACTAGGCATGACACCTAGATCGGAAATGAACTCTTTCATCCAGACTCCTTCATTTGCCGCTTCAAGCAGCTATGTACTCCGCTTCACATGTAGATCCCGCCACGACGCTTTGTTTAGAACTGCACCAACTTGACAGCTCCACCGCTTAATAAAAACACGATCCGTTTGCGATTTAGAATCGTCCGGATCAGTGTCAAAGCTTGAATCGACGTAACCATTTACGACTAGCTCTTTGTCACATCAATATATTAGAAACAAATCCTTAGTCCTTTTCCGGAATTTAAGGATGTTCTTGACCGCTGTACAGTTATCCAATCATGAATTACTTTGGTACATTCCTGCCAAGCTTATAGCTAAGCATACGTCAGGTCTGGTACACAGCATTGCATACAAGATAGAGCCTATGGCTGAAGCATAGGGAACATCTTTCATTTTCTCTCTATCTTCTGCTGTGGTCGGGCATTGAGTCTTACTCAATCTTACAAATTGCAACACAGTGCAAAAACCTTTCTTTGCACGATCCATTTTGAACTTTTTCAAAATTTTATCAAGGTATGTGCTTTGTGAAAGTCCAATTAATCGCCTTGATCTATCTCTATAGATCTTGATGCCCAATATGTAAGCAGCTTCACCGAGGTCTTTCATTGAAAAACTTTTATTCAAGTATCCTTTTATGCCATCCAGAAATTCTATATCATTTCCAATCAATAATATGTCGTCCACATATAATATCGGAAATGCTACAGAGCTCCCACTCACTTTCTTGTAAATACAAAGCTTCTCCAAAAGTCTGTACAAACCCATATGCTTTGATCACACTATCAAAGCGCTTATTCCAACTCCGAGAGGCTTGCACTGCACCATAAATTGATCGTTGGAGCTTGCACACTTTGTTAGCACCCTTTGGATCGACAAAACCTTCTGGTTGCATCATATACAACTCTTCTTCTAGAAATCCATTCAAGAATGCGGTTTTTACATCCATTTGCCAAATTTCATAATCATAAAATGCGGCAATTGCTAACATGATTCGGACAGACTTAAGCATCGCTACGGGTGAGAAAGTCTCATCGTAGTCAACCCCTTGAACTTGCCGAAAACCTTTTGCAACAAGTCGAGCTTTGTAGACAGTTACATTACCATCGGCGTCAGTCTTCTTCTTAAAGATCCATTTATTTTCAATGGCTTGCCGATCATCGGGCAAGTCATCCAAAGTCCATACTTTGTTCTCATACATGGATCCCATCTCAGATTTCATGGCTTCCACCATTTTATGGAATCTGGGCTCACCATCGCTTCTTCATAGTTCGTGAGGTTCGCCATGGTCAAATAACATGACTTCCAGAATAGGATTACCGTACCACTCTGGTGCGTATTTTACTCTGGTTGACCCACGAGGTTCAAGAGTAACTTGATCTCAAAACTACATGATCATCATCATTAGTTTCTTCACTAATTGGTGTAGTTGTCACAGGAACCATTTCTTGTGATGAACTACTTTCCAATAAGGGAGCAGACATGCTTATCTCATCAAGTTCTACTTTCCTCCCACTCACTTCTTTCGAGAGAAACTCCTTCTCTAGAAAGGACCCGAATTTAGCAACGAAAATCTTGCCTTCAGATCTGTGATAGAAGGTGTACCCAACAGTCTCCTTTGGGTATCCTATGAAGACACATTTTTCCGATTTGGGTTCGAGCTTATCTGGTTGAAGTTTCTTTACATAAGCATCGCAGCCCCAAACTTTAAGAAACGACAACTTTGGTTTCTTGCCAAACCATAGTTCATAAGGCGTTGTCTCAACGGATTTTGACGGTGTCCTATTCAACGTGAATGCAGCCGTCTCTAAAGCATATCCCCAAAACGATAGCGGTAAATCGGAAATAGACATCATAGATCGCACCATATCTAGTAAAGTACGATTACGACGTTCAGACACACCATTGCGCTGTGGTGTTCCGGGTGGCGTGAGTTGCGAAACTATTCCGCATTGTTTCAAATGTAGACCAAACTCGTAACTCAAATATTCGCCTCCACGATCAGATCGTAGAAACTTTATTTTCTTATTACGATGATTTTCAACTTCACTCTGAAATTCTTTGAACTTTTCAAATGTTTCAGATTTGTGTTTCATTAAGTAGATATACCCATATCTGCTCAAATCATCTGTGAAGGTGAGAAAATAACGATACCCGCCGCGTGCTTTCAACGTTCATTGGACCACAAACATCAGTATGTATGATTTCCAACAAATCAGTTGCACGCTCCATAGTTCCGGAGAACGGCGTTTTTGTCATTTTGCCCATGAGGCACGGTTCGCAAGTACCAAGTGATTCATAATCAAGTGATTCCAGAAGCCCATCAAGATGGAGTTTCTTCATGCGTTTTACACCGATATGACCTAAACGGCGATGCCACAAATAAGTTGCACTATCATTATCAACTCTGCATCTTTTGGCTTCAACATTATGGATATGTGTATCACTACCGCCGAGATTCAACAAGAATAGACCATTCTTCAAGGGTGCATGACCATAAAAGATATTACTCATATAAATAGAACAACCATTATTCTCTCGATTTAAATGAATAACCGTCTACGCAATAAACAAGATCCAGATATAATGTTCATGCTCAACGCCGCACCAAATAACAATTATTTAGGTCTAAAACTAATCCTCAAGGTAGATGTAGAGGTAGCGTGTCGATTGCGATCACATCGACTTTGGAACCATTTCCAACGCCAAGATCGTCACCTCGTCCTTAGCCAATCTTCGCTTAATCCGTAGTTCCTGTTTCGAGTTGCAAATATTAGCAATGTAACCAAAGATCAAATACCTGTGTACTATCATGCGAGTATTAGTAAGGTACACATCAATAACATGTATATCATATATACCTTTGTTCACCTTGCCATCCTTTTTATCCGCCAAATACTTGGGGCAGTTCCGCTTCCAAAGGTGTCGGTCTGCTTGCAATAAAACACTCGGTTTCAGGCTTAGGTCCAGACTTGGGTTTCTTCTCTTGATCAGCAACAACTTTCTTGCTGTTCTTTTGAAGTTTCCTTCTTCTTCCCTTTGCCCTTTTTCTTGAAACTAGTGGTCTTACTGACCATCAACACTTGATGCTCTTTTCTGATTTCTACCTCCGCTGCTTTCAAAGATCGCGAAGAGCTCGTGAATTGTCTTAGTCATCCCTTGCATATTATAGTTCATCACGAAGCTCTTGTAGCTTGGTGGCGATGATTGGAGAATTACATCAATGACACTATCATCCGGAAGATTAACTCCTACCTGAATTAAGTGATTGTTATACCCGGACATTTTGAGTATGTGCTCACCGATGTAACTATTCTCCTCCATCTTGCAGCTATAGAACTTATTGGAGACTTCATATCTCTCAATCCGGCATTTGCTTGAAATATTAACTTCAACTCCTGGAACATCTCATATGCTCCATGACGCTCAAAACGTCGTTGAAGACCCGGTTCTAAGCCGTAAAGCATGGCACAATCGAACTATAGAGTAGTCATCATTCTGCTTTGCGAGATGTTCACAACTTCGCTCAAGATCTGCAGCAGTTCGCTACCTAGCGGTGCTTCCAGATTTAATTTTTACGTGCAGCAATGAGGATAATCCTCGTTACGGACCCAGTCCGTGTAATTGCTACCATCATCTTTCAACTTTGCTTTCTCAAGGAACGCATTAAAATTCAACGGAACAACAAAGACGAGCCATCTATCTACATCAAACATAGACAAGCAAACTACTATCGGTACTAAGTTCATGATAAATTTAAGTTTGATTAATCATATTAAAACCTCCCACTTAGGCAGACATCTCTCTAGTCATCTAAGTGATCACGTGACCCAAATCAACTAAACCATGTCCGATCATCACGTGAGATGGAGTAGTTTCAATGGTGAACATCACTATGTTGATCATATCTACTATATGATTCACGCCGACCTTTCGGTCTCGTGTTCGAGGCCATATCTGTTATATGCTAGGCTCGTCCAAGTTTAACCTGAGTATTCCGCGTGTGCAACTGTTTTGCACCCGTTGTATTTGAACGTAGAGCCTATCACACCCGATCATCACGTGGTGTCTCAGAACGAAGAACTTTCGCAACGGTGCATACTCAGGGAGAACACTTCTTGATAATTTTAGTGAGAGATCATCTTATAATGCTACCGTCAATCAAAGCAAGATAAGATGCATAAAGGATAAACATCACATGCAATCAATATAAGTGATATGATATGGCCATCATCATCTTGCGCTTGTGATCTCCATCTCCGAAGCACCGCCATGATCACCATCGCCACCGCGCCGACACCTTGATCTCCATCGTAGCATCGTTGTCGCCTCGCCAACTATTGCTTCCACGACTATCGCTACCGCTTAGTGATAAAGTAAAGCAATTACATGGCGCTTGCATTTCATACAATAAAGCGACAACCATATGGCTCTCGCCAGTTGCCGATAACTCGGTTACAAAACATGATCATCTCATACAATAAAATATAGCATCACGTCTTGACCATATCACATCACAACATGCCCGCAAAAACAAGTTAGACGCCCTCTACTTTGTTGTTGCAAGTTTTACGTGGCTGCTACGGCCGAGCAAGAACCGTTCTTACCTACGCATCAAAACCACAACGATAGTTTGTCAAATAGACTCCGCTTTTAACCTTCTCAAGGACCGGGCGTAGCCACACTCGGTTCAACTAAAGTTGAGAGACAGTCTTCCGCAAGCCATCTATGTGCAAAGCACGCCGAGGGAACCGGTCTCAGAAGAGTACGCGTAAGGTTGGTCCGGATCGTCTCGTCCCAACAATACCGCTGAACCAAAGTATGACATGCCGGTAGGCATTATGACTTGTATCGTCCACAACTCACTTGTGTTCTACTCGTGCATATGACATCAACGCATAAACCCGGCTCGGATGCCACCGCTTGGGGAACGCAGTAATTTCAAAAATTTTCCCACGATCACGCAAGACCATGGTGATGGCATAGCAACGAGAGGGGAGAGTGTCCGCCCACGCACTCGTGAGACCGAAAGCGGAAGCGTTATAACAACGCTGTTGATGTAGTAAGACGCGTCTTCACGATCCGACCGATCCAAGCACCGAACGTACGGCACCTCCGAGTTCTCGCACACGCTCGATTCGATGACGATCCCCGGACTCGATCCAGCAAAGTGTCGGGGATGAGTTCCACAAGACGACGGCGCAGGACGATGTTGATGCTCCACCGACGCAGGGCTTCGCTTAAGCTCCGCGACGATATGACTTCTCCGGCGCAGGCTTCGCCTAAGCTCTACGAACACGATATGACCAAGTGGAATATGGTGGAAGGGGCACCGCACACGGCTAAGGAAAGATCCAGAGATCAACTTGTGTGTATTGGGGTGCCCCTGCCCCGTGATATAAAGGAGACAAGGGGAGGTGGCCGGCCCTAGAGGAGGCGCGCAAGGAGGAGTCCTACTCCCACCGGGAGTAGGACTCCCCCCTTCTCCTAGTTGGAGTCGGATGGGGGTGGGGGAATGGGGGACGGGGCGCCGCCCCCCCTCTCCTTGTCCTATTCGGACTGGAAGGGGGAGGGGGGCGCGCAGCCCACCTGGCCGGCCCTTCTCCTTCTCCCTCAAGGCCCATGAGGCCCATATACCCTCGGGGTTCCGTAACCCCGGTGTTCCGGGTAACATCCTGTTTTCACTCGGAACCATTCCAAGTCCAAACATAGGCTTCCAATATATCAATCTTTATGTCTCGACCATTTCGAGACTCCTCGTCATGTCCTTGATCACATCCGGGACTCAACAAACTTCGTGCATCAATACTTATAAACTCATTATGAACTGTCATCGAACGTTAAGCGTGCGGACCCTACGGGTTCGAGAACTATGTAGACATGACCTAGAACCATTCTCGGTCAATAACCAATAGCGGAACCTGGATGCCCATATTGGTTCCTACATATTCTACGAAGATCTTTATCGGTCAAACCGCATAACGACATACGTTGTTCCCTTTGTCATCGGTATGTTACTTACCCGAGATTCGATCGTCGGTATCCAATACCTAGTTCAATCTCGCTACGGTAAGTCTCTTTACTCGCTCCGTAATACATCATCTCACAACTAGCTCATTAGTTGTAATGCTTGCAAGGCTTAAGTGATGTGTATTACCGAGAAGGCCTAGAGATACCTCTCCCACAATCGGAGTGACAAAACCTAATCTCGAAATACGCCAACCCAACAAGTACCTTTGGAGACACCTGTAGTACTCCTTTATAATCACCCGATTACGCTAGACGCTTGGTAGTACCCAAAGTGTTCCTCCCAGAACGGAGTTGCATAATCTCATAGTTATAGGAACATGTATGGGTCATGAAGAAAGCATTAACATACTAAGCGATCAACTCTGTTAAGCTAACGGAATGGGTCATGTCAATCAGATCATTCAACTAATGATGTGACCTTGTTAATCAAATAACAACTCCTTGTTCATGGTTAGGAAACATAACCATCTTTGATTAACAAGCTAGTCAAGTAGAGGCATACTAGTGACATACTGTTTGTCTATATATTCACACATGTATTATGTTTCCGGTTAATACAATTCTAGCATGAATAATAAACATTTATCATGATATGAGGAAATAAATAATAACTTTATTATTGCCTCTAGGGCATATTTCCTTCAATTCATCCCATTACTCGAGCTCTACCGCCCCGAAGGTACGGCGGAAGGCGATAGCGCCTATGTCAGCTAAAGCCACGGCCACAGAAAGCTGTGGGCGGGCACAAATCGAAAATAACGCGTAAAGCGTTCCTCAAAGGGACGGGTCCCGGCCCACCTATCAAGACAGAATAGGGTGCCGGACCCGGAGCCCACTTTAATGGAGGTCCCAATACGCAAGACCGGCATCAGACGGATCACCGATTTCCAGAATTGGGACCCTCCAGATCTAGAGGCGAAGGCTAGAGGTTGCCCGCGAAGGTACTTCGCGCGAATAATCTCCAGCCACAGCCCACCCTCATCGGTCTGAATATGCCAAAGCCATTTGGAGAGGAGGGCAATATTCATCAGCTTGGATGAAATGACCCCGATGCCTCCTTGGTCCTTAGGCTTACAAATCTCAGACCACTTCACCATGTGATACTTCTGTTTATTGTTTTCTCCAGCCCAGAAGAATCTGGAGAGGAGTTTGGTGACCTCATGATGAAGGGATTCATGTAGACTATAGAATCCCATGGTGTACATTAATAGGCTAATAAGGGAGGAGTTCATAAGAATCACTCGAGCGGCCTTGGAAAGCCGTCTCCCCTACCAAGGCTCCATCCTAGATTGAAGCTTGGCGATTATTGGGCGGAAGTCTTTCTCCAGTAGACGTGTGTCACTAATTGGCATGCCTAGGTAGGTGGTCGGGAAGGATCCCAAGCGACAGTTCAAGCGATTGGCGATTCGCCGAGCTTCCGCCTGGGAGTATCCAAGGACCATCACCTCACTTTTGGCGAAGTTAATCGTGAGGCCCGAAATCTCCTAAAAGCAGAGGAGGAGGAACTTGAGGTTCTGAATATCCTCGTTCGATCTTTCCACCATCATAATGGTGTCATCTGCATACTGGAGGTGGGTCAGACCTCCGTTGGCCACAAGATGGGGGCAAATCCCCCTAATGTGGCTGGCCCGTTTGGCCAAATCTAGGATCGAACCTAGAGCATCAACCACAAGGTTGAAAAGAAATGGGGAGATCGGATCTCCTTATCGTACTCCTTGGCCAGTCATGAAGCAAGGCCCAATCTCCCCATCAATGTTCACAGCCGTATGGCCACTTGTCACTAGCTGCATCACCCGGGCTACCCAGTGGGAGTCGAACCCACGCTTTAGCAACACCTCCCGAAGGAAGGACCAATGGACAGTGCCGTATGCTTTATGGAAGTCAATCGTGAAGAACACAGCGCGAAGATGCTTGCTCTTGACTTCATGGATGACCTCGTGGAGAACGAGGATCCCATCCAGAATATACCGGCCTTTCGTGAAGGCTGACTGGTTCGGGTGATGGATCCGGGGGCGATTAGGGCCGCCCTAGTGGCGTACCCCTTGGCCAAAACCCGAAATAACACATTGAGGACTGTGATAGGATGGAACTGCCGAATGTCAGCGGCTCCCGGCACCTTGGGAATCAGGGAGATGATCCCGTAGTTAAGCCGGGACATGTCTAATGTTCCCCTAGAGAACTCACGGAACAGGTCAAGGATGATCTCCTTGACCATCAGCCAGAATGCCTAGAAAAAGCGAACCGGCAGTCCATCGGGGCCCGGGGCCGAGGCCGGGTTCATGGCTTTGACAAAAGTCTCCACCTCCGAGGCATCAAATGGGGCGAGAAGGGCCGCATTCTCCTCCAGGGAGATTTGTTGGTCGGCCGACCAAATGTGGCCAGCAAGGGCGATCCCACCCCTAGGGCGCCCCGCAAATAACAACTTGTAGAAGTCGTCAACCAGCGAGCGGATAGCAAGTGGGTCTTGAAAGAGCTGACCTCCTTCCCATAAAAGGGGAATGGAGCAGCGTCTCCTACGGCCATTAGCGATGGCCTGGAAATAAGCCGTGTTGGCGTCACCAAACAACACCCAGTTTATAGACCCTCGCTGGCGCCAAAATTCCTCCTCCTTGGAGTAGATCTCCATGAGAGAGTCTTCCAGATTATATCTATGAGCCCATTCTTCAGTGGAGATCCCTGAAATGTCTGTGCGAAGGTCAAGGGCTCGGATCTCCTCTAGGAGGGAGGCCTTCTGGATCCGAAGCTCCCTCCCAATATTAGCACCCCATCCTTTCATGAACTGCCTAGACCGCTTGGACAGGTGGTGCCATTCGTCCAGGATAGACATCTGCCTATGGGGCTCGGCTAAAGCCAAGACCCAGTGAGCCTGGACGGTTGCCATAAAGCCTAGCTACCGGAGCCAGAATGTCTCGGATCGAAACCGAGGGGGGGGGGGTCTCTCCTCCCGAGAGGACAAGAGAAGGGGAACTGGTCGTACCCAATGCGAGTAATAGCCTGGAGAGAAGCCAAAGGGAACCGAAGTTCCAAGTGAGGGGAGACAAACACTCGGTAAAGCACACTAAGGGTCGGGGAAACCTATCTATTAGTCCAGGTAAATCTCACCCCGACCCTGTCCAGCTCCAGAAGTCCTAAGTCCGCAACCTAGTCGTTGAATCGACGTATCTCCGCAAGATCGACACGCGAGTTGCTCTTTTCCGCGGCGGAGCGGAGGAGGTTGAAGTCTCCTCCTACCACTACTGGGAGGGTCGCGGAGGCTATCTTGGCGTGGAGCTCAGCCAAGAAAGTGGTCGAGCGACTATGGTCGGCCGGGCCGTAAAGCACGATGATCTCCCACTTGAAGTTCATATCACGTTCCCAGACCTCCATGCTGATGAGTGGGATCCACGATCCATGGATCCCACCTCAAAGGTGGCGTCCTTCACACCTAGAAGGATGCCACCGGAGTGACCCATCACTCCACTAGATGGCAACCAGTTCTATACGAACAGATGCCTGCTAAGATGCTCAAGTTCTACGAGAGAGAACTCAGTGCACATTGTTTCCTGGATTGCTACCACATCTATGGACTCATCGCGCATGTACTCACTGAGCTGCCCGCGGCGGCCATTGTGGCCGAAGCCCCGCAAGTTCCAAAATAGAGCGTGCATGATCACTCGCCTAACGGGTCCACCCTGGACCCTATGGTAGTAGTAGCACTAAGGGCCCAACACAACTGGGCAGTACGAGAACGCGTCCGACCACGGATCTCGCTCGGGTCGTCCGCAAAGAGGCCCCGACCCCCAGCCAGGCGGGGCGTAGGGGGGGACCTCCGCAGCTGCCGCCGCTCACGAGCCCGGGTGGCCGCGAGATGGCCCTCCAGAATCTCCTTGGCTTGGAGGTACGCAAGCTCCTCTAAGATCGGGCCCTTCTCCCCACGGAAAACTATAGCCAAGTTGGTTGCAACCTTGGCCAGGTGGCCAAGAGGAACACCAGCAAGAACGAAAAAGGAATTGTCGCAGATATCATCAAGATCAGAACAAGGAGCCTGGGAGTCGGACGTACCCATGGCACAATATGATAAAGCCATTGGTACTGCATGGCTAGTGGCGTGTCCTCAAGTCATGTATCTTTCCAGAACCTATTAGTTATGTCACTATAATGTTACTCTGCAAAATATTCATTTTTGACCCCGTGAGGCCTTTCCAGGAAGGCGAGTATGTTGGTTTTACGTGTAACTCAGTAAGGGTTTTAGAATGAAGGTACTTATTCCTAAGTAATCGTTGCCAAACCCTGTTGAAAGTAAGTATTTTGAATAGCTATTTGCTTAACGAATACTTATTTTTAATCTCGAGGTCTTCTGGCCCTAGACCTCCTTGGTCTTTAGGACGACAGATCACACCCGACCTCGTTAGGCGGTATTTACGGTATTTCATGTATGTTCATCATATGGCAAGAAAAAATTGGATATGTAGTAATCCAATTATTTCCTTACCCATTTAGATATTTCAAACAAAAATAACATGAAGATAGGTAAACTTGTGAGAACTGCATTGATTAGGGTGAGCCTTGCCGCATAAGATATAATAAGCTTACCAGTCCAACAAATCAACCGCCTGGATGTGTATGCAGAAATATAGGGGGGGGGTAGATTTTCCTAGTCCAACTATAGATGCTCTTAGTCTTTCGTCAATTTTTCTTTGAGATGGAGCATATAGCTGTATGATAAGGGCATGTTCAACGCAGACCCTCAAAACACCCGCAAACGTCTGTACTGAACTGTCCGGACGTACTTTGCCATCCAACACGGTACCTGATGTCTACTACGCAACCTTCTTCTTGTAGACGTTGTTGGGCCTCCAAGTGCAGAGGTTTGTAGGACAGTAGCAAATTTCCCTCAAGTGGATACCTAAGGTTTATCAATCCGTGGGAGGCGTAGGATGAAGATGTTCTCTCTCAAGCAACCCTGCAACCAAATAACAAAGAGTCTCTTGTGTCCCCAACACACCCAATACAATGGTAAATTGCATAGATGCACTAGTTCGGCGAAGAGATGGTGATACAAGTGCAATATGGATGGTAGATATAGGTTTTTGTAATCTGAAAAAATAAAAACAGCAAGGTAACTAATGATAAAAGTGAGCGTAAACGGTATTGCAATGCTAGAAAACAAGGCCTAGGGTTCATACTTTCACTAGTGCAAGTTATCTCAACAATAATAACATAATTGGATCATATAACTATCCCTCAACATGCAAAAAAGAGTCACTACAAAGTCACTAATAGCGGAGTACAAACGAAGAGATTATGGTAGGGTACAAAACCACCTCAAAGTTATTCTTTCCAATCAATCCGTTGGGCTATTCCTATAAGTGTCACAAACAGCCCTAGAGTTCGTACTAGAATAACACCTTAAGACACGAATCAACCAAAACCCTAATGTCACCTAGATACTCCAATGTCACATCAAGTATCCATGGGTATTATTATACGATATGCATCACACAATCTCAAATTCATCTATTCAACCAACACATAGAACCTCAAAGAGTGCCCAAAAGTTTCTACCAGAGAATCACGACGAGAATGTGTGCCAACCCCTATTCATAAGTTCATGGGCAGAACCCGCAAGTTGATCACCATAACATACATCAAGTGAATCACATGATATCCCATTGTCACCACAGATACGCACCGCAAGACATACATCAAGTGTTCTCAAATCTTTAAAGACTCAATCCGATAAGATTACTTCAAAGGGAAAACTCAATCCATTACAAGAAAGAAGAGGGGGAGAAGAAACATAAGATCCAACTATAATAGCAAAGCTCGCGATACATCAACATCATGCCAAATCAAGAACACGGGAGAGAGAGAGAGATGAAACACATAGCTACTGGTACATACCCTCAGCCCCGAGGGTGAACTACTCCCTCCTCGTGATGGAGAGCGCCGGGATGATGAAGATGGCCACCGGTGAGGGATCCCCCCTCCGGCAGGGTGCCGGAACAGGGTTCCGATTGGTTTTTGGTGGCTACAGAGGCTTGCGGCAGCAGAACTCTCGATCTATTCTCGTCTCCGGAAGTTTTAGGGTACGTGGGTATATATGGGTGAAAGAAGTACGTCGGTGGACCTCCGGGGGGCCCACGAGGAAGGGGGCGCGCCCTAGGGGGGTGGGCACGCCCCCCCACCCTCGTCGCCACCTCCCTTCTTTCTTGGCGTGCTCTCTAAGCTTTTCCGGTAGCTTTCCTTCCAAAAATAACTTCTCCAGTTGGTTTCATTCCATTTCGACTCTGTTTGATATTCCTTTTTTTCGAAACACTGAAATAGGCAAAAAAACATCAATTCTGGGCTGTGCCTCCGATTAATAGGTTAGTCCCAAAAATAATATAAAAGTGGATAATAAAGCCCAATATTGCCCAAAACAGTAGATAATATAGCATGGAGCAATCAAAAATTATAGATACGTTGGAGACGTATCAGTACCTCATCGTACGTGGACATGTCCGCTTGTCCAAAATCTAGACACAGACCAGGGAAGGTTTACATGTGTTCGGACTGCCATCACATATGCGTACGGCACCCTTATCCCACACAAAAACATCTCTCGCTCATGCATCATCTCCCATGCGACCGGACCTTCGTTTCCTGTGCCACATTCATGTCAGCCCAGAGCAAACATGATTGGTCACTGGAGCTGGCATTGAAGCGACACGTTGGTCAAGAGCGCCGCATGCGCCACACCCCTATCTCTATGAATGTTCAATGTCGAAGAGACGTGATCGAATGGGACGAGAGGCTATCTACAACATTTAAACTGGTTACCCGTATGTCTGCTTGCCTTCATTACATAGGCGCGGCGACCTAGAAACCCATTCCGGAGACAAATTGAAACAGGCCGCCGCTTAGACTTGCTCGCGCCCTCTATTTATATGTGGTCACACCTGATATGATTTGCACCGGACTATGTCTACTTCTGTTCTTCCTCCACGCACCACCTCCGCCATGACTGCGAGCTCTAGAGCAATGTGGGAGAGCCACTCAATAGAGCAGAAGCATGATTTAGCCAGCCTTGTGGCCCACAGATAGAGAACGACTTGCCAGTGAGTTCGGCGGAAGTGAGCGACGATGATATGATGATGGAGGAGGCGTCTGACGACAAGCCGGCACCCCCACCTGCGCTGGTCCATGTCAGCTTTGTAGGGAACGTAGTATTTCAAAAAAATTCCTACGATCACGCAAGATCTATCTAGGAGAAGCATAGCAACGAGCGGGGAGAGTGTGTCCACGTACCCTCATAGACCGAAAGCGGAAGCATTAAGTAACGCGGTTCATGTAGTCGAACGTCTTCGCGATCCAACTGATCCAAGTACAGAACGTACGGCACCTCCGCGTTCAGCACACTTTCAGCTCGATGACGTCCCTCGAGCTCTTGATCCAGTTGAGGCCGAGGGAGAGTTCCGTCAGCACGACGATGTGGCGACGGTGATGATGAAGTTATCGGCGCAGGGCTTCGCCTAAGCACTACGACGACATGATCGAGGTGTGTAACTGTGGGCACCGCACACGGCTAAGAAAACTTGTGTGTCCTTTGGGGTGCCCCTCTCCCACATATATAAAGGAGGGGAGGAGGAGGGGCCGGCCAAGGAGGGGCGCGCGCCATGGGGAGTCCAACTAGGATTCCGAATCCTAGTTGGAGTACCCTTCCATCCAAGAGAGGGAGAAGGAGGGATGGTGGACGAGGGGAGACCGAACGAGGGGGCGACGGCCCCCTCCCTAGTCCAATTCATACTGGCCAAGGGGGGGGGGCTCCGTTGTGGCCCTCCTCTCCTTTCCACTAAGGCCCATGAACTTCCGGGGGGTCCGTAACCCCAAGCATTCAAACTTATCCGAAACGACCCGAACCATCCCGGTGTCCGAATGTAACCTTCCAATATATGAATCTTTATGTCTCGACCATTTCGAGACTTCTCGTCATGTCCGTGATCCCATCTGGGACTCCGAACAAACTTCGGTCATCAAATCACATAACTCATAATACAAATCGTCATCGAACGTTAAGCGTGTGGACCCTATGGGTTCGAGAACTATGTAGACATGACCGATACACATCTTCGTTCAATAACTAATAGCAGAACCTGGATGCTCATATTGGCTCCTACATTTTCTACGAAGATCTTTATCGGTCAAACCGAATAACAACATACGTTGTTCCCTTTGTCATCGGTATGTTTCTTGCCCGTGATTCGATCGTCGGTATCCTCATACCAAGTTCAATCTCGTTACCGGCAAGTCTCTTTACTCGTTTCGTAATGTATCATCCCGCAACTAACTCATTAGTCACATTGCTTGCAAGGCTTATAGTGATGTGCATTACCGAGAGGGCCAAGAGATACCTCTCCGATACACGGAGTGACAAATCCTAATCTCGATCTATGCCAACTCAACAAACACCATCGGAGACACCTGTAAATCATTTTTATAATCACCCAGTTATGTTGTGACGTTTGATAGCACACTAAGTGTTCCTCCGGTATTAGGGAGTTGCATAATCTCATAGTCATAGAAACATGTATAAGTCATGAAGAAAGCAATAGCAATAAACTAAACGATCGTACTGCTAAACTAACAGACGGGTCTTGTCCATGACATCATTCTATAATGATGTGATCCCGTTCATCAAATGACAACACATGACCATGGATAGGAAACTTAACCATCTTTAATTTACGAGCTAGTCAAGTAGATGCATACTAGGGACACTCTGTTTGTCGATGTATTCACACATGTACTAAGTTTTCGGTTAATACAATTCTAGCATGAATAATAAACATTTATCATGATATAAGGAAATATAAATAACAACTTCATTATTGCCTCTAGGGCATATTTCTTTCAGTCTCCTACTTGCACTAAAGTCAATAATCTAGATTACATAGTAATGATTCTAACACCCATGGAGCCCTGGTGTTGATCATGTTTTGCTCGTGAGAGAGGCTTAGTCAACGGGTCTGCAATATTCAGATCCGTATGTATTTTGTAAATCTCTATGTCTCCCTCCTTGACTTGATCATGGATGGAATTGAAGCGTCTCTTGATGTGTTTGGTTCTCTTGTGAAATCTGGATTCCTTCGTCAAGGCTATTGCTCCAGTATTATCACAAAAGATTTTCATTGGGCCCGATGCACTAGGTATGACACATAGATCGGATATGAACTCCTTCATCCAGACTCTTCATTTGCTGCTTCCGAAGCAGCTATGTACTCCGCTTCACACGTAGATCCCGCCACGACAATTTGCTTAGAACTGCACCAACTGACAGCTCCACCGTTCCATATAAATACGTATCCGGTTTGTGACCTAGAGTCATCCGGATCAGTGTCAAAGTTTGCATCGACGTAACCATTTACGACGAGCTCTTTCTCGCCTCCATAAATGAGAAACATATCCTTAGTCCTTTTCAGGTATTTCAGGATGTTCTTGACCGTTGTCCAGTGATCCACTCCTGGATTACTTTTGTACCTTCCTGCTAAACTAATAGCAAGGCACACATCAGGTCTGGTACACATCATTGCATACATGATAGAACCTATGGCTGAAGCATAGGGAATGACTTTCATTTTCTATCTATATTCTGCAGTGGTCGGGCATTGAGTCTGACTCAACTTCACACCTTGTAACACATGCAAGAACCCTTTCTTTGTTTGATCCATTTTGAATTTCTTCAAAACTTTATCAAGGTATGTGCTTTATGAAAGTTCAATTAAGCGTCTTGATCTATCTCTATAGATCTTGATGCACAATATATAAGCAGCTTCAACGAGGTCTTTCATTGAAAAATTCTTATTTAAGTATCCTTTTATGCTATCCAGAAATTCCGTATCATTTCCGATCAACAATATGTCATCCACATATAATGTCAGAAATGCTACAGAGCTCCCACTCATTTTCTTGTAAATACAGGCTTCTCCAATAGTCTGACTAAAATCATATGCTTTGATCATACTAGCAAAGCGTATATCCGCCAGTACATAAATGGATCGCTAGAGCTTGCACACTTTGTTATCACCTTTTGGATCGACAAAACCTTCTGGTTGCATCGTATACAACTCTTCTTTAAGATATCCATTAAGGAATGCATTTTTGACATCCATTTGCCAAATTTAATAATCATAAAATACGGCAATTGCTAACATGAACAGACTTAAGCATCGCAACAGGTGAGAAGGTCTCATCGTAGTCAACTCCTTGAACTTGTCGAAAATCTTTTGTAACAAGTCGAGCTTTGTAGACAGTAACATTACCGTCAGCGTCAGTCTTTTTTTTGAAGATCCATTTATTGTCTATGGCTTGCCGATCATCGGGCAAGTCAACCAAAGTCCACACTTTGTTCTCATACATGGATCCCATCTCAGATTTCATGGCCTCAAACCATTTCGCAGAATCTGGGCTCATCATCGTTTCCTCATAGTTCGTAGGTTTGTCATGGTCAAGTAACATGACCTCTAGAACAGGATTACCGTACCACTCTGGGCGTGTATCTTACTCTGGTTGACCTATGAGGTTCAGTAGTAACTTGATCTGAAGTTGTATGATCATTATCATTAGCTCCCTCACGAATTGGTGTAGGAATCACTGGAACTGATTTCTGTGATGAACTACTTTCGAATTCGGAAGTAGGTAAAATTATCTTATCAAGTTCTACTAGGTCTCCTACTTCCTAGAGCTTGCGGACATGGCGAAGACAGAACGTGGAACACAGATGCCTTCATGTCCGACGAAGATTTAGACTAGGTTAATGTCATGTCCACCTTTATTTTAATGAAATAAGTTGGAAATGTCATGAATGTGGTCCGATTTAAATAAAAACCGTCCAATTTACATGAAGTTCGTTTGATTTGTTAAATCTTGTTTGAAATGTGTTCAGACGTTTGAGATACACGTTTGGATAGCCAGCTCATATCTATCTGATATATCTATGTCCATGGATGTGTTTGAACGCGTCCAAACGGATATTGTGTCGGTCCGCGTGGAAGATACCCTAACCTAGCAACCGATTGAGACTAGCTATAGTGGAAGTAACTTCAGCAAATTTGGACGAAATCACTGTTTTAACCTTTTAGGCAAAAATTAGCAGGATTTCACCCGGCTTAGTAAGTATTTTCTCATCTGACCTTTTTGGGTCACGCCAACATGCCTGGCGTTTCGGTTGCACTGGAGACGCCACTGTCTCTGGCGTTTGGCCTCTGCGCCACATCCTTGTCGGTTGGCTGACGTGGCTCCGCCAAACGCCAAGGTGGCTGTTGTTTGCATGGCTAGACCAAACGCCATGATGTTTGGCGTTCACTAGTAGTCACGATCTTATGTTTCCTCAGCTTCGGTTTCTAATTAAACTGGAGCACCACTTCCTCCCTGCAAATAGAAAGCGAAACAGTGCTCGTACGATTCTCTTGTTGCACACTATTTTATTTGTGCCCTGAAGCTCCCGGCAAAAACTTTTCTAGTTTCTTCAGATAAACAAGACACCAATTTAAGTTAAGTGGTTCATTTAAGGCATCTTCAAGACGGACCCTTAAACCTCTCGCAACCGTGCGGACCGCGCTGTTCGGATCGCAGAAGCCATCTAATGCGGTCCGCAGGGCGGTCCGGACGCGATTTCTCCCGTAAACCAGAGACAAACGTATGAGAGATTTGCGGGAGTCCGGACCGATCCCACACCCGCTTTTGACTGCCGTGGCCCACCAAAAACCCGTCACTCCGCCCCACCCGTGCTTTTCTTCCGATGCATGCGCTGCTTACCGCGCCGCATTCATGCCGGCCCAGAGCATGCAAAGACCGGCGATGTCGCGATGTGACCGGAGGGAGGGAGGGCCTTGTTGACCGATGCGACCTCTCGGCAACCGCCGCTTCAATGCAGACGCTGGTTCTCGAGAAACCAACTCCGACAGCGCCATGATGACGTAGGAGTACGCCGAGTGGGAGCAGCGCCCTGGTCCAAGTACGCGGACTCGGACGTCCCACCGCCACACATCGTGGCGGATCCGGACCTGTACGCCTGGGTCCTGGACCGCTTCGTCACGCGCCGGAGACGGCCAAGCGCTGTCTCCACCGCCTCAACGTTGAGATGGCCGGGTATGGCGAGAAATGCTCCCTCGCCACATGGACGCCTCCTCATCTAACGGCCGCCGTCCTCTCCCCCAGCCCACGTCGTAGGTGGCCACGGTCGCACTGCGCACGGCGCCGGAAGAAGCAGAGAGGATCATATGCGAGCGACGGACGGCTACCGGGAGGCCCTGCCGCTTAGCCGCCACCTTCTGCTGGCCGAAGCCCAACGACGACTTCGACTCTGACGCCGGATCAGGCACCGATGACGCATCCTCCACTATCTCGGTGGCCGTGGCGGTGGCGACGGCTCCTCGTGTCGCCGGCCATCGTATCGGCCGAGGACAGTGCAGTGAGGCCGGCGGCGCGGCACGAGCGGCGCAATGTGGTGTGCCGCTCCATGTTCGCCAAGTAGGATGAGGCGCCGACCTGAATCTGCAACGACCCAGACCTGGCGGTGGCTTGGTCCCTCTGCCGTCTGTCACCACCGCAAAGATGGTCGCTCGTCGGAGCTGCTGTCTCAACGGGAAACTCGCGAGTATCGGTGATGAATGGTCGCTAAACGACACCTTCACAATTGTCAGCACGGGCATGACTGCCGCTAGGGCATCGCAAGTGGGGTCTGCATTGGCCATGGTGGTCCTCCGCACAGTGCAGGAGGAAGCGAAGTGGCTCCTCCATGAGCGTCAGGCGGCGACCGGGCAAGGCTGCCATGGACCCCGCCTTTCCGCTGCTGGAAGAACTACTTCGGACGACGACGATGACAACATTGACGACGCCGATGGTGCGGCTTGGCAAGGTGGCCATGCGTATGAGGTCGCCGTCTGCTATAATTTGGCCTCCTAATTTTTTAGAAGGTTTTAGTTAAACGAACGAAATATCGTGTGTTTTATTTAAATTATGTCCAAACTTTCACTACCAGGGAAAACCTTATACACAGAAATTTAGCAACAGCACGGGTCAAAAAAGGGCGCTAGTGCTAGATAGTAGTAGTTGTTCAGAAAAAACCGCGCTGCAGATACAATTGTACCAGTAGCGCGTGTGGCCGTAAAAGCGCTACTACTAATATTCCCATTGGTGGAACGATAGGCTACGCATAGCAGTAGCGGGCTTGGAAGAAGCGCGCTACCGCTAGGGCATGAGTAGCAGCGTGTTTCCTAAGAAGAGCGCTACTGCTAATGAAAATAAAATAAAATGAAAAACAAAAAGAAAAGTAAATAAAAATGAAAGAAACAGAAAAAGGAGAAAGAAAAAAAATAAAATGTAAAGCAAAATAAATGAAAAAGCGAAAAAACAGAGAAAGACATAGCTGTAGCGTGTGTTTGTAAGAGGCGCTATAGCTAACGTAGCTGCAACGTTTTTATTAGACCCCCGCTATAGAAGCAGAAAAGGAAATAAAAAAAGGGAGAAAATTACATAGCTATAGCAGTAGCGCGTTTTGTAAAAAGCGCTATGTAGCTATATAGCGCTGCTTATGTAAACGTATATAGCTAATTTTGACTTAACCAAAAACCGCTTTCCCGCCACCACTTGCCCCCAAATCTCTCGACCCACCCCGCCGCCATCTCCCCGATTCGTCGCCCCCACTTCGCCGCTCTCCTCGCCGACGCCGACGCCTCGAGCCACCAGAGCCGTGCGCCGACGCCACCGGAGCCGCCTCTAACGCCACGGAGCTGCTGCCTCATCAACGCCACCGAGCCGCCACGACGCCACCGGATCCTCCTCGCCACAACTGCCTCCCTCGCCATCACCGGAGACGCCCGCCTCCGTCGCCACCACCAGAGCCATCCTCTGTAAGCCCCCACCCTCCTCTCTCTCTCTCTCATGCATAGGTTAGCTAGTTTAATTATGATAATTATCTAGGTTAGGGCAAAAATTTAGTTAGGGCTTTGACAGAGAAGTAGTTAGGTTAACTAGTTTAATTAGGTTAATTATCTAGGTTAGTGCAAAAATTTAGTTAGGGCTTTGACAGAGAACTAGTCAGGTTAACTAGTTTAATTAGGTTAATTATCTAGGTTATTTAGGCAAGTTTTATTTTAAAGATGATCCCTTCCTAGACTTTTTATTGTTGATTATATCTTTTCATTGAAGTGGTCATGTTATATCTTTTCATTGAAGTGGTTCGATTGTGCCCAAGTGGCTTTGTTGTGTCAATGAAGCTGAGTGGCCTATATATGTTTTGCCGGAATGTTGATTCATTTCCATTCCGGCAAATTTCAGGTTCTCGATTTGTCCACTTTTTAGCAAAGGTCATGCCGAAATTTTCCGTGAATTTCGGCATGACTTGTGCTACAAACTAGGACATATCGAGTGCCCGGGATTTGCCGCACCAGGAAGGAGTCAACGATCCTGAAAAACAAGAGGCCTTTATTATGTCAATATTCATTTTATTAGGTCTAGATTAATTGACTAGATTTAATCATAGGAAACATGGCTAGCAACGATGAAGGACAGGGTTACGGTGATTATGACGACGTCTCACCGGGCGTGCATTTAATTTTTTAGCCTTATCGACGATCAACCGGTGTTGTTGCTGGTCCCACCGGTGGCATCGGGGACTGAGACCGACACACAAACCGGTGCTAAGACTGAGACCGGCGCTGAGACTCAGACCGACATCGAGACCGGCGCTGAGACTGAGACCGGTGCTGCCTCGGGGAGCGGAGACGGTACTGTAGAACCGAAAGCAAAGAGGCAGCGGCTTCCTAACAAACTCAGGACTACTAGACTGGTGGTCACGGAGGTGGATTTACGGCGACATTTTTGAGCCACAGGCGCCCGAGGAAGCGCGTCGATGCTATGGCAATCAAATAGGCTGCATCGTACGGACAACCGCCACAATCAACGATGAGAAACTACAGAAGATAGAAAATATGAGGAGCTCCCTCCTAAAGAAGTTTCACCAGATATTCTTGTTCCCGGGCCGGAATGAAAAGGATTATGAAGATCCAGACGAGGGCCCGGCAATGAAGAAGATAAACAAACACGGCATGACCAAGTTTAGCGATGCGTTGGCCGCCTGGAAAACTCGAGTGAAAGCAAGGATCATCGACAAGAAGGAACCCTACTCCGAGATTGTAAAGGATAATCTGAGAATCACGGAAGAGCAGTTTCAAATATTCAAGGAGGCTTGTGAGGAGGAAGCTGCCAAAAAAAAGTCTAAGTACATGAAGGGGCTTCAAGAGAGGAACATTGGGAGCCACCACCTCGGAAGCCGTGGTTACGACGGAAAGATGTCCAAATGGGCCAAGGAGGACGCGGAAGCCGCGAGTCTGGGCATCCTGCACCTTTGGCGGATTTCACCGCCCCGCAGGAGGCGTGACGTCCTGAGGGCCCGGCACCGTTGGGACCCAGTGAAGAAGGTTTACGAGACAACACCGGTGATTACGGAGTTCATGAGACTGCTAGTAATTTTAGTTTCTGATCAATTCGACTACACATGTTTGTCATATTTGTAAACGATCCTTGTGCCTTTTGCAGAGAGAGCAACACCAGATTGTGGCCGAAAGCGACTCGCCGTCTTAGGCATTGGCGAGGCCCAAGTGGGGCACTCCATTCAACCGGGCGTTGAACATATTGAAACGACAACTGGTGGATACTCGACCGTCGTATGGACGCGTGCACGGTGTCGGAGACAGCGCCACGTGGAAGAAGTACTACCGTGAGACCACGGAGGAGAGAAAGGAAAGACGGAGGTTAACTGAAGAAAACATCGACAAGAAGGTTGAGATTGCGGTTGAGAAGAAACCATCTCGGACAGTCGCAACAGCGGTAGCTGCCGCAAAACAGGTGGTTGCAGGTTTGTCTACTTCCTTGGTGACGGGCGTTTTCACTTGGACAAGGCAAAATCCAGAAAAAAATGCAAAGGACTTTCCCCTTGCTGACTTCTTGGGAGCACCTGCTCCCGCAGACTGCCTTGCACCTGCTCCTCAAGACGGCTCCGCACCGGACGTGCTCGGCAGTGCTTCTCCTTTGGCTGAGCTCGACGCCCTCACGGTATCTGTCACACCGGCCCCCTTCAATATAAATGTATAATCTCCCGTTTTCGTTGCCTTTCGGATGTCTCACGTCGCAGACTTTTCTTTGCAGGCCGACGAAACCACGTGCACCATATTGTACACCATCGGCGACCAGAAGGTGGACACGGGGAAGGCGATGATAATGGAGCCGAAGAAACCATTGTTCCACTGCCGGCCGATCCCCCCGAACGTTTTCAAGGTTTCCGTGGCCAGTGTCAAACCGGGCCATGAGAATTTGCCTCCTCCAATACTACAGGTGGATGACGAGGAGACACCACGGTGGCTTGGTGATTGTTGCAATGGGTGGGTCCTGTTGTGGCCAAAGAGTTCCGCTTGCCCCGAGGCGGTCGGGAGCACACCCACGAGCACGCAGCCTCAAAGAAGGTATGAACATCAACACCCCACCTACCCAATTAGCGTCGGGTGTCGGGTTGGGTGATAGAGGACGGGTAAGGAGGAGGCTCCATTAGTCGCCGATGACGCCGCCATGGATGAGGATGAGGACGACGGTGGCGCTGAGCGATATGTCTATCTGGCGCCTCCTCGTGGTTTGAGCGTCATGAGTCGGTGCCTGAATTGCCGCCTCAACGTATTATGGACGACCTTCCGGTAGTAAAAAGTCTAGGAAGAGAGCGAGGAAAGGCAAAAAGCTGATTCTATGATCCGGCCGCCTCGGCAGCCTCGACTTCAGATCAGATAGATATCCCGATGCGGATAAATGGCATATCCCCGGTCAACCAATCCTACCTGCAAGAGCGCTAGGGGCCAGATTCAGCGATCTAAGGAGACTTCATGATGATGTGCTGCGGGTAGGGAAAGGCCTCATCGCCTCGACAGATCCAGGATACCCACTCCACGTGGTTAACGTTCCGCGGCAAATGTCGTACGTCGACAGCTTCCCCGCGGATAAGTTCTTCCTCCGATTTGATTACATATTCGACATGTTTCACGTGAAGAAGCTGGATTTTACGTTTGTCCGCCTTTATGCCTTGCACACGAACTACATCATCGGGTTTGAGCAGATATCTCATATCTGTGTCGCTGACCTGTACTACATGCACGAGGGCTTCTTGGGAGTCTGCGCAGAGCACCGTGTATACGCGAGGGAATACATCGTCAATTTCATGCTCGCCAATAAGGACAAGGAGGCGATTCTCGTGCCTTATCATCCCGTGTAAGTCATCCGCGCTACTATCCTTCCTTCGATTTCAATCATTCATTTGCACGGTGGAGGCTAAGTAATTTGAGGTGTACTTATTTTGTGCAGCGGCGGGCGCGCCGTCCTCATCATCCTATACCCCCGATTCTCCCACGCTCTTTACTTGGACTCGTCGAAGAACATTCACAAAAAAGATTACACCCACATCAAGGATGTTCTTGATAGTGCTATGTTTTACTACCAAGCAAGGGGTGGAGAGGTTAGGGACAAGAAGAGAAGGGGCGGCAGGCTCGCCTTCGGCCATAAGACCGACTTCTGCTGCATCCAGCAACCGAACGATTCTCTTAATGATGGATTCTATGTCCTACACCACATGCTAGAGTACAGACGGGATCACCAGAACCTTCGCATGTCACCTACATCCGGCGATGCCCATATTCTGCAATGGGCAAAGAACGTAGGAGATATCAAGGATCATCGACTTCGAGCCGAGTTCTATCACATCCAGCTGAACTTGCCCAAATCATCATGAAGGAGGTCGTCGGAAAAACAGGCATGTTCTACGAAGAAGGACAAATGTCGCGGGAAGACGTCCGAACATGGGTAGCCGCTCAGCGTCTGGACCTGAAGCCTTTCACTAGGCTCGGGGACTATCTCCCTGACATGGATGGATGGAACGACATGTTGGAGTGATTGTCGATATATGACAATGTGTCCGTTTAGTCCATACTTTCAGTATGACAAAACTTTGAGTTATGCACGGTGAAACTTTATTTGTTATGTAATTAAACCGTCCTCCTCCTCGACTAGCTTAAAAATCACTCTAGTTAGGGCATTTTGGGATACGATGAACTTTGTTATTTATGCTTATGATATGTTGTTTCTATTTTTGCCAAGTCTGTCTCTTTCATTTGCTCAACTATATATATATATATATATATATATATATATATATATATATATATATATATATATATATATATATGTTGCATATCATCGACTCATGTGACGATGCAGGTGCATAGATCATCGATGGTGAATAAGTGCTACGCCAGGAGTATATATACGACAAGTGGCCGCAGTGTCAGGCCCAGGTGTACCGGTTTCTGGTTTCCGAGCGAGTAGTTAGTTTAGGTTCACGCTAATGCGAGAGAGGGATACGAACTCATGTACTCAAAGTGATACCTCTTCTCGTAGATATCATTGTTTAGATGGATGACGATGTATTTGCAAGTAATCGAGACTTGTATCGCTATTTTCGAGATGATGACGAGAGACCACTTTGTGTTGGATGATGATTATGATGAGACTATTTGTATGTATATGCTATGATTACATTTGTGGTCTCGCTGGCATTTGTATGTGTATCATGATGACATTTGTATGTGCTAAAGATTCTTCTATAAAGCCTGTTCAAATACAAAACAAATATGCCAAAAAAACAAAAACTACTAAAATTAGCGATGGCGAGTGTATGAAAGTTAGCAGCAGCGCGCGATAGCGATGGCTGGCGTCCAGCCAGAGCGCGCTAGAGCTACTAGCAGTAGCGAAGCTTCCACTAAGCGGCTGCTGCTACACTTGTGTAGCAGTAGCGCTGGTGAGCACGCGCTACTGCTATGTGTTAGCTGTAGCGCCTTATTAGTAGCGCCACTCCCCGCGCTACTGATACACCTAAAACCCGCGCTGTTGCTAGCCTTTTCCCTAGTAGTGTTTGTTCCTTGTGTTTGATAAATTCGTGTGATTTTTATATTTATTTTTAAATGAATGCCGACACGGTTGGATGGCCGGCTCTCGC
Organism: Aegilops bicornis; assembly: GCA_021605145.1. Taxonomy (NCBI): domain Eukaryota; kingdom Viridiplantae; phylum Streptophyta; class Magnoliopsida; order Poales; family Poaceae; genus Aegilops; species Aegilops bicornis. Next base: position 154,098,076 of record CM038675.1, read on the forward strand.
GTCACTGTCCGTAGACTAGTCTCCATCGGTCGACGCAGGATGTCCAATTTAAAAGCCAGCGTTTGGAGATGCACTTAGGCCAACTCCACCGCGCGACCCTATCCTGTCCGCCCCCGTCCGTTTAGGGTAAAAGGGACAAAAGAGGCGGCCCAGCGCGCGGCCTCAAACGGACAAATGTCCGCTTTGTGTCCGCTTTCAACCCATCCGCGACCCAAACTTGCGCTCGGTTTGGGGTGAAACGGACGCGCGCGGACGGGCGGGACGCGCGCGCTTGTCCTCCCCTGGCCCGCCTGTCGGTGGGAGAAACCAACCCCCCCACGCCCATTTGGCGCCATTTGCCCCAAACCCTCCCACGTCCCTCCCGTCGCCCCCTCTCTCCCCCGTCCATGGCCGACGCCCCGCTGGGTTCCGGCGGCCTGGCCGTCGACCCGCCCGCAAAGGTGAAGAAGAAGGCGCCAAGGAAGACGCGGTCGGAGTGCACGCCGGAGGAGATCGCCAAGTTGGACGCGAAATCGACGAGGAGGAGGGAACGAAGAGCGGTCGTCAAGGTCAATGCCGCCGCGGCCAAGTTCGCCGCCCAGCGCGAGGAGCTGGAGGCCGCGCGGCGCAAGGCCGCTGCCGACGAGAAGGAGGACTCGCCAACAAAGCGCACGCCATCCTCATGCTTGGGCCGTCGCCGGGTTCCTCGCAGCTGCCGCCGGTCCGGCGAGCACAGACTCGTCGATCGCCCGCCTACGCGATCGCCCGCCGACGTTGCGCATCAGCGCCCATGTCGCCTCGCTTCCTCCGCCAAGGTACGATGGCCAGACCCGTTCTCGGGTCGCCGGACGTGGGCTTGTTCGCGCCGTCCACACCGCGCTTCGCGCCGTCATCGACCTCAACATCACGCCTGGTCCAAAGAGCGCGGGCGGCCGCCCATCGAGATGCTAAGAAAGCAGCACGGCACCGTTCACGGGCACCATGTCGGCCCCCCGCCTTGTTTGACGAAATGCCAACCCTAACGCCAGCGTCGATTTACCCTTCTACAACCGCTACATGGAGGACGTGATCTTCGACGGTGGGCATGGCTGCGTTTATGACCCCGATGAGACCCAATGTCAGGATGGCCGCGCCAAGTACGTCCCCGATGAAGGGGGTGACGACCGTGCTGACTACGACCATGGTGACTCGTGGCATGAAGACGATGACATCTATGTCGAAGGTGATGAAGAAGAAGAAGGCAATGACTTTGATATTAGTGGTGCGCCATTGTTCATCGCATTTAGCTCACCCAAAGAGCGGAGGCACAAAAGAAGAGGAAGAGCATTCGCACGGGTTCATATACACAAGATGAGGACAAGTTGATTTGCCAAGCTTGTATGGAGATTAGCCAAGATCCGAGGACCGGCGCAAGAACAAAAGGGCATTGTTTTTGGACGAGAATCCACAAAACATTCCACGAAAGGAAGATGTTCGAGCCCTTCCAAATTACAAGCAAGCTGTGGCATCGGCTCGATTCAAAAAGATGGTTGTTCATCCAACAAGAGTGCAACAAGTATTGCGCCGCATTTGAGAGCGTTCAAGCACGGCCCGTAAGTGGTCTCGGCGTTGGGGACATGGTATGATCTCCTCTTTCTAGCCCTTTTCCTTGCTACGGCCATGCGACTTCGGCCGTGTATATGTTTGTATGTTCACTTGTTGTTGATCATGTTGTGTAGGCATTCCAATCTTTGGAGGCATTCAAGGCCCGGCACAATGACAAGCCATTCACTCTTACGTATTGTTGGACGCTCATCAACATGTGCCCTAAATTCAAGGACCAATACCGTGAACTACAAAGGAAGAGAGGACTGAAGACGGCCAAGTTCGCCGGATGTGGAGATGGCGAGGCGTTGAAGAGGACTAGGGTCAAGACCAACTCCAAGGTGGACGACATACGTGACGCCTCATCCATGGCCTTGCATGAGACTTTGTATGGCATGATGTCTCAAAAGGATGTGAGGGACGAGAAGAAGCGGCAAAGCAAGGACGAGCAAATGAAGCAATACCTAGACCTTCAAAGACAGAAGCTTGAGATGGAGGAGGCGGCCAAGAGGAGGAAGATCGACATGGAGGCGGCCCGGCAAAGGCAGCTCGACATGGAGGAGGCGGCCCGGCAAAGGCAGCTCGACATTGAGGCCGACAACGTCAAGGCCAGGCAGAGGCAGCTCGACATCGAGGCCACCAATGCCGCCACCAAAGCGAAGGAGGTGGCCCTTGCGATCATGAGCGTGGACTTGTCGAAGATGAGCGACAAGACGAAGGCCTGGTTCGAGGCCAGGCAGAAGGAGATGCTCGACGCCGAAGGCCTGAACTAGGTCGTTCGATCAGCGTGGCCGTTCTTTTTGAGGCTGGCATGGGTGCCGCCTACGCCTGGCCCGTCAGCCGTAGTAGTGTGCCGGCGAGAAAACATTCATTTTGGAGGCCGGCCGTGTTGCCGTCACCGATCGTGTTGCCGGCGAGGACAACTATTCATTTTGGAGGCTGGCTGTGTTGCCGTCACCGCTCGCTGTCGGCGATGGGCGTGTAGGCCGGCTCGCTGTTTGGCGTGATGAACCGGCCGCCACCGCCCGAACTATGGCTTGGCTTTGAAATGTTGCTTTTAGTTTTTAAAGTGTACAGACAGAATGGGGCAAATGGATGCGGCCACAAGACGGCCATCAGATACCAAGACAAAGACGACACGACCTCAAATCCCTACCCAAACGGACAGAATCCGGACAAAATGGACGTCCGTTTGGGGTCGCGCGGTGGAGTTGGCCTTAAGCATGTACGAATGCAGCTTTGCAGGTTTCGGGCGCATAGACATATGCTCGAAATGAAGTGTTTTTTCTTCTTCTTTTTTGTGGCGTGTGACCTTGAGCTTTCGTAGGAGCCGATGCAGATACTGTCAGCTTGTACGGTTACTGCCGCGGATGCCGTTGTCTGCTCATGGTCACCAAAGCTCCTGGTTAAATTTTAAAACGAAATATATATTTGGTTGCACCCATCACCCATACTCATCATATCTTGCTGCTCCTGAATGCAAATGCGAAAGTTAGTGGCGTTTCGTTTAGCCATGCAAACGCCAGCCACCTTGGCGTTTGGCGGAGCCACGTCAGCCAGCCAACAAGGATGTGGCTGAGAGGCCAAACGCTAGAGACAGTGGCGTCTCGTGTGCAACCCAAACGCCACGCAGGTTGGCGTGATCAAAAAAGGTCAAACTGCGGAATACTTATAAAGTAGGGTCAAATTGTGTTAATCTTTGCTTAAAAGGTTAAAACAGAAATTTTGTCCGCATTGTATCGGTAATTCCGTATCGGGAGAGGCAGCTATGCTAGCAGAGACAGACATTCACGCCCGTACCTACTACCTACGTGCCGCTGCAGCTTGATTTGGCGTCGCAAAACCAGAGCAGCAGAGCAAAGCAAAGGCTGCACCACCACCCACCTATGCATGCGCACAAGCGCGCATGCGTGCTTCCATGCAGGCCAGGCCGCCTGCACAGCCCTCGGCGATGAGATTCCCGTGCCCGCTGTCTGCCTGCACGCGAGGGCGTACGTACGCGAATCTTGGCGCGGCTGCTGCATGCTGCGACGTCAGCGGTGGAAAGTGAAGGAGGCTTTTGGCTGGCTACGTACCTTGCTTTCTTCTTCCTTGGTGCGCTCTGGGAAGGTAAAAAGGACGAGGAGAGGATGACGCCGATCGACGCGTACGGCGACTTTGGGCACAATCAAGCACGCTGCTTGTTGCGAAGAAAGCTACTAGGACAGACAGTTTTGCTTTCGAGAAAGATATATAGCCTTCTCGGAGCATGTGAGGCTCTTGCTATACTCCTGGGAGCTCGTGGAATTATTGTGTCCATAGATCGGGAACAAGGGTGAACAGGTCTTTTTGTTTAGAGCATCTCCAATAGCTTGTCTATATGGATGTCTATATTCATTTTTCATAACGTGAGCCTAAAACAGGCGTCCAACAGCTTGTCTATATGATCGTTCAAATATAAACATCCTCTAAATCGACTTTGGCAATGTTCACACATGAACAATGTGAAGGCGTAGTCTAAACTCAGCTGCAGTCATGATTTCTTCCTCTTCCCAAAGAACGGCCCAATTGTCATGGTCCTCAGATATAGGCGTTACCGATGCAAACCTGGACGTGTATATGAAAGAATCTTTTTAGACCATTGTCTATATGAATATATAAACATCCAAATATACACATGCTATTGGAGATGCTCTGAGCACCTACAACTGGACTTGCAAATCCAACCCCTCAAATTTCGACTTGTGCATCCAGGCGTGTCCGCGGACATTGACCTGTCAAGCCTTAAATTTGCCATCTCATAGCCGGACTCTCCAATTACCATACCTCAAATTCATACAAACTCGTGCAACTACGTCGATGCTACACATATTGTCCGGCTACTGCATCAATAAGAGCAACTCCAATGGCGCGACCCATTTCGTCCGCCCGCATCCGTTTGGATCGGCGCGGACAAAAGTGGCGGCCCAACGCTACACTCCAAACGGACGCCAAGATCCGTTTTCGTCATGGCGACCCATTCGAGCCCAATTTTGAGCCGGATTTGCGAAGACGGACATCGAGATGGACGCGCCAAGACGCCGCTTACTACCTCTCCCCAGTTCACGGCCGGTGGCAGCCACCAACATTCCCCAATTTCCCTCAAAACGCTCCCGCCCAGCTCCGCCCCCACCCAGCCATGGAGGACGTCATCGACCTCGACCTCGACGCTGCCGCCGGCCTCGCCTCCCTCGCCTCGGCGCTGGCGTCGCCCCCTCCGGAAAGGCAAGCCTCGTGCCCGGTAAGACCGCCGCCATGACCAAGTCGAAGATATACCGACGCTCAACATCGGGCAAGGAGTCGGCCAAGAGGAAGCGCCGGAGACACGCCGCGGACGCGAGGATGAGGCCTTGCACAGCCGCCCGTCGCCGCCGCGCCAGCGAGAGTTCACTAACGCCTGCGTTGCAGCGGCAACGAGGCGCTCTACATGCTAGGGGTAAACCCTAGCGACAAATGGCGTCCTCAAGCCGCCGTCGCCGCGGCCAGCACTAGCTCGTCGGTGTTTCCTCGGATGGTGCTGCCCGACTCACCCCGCGTGTCGGCTTGCAACCCGGTCCCCGGCTTCCACGTCTACCCGCAGGCCTCCCGCCTCTCCGGGGAGTGCTCACTCGACGTGAGTGTGGTCGCGCCTTCCACGCCCGCACCCGTGCCCATCGACCTCAACGCCACCCCGGTGGTCGGTTGCTCGTCGTCCGGCGGCATGAGGAAACACGCGCGACAGACGCCGGCCGGCGGGCTCCCGGACGCCCGTAACCTGTTCGAGGAAATGACGTCCGCCGTCGACGAGGACTACATGCAAAACCTCTTCGTCGAGGGTGGTGCGCCGGGCGCTGGCTACGATACCGACGAGACACTAAGACAGGACGGCCGCGGGGCGTTCACGCCTGCCGCTGGCTATGATCCCGACCAGGCGGCCTTCATGCGTGATCAGGTCGGCATCGACCTGGACGGCTTCCCCCTCGACCACGAGTTCCCGGAGGACTATGGGCTAGAGGAAGAGGACGAGTGCGACATCGAAGTGGAGCCTTTGTTCGAGGATGAGCTCGCCAACCAAACCGCCGGTCCTAAGCCGAAGCGCAAGAGCAAGCGCACGAAGGCGTACACAGCTGCCGATGACAAGCTTCTTTGCGAGTGTTGGCGAGACATTGGACAAGACCCAAAGACGGACGCCGAGCAAAAGCATTCGACCTTTTGGACTCGTGTACACAGCGAGTTGCATGAGCGCAAGAAGTTTTCACCTTACCAATTTGTGAGCACGCGCGGGTGGGTCTTCATTTTCAAGTGGTGGAGGGTGATCCAACAAGAGTGCAACAAGTTTTGCGCCACCCTTGAGAGCGTCAAGGCCTGCCCCGTGAGCGGCATCGGCGTGCCAGACATGGTATGATAGCAAGCAAGCCGCCCTCTTTTGTGCCATCAAGATCATCCTTTTTACGTCTTCATTTGCTATCACTTGCCCATATGCTTGCATGGAAACATTTTGTAGGCATTTCAAGCTTTGGAGGCATTCAAGGTTCAACACAATGGCAAGTGCTTCAACCTTTCCCATTGCTATCGGGTCATAAAGGACGAAGAGAAGTTCAAGGCACAATATGCCGCACTCAAGGCACGTGGGGGGAAGGGCGTCGTGGAGGATGTTGGGGAGGGCGAGCCGGCTCGGCCGCGGGGGAAGACCAACTCCAAGAAGGAGGACAAGCGAGATGCGGCCACCAACGCCTTGATCGCAAGCGTGGACGACATGATGAATAAGAAGGACTCAAGGGAGGAGGAGCGCCGGCGTTTCAAGGCGGAGCAAATGGATGCTTTCATGGAGATCCAAAGGAGGAGGCTTGATCTTGACGCCGAGAAGCAAGCCAAGATGTTCGAGCTCGAGGCGGAGAAGCAAGCCAAGATGTTAGAGATCGAGGCCGCCAACGCCAAGACAAAGGCGAAAGAAGTGGCTCTTGCAAGCATGATGACCGGAATGGAGATCATGAAGGTGGATCTCAACGCCTTGTCGCCAAGGAAGAGGTCGTGGTTCGAGAAGATGCATGCCGACATGCTCAAGTTCAACGACGAGTGATCTATGCGCATCGAGGGCCATCTTTTTGTATGCCCAAGGCGCAAGGCATGACCACGGAGCCGCGATGGCGTGGTCGAACTCAAGTCCCACCATTTTTGTGTCTTGGCATGTGTGCCGCCGGCGAAAGTGCGCCAAAGATGAACTATAGTATTTTCTCGGCCGGCATTGTATACCGGCACCGGCATGGTGCCGCATGAGACATAGTCTTGGCATGATCGGGTCATGGGCCTTTTTTATTTAAAAGTTGAATGCAGACATGAAATGGGTCGGCGCGTTGGACGCATTGCCGACCCAAATGCAAAATTGGGCGGACGCCGGGCGGGCGGCTGACCCAAACGGACAAATGCACCGTCCGTTTGGGTCGCCCCATTGGAGTTGCTCTAAACATGCCATCGAACTACCAAAACTTGGCATTTTCTGCTATGGTGGAGAAGTTCATCCACAGCTCCCTTGCCCTTCCCGGCGCATTTGCCGTCCTTGTCGCGGAAGTACCGGTTGAAGATGCAGTAGGGATCAAGCCGGATCTGCTTGTCGCCGGAGTTGTTCTCATCGCCGTTTTCCTCCTCCTCCTTCGATGGCAGGTCGGCCATGGATGGACCGCCCGATTCTGTTCTCAGGCGAGGGCATGCGTGCTTCTCCGCTGCCGCTTCTTCACAACGCGGACGCGGATGGCCTCCTCCTCTGCGGCCGCCCGCACCGCCGCATCAGCCGCCTCCCTCCCCACCATGTCTGCAGTGACTCGGGCCTCGACGACCCTTATCCTCTCCTTCTCCAGTCACGGTGGGACTCATACTCCCCTGAACGAAGATGGGGAAGGAGAGATTTGAAGTCTGCCGGGACCGCGATGATCCAGCCCCGGAGGATCCGAGCGCCCGTTGAGCCGATGCTATGGAGTTGCGCCGAACAGATCCTGCCGTCAGTCGGGTGCTGTCCTCCCGGGAGCGGCGGAGTGCAATGTGGACGACCATTACCTCCTCCAACCTGCACGGGATGACACCCCAGTCGACGGATCCGGATTGATCGGAGTCAGATCCGCTGTCCACCATGCCGGAGACGGTCGGAGATCGCCGGAGGGGAGCTTGGGTGGTGGAGGGGAGTGGAGTGAAGTGATTATGATTTGGTCCAGCGAGCGGATGAGAAGGAATATATGTGGGGTCGGGTGGGCCAGTGTGGGCCGGGTCCGACGTGGCGGACGGGCCCGAGCGTCCCTATAACCATCTCATATATGAGGGATGTCGGTCAGCCGGGACGTTTGAGGCCCGTTTAAGACGTCCGTCTAGGTCAAAATTGCGTGACTGGTTATTGACCAGACCGTCCGTCCAGACATTTGAGACGAGTTTGGGGCGTCCGGCGGGACATGCTCACACGGGTTTTAGATACGCCCCTCGTTTTTTGACACGTCTTATACGGAGTTCTTGGAATTATTTTGTTTTAGATGAAAACAGGAATGGGAGGACCGTACCACAACGACATAGGTTGTGGTGCATGCCTTTGCACCGATCTCTGCCTCTGCTGCTGCTGCAGGTGGTACTAGGCCAGCCCCCGTGTCTCCCCACTCGGGGTGCATGGGCGCAGCGCTGCCGCTCTAGCAAGAGACAAAAAGAGCTCTCTACACTACACTACACCATCGCCTGCACAGCCAAAGCTGGGCTCTTTCTCCAAAGCAACAGCGGCTAGGGCTGCGAGCAGGCGCCAAACTTTTGTTGCTCGGCTCGAAATTCACCCAAACCTAGCTCGCTACCCGTAGCTTTTGCCGAAAAGCATTCGCTGTTGGCTTTGTACGTTGGTCAATTCAGTTCAATTCCGCCAGCTTTTTGGAAAGAAAAGGTGGATGTTTTGTGCTTGTGTCTCAACATGATTGGCCTTTACACGCCAGCAATATCCAGGACGCACCATCGTCGATTTGACCTTGCCTTTTTTTAGAGAGAGTGACGGAGATAGTGTGGATTTGACCCTGCTGGTGCGTGATGTGTGATGTGTGTCCTGCTCTTGTCGACCGAGGAAAAGATGGGATTTTGCTTAAGCGAGATGATCATATAGAGTGGGTCGTTGTTTATGAGCTAATTCTTTCGTTTGGGCCAATTAAAGGGGCTCAGAGCATCTACAGCTACAATTATCAAATTCGGCGCCCAATATGTTTAAGAACCCACCCGGACGCTCACTGGATAGTGACCGATCAAATCTTAAATTCTCGCCCGCACAACCGTGTACCTGATATCCGGCACCTTAAATCCATACTGCACATACAACATGAAACTAGCCTATTAGATCATCAACGAAACAAAGAGACATTCAAACAATGTACATAGAAATCGTAGCAAACGGACACTAAAATGCACATGACCCGCTTTACAACATCCAAAAGATCACCATAGTTCATCGACGGACAGGTTTAAAATAAAACAACTAAAAACAATTATATAAAATGGAGCGCAGAGCTTCTACACCACTTCCTCGTCGCCTCTTTGCCCTTCTAGTCACCGGCGCAGCTATAGGCATTCGCGGCAGGTGGTGGATCATCGGAGTCGGAGCCGTCAACCCTCAACGGGGGCGAACGGATTGCTCCGTCGCCCCCCTCCTTTTCCCGCTGCCTTGAGTGGAGAGCGACGCGCGCCTCCGATTCCGGCGTGTGCATCCCTGGGGGCGGCGGAGCGGGCACTAGAACCCACCGCTGCCCTTGCCGAGCAACGGCCGGAGGAGGAGTTGGATGACGGAGGGGTGGCGCGGATTGAGCAACCCTCGCGGAGCTGCGCGTCGGCCGGGAGGGGCCAGCTCCGACGTTCGCGTTGTGCTGGCGGGCAAGCCGTGAGGGAGCAAGTCCAGAACTGCCCCCTTGTCCACCTGTGACCACTCTAGTGCAACGCGGAGGACCAGCTCCTCGTCGAGATCGATGGCGTCCTCGTTGGAGCGACTGCCGGAGCTCGACATGCTTGCCGGAGACTCGATTGGATCAAGTCGGAGAAGGGAAGGAGAAGAGACAGAGCTCGAACCGGAGAAGGGGAAGAGAAGTGAGCCGGGCTGACGTGGCGGACGCGCCCGGGCCACCCCATATCCGTCCTACTTTTTTTTTTACAAGTTGGATATGAGGGGCGCCGGCAGCTCAGGCATTTAAGGTCGGTTTGAGGCGTCCAGGTAGATCGGTTTTTTTACCGGTAAGTGACATTCCGCCCGCCCGTACGTTTGAGCCCGGTTTGAGAGGTCGGATGTTTTGTGCTTGTGTCCGAACATGATTGATCTTTACACGCGAGTAATATCCAGGACGCACCATCGTGGATTTGACCTGGCCTTTTTTTGAGAGAGAGAGAGAGAGAGAGAGAGTGACAGAGATAGTGTGGATTTGACCCTGCTGGTGCGTGATGTGTGATGTGTGTCCAGCTCTTGCCGAACGAGGAAAAGATGGGATTTTTTTGCTTAACCGACATGATGTAGATTTGGGTCGTTGTTTACGAGCTAGTAATTCTTTTGTGTGGAAAGAGGGTTCAGGGACAAATGGGGTTGGCGCTTGTCACTGGTAGAGAAAAGGCCTTTAGTCCCGGTTCATAGTGCCTTTAGTCCCGCAAGAATCGGGACTAAATATGCGCGACTAAAGACCCCGCCCTTTAGTCGCGCCTCTTACGAATCATGATTAAAGGCTTTAGTCCCGGTTCTCGTGGCCAACCGGGACTAAAGGCGTCCTTTAGTCCCGGGTTCTCGTGGCTAACCGGGACTAAAGGCCCGTCCTTTAGTCCCGGTTCTTGTGGCTAACCGGGACTAAAGGCCTCCTCCATGAGTTTTTTTGCGAATTTTTTAAATTTTTTATTTTCAAATTTCTGAATTATTTTAACCTCTAATCTCTAATCACCACCCCTCATCACTGCTCAATTTAACCTCTAATCTCTAATCACCCTCATCATTCCAAATCATCTAACTTCCTGGACGGTCACCCATCCTCTCACTACTCCAAACGAGCACGCTTAACTTCGGATTCTATTCTCCCTCGCTTCCAAGTCTGCACTTGTTGTTTTCCTCGACAATAGTAGGATGTCAATTCTATTAACCCTCGTGAATTTAGCTTGAGCATGAAGTGACACATTTCACTGTTTGAGTTTGAAACTATTGTTTTAAAAACAATAATTATTTAGTAACACTAATATTTCTGGAATAATTAGTTTGACCATTGTTTGACCACTGTTTGACCAGATATGACCAAAATTTTAAAAAAACTGAAATAATTATTTAGTAACACTAATATTCTAGAATAATTAGTTTGACCATTGTTTGACCACAGTTTGACCACAATTTGAAATTTTTTGAATATTTTTGCCTCACCAAATCTTAAAAGCCCCGTATCTTTTTTCTGTTAGGTTTTTGAGGATTTTGAAAATGTTAAATTCGGATGTAACTTTTCGAGTAGATGATTTTTCATATAAAATTTTTTTTCATCCGAGTTCAGATGCAAAAGTTATGCCCATTTTGAAAATGAGGCCTCAAATCCCTTTAGTCGCGGTTGGCCGGACCAACCGGGACTAAAGGTCTAAGCTTTAGTCCCGGTTGGTCTAGCCAACCGCGACTAAGGTTCGAACCGATAGTCATGATTGGCGGACCAACCGGGACTAAAGGTCTAACCTTTAGTCCCGGTTGGCACCGCCTATCATGACTAAAACCTTCGGCCAGCTCGAGGACCTTTAGTCCCGGTTGGCCGACTAAAGCCCCACCCGTCCGCCAGCGCACGCTGGGCCCAGATAGTTGGTCGCGGGTCTCCTCCCGAACCGCGACTAAAGACCCCTTTGATCGCGGTTCGATTATTTTGGGGACTAATGGGGGCGTATGGAAGCCTCTTTTTCTACTAGTGTGTGTTGCACGAATTTCACACCGCTCCAGACCACGCGTGGTTGGGGAGACGACGAAGAAATCGATCGGTACGTGTGGTGCATGATTGGGACACAAGAGCAAATGTGAGTAGGCGATGATGTTGTGATCAATCTGCTGGAAAAGGGTGGTGGTCTAATGGACTTAAATACTTGTTAGTTTTTCGAGAATACTCCGTGCGCCTTGCTGCGCCGTTCTTTACTTGGAGTAAGTAAAGAACATTACAAAGACATCTTGCTGTTAAAATGACCTATGAAGTATGGATCATAATAATCTCACCAGCTTGCTTGTTGCAGGCAACTTTCAGACGTGATTAAATAAGAGGGGTTGAAACAATTGATGGTTTTGAGAATCTCAAGGCTCTTGTTGTTTTTACCTATTTTGACACCAAGAATCAGGAGCTCAGCTGATCACATTCCAGTTTGAATCAGTGCGATTGAACTTCCTAGCATACATAGAGAAATACCAGCAAAAATAATGGACATGCCAACGCTTCTGTAGACCTATCAAACAACAACCTAGCTTATATAATGTGGAGATGACAATGCTTTTGCAGACCAATCAAACAACCACCTACTATCTCCGTCCCATAATATAAAAGCATTTTTACACTACGCTAGTGTAGAAAACGCTCTTGTATTATGAGACGAAGGGAGTAGCTTACAAGGGAATCTCAGAGTAGAAATGATGGAGATGCCAATGTTGTATCAGAATTAATAAGGTTTCAGGGTTTGTTAATTTTGACATGAACTTACATGAACCCGGAGAATTTCTCATTAATTTGCATTTTCACATTACTCTATTCAAGGGTCTTAGGTTCAAAATATTGTTATTTGTTATTAGGCATGAGTAACCTTCTTCTTCTTTGCAATTTTTTTTAAAAAAAAATCTTGTTTGGTTCTTTAAAGCTTTTGTTTATGTGAAGAAAAAAAATCGTCGAAGCATCTTACAGCAAAGAGAGAATTACATATTAAATCATCTTGTGCTCCAAACTACCAAAGTATAAACAAGACCAAAGTAGCCTAATCTAATAAAAAATGTGTCAAGCGAGAGAGTAGAAAACCTTGAGCAACGTTGGCTGGATTAGAAGAAGAGACCACAGCTTCTATGCGAAAATTAGCCAAGCTTATTGGACTCAAGATGAAGTATGGTATGATTCTTTTGATTTTTATCCTAAATCCTAAGACACATATATTTCATTTTCTAGGCAGTAATTCCAACAATGTAACTATAACGAAACTACACCACCTGTAACAGAGAAAACTCGATTTTATATTGCAGTGTAAACTCATTGGAGTAACACTGTATTTGCCTCAAGCCTCATTTGAATACATATTGTACAAGCTTGCAGATGATGTTCTGTACTTACAAAGTGCATACTCACCGTGTGAAGTCCATAACTATATAGTTACAAAAGGGATATCTTCACCTTGTTGTAAGAACATAACTTGATTATTTTCTTAATCATTTCTAGCAAGCTACATATGTTGAGAAGACTTGACCTTCACTTGCAAGTTAAGAAGCTGCAAAGGTGCACATATGCTGTTACTCTAAGTTGACAACAAAATTAAAGTCAGCATCCTGGAAAAAACTGCAAAATTAAACAACGAAGGAATTATTTTTGTCAAAAGAAAATACATACTTTTCTGAGGAGAAAGAAAACTGTACAAATTATCCATGATAAATATTGGAGATCACACATTTAAGGCACCATATTTTGGTACTCATTTCCGTCTGGATCATGGACTGCCTTTCCCTAATATGAACATACAATCAAAATTCATAGATGAACTAAATCTGCTTATACATTGACAATCTGACATATATACAATGACGTCAACTTGTTTGAACCTGTCCCAAGAAATATAAATGCCATGACTAATAAGATAACTAAGGCAATTTGGGCTACATAGTACTATATGGTCCGAATTTACCATTGTAATAAAAATCCGTGGTTGCAAGAAATAATATTTGATTGAAGCATCAATGTACCTTTTTCATTCACATCGATATACTTGTTGGGATTTCACCCAACACTTTATAAGAAACAAGGTTGCATCATGCCATTCATTGCAATTTTTCATTCACACCTATGTATACTTGTGATTTCACTTCACACCTTTATGGCACAAATAAGTTTGCAACATCTCATTTACATTGCACCTGCATGTTGTATAACTTAGGCACTTACCACATTGATCAGAGTAGGCGGGCAGAACGCCATGATCAAGCCGCCCCGACCGATTGGAACATGGAGTGCATGTCCGACGAGGCTGAAACCTAGGCCATGAAAGCCTCGCGGTCATCCTGCACGATCGCCGCATTATGTTCGGCGGAGCTGTCGGTGCAGTGGGTGCCTTTGTAACTGCCTTGGACCCCCCACCCCCACCCGAGCGATCAGAGCGCCCCGGTGGCGCTGTCTCCACCTCTGCCCGAGTCGAAGTATCAGACGGCCCCCTCCCCATCTTGCCCATAATGCCATGTGAAACAAAAATGCTTGAAAAACCCACACATGTTACCGATAGAGGGATGCATTTTGCTATTTTTGAAAATTTAATAAGAAATATGTGTAGTTAGGAACACGAGATTACTTACATTTTTTGTTTACTTCTCTTCCTAACCATACATAAGATGATCCAAATGTAATGTCGTACCTTGATGTGGCCAGACTAATGCCTTACAAGCTATCCAACTATCACATTCCAAGAGGATGCAATGTTACTTAATAGTTAACAACAATTGTAAAACCATATATTGTAAATTGATAAAAAATAAGTTCAACAACAATTATCTTTGAAGCATGGAGTCAGTTTCGCTCTCATTGTGTTATAACATCGGGGCTTCTAGTTTCCAAGTCTCTAGCAATAGCCAATGACAAACAGTGTAGAACAATGACAACGCACCAACCAACAAAACCTAAATTAACTATAACATATCATAGGTGGATTGATAGTTCAGTTCAAGTTCATACAGCATAGATAGCAAGTTCATACAACATAGATAGCATGTGACCTCCCTCTTCAATACTACAACAAGAGACTGAGTTGTATCTTAGTGTCTTTTGCTAGAGATCTCCAAAATTTGATAACTCCGCGCTCAAGGAAACTAAACACTGAAAGCATATGACAATTCAGGTTACCCAGACGACATCTCTTTCAAGTCCTGGGTACTTGTTGTTCACCCAAGAAGTAGTTTTTTATCAAACAACAGAGAAACTCTACCACACCCATGATTAGTGGTGCTCTTTTCACCCTACCGTGATTATTTGTGTTATGTGCACAAAATGGCAATTATTTCCGGTACATGTAGGTAAAGGTCATGCATCTATTGGGTGTATGACTTATATAAACTGAATTAAATTCAAAAAATATGAACTTTTTTTGTGCCAAACATTGCCAAATGTTTTGAGTGGTTGCAAAGTTTTATCATATAGAATGACATTTATGGAAGTGATGGCAAAAAACAAGTGGATGCTCCAAAAATGATATTTTCGAAAGCATCTAGGAGTGCTGATTTTTTTCCGCATGACTTCTGCAAATATTATTTCATGGTGAAACTTTGCATGTGCTTCGAACATTAGTCAAAGTTTGTAAAAAAACATCATTTATTTTTATTTTTATTTTTATTTTTCTTTTTCTCTACATCACGAGCTCATGTGAGCTTGTGAGGAGAAGAGGACTTTCGCTCTAGCTCGCCTCATTTGGGTCCGAGGAACAGTACGTGCGTGCTGCACAATCAACCATGGCCATGAATATGCAACCACTGCAGCATACAGAAGCTCCGTCTCGAATCCCACCCAGCAACAGCAACAAAATCACAACGAAACGGCAACAGTTCGTAGCACTAGCAGTGGAGGTCGTGCACAGAAGCAACGCAGATAATATGCATGAGCAGGAGACCGACCGACCGACCGGACGTACGCACGTACCAGGAGCGGTGGGTTTCCATCACTTCACGACTTGAATACGCACCGCACCCCCAGCTCTCGGGGTAAATGAACCTAGCGTAGCGCCAGTGCTGTTGCTCATCTGCTGATGTAGCGCCATTGGCAGCTGGCTTCCTTTTGCTTTTCTTAGGGGCTGTTTGGTTCTAGACCTAGCATTGTCATACTATGCCATATATTTTTGTTAAATTTGTTTAAGATTAGTTCATTAAAATGGGAGCCATAAGTTGGCAAGTTTAAGGAAATCTTGCCATACTTTATGTGTGTATGCCATGTGGAGTCCAAGTCTGGCTTGCCTAAGGTGTAGCTGGAAACAAACACTCATCTAAATTGGTCAAACTTGCCTAACCTAAGGTGTGACAATCTTTGGCAAAGTTAGTCATAAACCAACCAACCCCTTAGTTTTCTACTATACAATATCAATGGTTAGAGGGACAGTGGTATCCTCAACCCATTAAGGTTCAAGTCCCGGTGCTCGCATTATTCCTAGATTTATTTTAGAATTTTCGACGATAAGCTTTCAGTGGGAGAAGGCATTTTCGTTGATGACGAGGCGCCTACAGTGACTTCGTAAAATCTCAAGATGCTATGTCAGCTTATTCTTTCAAAGATGCTTATAAGGGTAGAGTGTGCATGTGTGCATTGATAAGGGTGAGTACGCACGTATGTATGAGCGCTTACGTCTGTACTATATTAACAAAAACGGAAATGTTAACGCCCACACGTGTGGGCGTTGACCATCTCGACCACAAGCATCCATCACCGCCCAAAGATTATATGCACGAATCTTTGCACAATCTGGCTGATTTTCTGTGCCACGTAGGACAAGGCGTGTGTGTGGTGTGTGACATAGTTCGCCCACACATCCGTTTTACCACACGGAGGGGCCGGTGTGTGGGTGTTTAACAGTTCACCCACACACCAGTTTGTAGTCACGCACAAGGGCTGGTGTGTGGGCATTTGCCATCTCGCCCACACGCCCGTCTCCTCTCCCACACCCAAGCTGCTAGTTGCCATGTGTTTTTGCAGCGCACATGGCAACTGCCCCTAGTGTGCTTTATAAGCAGGTGGCAACTCTCTTTTTTTACCCGAATTGCCATGTGTTTTTGCAGGATACACAACAACTGCCTAGTGTGCACGTAAGCAGATGGCAACTCTCTTTTACCGAGTTTTCATGTGTTTTTGCATGGTACATGGCAACTGCCCCAACATGCAGGTACATGGCAACTGCCCTAACGTGCACGTAAGCAGATGACAACTCTTCCTTTTTACATGGCAACTGCCCTAGCATGCTTGTGAGCACATGGCAACTCTCTCAACTGCCTAGTGTTAGCATGTGACAACTTCTAAAGTTATGAAATCATGGCA
The DNA here is from genome assembly GCA_021605145.1 of Aegilops bicornis. Lineage (NCBI taxonomy): Eukaryota > Viridiplantae > Streptophyta > Magnoliopsida > Poales > Poaceae > Aegilops > Aegilops bicornis. The sequence goes on from CM038675.1 coordinate 154,114,875, forward strand.
ACTACATTAGATCAGACCATACATGGCAACTGCAGTTGAGCAACCATGGCAACTGCAGTTGTCCGACATGGCAACCGTAGTTCAACGGCATGGCAACTGCAGATAAACGAACATGGACGAGGGTCTGGACCATGACAACTGCGGGCGCGCGGTGGGCGTCATGCGTCGCGTGCGGGACCAGGAGGGTACGAGGCCTGACATACGGGCGTGTGGGCGTTATCAACTTCGCCCACACGCACGCGTGTGAGAGGGTTTGGGAGGAAAAAAAAGATATGTGGGCATTAGTTATTTTGCCCACACGTAGGTGTGTGGACTGGTTGCTGTTCATGCCACACAAGGCGGTACAACTATCCGATACACCATACGTGTGGCAGTTATCGGGACCCTAACAAAAAGTATCTCGTTGGGAGTCATTGTTTGTGTCGTGTGACGCTTTTTTTGTACAAGCACACGTCCCAGCCGTTGGGTCTGTTTCTACAGAGGCGAATTGATCTACCGTCGTACACCATATATTTCTTGCCACTAATATTATGGTCTGCCAGTTAGGCAGGCCACTGTTTTTGTTTTCAAAAGACGAATCATAAGTTGATCTACCGTCGTGTGAAGGGTGTTTGCATTTTAAATGTGTCCGAGAGCTGGTTTGATGAAACTCTTAGCTTTCTAGTGACCAGCCTTTTGGCTGATTGTCCTAAAAATGCTTTTATATGAATAAAGCCTTTTGATTTACCTTAAAAAAACCCTAGACGGGCCACCGTTTTTGTTGTTTTTAAGAGACGGATAGTAAATTGGACACACAGTTTGGGAGTTTTTTTTTCTATCTTTTTGAACACAGTTCGGGAGCATGCTAGAGTTGCGCTTACTCACTAACGTGAGCGTTGATACGTTGGCAAGAGAGTTCATGGCAGCTACGTACGTGAACTCTACTCCTACTTGGTAGCCACCTTGGCTAGGCTTTCGTGATGTTGGCCGAGTCACGGATCCACCGGCAGGAGAGGGGACAACGGAAACGAAGTAAAAGCACGGTGTCCTCTACGAATCTCCCATTCAGACCCCATAGCCGCTGCTGGTAATCATGGAGGATGCAGCCTCGAGGACCGCGTACATATAGGCCTCACATAAGCATGTGTAATCAGTATCTCATTTGCAGTACATGATGCCACAACTCTTGTGTACAATAGTAGCACCATGTGACGAGAAGCAAGAGAGATGCAATGATGTTCTGACCAAGGCACGAGACGATTGGTAAATTGACAGTTTCTGTCGTTCTGTGTAGCGTACTACATTGCTGAACATATATCAGACGTTCATGAACAGTTTACCACCCCTGTGAGGATCACAATACGGACGGGAATATAGCGCATGCGAATTAGGAGCAAAAGACAAATCTCGTCAAACTCTACGGATTTCGGGATCTTTTGGCTACGGACGAGACAAGCCGCTAGGATCTAAACGCGGTCAGTTGGCTTGGCTCCCAGCGTAGATTGCCAACACCAACACCAACACGTACTACGTAACATGCGTCCAAATTCCTGTGCAGTACCACGCGCGCCGTCTCGACGAACCCGTATGTCCCACGAGCTCATAGGGTCGTAGCCTTTGAGACAGCTCGTGGCTAGCCAACGCCCACAGAGAGCGGCTTGATGATTGATTAACATGCTAATTGGCCAATCATGGCCTGCTGCGGCAAGGGTAAAGTAGTAATCTCTATCCTAATCTCTTAATACATGGGAGTGATTTGCGCCGGACCACAGCGCCAATGATGGTGCATGATCATCACGCCTTTTTGTTTTCAATTGCCCATGATTAGCGCGGGTGATGATATCTAGATGGCCATCGGGAAAGCATGAATGTCTCTAGGGGACCAACGGATGTGGAGGCATGGTCCTCACCCTCCAAGTGTCAACCAAATGGGATTATCGGAGTTTGAGCTTTTCGGTTCAGAGTTTTAGGGCATCTTCAAAGGCACTCCATAAGACTAGCCACAATGAAAGAATTTCAAGAAGAATATCGAATCCAACTCAAAGAACTTTCATGCATGCGACAACGTAGCTTAACGAGAGAGAGAGGTAGTTGTGATAACTTAGCTGAATTCTTGTAACATCACATGTCCCAATGCAATATGAGTCTATAACTTAATAAATGAAGCTTTGCATGTTACCACACTTATGTTACTACCCACTATGAAGGTAGTAACATAGTCTAGGGATTTGTGTATGTTACTATGCATTGTGGCTAGTCTAATACTCCCACATATGTCCGCTCGAACAGTTAGGACATTGTCCGAACAAATGCAGCCCAACGGGCTCCCCCAAACATGCCCCATATACTGGACTGTCTGGATGGACGTTCGTCATGCCAGCTCCAGTCCACCCTATGATGAAAAGTGAAAGGAATTTTTTAAAATAGCAGAGATTTGACAGACTTGGCTAAAAAAAGGTTCCTTGCCGAAACTTCACTAGAACAGAAACTGGACTATATTGCCTTACTTGAGAAGGATAGGGACAATCTTACATCGCAGTTTCTTAGTACCGTTTCTGGTGGCATCAATTTTAATTGGCATTGTTTACCACCAAGGGGAAGATCCGGCGGGATCTTACTTGGGGTCAAGTGCGAAATGCTAGAAGTGGTCGATGCCGAACTTGGAGACTTTGTTGTTAAATTTCGAGTGCGGTCAAAAATTGATGGGTTCAGATGGGCACTAGTTGCCGTTTATGGAGCGGCGCAACCACAACTTAAACCATATTTCCTGGCAGACCTTGTGCGGGTTTGCTGGGATAAGAGGTTACCTATCTTGGTAGGAGGAGACATCAACATGATCAGGAGGAGAGAAGAAAATAATTATGACAACTTTGATGGAAGATGGTTATTCATGTTTAATACTATTAGCGAGGGTCTAGATCTGAGTGAGATTGACCTCACAGGCAGACAGTGCACCTGGGCGAACACATCGCAGAATTCGACTTATGAGAAGTTGGATCGAGTTCTTGCCAATGTCGAGAGGAAACAAAAATTTCCTCTAGTAACAGTGTAAGCGTTACAGAGGGGAATTTCAGATCATACCACTTTGCTTGTTGATCCGGGGAGGCGACCCATATGGGCATTAAGAATGTCTTTCTTTCGAAACAGCGTGGTTCGAGAGAGATTTCTGCATAGATCTCATAGCATGAGAATGGGCTATGGAGACAGGTGGTAGTTCAAATGTTGATAGATGGCAAAATAAGATCAGGCATTTGTGGCAGTTCTTGCGAGGGTGGGCAAAGAATGAAAGTGGGATTTATAAGGTGCAAATAGAAAGGCTTATCCACCTTATAAACTTTGGTTATGTGCATCTATGCAGAGGCTAGCTGTAATTCTTAAATCTTTTAAGTAATATAAATCGTCCTTTTCAAATCCACCTTACGAATGACTTGGACTTGAAAGCCTAATCTATCTTAATAGATGCAAATGAGTGGACGTGGAGTTTCTGCACCCGAGCTCATATGAGCTCGGTGAACAGTAAAATCGAAAAAAAATAAAAAAAATTCAAAAAATTCCAAATTTTTTTTGGTAGAAACATTGACAAAAGTTTTAAGTGCTTGCAAAAATTCGTCATGAAATCACATTTCTAGAAGGCGTGGCAAAAAAAAACAAAATTGGTACTCTGAAAATGCTACTTTCAAAAGCATTTTGGAGGCTGAATTTGTTTTTTTTGCCACGCCTTACAGGAATGTGATTTCATGATGAATTTTTGTAAGCACTTAGAACTTTTGTCAATGTTTCTCTGGGCTTTTTTTTGGAATTTTTTGAAATTTTTTTGAATTTTTTTCGATTTTACTGTTCACCGAGCTCAAATGAGCTCGGAAGCAGAAAGGCACTTTCGCAAATGAGTGGTCTTCTAAGACAGAGACCAAGGAGAAGTTATGTGTACTTCTCAAAGAAGAACAAATGAAATGGACACTTAGAGCTAAGGTGTGGCAGGTTATCGAAGGAGATGATAACACATAGTTTTTCAATATGATTTCAAATGGAAAGTATAGATAGAAGAGGATTTTTCAACTCAAACAGGATGAAGGTACAATTATAGGACATGAGTACCTAAAACTGTACATCTCTAACTCTATAAAAAACTCTTTGGAGTGCTGGAGGACAATTTTGTGACGCTCGATGAGCATGTGGTTGGGGATTTTCCTCAAGCAGAGGCCAACGAGGATGAGGATTTGTCTACGCCATTCATTGAGAAAGAGGTGTTCGAGGCGGTAGCAAAAATGAAGAATAATATGGCACCAGGACCGGATGGTTTCCCAACAGAGCTTTATAAGAGAAGCTGGCATATTATTAAGGGTGACCGCATGCCTATGTTCCATGAGAGTGAATTGCAAAAGACCACCACATTTCAAGTTTTGTTTTGGAATTGCCATCACATTCCTTGGGCGCCCCAAAAATCTACCGGTTTTCTTGCTAATTTTCTCAATAAACACTAATGATCGATTTGGAGTGAATTAATCCAATTCTGACATACAGGCCTTGATCGATTGCCATGTGGCGATTCAAGTCAACACAAATGGTGTTGACCGTTGTTGGACATTGGACCCATCTGTCAAAGACACTTGCCTCTCTCAAACCTTCTTCTTCTTCTTCTCTGTGGGACATTCAACGAACAGCTTGGATGCGAGGGAGGTTGCAGAGAGGTGGCTCGCCGCTTACACGCCAGGTCGCTCAGACCATACCGGGCCGGCTCAAGACACAAGCAAGAGCGGCAAGCAGCAAGTAGCAACGGCAAGCAACAACAAAGACGCATCAAGCTAGCATCCATGAAGTACCACGCACAAGACGAAAGCAAGACATCCATGGCGAAGCTTCGGTTCGCGCCACGGCCGGACAACGATGTGGGACACGGCGCTTCTGGGGAAGAGAGGGCGTGAGCCGCCCGTGTCAGGGTCCCATCAACGACTCCCTCTCCTCCTCTCCTTCTCTCACCGGAGTGCCTCCTCCTCAGCCTCTTCCACATCGGCTGCCTCCCTGCCAGTAGAGCGCCGCCGAGCCCTCTACCCTTCTCCCGCTCCACTCACCCTCCTCGTCTCCTCCTCCATCCCACCTCCTACCATCCCACCTCCTACGTCCGCTCGCCCAACCATGGCAGCCTCTTCTTGCACCGGGCGCCATGGCCACGGCTCAGTGGGCGGCGCCCAGCGACTCACGGTCCCGCCATGGTCGGCTCACGCCACCACGTTGTCAAGTCGTTGTGTGGGCCTTCTCTAGCAGGGAAGACCGCACCACGTGCTTCCTTGCCTCTGCTGCAGCACCGACACGGTCACCTCCGAGCCCTCTCGTCCATCTCTGTCCTTGCACGCGAGGTGTTCGTTGGAATGCCCCTAAGGAGGAGAATACGGTTTGAGAGAGATGACGATCTTGACAGTGGGCCCTCCATTCAACTTAACGGTCAACACACGGTTTTCACCATTTATCGCCATGTGGCAATCGACCATGGGCCCGGTATGATCGAAATTGGATTAATTCGCCCCAAATCAATCATTAGTGTTTATTGAGAAAATTAGCAAGAAAACCGGTAGATTTTTGGGGCGGCCAAGGAATGTGGTGGCAATTCCAAAACAAAACTTGAAATGTGGTAGTTTTTTGCAATTCACTCTGTTCCATGACCTGTTTAACGGTCAACTTCAGCTATTACACCTAAACTTTGGAACGATAACGTTGTTGACAAAAAAGGAGGAGGTAGTTCACATTGAGCAGTTCAGACCAATATGTTTGCATAATGTGAGCTTCAAAATCTATTCGATGGCTTCTTCTCTCTCTTTGATACTCAATACAAAGTTCTCCTCGATGTTCTTGGAGATCTATCCGATGTAATACTCTTTTGCGGTGTGTTTGCCGAGATCCGATGAATCGTGGATTTATGAACAAGATTATCTATGAATGTTATTTGGTTCTTCTCTGAATTCTTATATGCATGATTTGATATCTTTGCAAGTCTCTTCGAATTATCGGTTTAGTTTGGCCTACTAGATTGATCTATCTTGCAATGGGAGAAGTGCTTAGCTTTGGGTTCAATCTTGCAGTGTCCTTTCCCAGTGAAAGTAGGGACAGCAAGGCACGTATTGCATTGTTGCCATCGACGATAAAAATATGGGGTATATATCACATTGCTTGAGTTTATCCCTCTACATCATGTCATCTTTCTTAATGCATTACTCCGTTCTTATGAACTTAATACTCTAGATGCATGCTGGATAGCGGTCGATGTGTGGATTAATAGTAGTAGATGCAGAATCGTTTCGGTCTACTTGACACGGACGTTGTCGGATCACGGGTTCTGGCAAAACCCTTAAGTTTCGAACTCTGGGGTGCGCACGAAGTTCTCCCCCTACCGATCCACGTCCTAGCTTTGCTAAGATCTCAAGGGACTACTCGACGAACTCGCAACACAAAGAACACATGATTTATACTGGTTCGGGCCACCATTGTGGTGTAATACCCTACTCCAGTGTGGTGGTGATGGATTGCCTCTCGGGCTGAGGATGAACAGTTACAAGGGGAAGAACAACCTCCTGAGGTTGAGGTGTTCTTGTGCTCGGTGTGTGGCTAAGGGTTGGCTAAAGATCAGATGCCTGAGGCTCCGTCGTCTCCTACTGGGGTGGCTAGTCCTATTTATAGCGGCCCTGGTCTCTTCCCAAATATTGAGCGGGAAGGGAGCCAACAACAGCCAATTTGAAAGGGGACAACTAGTACAGCTTATCCTGACAAAAGTAGTCTTCGCCTGCCAAAGGCTCTGGTGGTGACGCCGCCTTGGGCTCCATGGTGTCCTCTGTCTTACCGTCCTGCTGGTCTTAGTCTCCTTGCACTGATATGGAAACCTTTGCTTGACGCCTCGGTACTCCGTGCCTGCGCTGGCCTCCTTAGCACCAAAGAGGAAACAAGGACTTGTCTTGGGCCGGCGCCTGGCGCCCGCCTGGTCTCGCCGTCATGGCTCACGTCACGAGAACCTCGCGAGGTTTGCCTTGTCTTGATCTCTCCGCCCCTCGCGAGCCAACCTGGTGAGGCCGCTCCCGAGGAGGTCTCGTGTCGTCCGCCTTGCGAGGCTTGGCCCCTCGTGAGGGTCTTGAATGCCTTGTTGATGAAGATGGGTCGTATGGGCCCACTAGCAGAGCCACGCCGTGGGCCGCAGGCAGGCAAGTCTGAGGACCCCCGTTCCCAGAACACTGACAGTAGCTCCCGGGCCCAAGGCGCGCTCGGGCTTGGCTTGGAGGAGAAGCCAAAGGCCAAGTGCGGAGCGCCGCGGGCCCCAATAGCCTGCGGCCTTGGTCGACGCATGGCGGTTGATTGAACGTGGGCGTCTCCGCTTCTCCATGCAGCCTCGGCAACTGCCCGACTTGACAAAGGCTGGCACAGACAGTGCTTGCCTTCATTGCTCCCTTCGCCTTGCTCAGATCCCCTTTCTTGCGCCCCGCCTCCGAAATCCCTAGATCTGCTTCCATCCTCCACCGCATCAGCGACCAATGGCGCCATGCAAGGTCAAGCCCTCCTCGTCGCCGGCTTGGTACGAACCAGCTCTCGACGCGCCCAACATCTTGGAGAAGAGCCTCGCCGCCACGCGCTTGCTGACAACGGGGGAGAGCAAGGAGATGGAGAAGACGGAGCTCCGGGTTGCCTCCGACACGCCGGAACCTGAGGGTAGTACATTTTCCCCCTTCTTCACGAGTAGCATCGCCACGGGGCTGGTTCCCCCCTTTTCTAACTTCTTCTACGAGGTCCTTGGCCACTACGGGCTGCATGCGCTGCATCTTCATCCCAACTCTATCCTTCTCCTGTCCATCTTTGCCTACTATTGCGAGGCGTACCTCGGCGTGATGCCGTCCGTGGCTCTTCTGCGCCACTTCTTCTTCCTCCGCGTCAGCGAGGGTCATGTCTCCGGGTGCGCCAATTTTATCGTGACCGGCAAGGCCAACTCGATCTCGAATACCGGGAAGAAGGCCGACAACTTCAGGGCCAAATGGGTCATGATGGGCGCCAAGTGCGTCCACCCGCGCTTGGCGCTGCCGACGGAGATGCCCCAGTCCGACAAGGGGTGGTCTTGTGCGAAGCTCACTGATGAGCGGGCGTCGTCGGTGTTCGAGCAGATGAAGGCCGACTTGAAGCCGAGCAACACGAGGGCGGCCAAAGTGAAAGGGGCCTTGCTCCTGAGGGAATTCTTGACGCTGCGTGTTGCTCCACTTCAGGCGCGTGCGCGCCCCTTGTGGAGGCATGGAGATGAAGAGGACAAGATTCTCCTGAGCCCGGAGGCCTTGCCTGACGATGAGCTGTCCGTAGTTTTGCGCCTCTTGGTCGGGGACAACCAAGAGTACCCGCCGAGCGCCTTCGTTCCCCTGTTCCACCGCAACGACTGGGAGCAGATCGTGGCTTCCAGGCCGACTTTTGACGGTCGCGGGCTGGTGCCGCCGGCGCCTAACGGGGCCCCTGCAGCGCCAAAGCTGGTGGAGCTATCTTCTAATGAGTCCCACGGGGAGGAAAAGGGGGAGGAGGAAGACTCGAAGGTGACCCCCGAAGGGACGGGGGAGACCTCCTTCTTGAGCAAAGCTGACATCCTCCGCGCCTTTCCTGACGACGACGTGGCTGACGCCCGCCAGGAAGTGGGGGAGCTGCCCGTTATCCCGACGAGGGGCAGATCATCGCTGGACTCCCGAGATGCTACTTCTGCTCTAGCACCGACCTGTGCCGCTTCTGGCCCCTCCACTGCCCCAGTTTCTGCTCCTGGAGCCGGCGCGCCCGTACCCCAAGCCTTGAGGCTTTTAGCTTCAAGCTCACCAAGCGGAGGGTGGACTACACTGCTGTGGAACAGTAAGTGCCTGAGCTCCATCTTGTTCTTGCTTATACTGCTGCTTCCTGACGTTCATCCTTGTTCGACCAGGCCGCCACCTTCTGCGAAGAAGAGGAAGGAGGATGTAGTGCCCACGCCTGGGACTGAACCATCTGCAACGGCCGCGCCCCCCTCCGTGGGGAAAGGAAACGTCAGCTCTCACGCCTCCCCGGCCCGGTCACCCTCGCGAGACCAGGAGGAGTGTCGTCACGAGGAATCAGCCCGCGAGGTCCCGCTGGCTCCGGAAGTGCCGATGTCCGGCTCATCTGCCGAGGTCCCAAAGGCTCAGGAACCCTTGGTCTCCCAGGCCCTGGTGACGGCGTCGCCTCCTTCTCCTGTCACGCCATTGTTCCCAGGTTCTTCTGCCTCCTCCGCTGTCTTGGAGCGTGCCCTTTTAGAGATGACCCAGCTACGGGAAGATCTCCTGGGTGCGGATCCGTGCCTGGTAGCCGGGCGCCTGGAGCTGGCATCCGACTGGCTTCAGTTTGATGCAGAGGTCCAAGCCACGCTAAACCAGGCCGCAACGGCCTCCGAGAAGGAGAAGCAAGCCGCCGCATAGGCTGCGACCAATTGCGAGGCGGCGCTGAAGGACGCCAAGGCCGCCCACGACCGCTGACGGGCGCTAGAGGACGAGCCGAAGGACCTGCGTGATGAGCACGTAGAAGAAGCTCGCGGCCGCCGGGCGAAGGAGGAGGAGATGAGGGCTTGGGAGGACGCCATCAAGAACCGCAACGCCGAGCTGGGGGAGCTAGCGAAGATGCAGGCCGCTGAACGCGGCCAGCTGGAGGAGCTGGAGCGGAAGGTGGAGGCGAAGAAGGTTGATCTTGATGCCAAGGAGAAGATCCTAGTTGAGGACCGCGCGACCTTCGCGCTTCTCGAGAAGGGGTCCCGCGAGGCTCTAAAGTCACTCTATGAGAAGGGCTGGGAGAGGCCGCTGACCACCGATGAGGATGGCCCCGCCCAGCTACTTCCCTACTTGGTGAAGGCGCTCGAGGAAGTCGTGGAGGGCATCGGTCCCATGACAGAGGCAGAGGCTCGTGTCCTTTCTTCAGCTACGCTGACGCGTGTCTTCAGCCATCTGCACCTTCATGACCCCAGCGCTCGTCTTGACGAGCTGCTGGAGCCTGTGGCTGATGAACACTGCACGACTGCCGCCGCATCCGCGAAAGGTCAGGTGGAGGCTCTGCTGAAGAAGTTCCGCGGCTTCGCTTCCGCGCCTTCAACCGGAGGCGCCGCCACTCCTGCAGCTCCGACCGATGACCTAGACGAAGGCGACAGCATCAAGGGAGGAGTGCCTCTCGCGGGCGTCGATGGTGTTCAGGGATGACCTGCGGCTCCTTTCCTGTTTTATTCCTGCAGCATGCATGATGCCTCGTGGAGGCGTTAAACTTGCGTTTGATATTGTGAGAACAATATGTCTTGTAATATCTGCTTTGAGATTTTGCGATTTTTCTTCCTACTCGCTTTGCGTTCCGCGTCGGCAGAGCCCGGCCCCGCGCATACCTCAACCGCCGTTGAGCCGACCGAAGACCAGGACGGAACCAAGGAGTGAGGGGCTACGTGACCAGTTAGGCTCCTGAGTTGCGATGCTCAGGAGTCCCCCTTGACGCGCAAATAGCTTATAGGAAGGAGACGTGAGGATAGGATTCGTGTTCTACATTGATAGAGCCCGGCCCCGCGCATACCTCAACCGCCGTTGGACCGACCGGAGACCAGGCCGGACCCAAGGAGTGAGGGCTACGTGACCAGTTAGGCTCCTGAGTCGCGATGCTCAGGAGTCCCCCTTGACATGCAAACAACCTTCATACCTTTGCCCTCGCCGAGGCTCGGCTCGGGAGGGGTGCGCGACGACCAGGTCCGGGGGACCTGGTTGGGTGGCGTACGCTTGGGCCTGACCCGAGCGCAGCCCCCGTGCCCAGCCCCCTCGCGCGACTCTCCAGAGGGGAGGGTGTTGCGGTGAGGCCGGACACTGAGCTTTGAGGCTCCCTGAGGTTGGTGCGGCCGTGAAGCCGCCCTTAGTTGTTTATCACCAGCGCGGAGCATAGTGCTTCCGCTTGTGCACGGGCATAGCCGCTCATCGGCAGTGTCGACGGCCAGCATGGAGCATGGTGCATCCACTGGTGCGTGGGAGGGGACTCCCTACATGAGAGAGCCCGGGCGTACAGCCCATACGACACGTGGCTTGCATGGCAGGGCTAGACGAGGTGTATCTGGGCACTCGTGAGCCAGCGCGGGACTCACGAGGCCCTACCTCAAGGCGGGTTGCGCCTGGTTTTGGTTTTTGTTCGCTGCACTGATCCTGCGAGGTGGTCAGACAACTGCGCCCGTCTGAATCTCCGAGGTTATCGCGTGAGAAGGCCAAGCACCAACGGCCCCAGGAGGTGACGTGAATGGGGCCGGCCCGCCAGACAGAGCTCAGCCGCTGGATTTATCGACGCTGCAGGGAAGGGCCCGAGCACAGACGCCGTGCTTAACCTACTCACGCGAAGGATCCTAAAGAAAGACGGCCGGCGCGCGGCTCCCATGATGGGTGACGATCGAGTAGGTAATAGTCATAGGTAGATTAAGCATGGGAAGCATACTAGCTTAAGTAAACGCCGGGAAGATGCATGCCACTGGGTCAGGCCCGAGCGGCTTGGGGATGATGCAGCCCAAGTGGCGCCCCCAGCAAGGCAAGCTAAAGACATAAGAAAAGGGATACATGCCACAGGGACAGACCCACGCGGCCTGGGAATGATGCAGCCCGGGGGGGGGGGGGCGCTCCCAGCTAAATAAACTTGGAAAATGAAACCTGGTTTTCTTGATGCAGTTATGTTGGGGCAGCTGAAGGTATGCGGCGAAGGGGTCGCTCCTCATGAGCCGCCGGGGCCCTGAGCCTCGGGAGGCTCTGGGGATCCAGGCGGTTCCTTGAGGACCGTCTCCATCTCCGTCAGGACGGCGTGGTGCCTGGCCTCCTAAGTCGCCAGGGCGCACCGCAAGTTGCACTGATAGGCGGACGCCACACTCGGCAGGACAAAAGGCATGCGAACGTAGCTGTGCGGTGGACCCTCGCAGCATCTCACGCGCGAAGTCCAGAAGAGCTCCTGAGATGCGGCCCTGTTGAGCCCTCGACGCCGATGCGCACGCCGCAGCCCGACATCCTCGCCTAGATGGGGAGCTGCACCTGGTGAGCGGCGGTCGCCGCGCATGGCCCTTGCGTCTTGCAGTTCCTGGGTGGTCCTGGTAATGAACTCCTGAGCGGTGGGCGCTCCTCACCCTATGTTCTCCTGAGGGAAACGTGCCGCGAAGCACGCCTCCAAGTGGTGCCCGAGCGCCTCCCTCGTGATGTTGGCAAGGTGCGAGGCCCTCGAGAGAGCCCCGAGTCTCGCCGAGAAGGCGTTGGCGCGCCTTCCTATGCGAGGGAGGGAGGCGCCCCAGGCGCGGGCGCTGATCTTGACGAGGTTCTACTCGCGACGCCACCCTCCTGAGGTCCTGCGCGGAGCAGCAGCTTCTTCTTCTTGGGGGTGGCATCAGGAGGGCACTCACCCTTGCTGTCAGGGTCGTCGATTGCTGCAGCTTGGAAGACACGGTGGAGGGAGCACACCGCGTTTCTTTCTTCACACAGGACTGTGATGATTCCGCCGCTTCCTGGCATATTGAGGACATTGTAGCCGTGATGGGTTACCCCCATGAACTTGGCCAGGGCTGGATACCCGAGGATGGCATTGTATGGCAAACGGATGTGCGCGACGTCAAAGTCGATGAGCTCGGTGCGGTAGTTATTGCGCTCTCCGAAGGTGAGTTGGAGGCGGACCTGCCCGATCGGGGTAGTGGAGCCGTCGGTCACTCCTGAGAAAGGATTGGTGGGCTGAAGCTGGTCATACGACACTTGAAGGTTGTCGAACGTATCGACGGACAGGACGTTAAGCCCTGCGCCGCCGTCGATGAGGGTCTTGGTGACATGCACGTTGCTGATGACTGGTGAATAAAGCATCGGGAGGGCGCCAGCGGTAGCTGCGCACTTAGCAGATCTGCCGAACTGAACGTGATGGCACACTTGGACCATCTGAGAGGGCGCGTGGCCTCGGGCTTGGGGAGGACTGCTGTGGCACCCCGATCCGCATGGAGCAGGGGGCCTTCGCACATCAGCCCAGGATAACACCTGACGCACGACAGGTCCATAATACAGCATTCCAGGTACAATAATATTCATCAAATACATGTGCATAAGCTTACATCATTGATGAATACAATTATCTGGCATAGCCCTAAGGCTATTTAAATGGAAGCGGAAGTCTATTAAAATGGCGACAGAAGTCTTGGTTTGGCAGCATAACAACTCTGGCTGGGCTCGACAACTCACAGGACTGGCAAGGTTACGACCAAGCACGACGGATCAAGTGAACAATACGGGTACGACCTACAAAACTGGCATGACACGCCAGGTCAGTACATTGAATGTACCTGCAAGACAACCAAATACATAGCATCCAAACAAGCAGAAGACAAAGCGAGAACCGAGCGCATGCAGCAGCCTATCTCATATCAATTACTAAACATGGCATGACAAAAATCAACTAAGCATGAACAAAATCATAGCATCTACTAACATGGCAATAACATGGCCTATCAAAACATACTTATAACATGGTAATAGCAAAACATAGCATATTATCTCAATCATGGCATAACTTAACATGTCAATCAAAGCATGGCATGACATCATGAAACTATGCTGAAAATAAACTACCGATCATATCCAATGCAGACATAGCATGTTAACTTTATGCAATCATCTTCCGTTCTGCCTTAGGTTTTTAAATGCAACATATTAATCACACAATGCAACCAAACTTGGGTATCGAGTCCCACGGACTCTCTTACCAACGGGTTGCCTCGCAACCGAACGGTGATCTTTCCGGCGATCACAACCATGACCAACACTTGGTGTGCAACACTCACCGAGACCTCGTCTCGCGATCATATCAAAACATCGTCGTGACTTCTCACGACTATCTCATAGTCCAAGTGATCACATTCTTGTTACCACATATTTATTTACCAACTTAATTATTTCAGGTTTATCCTCCATTTCGACCAAGACCTGATAGTGGGACCTACTACGAACTGTGTTGCTATCGATAGACTTTATATACACTCTGCAGAGGTAGCACACTGTACCCACACCACGGTACCCATGGCCTCGTCATCCCATTCGGGTGGACCAACGACATTCCGACAAAACCGACCTACTGCCATGACACTCTCCCGACAACTCTGACCCAGTCCCAACTGGGCTAGTCCTGGGTGGCCCCGTGTCTACCAAAGACACAACGACCACCGTCGTGGCCAAAACGTCCCTCACGGGGATCGGTACCAAAAATTTATCAACGGGCACACAAGGTTATGTCCGCCTACCTGATCAGGGTAAGCATGCCCATAACCTTTCCTAATTGGAGGCACCGACGAGAGGCACGACAATAGATCGCATTAAGGCCTTCCCACAAAGGCAAATGTGGCTGCACTGAAAAAGTTCGATTTGGTGGCAGTATGACTCGATCCCATCGATGACGGAGGAGGTTTGTTATTATTAAGTCATTTTATTAACTTCTCCATCATCATGAGCATATTTAACATGAATGCAACAATGAGCATGCATCATACAAATGCATGGCAAAATATCGAACTTCTCAAGTGCACAACTATAACATAAAGAACATGACAATACCAAGCATATTAACAGGGCATTTAAATCATCATAGCATTTTATAAAGATGACATGAAAATAAAGTAGAGTACTGACATGGCATTGACAACAACATTCTAATTAGCATGGCAAAAGATATCATGAAAACACAAGCATGCATGATAAGCATAACAGAATAACTGCAGATGAAAACGATAAGAAACAACTGCAACTACACACACACAAGGTGCAAGCAAAGTCAACATGCAAGTTCGGGGCTCATTCTAAGAGGTTGGCTTTCCTGGGGGTCGGCAAATACTTCGGGAAGAAGTGCGAAACGATCGCGGAAAGATTTGCCGGAAACAGTTCTCTCTCGGAGGGGGCTGTTTATGTGCAAAGGCAAAATGGTCATTTTCTCTGTGTGAAAACATAATTAAAATGATACCAACGGAAAGAGCTCGACGAACAGAGAACGTGAGCGTTGGAATCACCTCAATCGGAGTTGTGGTTGCAAAGATACGGCCGTTTGAATGACAGGGACTAATCTGTAAAATAAAATTCACAGACAGGCCCTTGTCGGCTAAAACAGAAAGCGCACTAAGGGAAAAAACGTTTTCAGAGAAGGGAAAGCGCATTACTGACCGCAGGCGACCGAAAGTACGTTTCCAGAAAGCAACGCCTTTCTCTCTGAAGCCGCAACGAAATACGCTTTCGCGAAACGAAAGCGCATTCTCTCGGGGCGTCTCCACTTACGCCAGGTCAGCGAGCCGGCTCGGTCAGCGGGCACAGGCCGACAGACAGGGCCCAGAGGCAGGGTCAATGCTGGGCGGGGCCCGCCTAGCCTTCTTCTTCCTCCTGCTCGGGGGCGCGACGAGCCGAGGCAGGGGATCGCCCCGACAAGGAACGCCGGCGACTCCGGCCACCGTTCGCGGCGTGCGACCTACCGAAATGCGTAGGACGGAAAGGCGCATCTCGGGGTGGGGGTTACTATCGCCGGAGAGCTTCGCAGCGGCCGCAACAGGGCTTGTGGCGGAGCAGGGCTTCGGTCGCCGGGTGAAGACGGGGTTCGGGTGAGGGAGAGAGGAAGCCGAGGCTATGGGGCTGCTCGCTGGAGCATGGGGGATGGGACGGTGGTGGATGAACAGAGAGGGAAGCACAGCATCACCGGAATCGGGAGAGACCCGTGGCGGCGACCACGGTGGTGATGGGGTCAGAGAGAGGCTCTGAGCTCAGTGAGAGGCTCGGGGAGGGGGTTGTGGACTGCGAGGATGCTCGGGGCGTGCTTAAATAGCCGCGGGAGGGCTCGTGGAGGTGGCACGCGGCAGGCGACGTGTCCGCGCGCCGGCGAGGGGCGCAGCGTCGGCAGACGCGACCAATACTCACGGGAAGCGGCGGGAAGGCGACGAAGAGGGTGAGGATGAGCGCCAGAGGCTCACGGAATCGAGCAAAGCTTGCAGACGATCGGAGGAAGAGGACATCGGGGAGGAAAAAGACGATGGCCACAGTGGCGTACTATTTGGTCCTTGGCGCAGCTTGCCGGAGAAGAAAACGAAGGGGGCCAGAGGTCCAGGGGGAAGACGACGTCGAGGGGGAGCTGTTGGGCATTAATGGCGAGGTCAGAGACGGTCAGAGCAGCGATGCCGACGACAACAGTGGCTAGACCACCGTTTTGGCTGGTTACACTCGTAGTCACCACTGGCATGGCGTGCTCTGGAGTTTTTACTGAGGCCAGCTCATGTCTACCGCATAGTCCTTCCAGAGTGGAGTATTACCATGGTAAAGAAACGGGCAGAGACAAATTGAGGTGAGTAAACCAAGCTCCACAAGTTTGCTGTTGCAAACTTGGCCACACTCCAGAGATTAAACCAGAGAGGGTAAAAGGTAAATTGGATGTTTGGTAGGCTTAGGGTAACAAGGACTACGGTCCTGGTAATTATGAGATCATTTGTCAAGTATTTATCATAGTTGTTGTAAAACTGCTAAATCTGACCCAGAAATTAAATCATGAAGGAGCACTCACTAGGAGTGATGGATTGAGCTAAATCTTGGCAAAGCCTGATGATTTGGACATACAATGATGCTGTAAAAAGTTCATACCAAATGGATTTACCAAAATGGTACTTCCTTCACAGCTATCATTTCTGTCCAAAAACTTCAGAAAAATCCTCAGGGCAAATGGCTCGATGAAATGAGCCAAAATCTTGTGGAGATGGATCATATAGATAGGAGAAGGCCTGGGAATATTTTCAGCCATAATGGACCTAGATAAAATACACTTGCTTCACAAACTGAAAAATTGGATAGAAACCAAGAATTGCTCCTGTGCTCACACAGTTCAATGAAATGAACTGAACTTGGGTGGAGGCTAATGGTTTGAGATATTCGAGAGGATGGAAAATTTTCATCCCATTTGGAAACTCTATGAAGGTATTTCCTTCACAAAGTTGCATTCTGGTCAGAAACTTTGAAAAATAGCACAGGGATCTAGGATGAATGGATTGAGCTCATATTTGGCATCCATGGGTTATTCAACAATGTTAAACACCCTGCCAAATTGCAGCTTAATTGGATTTAGGAATAAAGCACTTCCTTTGCAAAATTTCAGAGAAGGCAGAAACTTGCATTGGATCATGTGCCAAATTTTTGAACTGAGGAACATGAGATGAGTATGGAACTAGGGATTATATATCAAAGAAAAGCTCCACAATTTATGTGGGAATTTTCTTTGCTATAAAAATAGTAGTTCCTTTGGAAAATGGTAGAAATGCAATATTGACATTAAATAGGAAAAGGCAATTTTCCTTATTTAATTATGGCCAATATACTTTCCAGAGCTTGGATTAGGCATAAGTATCAACTCCACCAATTCTCATGAATTTAGGAGATGGCTAGCTATGCCTTTGGATTTTATTCCTCAGAAAGGCAAGAATAGGAATAAATCATAATTCAAAAATATTGCATGGGAATTAGCAATATTTTTGCATATCCAAGGTTCAGAAAGATAGGATGATCTCAGGGAACAATTGGGAGGACAAACAGATCAAAGAAAATGAGAGCTCCTTTGTATTCACAAAGGGCATATTCAGATTCCAAAAATTTGGAATTAGGGTTTGAGAGGATTTGAGCAACTTTGTGAGCGGAGGCCTTGCCCACTGAAAAAGACATGAGCAAGATTTTGAAAGGTTGGAAATGACAAAATTTCTCAGAGTAATCTAACAAACTCAGGAGAAAGATTTTGAAAATGAGGGCCAGGAGAGAATAACAGCACAAAAATTGATAACCCAATTTTGGGGCTGTTACAACTGCATTCACTTCACGAGCAAACTGTTTGAAGATACGCTGTGAGGCTGGGGCCTGAGCTTCGCCCAAGATGCAGGCGATAGCACGCGGCTCCTGGAAGCCCCCAACCCCCTTGTCTTGGTGGTGGTCGTCATTCCTTCTTGGTGGTGGCGGTAGTGGAGGAAGACAGGCGTTGCCCTGAGGACGATCTTCACTAGGTTGATCCCTCCAGGCGCCCTCGCGAGGCTGATCCTGCCAGCGGTCCTCACGAGGCCTGTCGCGTCACTCCTGGCACGGGCCATGGTCATCCCAACATCCGCCACCATGTCCTCCTCCTCGGCCGTAACCCCGGTCGTTGCGCTCGGGGCATCGACCAAAGCGTCCTTCTCGAATGGCTCTGAGCTCTTGACAGTCGCTGGTGTTGTGGCTATGCAGGTTATGGATGGAGCAGAACGGTTGGCTGCTCTTGGATGACTCAGGCTGGTCTCTGCCGCGCTTGGTGTCTGGCTCCGCCGCTAGCACGGCTGCTCCCTTGCGCTTCACGTCCTTGGCCTTGGCTTTCTTCTCCTCCGGGTCCCCAGCCGGGAGATCGAGGAGGGAGAGGCGCCCCTCCTCAGCTCTTGCACACTTGGTCGCCAGGTTGAAAAGCTCCAGAGACGTGCACAACTCCTCGTGGATGGCGAGCTCCACCTTCATCTTGACATCACGGACGCCATCAGAGAACGCAGACATGATGGCCTCGTCCGTCACCTTGGGGATCTTGAGGAGAACGTTGTTGAAGCGCTGGATGTACTTCTGGAGGGTCTCTCCTGGTTGTTGCTTGACGCAGCGTAGGTCACCCGCGGCCGGGAGGCGTCGCGAGTGCCACGGAAGTTGGCGGCAAGCGGTTGCGCATCTCATCCCGGAGGAGATCGAGCTTGGAGGCAGGTTGAGGATCCAGGAGCGGGCACCATCTTTGAGAGCCATGGGGAACCAGTTCGCCATGGCTTTCTCGTCGCCGTTGGCCGCCTTGATGCTCAGCTCGTAGAGCTGCAGGAACTTCGTGGGGTCGGGGTGCCATTGTAGCGAGGGGGCAGATCCGGCTTGAACTTGCCCGACCAGGCGACGCTACGCAGCTCGGGGGTGAAGGCGCGACAGCCGGCCGTTGTCACCGGTGCCTGTCTTGGAGGTGGACCTTGGTCTTGGCGCCCGCGTGCCGCCACGGCAAGTGGCGCGGGGCCCTGCCACAGCAAGCGATCCTGGCGTGACGGTGCGGGGAGTAGCGGAGCGTTCTTTTGCGGTCGAGGGACTTCTTGGCTACTTCTCCCTTCTTGCGCGGGCGCCGGACGCGGTAGGTCGCGCCGTGGGGCCGCGCGCCTTGGTGCCAAGACTCCATCTTGGGGCAGAGGTGGTGGAGGCGCTCCATGGGCCATGCCGCTCGCAGTTGGTGGAGGGCGAGGCAGCGAGAGGGACGGTGCAGGGGATCCCCCTGCAGCACTGACAAGCTCGGCGATGCGGTCGAGCCAGTCCTCGTAGAGGTTGTCGACGGGGCGGTAGCGCAGGAGCTCGCGCGCCATGTGAGCGGCTCGCACGTCTGCTGTGGAGCGCGACGAGCGTGGGATGACGAACCGGCCGGGGTCAGCGATGGAGTGGCGGTGCAGCCGTCCCGCCGCACCGAGGGGTGCAGCGAGGATGCTTGCTGCTTGTTCCCCGCCGGGCCGGTGGCAGCTTTGGCGGCAGGCTACGTAGAATGACGGGGTGGTCCGCCGATGGGAGCCGTCTGAGCAACGCGGGTGGCGAGGACAGCCCAGCGCTCGGCGCAAGCGTGGCGTGCATCCGCCATGGAGACGATGAAGCAACGGGACACGGAGCGACGGAAGGGAAGCTTCGGTGCACCCCTACTTGGCGCGCCAAATGTTGGATCACGGGTTCCAGCAAAACCCTTAAGGTTCGAACTCTGGGGTGCACACGAAGTTCTCGCCCTACCGATCCACGTCCTAGCTTTGCTAAGATCTCAAGGGCTAACTCGACGAACTCGCAACACAAAGCACATGATTTATACTGGTTCAGGCCACCGTTGTGGTGTAATACCCTACTCCAGTGTGGTGGTGGTGGATTGCCTCTCGGGCTGAGGATGAACAGTTACAAGGGGAAGAACAGCCTCCTGAGGTTGAGGTGTTCTTGTGCTCGGGGTGTGGCTAAGGGTTGGCTAAAGATCAGATGCCTGAGGCTCCGTCGTCTCCTACTGGGGTGGCTAGTCCTATTTATAGAGGCCCTGTTCATCTTCCCAAATATTGAGCGGGAAGGGAGCCAACAACGAACAATTTGAAAGGGGACAACTAGTACAGCTTATCCTGACAAAAGTAGTCTTCGCCTGCCAAAGGCTCTGGTGGTGACGCCGCCTTGGGCTCCATGGTGACCTCCGTCTTGCCGTCCTGCTGGTCTTGGTCTCGTTGCACTTATATGGAAACCTTTGCTTGACGCCTCAGTACTCCGCCTATGCTTGCCTCCTTAGCACTAAAGAGGAAACAAGGACACCGTGCGCGCTGGCGCCCGCCTGGTCTCGGTCTTCATGGCTCACGTCACGAGAACCTCGCGAGGTTTGCCTTGCCTTGATCTCTCCGCCCCTCGCGAGCCAACCTGGTGAGGCCGCTCCCGAGGAGGTCTCGTGTCGTCCGCCTTGCGAGGCTTGGCCCCTCGCGAGGGTCTTGAATGCCTTGTTGATGAAGATGGGCCGTACGGGCCCACCAGCAGAGCCACACCGTGGGCCGCAGGCAGGCAAGTCTGGGGACCCCCGTTCCCAGAACACCGACATACGTGATGCCTATATTCATGATCATTGCCTTAGATATCTTCATAATTATGCACTTTTCTATTAATTTCTCGGCAGTAATTTGTTCACCCACCATAATACATGCTATCTTGAGAGAAGCTGTTGGGGATACACATAACTGGTAGGCCCAGGAAGGGTCGAAAATAATAAAGCATGGGGTCCACACAACACGTGGGTCCAGATAAATTTCATACAGACACACTATCCACTCGGACAAGCAGCATACGAACCACTCGACCAAGCAGTATACCATCCACTCGGATGACAGTTCACCACTCGACCACTCGGCTCACTCGGATATACGAAGACCAGCAGGCAACAAAGCAGTCGGCATCATTCTCATGGTGAGGGCTTGGTAGTTGGCTTACATTATGGCATTCATGCCCCACTTTGTAACATAGGAGGTGAGGGGGTGGCGCACTCTATATAAGCCACCCCCACCACTAGACTTGGGGGTTCTTTTCTTCCACCTCTCTCTCTTTTCGCCATTAGTCTCACGACTTAGCTCAGGCACGGGATCCGTTCCCTTCTCTCATACATTGTAATCTCCGGATACATATACAGATAAAACAAAGCCTCTCCGGAGCACGAGACGTAGGGTTTTTATCTCCACCGCGAGAGGCCCGAACTTGCTAAAACCACCGTGTCACCCATTTGCATCTCGATAGATCATGCTCCGTTATCCTACCCCTCTCTTATTGTCGGAATCGTTCCCACGACAGTTGGCGCCCACCGTGGGGGCATGGCGTCTACCGAACCATGATGCGAATGGTTTGTTTCAATTCTTACATATATTCCCTATTTTACTTGTGTTGCCTCTTGCCTTTGCCAAGAACAGGATCGTCTTCGGCTTCTATGCGAACATTGTGTCCGCTATTCCTCACATGGTCGCCGCATGTGCGGATGAAGGGGCGAGGAGATCAGCCCGTCCGACTCCCAGAGCGGTGAAATGCTCTACCGCACCCAGCACCGTGCACGCTTGCCGCCCCGCGACGCGCTCGCTGGCCCAGCGCCGCGTTCGCCGGCCCTGGCTTGGCACGCTAACCGCTCACCTGCATCTCCTTCGTCTGCGTCATCTACATCAAAGGGTACGTAGCCCACTATCCTGAGCGCATAACGAGCGCCTCATAATCGCCGTTAATTTAATCACCTAATTAAGCGGTCAATTACCGCAGCTCATTAAGCGGCTTGTTAAGTGGTTGATTACTGCAGCAAATTAAGTGGCTCATTAAGCGGTTAACTACTGCAGCTCATTAAGCAATTAATTATTGCAGCCAAAACTTCCGCGGTTCCTACGCGATTAATTGTGCATGCATGCATAACCATCCCTGGTCTTTAATCCTTGCAAAATAGCATCCGTGTAGGGAATCTTTAGTCCAGCAAAACAATATTCGTGGCTACTAACCTGCAGGGCCACTCGTCCGTCATGGTCCTCGGTCAGCAGTTCACTTAGACGGACGTTTTGTTTCGAGCGACTAACACTACATGCAGGTTAACACAGATGAAATTTGCGTCCACACGACTCATGTGCAGTGACTCAGAAGCCCTGCACACCGTCACTCTACTGGACATATCTTCATAAACTTATCTGACTCGACCGCTCCGCGCGTCGCCACTCGATGAGACACTTGACCTCCCGCGCGTTCTCGTCATTTGGACGCCCCGCGCATCGTCCCTCAACGGCACGCGTCTAGATCACTCGGACGCCCTGATCATCATCACTCCGCGGGACGCGTCTACTTCACTCGGACGCTCCGTGTGTCGCCACTCTGCGGGACGCGTCTACATCACTCGGACGCCCCGTGCATTGTCACTCCGCGACAAGCATCTTCATCACTCGGCCGCCCCGTGCGTTGCCACGCCGCGGGATGCGTCTACTTCACTCGGCCGCCTCGCGCGTCACCAATTGGTTGGTCACCTCATAACCACTCGACCGCTCCGGGCCTCGTCAATCGGTTGGTCACCTCATCACCACTCGGTCACCCCTCGACACAGTTTTTACAATCTCATAAATGATTGTTATTCTTTTTATATGCTCTAAATCCCCCAGTGGGTGACTTAGTTGCGAATCCGTCTCGCCTAAGTTTAAAAAATCCTACCGAGTGGAGAGCAACCCTCCCACTCGTGGGCTGATCTGAAGTGATGTACTCGCATAAGTTTGAAAAATCCTACCGAGTGGAGAGCAACCCTCCCACTCGGGGCTTAGCTGCAGATCCAAGATTACGCCTAAGTTTCAAAAATCCCACCGAGTGGAGAGCAACCCTCCCACTCGGTGGCTTAGCTACTTTCCAGTACTCGCCTAAGTTTCAAAAAATCCTACCGAGTGGAGAGCAACCCTCCCACTCAGGGGCTTAGCTGCAGTCCAGTACTCGCCTAAGTTTCAAAAAAATCCTGCCGAGTGGAGAGCAACCCTCCCACTCGGGGGCTTAGATGTAGTCCAGTACTCACCTAAGTTTAAAAACACCACTGGCCGCCTCGCGCGTCGATACAGGTTGGTCACCTCATAACCACTTGGCCGCCCCGCGCGTCGCCACAGGTTGGTCACCTCATAACCACTCGGCCGCCCCGCACGTCGCCACAGGTTGGTCACCTCATAACCACTCGGCCGCCCCGCGCGTCGCCACTCGGTTGGTCACCTCATAACCACTCGGCCGCCCCGCGCGTTGCCATCGGTTGGTCACCTCATCACCACTCTGCTGCCCAGCGTCGCCTGAGGTTGGTCACCTCATCACCACTCGACCGCCCTGCGCGTCACCACTCGGTTGGTCACCTCATCACCACTCGGCCGCCCCACGCGTTGCCATCGGTTGGTCACCTCATCACCACTCGGCCGCCCCGAGCATAGCCTCTCGGCTGGTCACCTCATTATCACTCGACCGCCCCGCGCGTCGCCATTGGTTGGTCACCTCATCACCACTCGGCCGCCGCACGCGTAGCCACTCGGTTGGTCACCTCATCACCACTCGGCCGCCCCGCGCGTCGCCACTCGGTTGGTCACCTCATCCCCACTCGGCCGCCCCGCGCATTGCCATCGGTTGGTCACCTCATCACCACTCGGCCGCCTCGCGCGTCGCCACAGGTTGGTCACCTCATAACCACTCGGCCGCCCCGCGCGTCGCCACTCGGTTGATCACCTCATAACCACTCAGCCGCCCCGCGCGTCGCCACTCGGTTGGTCACCTCATAACCACTCGGCTGCCCCGTGCGTCGCTACTCGGTTGGTCACCTCATAACCACTCGGCCGCCCCGCGCGTTGCCATCGGTTGGTCACCTCATAACCACTCGGCCGCCCCGCGCGTCGCCCCTCGGTTGGTCACCTCATAACCACTCGGCCGCCCCGCGCGTTGCCATCGGTTGGTCACCTCATAACCACTCGGCCGCCCCGCGCATCGCCACAGGTTGGTCACCTCATCACCACTCGGCCGCCCCGCGCGTCACCACTCGCTTGGTCACCTCATCACCACTCAGCCGCAACGCGCGTGGCCTCTTGGTTGGTCACCTCATCACCACTCGGCCGCCCCGCGCGTCGTCACTCGGTTGGTCACCTCAACATCACTTGGCCGCCCCGCGCATCACCATCGGTTGTTCATCTCATCACCACTCGGGCGCCCCGCTCGTCGCCACTCAGTTGGTCACCTCATCACCAAGCTGCCGCCCCGCGCGTCGCCACGCCGCGGGATGCGTCTACTTCACTCGGCCGCCCCGCGCGCCTTCAGACAGCTAAGTCATTTTACATTCTGTTATTTTCGTCTTCCCGAGTATTCCGTAAGTCACACATCACGTTCACTCGGAGGCCACGCCACCGAGTGTACCTCTACGCTCGGTTGCTTATTTTCACATACTTGCTTAGTACTGGTTATGTGACTCCCAAGTCCAACTTCCATTTTTTCGCATACATCATTCACGAACACCAGGTGTCATTCTTCATTTCGAGTTTGCATCGGTCCTCCAAGGCTGCAACTCAGTCGAAACACTACACTTCCGTTTTATGTGAGCTAGTATTCCAATGAGTTCAGTCGGATCCGTCGCTTCGACAAGTTCGAACGGATCCTTCGCTCTTTCAGACTCTTGCTGGTTAACCAGCAAGCCCCTTGCACTCCCAGCGGGTGTCTATGGGCGTTATTCACACAAATCATTTAGCACACATCAAATTTCCTCGAGAAATTATTTCGTTGGCTTGTGCCCTTTTTTACACAAGTTACGCGGTCACTCGACGGCCCTTTGCGCCAACTTCATCGCTGCTCGGACTCGTTCACCATACCGGTCCCATCGCACCACAACACTGACCTTGTCGCTCTGTTAACTTCAAACACATCCGGCCAACCCCTGTGTGGAATTCTCTTCATCGTATCAATGATATAGACCTCGTCGGGCATGAGACAGATAAGTCCCTTTCATAATTAAACTTCACACTTCACTCTTTTGCGAGTTTGCCTCTTTCGAGAATCACTCGGAAGCTTCTCCTCATCTTTACCCGAGTCCGACTCGATGAATTGCAAATCATCCATTCAAAACTATATTTCTCGTATTCCGACATGTCCGTTGTCGAAGCCTGTAGTACGCTCGGGGGCTACGCCACACTCGGGGGCTGCATCCCATTTGGAATGACACTTTCACGAGTGGTCGAGTACTTCATCACCAGTCAAATCCTTCACTTCAACAAGTGCATTCGATCCGCCACTTTGACAAGTTTTATAATCATCCAGACGCTCTGCGCGCCATCTTAATTCCTACTCAGACTCAGTTGTCATGCCAGTCTTGTTGCGTCGCAACCACACTACACTGACCTCATCACTACATCAGCTTCGAAAGCATCTGGCTAACTCCTTCGAAGACCATTTCAGCCACTTGGCTGGACACGCAATCTTCCACACGGCCGCCCCGCGCGTCACCACTCGGTTGTGAACGTCTTCACCACTCGGCCGCCCCGCGCGTCATCACTCTGTTGTACACATCATTGCCCCTCGATCGCCCCGCGCGTCGCCACTTGGCTGGATATGTAGTCCTACATTCGACCACCTCGCACGTCAGCACCACTCGGCCGCCCCGCGCGTCGCCACTCGATTGTGCTCATCTTCATCACTCGGCCGCCCCGCGCGTTGCTACTCAGTTGTGGACGTCTTCATCATTCGACCACCTCGCACATCATGACTCGGCCGCCCTACGCATCATCACTCGGTTGTACACATCATCGCCCCTCGGCCGCCTCGCGCGTCACCATCAGTTGGACATGTCTTTACCTCTACACCTCCAGCACGGGAACGACTAAGTTACTCACACTCTGTAGCAAGCTTACCTCCTTCGAGCATCACTCGGGGGCTACGCACGACAGTTGGCTATGTCACCCTCAGGGGTTACGCCCATTTGGTCAAGCTATTGATCACATCAGGAATATTCTTCTGACCATGCATGCTCGGTCCACCGAAGATCTATAAGTGTAGCACCGTCCACTTGGGCGATCGCCCAAATCATTACCTGGAGTCATCTTCAGGACCGCAAAAGGATGAAAACGACGCTCCTCTATGGATACACTTGGACCTTATTCTGGAAGCAGCGTGAGTTTCACAAACTTGGGCCGGAGATGGCATGTGCTGGTGTTCCCCCGGGATAATGAGTGACCTCTCTCCGGAGAGTCACCTAACACACTAGCCTCACCACTCAGGTTTCATGGCACGTCCACATAGGACCACTAGTCTATCTCCTCCGGGAGACATACGAGTGCCACCAAGTTTTTCCTTGCAGTCAACATACCCCGATCAGTTGGGAAGCACATGTACCCTTACAAATACCCTTTCCTACAAAAGCTAATGGTCAATATAAGAAGTACTACTAGAACGATTACTCACAGGTGTCGAGCTTTTCTCTCTGATCGGCGGTTTCAAGGCGAATTCATTCATCGTGCCGAGTGCACAAAGATCACTTGATTGACCTAGTTCCAGATTGAATTTATTTACAGTGCCAAGGGCACGAAGATCAGTCCGACTGACTCAGCTCCAAGCTGAGCTTATTTACCATGCCAAGCGCTTGAAGATCCATCCGATTTATTGAATTTCAAACAAAAATATTTATCGTGTCGACTGCGTGGAGATTTACCAGGAGACTTAAACCCCCTGCCAGGCTCATGTAGTCCGACAGAGGCTCGGGGACTACACCCAGTGGGTGCACTCAGCGTGCCCCCACTGGAAGAAAACTTCGAAAGAAACATTTTGCTCGATGCAAAACCAGCTCGAAATTACTCGACCTCCGATTGAGAGAAGAACAAGTTCGATCAAGACCAGCTAAGAAGATTCTTAGTTCTCTCGGACCCCGAATACGCGATCGGCGGCGGTCTCGAGACTAAACCCAGTGGGTGCACTTAGCGTGCCCCCACTGGAGTAATCTCCACTCGGTACGGCCTGACCAGTCCGAATGATGAACAACAGCAAAAAAGACAGGCTCTAAGACTCCCGCTTGTTGCCGCGATCGGCAGCGATCTCGGACTACACCAGTGGGTGCACTCAGGCGTGCCCCCAGCGGAAGGGTATCCACTCGGGCAGTCCGCCCGGTCCGAGTGACGGCCAAACAACAAAAAAAGACACGTTCCAGGCGTGAAGAAATTCCGAGTAATCAGTTACTCGATGCAGGACCAGCTCCAAGTCACTCCCAAAAAAATTGCTATAAGGTGAGTTTAAGGCTCCTCCGTGGACCTGTTTTGAGCCTTCTTCCAGGACTCAAAGCGTGAAACTCATAAGTTTGGATCTAGAGCCGACTCGTATTGACGTTCCTCCGGGATAAGAATAGCATCTCACCGAGAGAGCTGTCCATGCGTCGATCTTGTTGCTTGGATTTAATGACACATCCATACTCTAATCACGAGTTAACCTCTTCCGAGAGATGATCGAATGTCACCAAGTTGCTCCTCGCGGGCACTTACCCCAGATCAGTCGGAAGCGCAGTGCCGAAATCCATTGAGATTTTGTTCAAACCTTGGTTGTCTGAAAGTACGATAACAACTACCGAGTATTTCCGTAATCACTCGAGCCAAGTTGTGTCTTTCACAAACTCGTTCTGCAAAATCGCAATCGATTCGGGGGCTAATGTTGGGGATACACATAATAGGTAGGCCCACGAAGGGTCGAAATATCATAAAGCATGGGGTCCACACAACACGTGGGTCCAGATAAATTTCATACAGACATACTATCCACTCGGACAAGCAGCATATGATCCACTCGACCAAGCAGTATACCATCCACTCGGATGACAGTTCACCACTCGACCGCTCGACTCACTCGGATATACGAAGACCAGCAGGAAACAAAGCAGTCGGCATCATTCTCATGGTGAGGGCTTGGTAGTGGGCTGACATTATGGCATTCATGCCCCACTTTGTAACATAGGAGGTGAGGGGGTGGCGCACTCTATATAAGCCACCCCCACCACTAGACTTGGAGGTTCTTTTCTTCCACCTCTCTCTCTTTTCGCCATTAGTCTCTTGACTTAGCTCAGGCACGGGATCCGTTCCCTTCTCTCATACATTGTAATCTCCGGATACATATACAGATAAAACAAAGCCTCTCCGGAGCACGAGAAGTAGGGTTGTTATCTCCACCGTGAGAGGCCCGAACTCGCTAAAACCACCGTGTCACCCATTTGCATCTCGATATATCATGCTCGGTTATCCTACCCCTCTCTTATTGTCGAAATCGTTCCCACGACAGAAGCACTAGTGAAACCTATGGCCCCTGGGTCTCTTTCTTATTATATTGCATCTCTTTTATTTACATCGCATCTCGTTTAATATTTTGCAATCTCCACTTTCCCATCTATACAACAAAAATACCAAAAATATTTACTTTACTATCTCTATTAGATCTCACTTTTTCGAGTCACCGTGAAGGGATTGACAACCCCTTTATCGCGTTGGTTGCAAGGTTCTTGATTGTTTGTGCAGGTATTAGGTGACTTGTGCATTGTCTCCTACTGGATTGATACCTTGGTTCTCAAAAACTGAGGGAAATACTTACACTACTTTGCTGCATCACCCTTTCCTCTTCAGGGGAAACCAACGCATGCTCAAGAGGTAGCAACTCTCCGGTAGAAACTTTGGGGCACTCTTTGAAGTTCTTTGTGTTGGTTGAATAGATGAATCTGAGATTGTGTGATGCATATTGTATAATCATACCCGCGGATACTTGAGGTGATATTGGAGTATCTAGGTGACATTAGGGTTTTGGTTGGTTTGTGTCTTAAGGTGTTATTTTACTACGAACTCTAGGGCTGTTTGTGACACTTATAGTAATAGCCCAATGGATTGATCGGAAAGAATAACATTGAGGTGGTTTCGTACCCTACAATAATCTCTTCATTTGTTCTCCGCTATTAGTGACTTTGGAGTGACTCTTTGTTGCATGTTGAGGGATTGTTATATGATCTAATTATGTTATCCTTGTTGAGAGAACCTGCACTAGTGAAAGTATGAACCCTAGGCCTTGTTTCGAAGCATTGCAATACCGTTTGTGCTCACTTTTATCATTAGTTACCTTGCTGTTTTTATATTTTCAGATTACAAAAAGCTATCTCTACCATCCATATTGCACTTGTATCACCATCTCTTCGCCGAACTAGTGCACCTATACAATTTACCATTGTATTGGGTGTGTTGGGGACACAAGAGACTCTTTGCTATTTGGTTGCAGGGTTGTTTGAGAGGGACCATCTTCATCCTATGCCTCCCATGGATTAATAAACCTTAGGTCGTCCACTTGAGGGAAGTTTGCTACTGTCCTACAAACCTCTGCACTTGGAGGCCGAACAACGTCTACAAGAAGAAGGTTGTGTAGTAGACATCAAGCTATTTTCTGGCACCGTTGCCGGGGAGGTTAGTGCTTGAAGGTATATCTTTAGATTTTGCAATCGAATCTTTTAGTTTCTTGTTTTATCACTAGTTTAGTTTATAAAAGAAAACTACATAAAAATTGGAATTGAGGGTGCCTCATATGCTTCATCTTTTTAATATCTTTCGTGAAAATAAGGATTCCGATAATTGTGCCAAAATGCTAGAAGAAGAATGCAATAAAATGTTTGGCATACAATCTTTGAATGATGAGCATGATTGCGATGTGGTTAGTAATAACTCTTTGAATATCCATAGTACTAATGATGATTGCACTAGTCATGATGAAAATGTCTCTTATAAGCATGCCAGTTTTTGTGGAGTGCATAGAGTTTGCAAGTAGACACCAAATAGGGCAGATAGATTTTGCAAGAGGCATACGTATTTAGAAACTAAATGGTTGCAAGAGAGGCTAGATGCTTGTGCTGAAAATTTAAAATTTCTTTGCCATCCTTGTGAACTTTGAAATGAACGTGATCATTTAAATCTCCACTCCAAATTGTTTCATGATCGTATCGTGTCCAAAAATTGTGATGCCTTGACTTCCCTTGCGCATCATAATGAACTTAGTTTGCTTGTGGGTTATGAAGAAATGAAATGTATAACTAAGGATATACTAGAATTTTTGTGACGCCCCCGATTCAACAATACACTAATCATACACGCAAATGTGTACGATCAAGATCAGGGACTCAGGGGAAGATATCACAACACAACTCTAGACACAAATTAAAATAATACAAGCTTTATATTACAAGCTAGGGGCCTAGAGGGCTCGAATACATAAGCTCAAAAAGACAAGAGTCAGAGGAAGCAACAATATCTGAGTATAGACATAAGTTGATCAAGTTTGCCTTAAGAAGGCTAGCACAAAAGCAACACAATCGAAGAGGCAAGGCCTCCTGCCTGGTAGCCTCCTAACTACTCCTCGTCGTCGGCGGCCTCCACTTAGCAGTAGGCATCGACGGTGGCATCTGGCTCCTGGGCTCCGACATCTGGTTGCATGTAACGCCCTCGATGCGGCTATATCTCCCACGTGTCGAAGCACGACTTAGAGGCATAACCGCATTGAAAGCAATGTCGCAAGTGAGGTAATCTTCACACAACCCATGTAATACATAAGGGAAAGAGATACATAGTTGGCTTACGATCGCCACTTCCCACAATACATAAATAAACATCCATCATCGAGAATACACTCAAGGTCCGACTCACGGAACCAAAAAAAGAAGACTACCCCAAATGCTACACAGATCCCGATCGTCCCAACCGGCTCCACTCATCGATCATCAGGAAAAGACACATAGTAACGACCACGTTCCTCGTCGAACTCCCACTTGAGCTCGGTTGCGTCATCTACAGCAGCATCGTCGGCACCGCAACTGTTTTGGTAGAATCTGTGAGTCACGGGGACTCAGCAATCTCACACCAGCGAGATCAAGACTATTTAAGCTTATAGGAAGGACAGAGTTGTGAGGTGGAGCTGCGACAGCGACTAGCATATATGGTGGCTACATTCGCAAAAGAGAGCGAGAAGAGAAGCAAGGCGCGACCGTGAAGCTAGTAGCGATCAAGAAGTGATCCTGAACTACTTACGTCAAACATAACTCCAACACCGTGTTCACTTCTCGGACTCCGCCGAGAAGAGACCATCACGGTTACACACGCGGTTGATGTGTATTAATTAAGGTCAACTTCGGGTTTTCTACAACCGGACATTAACAAATTCCCATCTGCCTCATAACCGCGGGCACGGCTTTATAAGATAATACCCTGCAGGGGTGTCCCAACTTAGCCCATTATAAGCTCTCACGGTCAACGAAGGATATTCCTTCTACCGGAAGACCTGATCGATCTCGGAATCCCGGACTACAAGACATTTCGACAGCAATAAAACAAGACCAGCAAAGCCGCCCGAATGTGCCGACAAATCCCGATAGGAGCTGCACATATCTCGTTCTCAGGGCACACCGGATGGGCAAGACGTCGGGTTGGCATAGACCCTGGATTGCCCAGGGGGCGCCGGACATCGCCCAGGTTGGGCCAGCAATCGAAAGAGAACTGGCCCGGGGGGGGGGGGGGTTAAAATAAAGATGACCCTCGGGCTCGCGAAAACCCGGGGGAAAAAGGCTTAGGTGGCAAATGGTAAAACCAAAGTTGGGCCTTGCTGGAGGAGTCTTATTCAAAGCGAACAAGGGGGTCCCATAACTCACCCAACCGTGTAAGGAACGTGGAATCAAGGAACATAACACCGGTATGACGGAAACTAGGGCGGCAAGAGTGGAACAAAACACCAGGCATAAGGCCGAGCCTTCCACCCTTTACCAAGTATATATATGCATTAATTACACAATAGATATTGTAATATCCCAACAAGTAAACCTGTTTCAACAAGGAACAACATCTCCATGTTCCAACAAGGAACAAACTTCATCTTCACCTGCAACTAGCAACGCTATAAGAGGGGCTGAGCAAAGCGGTAACATAGCCAAACAACGGTTTGCTAGGAAAGGATGGTTAGAGGTTTGACATGGCAATATGGGTGGCATGATATAGCAAGTGATAGGCATCGTAGCATAGGCATAGCAAAAGAGCGAGCATCTAGCAAGCAAAGATAGAAGTGATTTCGAGGGTATGGTCATCTTGCACGCAAAGTTCTCGAGTTGTCGAAAGCTTGATCCTCGTAAGCGTTCTCAACAGGTTCCTCGTTGACGTACTCGTCTCCCGGCTCTACCCAAAGCAAGAACACAAACAATGGAACCACAATAAATCACGGTGCAATGCACAAGCAACATGATGCAATACATGGCATGATATGCGAGATGTGATAAGCAATGCGTATGCGTGCTCCGGAAAGAAAATGATGAACTAGGCATCAACTTGGCAAACCAAGTATGCCGCCGGAAAGGTGAGATGATTTCGGTTGAAGTCGATATAAAGATCACCGGAATCGGATGCACGGTTTGCAAATGACAAGCAAAACAAGAATGGCACAAATCTGCCATAAACAGCATGATGCCACATAGCAAGCAACAAGAATTTAAGCTACTGCACCTAAACGTACCAACAAAGCATATGGTGGTGATTTACTCAAGATGCTTGACAAAAGATGAACACTGAGCTATGGCTAAATCACACCATAACAGGTCCAAACAAGCATGGAAAAAGTGCAAAATATATCAGCTTCACAGACAGAAAATACTGAACATGGTAGAATCAGCATCAAGAAGCAATGTTCAGAGCAAGCAAACAGCATGCTACAGGAACTTATAATAGCAAAACAAGGCATGGAATGAGTTTAATCAAAGCATAGAAAAAAATTCCCTTACTGACCATGAGCCAAAAGGGATCGGAAATTGTAATAGCACCCATGTCAATATAGCAAGTTTCGTTAACAGATTCAGCAAACAGGGCATGACATTGACAGAATTATGTAGGCACCTTCGCGAGCTCGATACACTCACTACAGAGCATTTCAAGACAAATTAAACATACATCCATCAAGGAGACATGGCATAGAACCTATACATGGCAAGAACAACATCATAGCATACACGGATCAACTACAACAACCTTGGCAAAATTGAATAACATATAAACAATCTGCCAGGAAACATTTTATAGCAAAAGTGGAGCTCGATTGACTCAAGCTATGGCACTCCATAATTGCAAAAAAGGGCATGGATGGCTAGAGCATAACCATATGTTCAAAACATCCTTACTGAAGTATCTCAAAATAAGCATGGATCTCTCGGTAGCATCAGGTTAACATGGCATAAAAATATCAGCAAAACAGGGGCTGAAATCAGCAACATCATGAAGCCTAGTTTGCATGCTTGTGCTAGTCACCACAGAGATCACAAAAATATATGGCATACATCCCTGTAAATATGGCATGGCATATTACAAAACACATGTAGGACTCAAGATCATAGGGTGCACATATCAATCATGGCAAAAATGACAAAAGTGCATGTTTTGATAAGAATCTGAAACTAACATCACATAGCCCTCTTCTAACAGCATTTCTGGCATCAAGATGAGCTCAAATGAAAATGATGCAATGAGATGAAATGATGTACTCATCGAGGCGAATATTTCAGTATGCTACACGCCCAAAATGGAGCCACGGGTGCAAAGTTATGGTGCGATGAAAATGCAACAAAATTATCACAGATAATGACTTGGAGGAAATCCGGGGCTCGGGGAAAGTCAACCTCTCGTTTTGGATCTAGATCCGGCTCGGCGCGGATCGAGGTTCGCCGGAGCGGGAGCTCGGGACCGGAGAGGGAGAGGGCGCCGGAGGAGGGAGGAGGCCGGTAGGCCTTGGCGTCGGCCGGGGCAGCCTTGATCGAAGCCTTGTGGCCGGGCGATCTTGAGACGGCGGGGGCGGGGTGGCCGAGGCGGCGTGGGGCGGGAGGCGGCGACCTGGGAGGCGGGCGGCGGCGTGAAGGGCGGCGGCCTTGGCCGGGAGGGCCCTTTGGGCGTGGCCGAATCGGGACCGCCCGGCACGCGTGGCGAGC
The DNA here is from genome assembly GCA_021605145.1 of Aegilops bicornis. Classification (NCBI taxonomy): domain Eukaryota; kingdom Viridiplantae; phylum Streptophyta; class Magnoliopsida; order Poales; family Poaceae; genus Aegilops; species Aegilops bicornis. Next base: position 154,148,877 of record CM038675.1, read on the forward strand.
TGCGGTTCGTTCGGGCGGGCGGGTTTCGTCCGTAGCGGACGGACGTGTCCGTATGTGGAGGAGCGAGGCTAGGGTTTTGGGATCCGGAAAAATTGAAGTGCACATATTTATAGGTAGAGGAGCTAGGAGACTCCAAATGGGGTGCGGTTTTCGCCCACACGATCGTGATCCGACTGACGGAGAGCATGGAAGTGACTTAGATGGGTTATTGGGCTGTTTTGAAGGGGTGTTGGGCTGCAACTTAAAAGAGGCCTTTGCGAGAGTGCGGTTAACCGTTGGAGTACCAAACGAGCTCCATTTGACCCGAAACTTGACAGGTGGTCTACCGGTGGTGTACCAAGGCCACTTTACAAACCTCGGTCCATTCCGAGAAAGTTTAGTACCCGCTCACGGAAAAATGTAAAAGGGGACGCCGGGGGACATAGGAGTGCCGGATTACAAAACGGACAACGGGGAAAATGCTCGGATGCATGAGACGAACACGTATGCGAATGCGATGCACATGATGACATGATATGAGATGCATGACATAACAAAATGCAAAACGAAAGACAAAAACCCAACCACGGAGGGAATATCATATCACAATGCCGAAAATGGCAAGAGTTTTATTTACAAATATTGAAAGTTACATCCGGGTGTTACAACACTCCACCACTACAAGAGGATCTCGTCCGAGATCTAGGACTGAAAGAACTCCGGATATTTGGAGCGGAGGTGATCCTCGCGCTCCCGGTGGCTTCTCGGTGAATGGTGTGACCACTTCACTTTCAGGAATTTGATTGACTTGTTGCGAGTCTTGCGCTTCGGTTTCTTCAAGAATAGCAACGGGTGCTCATGATAAGAGAGATCTTCTTGGAGGTCAATCTCTTGAAGTTGATAGTGCGCCAGAGTCTTGAAGCACTTGCGAAGGCTGTGACACGTGAAACACATCGTGCTGCGTTCGCGAAGTTGGACGGAAGCTCAAGTTGATAGGCGAGATCGCCTCTTTTGCCAATGATCTTGAAAGGACCCACGTATCTAGGGCAAGCTTCCCTTTGATACCGAAGCGGCAGTGCCTTTCATTGAGAGACGCGGAGGTAGACATGGTCTCCGATTTCAAAAGCCACATCACGGTGCTTGTCATCATAATAGCTCTTCTGGCGCGATTCGCGGCTTTGAGATTCTCACGAATGACTTTGCACATTTCTTCGGCTTCTGTGATCAAGTCATTGCCAAGAAGTTGGCGTTCACCTGTCTCGGACCAATTGAGAGGAGTGCGGCACTTTCTGCCATAGAGAATTTCGAACGGGGCCTTGCCGAACTTCGCTTGGAAGATGTTGTTGTAGGAGAACTTCGGCATATGGAAGACAATCTTCCCATTTCATACGAAGGAAATGACACAAGCCACGAGCATATCTTCAAGGATTTGATTGACTCGCTCGACTTGGCCACTTGTTTGAGGGTGGAAAGCTGTCTTTGAAAGCGAATGTTGGTGCCCATGGCCTACGAAAAGAATCCAAAAACTTGGAGGTGAAGATGCTGCCACGGTCTGAAGAGATCAATTGTGGAATGCCGTGCAAGGAGACAATCCTCGGAGGTGTATAGCTCGCCAACTGAGCTCTTTGTGATGGATTCTTTGATAGGAAGAAAATGAGCCACTTTGGTAAGCTTGTCAATGACAACGAAGATAGCATCATTTCCACGCTTGGACTTAGGAAATCCAGTCCACGAAGTCCATCTCGATATGATCAAACTTCCATTACGGAATAGCAAGAGGTCGGAGGAGACCAGATGGTCGATGGTGTTCTGCTTTCACCCTTCTGCAGACATCACACTCATTCATGAATTGAGCAATTTCTCGCTTCATTCGAGTCCACCAATATGACTGCTTGAGGTCATGGTACATCTTCGTACTTCCAGGATGAATGGATAGAAGGGAATTGTGTGCCTCGTTCATAATGACTTTACGTAGATCACCCTTAGGAACCACAATCCGGTCCTCGAAGAAAAGTGTATCTTTGTCATCAATGTGGAAGCACTTGTACTTGGAAATGCCCTTGTCGATACCACGTTTCACCTTTTTCACCATGGTACCCAGGAGTTGAGCCTCACGAATTTGGTCTTCCAAAGTAGGAGAGACTAAGAGGTTGGCAAGAAAGCCTTGAGGAACAACTTGAAGATTCAGCTTGCGGAAAGCTTCACAAAGGTCCGGTTGGAAGGGCTTGAGAATTAAAGCATGCGATAAGCCTTCTGCTCAAAGCATCTGCAATCACATTGTCCTTGCGGAGTATATTCAATACTTGGGTTGTACTCTTGAATCATTTCGACCCATCGAGTTTGCACGAGGTTGAGGTTGGGTTGAGTGAAGATATACTTGAGACTCTTGTGATCGGTGAATATGTCCACTTTCCTTCCCAACAAGAAATGTCTCCATGTTATTAATGCATGGACAACTGCCGTAACTCAAGATCGTGAGTGGGGTAGTTCTTTTCGTTGGGCTTCGGTGACGAGAGGTATAGGCCACAACTTTCTTCTCTTGCATTAACACAGCACCAAGACCTTGAAGAGAAGCATCACGAGAAAACTTGAATGGCTTGGATTCATCGGGAGGAGTCAAGGCAGAGCTGTGACGAGTTTCTCTTTAAGAGTATTGAAAGCAACGTCACACTCGGGAGACGGACATACTTCACATGCTTACGGAGGAGGTTGGAAAGAGGCTTTGCAATCTTGGAGAAATTCTCAACGAATCTTGACAATAGCTTGCAAGTCCAAGAAAACTGCGAAGTTGCTTGACATTCGAGAAGGTTCCCAATTCACAACCTGCAGACACCTTCTCGGGTTAACAGCGATGCCCTTGGCGGAGATGATGTGACCAAGATAAAGCACTTCATCAAGCCAAAATTCACATTTGGAAAACTTCGCATAGAATTGATGCTCTCTGAGCTTGTCGAGCACCAATCGCAAATGTTTGGCATGATCCTTCTTATTCTTGGAGAAGACCAAAATATCATCAAGATAGACCAAGATGAATTCATTGGTATAGGGGTTGAAGATGAAGTTCATCATTCTAGATAATGTTGTAGGAGCATTGACAAGGCGAAAGACATGACAAGATATTCATAAGAACCAAAGCTTGTTACGAATCTTTGTCTTGGGAATATCTTGTTCACGAATGCGAATTTGATGATAACCCATACGAAGGTCAAGCTTGGAGAACACTTTAGCACCTTTGAGTTGCTCGAAAAGCTCATTGATGTTGGGAAGTGGATACTTGTTCTTGATTGTCTTCTTATTCAATGGACGGTAATCGATGCAAAGTCGGTCCGTGCCATCCTTCTTCTGGACAAAAATAACACCACGACCCCAAGGACATGAACTCGGTCTGATCAAACCCAGACGCTCTTGTTCATCGAGCTGCTTCTTCAATTCCTTCAGCTCATTAGGTCCAAGCTTGTATGGACGCTTGCAAACGGCTTCCGTGCCAGGCTCAAGATCGATAAGGAATTCAACCGGCGGTGAGGAGGCATTCTGGAAGCTCTTACGGAAAGACATCTTGGTACTCACAAACGACTGGAATCGAGAGATAGCATTCAACTCGCCCTTCTCATTGAGAGAAAACACCGAATGGTTTCATCACGGCGGCATAGATGATCACATCCTCGTAAGAGTGTGTCAATTGAATTTCCCTGGCAGCACAATCAAGCTGAGCTTTGTGCTGAGAAAGCCAGTCCATCCCGAGAATAAGATCAATATCCGAGTCACCAAGGACCATTGGAGAAGAAAGAAATCTATAGTTGCCCATCTTGATAGAAACATTCGGAGCCATCATTTTTGTATTCATGAACAAACCCGGAGAGGAAACCGCTATCGGCTTAGGCAGATCGACAGTATGCAAATTGTTCATGGATGTAAAAGGTCTTGATATGAAAGAAATAGATGCACGATTATCAAATAAGACTAATGCAGGAATATCATTAACTGAGAGATTACCCATAATCACATCAGAAGAAACCTCTGCTTGCGCTGCATTCATCATGTTCACCTTTGCAGACTTGGGATTATGCTTGACCACTTCATTGCTTGAAGATCTCATAGGAGGAGGAGGCGGAAGGCACCTTTGGTTGAAGCATTTGTTCGCATAGTGACCTTTCTGCTGACATTTGTTGCAAGTCACCTCTGAGAGCGGACGGTGATAAGGAGCATTTGACCTTGGAGCTTGAGAATTAGACTTGTTACGATAGCTTTGGGTTGGGTGGGTGGGAAGATCCATGACCACTGAGTTCTTCTTTGATAAGGTGTGGAACGGAGGAGGAGGAAGGTAGAACTTCTGCTGCTTAGCTGCCACTTGAGAGGAAGAAGAAGACTGAGGCGCATCCCCGATTCTCTTCTTAGAAGCCTCACATTTGAGCTGGGCAGCTTCTTGCTTCGGTGCCATGTTGTAGAATTCATCATACTTTTACGGCTCAAAAAGCACGAGAGCTAATTGCAGATCTTCTCGAGGCCACCTCTGAATTGATAGATCATACTCTTTTCATCGTGGACGCCTTGCTTAGCGAAGCGAGCGAGTTCTGGCCCTGGATATTGTATTGATACAGAGACATGTTGCCTTGCTTGAGATTGCGGAACTCCTCACGCTTGCTCTCAACAACACTTTTCGGAATGTGGTGAGCTTTGAAGTCTCGGCGGAACTCATCCTAGGTAATTACACGACCTCCTCTGGAATCTTTGCATTGTTGATACCACTCAGCAGCTTGGTCCTTGAGTTGAAACGAAGCAAACTTGACAAAGTCCTAAGGTCTGACATTGCTACATTCAAAATGTTTGCAGATGTCCACAAGCCAATCGTCGGCGTCTGTGGCCTCAAAGGAATTTGAAAGACTTCGGCTGATTAGCGAGGAACTGATTGAGGGTAGCAAAGTGCGGCTGGTTGTTGCCTTGGCCTTGATTTCCTTGATTGCCTTGCCCTTGGGTACGCTCTTGCAAGAGTTGCAAAATCATCCGAAAGCATTGGCATTGGTGGCTACCATGATAGCTTGCCATGCCTCCGGGAGGCGAAGGTGGAGGTGGAGGGTTCGATCGACTCCCATCATTGCGTTCGGATTTAGACGCGTTGGCGGAGCCATCTGAAGAGGGTGACATCCGTTAGCACTTTGATAGAGCAGATAGACAAGTTGAATCAACGGATAGAAATTGCAACATATAGTCTTCACAATAAACATTCGAACAAGGATGAACGAATGAATTCCAAAAGCTAACATCACACGTCCATTAAGGTAAGAAGCCACTTGATTAAGGGTTGACGAAAAAAAAAATAACAAGGTACGACTGGAACAAATAAGTGGTAAGGATTACCCAATCGCAAACCAAATATCTCAAGGGAAGAAATGCTAAGAGCTACTTGAATCCCACCTATAAACTCCCGAAACTTTACGGTTATGCAATGCGGTGTTGGGGATATAGGGGACACAAAATATATCACCCAAACTAACAATACCTAGATCCATTTGTATCCATCCGTCAACACTTTACCAAGAAAGCTTCGGAAATCGTGTACCTCGACCTTCGAAAAGCATCCGTTATACGAGTCATGGCAATACTCCCGTGCTCGCCCCAGTACTGGGTTATCGGGGTTATCTCACCAACAACTGTACAAAAGAGATTTTCGATATCGGCAAAGCTCAGGTATTCCAGAACTGCAACGATAAAATTGTGACGACAACACCTCGGAGCTCAACTCCCGGGGACACTTCCACAACCCCTAAATGTCAGGAGGCACCAAGAACAATGTTCTCGTCACAAAACCATCGGAACGATTCCGAGATACCCGCGTGATCCTAAAAAAAACAAAAATTTTAGTGAAATTTGAGGAGAGGAGAGTCAAAACTTCTACGTCAGGAGACCTCACCAGAGCGACGAAGGGACTGGGGAGTAAAAAGAATCCTACTCTCCGATATATATAATCCTAAGACTCAAAACATTTTTGTTCTAGATTCAACAACGCCAGGAAACAAACAAGCAGGGGGCTCCTAAGTCGGGGATGGCTCTGATTACCAACTTGTAACGCCCTCGATGCGGCTATATCTCCCACGTGTCGAAGCACGACTTAGAGGCATAACCGCATTGAAAGCAATGTCGCAAGTGAGGTAATCTTCACTCAACCCATGTAATACATAAGGGAAAGAGATACATAGTTGGCTTACAGTCGCCACTTCACACAATACATAAATAAACATCCATCATCTAGCATACACTCAAGGTCCGACTACGGAACCAAAATAAAAGAAGACTACCCCAAATGCTACACAGATCCCCGATCGTCCCAACTGGGCTCCACTCATCGATCATCGTGAAAAGACACATAGTAACGACCACGTTCCTCGTCGAACTCCCACTTGAGCTCGGTTGCGTCATCTACACCGCATCGTCGGCACTGCAACTGTTTTGGTAGAATCATGAGTCACGGGGACTCGGCAATCTCACACCCGCGAGATCAAGACTATTTAAGCTTATAGGAAGGACAGAGTTGTGAGGTGGAGCTGCAACAAGCGACTAGCATATATGGTGGCTACATTCGCAAAAGAGAGCGAGAAGAGAAGCAAGGCGCGGTCGTGAAGCTAGTAGCGATCAAGAAGTGATCCTGAACTACTTACGTCAAACATAACTCCAACACCGTGTTCACTTCCCGGACTCCGCCGAGAAGAGACCATCACGGTTACACACGCGGTTGATGTGTATTAATTAAGGTCAACTTCGGGTTTTCTACAACCGGACATTAACAAATTCCCATCCGCCTCATAAATGGGCAGCACGGCTTTCGAAAGATAATACCCTGTAGGGGTGTCCCAACTTAGCCCATTATAAGCTCTCACGGTCAACGAAGGATATTCCTTCTACTGGGAAGACCCGATCGATCTCGGAATCCCGGACTACAAGACATTTCGACGCAATAAAACAAGACCAGCAAAGCCGCCCGAATGTGCCGACAAATCCCGATAGGAGCTGCACATATCTCGTTCTCAAGGCACACCGGATGGGCAAGACGTCGGGTTGGCATAGACCCTGGATTGCCCAGGGGGCGCCGGACATCGCCCAGGTTGGGCCAGCAATCGAAAGAGAACTGGCCCGGGGGGGTTAAAATAAAGATGACCCTCGGGCTCGCGAAAACCCGGGGGAAAAAGGCTTAGGTGGCAAATGGTAAAACCAAAGTTGGGCCTTGCTGGAGGAGTCTTATTCAAAGCGAACTGTCAAGGGGGTCCCATAAATCACCCAACCGTGTGAGGAACGCGAAATCAAGGAACATAACACCGGTATGACGGAAACTAGGGTGGCAAGAGTGGAACAAAACACCAGGCATAAGGCCGAGCCTTCCACCCTTTACCAAGTATATAGATGCATTAATTAAACAATAGATATTATGATATCCCAACAAGTAAACCTGTTCCAACAAGGAACAACATCTCCATGTTCCAACAAGGAACAAACTTCATCTTCACCTGCAACTAGCAACGCTATAAGAGGGGCTGAGCAAAGCGGTAACATAGCCAAACAACGGTTTGCTAGGAAAGGATGGTTAGAGGTTTGACATGGCAATATGGGTGGAATGATATAGCAAGTGATAGGCATCATAGCATAGGTATAGCAAAAGAGCGAGCATCTAGCAAGCAAAGATAGAACTGATTTCGAGGGTATGGTCATCTTGCCTGCAAAGTTCTCAGAGTTGTCGAAAGCTTGATCCTCGTAAGCGTTCTCAACAGGTTCCTCTTTCACGTACTCGTCTCCCGGCTCTACCCGAAGCAAGAACACAAACAATGGAACCACAATAAATCACGGTGCAATGCACAAGCAACATGATGCAATACATGGCACAATGCAAAGGGGACGCCGGGGGACATAGGAGTGCCGGATTACAAAACGGACAACGGGGAAAATGCTCGGATGCATGAGACGAATACGTATGCAAATGCGATGCACATGATGACATGATATGAGATGCATGACATAAACAAAATGCAAAACGAAAGACAAAAACCCAACCACGGAGGGAATATCATATCACAATGCCGAAAATGGCAAGAGTTGGAGTTACAAATATGGAAAGTTACATCCGGGGTGTTACATTGCATCAACCGAAAAGAAGAAGAAATGGGGAAAAGGAGGAGCAAAGCAACCGTGAGTACTCATCCAAAGTACTCGCAAGCAAGGATCTACACTACTTATGCATCAGTATTAATGAAATGAGTTGTATCTGTGGACTGGACTGCAGAATGCCAGAAGAGGAGGGGAAAGCCTAGCCTATCAAAGACTAGCATTTTCAAGCAGCTCCAAGCATCTTGCAGCATCGGAAGAGATAAGAGTAGCATAAAGTCAAGTTGTAGTTGTAGTGTTATCAACCTCGGCCAGAGATCCTTTCTCGACTCCCTGCGAGAAGGCAATCCCAGAGCTATACTATCCAGTTATCACCTCAAGTATCCAGTTCTAGTTGTATCGGTCGGGATACAACTCCAAGTGTCTGCTACCGTAGGATAGTCTATCGATAGATGTTATCTTCCCTGCAGGGGTGCACCAACTTACCCACCACGCTCAATTAACTCCGGCTGGACACACTTTCCTAGGTCATGCCCGGCCTCGGCCAAACAATACGCCGCAACCCAACCTAGTCTTAATAGAGAGGTCAGCACGCCGGACTAAACCTATGCCCCCGGGGGTCATGGGCCATCTCCCCGAGAACTGCTGCACGTTGCGTACGCGACCGGTGAGCAGACCTAGCTACCTCCTTAAAAAGGCGGGAGCTTACGCAGTCCAACCCAGCACGCGCCACTCCGTCGCTGACGTCTATTAAGCTTCGGCTGATGCATACGACGCAGAACACCCATACTATGCCCACGTGATGGTTAGTGCTATCAGGCCAGGGGCCCCTCAGATCAAATATCCAAACTGTTAGTGTGTTGATAGTGCGGTTACGAGCAGAGACTCACGAAAGATGTGACCCCGTCGCCCCGTCTTGAGGACTTGCGGCAAGGGCTAAGAATGCCCAGCTACGCCTCGTATTCAGCTCTCAGGCACCCTCCAGGTCAACCCGCCTCCACATCACTCGCGGGTACCCCTCAGGGTCGACCCACCTTTCCATGTAACAGTTGTAAAGTTCGAATATCCGTGTGTCCAAACATCAAGGGGAAAACCCGAGGAATCACCCCCGGTGAATTCCACTCGATGTAATCATCAAGGTGAACGTAAGAGGAACCACCCTCGAGGTTCACACTTTAGGGGTTGCATGACAGAGTCGTATCGGAAGTGGTTAAGGAGGAAATCACCCTCGATGACCACGACTGAATAGCTACACTACAGAAATCTCATCGGGAGTGATGTATGAGGTTCCACCCTTGGCACTCGATGGTAACTTTGTAGAGTCGAGCAACAAAAGATGTGTGATGTGATGTGAGGTGTCGGGCTCTGGTCATCGATCACGTTGATGGAGTCGTTGATGGTGAAGCAGGGGCAACAAGGACCAGGTGGGGGTCACTGATGGATTACTAACCAACCTATGCTAAGCAGTTTAGGATAAGCAGGTAAGGTAACAATAAGCAGGTTACAAAAGCAGGCTATGCATCAGAATAGGAGCGAACAATAACAATAGCAAAATCTAATGCAAGCATGAGAGAATGAAATGGGCGATATTGGGATGATAAAATGGGGGCTTGCCTGGAAGCTCCACTGAAAGGGAAGAAGGGTCGTCTTCGACATAGTCGAACACAGGGGCAACATCAGTCTCGGGGTCTACCGGAGAGAAGAGGGGGAAAACAGTAAATACAGAGCAAACAAGGCATCGCAAGGCATAACATGGCAATACGCAGCGCTAGGAGTGTTCTAACGTAGTGCTGCACGATACAGGCGAAGGGGGAATTCAACAGGGAAGGTATTCCCGGTTCCGGACCTATGTCAGACAGATGACCGGAGGGGAAATGTTCCATGTTCAGATAGTTAGAGGCATCTGACAGGTAAACAGACCACGTATTCAGATTTGTCTCGTTTTTCTGAGCAACTTTCATGTAGAAAACATTTTCATCTGAGCTATGAATTATTTACTATGATTTTTCAAAAGATTTTAACCATTTCTGGAATTACAGATTTATTTTAATTCAAAAATATTAAATAGCTAAATTGCTATGGGTACACAGAAGTGTACCAGCAATATGCACATGCAGCTGACAGTGGGGTCCATGGTGTGTTGAGTCAGCATGGTCAACAGTCAACTTTGACTGGGTTGTCTGGTCAAAAGGGACAGCGGGGCCCCTTTGTCATTGACTTAGCTAGTTAAACAAATTTAAATTAACTAATCATGTTCATTAGGCTAATTAAGCAATGTTAATTAGGTTAATTAATTATATTAGTAATCAATTAACTCATTACTTAATTAATATTTTCATTTTATTTTTCTTTCTCGTTCTCTTTTTCTTTGCAACAGGGGCGTGGGGCCCGGCGATGGCACCAAGGTGAGGCGGTGGCGTTAACGAGGCGGCAGGTGTGGCTGGCGCCCGCATCCGAGGCCACCAGAGGCGAGGATGAGAGGCGTGGTCGGGACCTGCTTCAGTGAGCGCCGGAGGCAGACGAAGGCGAGCTAGGAGGCGGTGTGGCGACATGCCTTGTGGCGGGAGCAGCTTCATGGCCTTGAGAGAAAAAGGCAGCACAGGCAGCGGCGCAAGCAGGCAGGCGCCAGCGACCAGTGACGAAGCGGCAGCGTGCATGAGGCGGCATGATGCAAGGGATCGGCAGGGCGGAGGCGCGGCGACAAGCAGCAAGCAGAGCAAGTGCGGCGGTAGTAGAGCAGCAGCAGGCCGCAGTGGCAAGCGCACAGGGGGAGCGCAGATCGGGCGGGCGCGGCCACGGCTCCACAGGGGAGGCATGCGGCGCGGGTGGCTGCGGCAGGGCAAGCGCACACACCCGGTGTGCCCGGAGCGCGGGGCACGCAGCGACGGAAGGAGCTGCGGGCGCAGGCGGCTTTAGCAGCAACAACTGTTGCGAGGCGGGGTGAGCGCGTTCACGCAGCGAGCTGCGGGCGCTCGGCAAAGAGGGCTACGTTGAGCTACGAGGAGAAGTGGGCGGAGGGGAAGGGAAGCTCACATCGGAGCGGCAGGGGACGGCAGTGGGCTCGGTGAGGGTGGACGGCGAACAACGTCGGGTCCTGAGTTGAAGGCGGGGTCGATGGCGGAGCTCGGGGCCGGTCAGGTCGCACGGGTTGACGGAGAGTACTGAGAGTCCGAGGCCGAGCTTGCGGGCTCGTCGGCGAGGCTAGGGCCGGTCGGTGTCTGCGGTGGAGCGACATGGGGCGGCGATGACGGCGCTCGGCGAGGAGGGATCTGGAGAGGAGGCGAGGGTGTGGGAGAGAGAGCGAGGGGCCAGTGGGGAGGGGCATGTGGGGAGGGGCATGTGGGGAGGGGAACCCGAGGGGGCGCTGCATCGGCGTCCTTATCCACTCGTCAACGCGACCGGCGAGGTGGTCGGGCGGGATCCCTGCCCCTGTAGCGACACGGCTCAGGGAACAGGAGAAGATGACCGGGGATGGAGTGGGATGGACCAGTTGGGCTGCTGGTCCGGGTGGCCAAGGCCCAGAGGGGGCACGGGGATTCTCCCTTTTTTTATAATTTAAAAAGCAATTAACTTACTATTTAGGCCATGGTTTTAATTACTCTAGGGTATTTAAACACTTAGTAGAAATGTTGGTTCACCACCAATATTAACAAATGAAATTTTTCCACAAGATGAACATTTTATTTTAGACATCTGAAAACTTTTGAGTTTGACTTGATTTTGAAATTGAATTTGAATGGGGTTTGAATCAACATGAGTTTATCAACGGTAACCGTGGTGACGTGGCCTCATTAGCAGAGGGTTACTATAGCTTAATTACCCGGGCATTAAAAATCTCCTCCACTACAAGAAGTCTCGTCCCGAGATTTTAGGAGGTGGAGTAAGGGGGAAAGACTCGGGAAGGACGGAGTTCAACACAAGATAGGTACCTGGGAGCTATCTCAGTGAACATGGCATAGAGGCTCCTCTCGAGTCGAAATTCAAGAAAGACGTCAAGAGTAAGGTAAGAAGGTGCAATAGAAGGTTAAACCGGGTAGCAATTGTTCGTTGCCTGAAACAGAGGGTGAAAGGGGTTCAGAGCAATGGGAATAAGTATTTCGTCTGATACCAGAATATATCACTAGGAAGGTGGCTCGTGATTTACATACGAAGCCAAGTGCGAAGAATATTTTGGAGTCAAGGTTGTACAGGAGAGTCAGGTTTCGATCATGTAAAACTGTGGGTTATGGGCCCTGTTGGTGTCAAAACCGGCAGATCTTGGGTAGGGGGTCCCGAACTATGCGTCTAAGGCGGATGGTAACAGGAGGCGGGGGACACAATGTTTACCTAGGTTCGGGCCCTCTCGATGGAGGTAATACCCTACTTCCTGCTTGATTGATCTTGATGATATGATTATTACAAGAGTTGATCTACCATGAGATCGTAGAGGCTAAACCCTAGAAGCTAGCCTATGATTATGATTGTTCTTGTCCTACGGACTAAACCCTCCGGTTTATCTAGACATCGGAGGGGGCTAGGGTTACACACAGTCGGTTACAAGGGAGGAGATCTACATATCCGAATTGCCAAGCTTGCCTTCCACGCAAAGGAGAGTCCCACCCGGACACGGAACGAAGTCTTCAATCTTGTATCTTCATAGTCCAACAGTCCGGCCAAAGGATATAGTCCGGCTGTCCGAGGACCCCCTAATCCAGGACTCCCTCAGTAGCCCTGAACCAGGCTTCAATGACGATGAGTCCGGCGCACAGATTGTCTTCGGCATTGCAAGGCGGGTTCTTCCTCCGAATACTACATAGAAGATTTTGAACACAAGGATAGTGTCCGGCTCTGCAAAACTAATTCCACATACCACCATAGAGAGTATAATATTTCCACAAATCTAATCTGCTGACAACTTTTCATAACGTGACATCACGCCACAACCCGGTCATTATTCGGGCCATTTTTGTCAACCAGCTACTGCACATATTGCGAGGCGGTTTTCTTGGCACGTCTTGTCGAAGCAGAGATCGTGTCCCCTTATCACGGTTTCTCATCAATACGGGTGTGGGTAACCCAACTGCGCCATCAATTACGGCGCTTGGGGAATAAGCGAGTTTACCAGGCAGGTGAGGAGGCGCACAGTTTGCTCCGCCCTTATAAAGGGACAAGGACACCTCCTTTGTACCCACACCTTCTTCTTCCCTGCCCATCCATTCTCGCGCACTCGAGCTCCAGCGCCTAAGTTCGCATCTTCTCTGCAAAATCACTCCAAACATGTCCGGAGCGGGAGGCAAGTGGATGGCCTCCTCCGTTACGGAGGAGAACATTACGAAGCTCCGGGAAGCCGGATTCCTGGCTGGAGATACCGCGCACCGGCTCGCAGATGTGGAGCAGATCGTCCCCACCCCCGAGCCTCAAGAAAGGGTCGTGTTCCTTACCCATTTAGTCCACGGAAGGGGTTTCCCCTCCACCCATTTGTCCGCGGGCTCATGTTCTACTACGGGCTGGACTTCCATGATCTGGCCCCCAATTTCATCCTCAACATCTTGCTACGTCTTGAGCTTGCATTGGTTTTCCTCGAAGAGGAGAGGGTGATGCAGCAAGTGTAGCATAAGTATTTCCCTCAGTTTTGAGAACCAAGGTATCAATCTAGTAGGAGGCTCCTCAAAAGTCCCATGCACCTACACAAACAAACTGAGAACTCGCAACCAACTCAATAAAGGGGTTGCCAATCCCTTCACGGCCACTTGCGAAAGTGAGATCTAATAAAGATAGTATGATAAGATAAATATATTTTTGGTATTTTATAATATAGATGCAAAAAGTAAAGATGCAAATAAAAGTAGATTGGGAGCAAATATGATAAGAGATAGACCCGGGGGCCATAGGTTTCACTAGTGGCTTCTCTCAAGATAGCATAAGTATTACGGTGGGTGTCGTGGAATTGTCACGGCAGATGTCCTTAGTGTTAGGACTTAGTCGCGAGGCCAACGCATCTATGTGGTAGCTTGAGAGGGGTTGAGCGGGACGAGAGACGCGAGGTTTTACCTGAGTTCGGCCCCTCCTGGTGGAGGTAAAAGCCTACGTCCTGCTTCATTGATATTGATGATGATGATCACGGCTACACGAGTGCTCTAACTCGAGAGCTATTGTCTAAACCTAACTTGTCCAACTTGTGGAACTTGTCCCTCTTTGGGGAGCCCTGCCCCTCCTTATATATGTTGAAGGGGCGGTTTACATGTGGAGTCCTATTAGGATTAGGACTAGTCTATCTCTAATACAAACCGGATACAAGTCCTGGTCTTAACTCCTTGTAAAATATTCCTCATGCCTTTCCTCTGAAACCGGCCCACAATAGTTGAACCGGCCTTCGATCCGCCGGCCGGGTTACTAATGAACCGCCAAGACCGGGCGGGTAGCCCGTGAACCGCCAAGCTCCGGGCGGGTTACCAGTGAGCCGTCTAGACCGGCCGGGTTAACTTCCGGCCGGTTTACACCGCGGGGTATATCCCCGACATTAGCCCCCAAGTTTAGCTTGGATTTATCCATGGTAAACTTACGCTGCAAAATAAACACCGTAACAAATTTGGCAGGTTGTATTCCGGGTTAAGAATTCTTGTAGACCGGTACTGATCGTCCTTGTCATTTCCTTCTTCTAGAAAATCCGGTCAATAACCAGCTTCATAACCGATTTGCTGATGTTGGTTTCTCATAGGAAATATATTGTGAAGAATAATTCCTTTGATTCCGCTCCCAATGCTTAAAAACAATATTGGTCCTTGAAATACTCATCCGATCTTCACCGGTTTAAGGGCGTAGAACTTGCGGTTTATCCTTGCTAAGATCACCGGTTTATAAATATTGACAGACCGGGTCATACTTGTAGTTAACATCCAGCTTGAAAATATACCTCTTATATGCCTATCACTTGTAGCCTCCAAGTCTTAAGAAGGTAGCATAGCAACAGCTTGAGACTTGCTTAAATATCACAATCTTGAAGAAATCCAGGGTTGTACATCTCAATCACTAGTCGAATTGAGTATTCCACATATGTAGCCCCCAAGTGCCGGGTTGTCATGCTTGCAACAACACAGGACTTGTAATTGTCTGATGCTCATAAAACTTCAACCAGTGTAGCCCCCAAGGGCCGGGTCATTATGCACTAATAAGCAGGGACTTGATATATATTTCAATGAAAATAACATCATATGATGTAACCCCCATCATGGGACTTGAATCCACGTCCACAAGGTTAAGAGCCTTGTGTTCTACCAACTGAGCAAAGGGACCCTTCAATGTAATGAATAAAAGCTTTGTACCTTGAATTGTTTGACAGAGCAATTGGTAGCCCCAAGGGCGGCTCATTATAATGTGATGAGTCGGGTCTTCAATAAGATAAACAAAGAATGACTTTGCATTAGCCCCCAAGTGTCATGGTGCATGCTTGCAGCGACATGGACTTGCATATTGGATGTAATCTCAACTTAAATAATGTAGCCCCCAAGTGCCGGGTTGTAAGCTGCGACAACTCGGGACTATTCCTTCAATTGTAGAATAAAAATTATATCCATTGATAATATGATAGCCATTGCTCCAAAGCAATTTTGAAAACCGTAATCACAATACTGGTTATTGATAACCATAATAGAAATCCAGCCATGTTGGCTATTTGAATAATATACCCTATGATTCATAAGCGTGATTCCAATGGCGCAATCCAAATATGTCTTGGCGACTTATAGTCCAAAGCCAGGCCGGTTTAACAAACACCGGATAATTTATCATCATCTTGGCGACACATAGTCGAAGCCGTGCCGGTTTAATAAACGTCGGTGATTTACAATCATGCTTTATTCAACCTTGTTTACGTGATATTGAATCACATTGCTGGTTTTACCAACTTTTGTAGTAAGAGTGATAACCCCAATCTTGAGTAATAATAACTCCTTTCATATTGTGTCGATTGATGATAAACCGTGCGGGTTGTGATAAACACCGGTTTAACCATATATATCTTGGCGACTCGTAGTCAAACCAGACCGGGCTGATAGTCTCCGGATTATGAGTTGATCATGTACTGACAACTTGTAATTGAAAGTCAAGCCGGGTTAATGAACACCGGTTTACTCCATAATAAGATGGTAACATCAAACCGGGCAAATAGTCTCGGATTAGGATTTGACCGTGTTCCGCCAATTTGTAATTGACAGTTTGAACCGGATTAATAATGTCGGTTTGAAAACACAACAAAAGAAATAATTTAAAAGAGAACAAAATTCAAGCAAAGGCAAATATAAAACCATTGCAAATGAGGCTTTGAGCCGATCAAGAGGCATTACCATGGTCGGACACGACCAAGCCCCCAAAAAGGCGTAGCTATGGTTCGAGTCAGCTAGGTCCCCAAATGATGCATTGGCATTACGCCGATCAAGAGGTGTAGCGATGGTTCGGGTTCGACCAAAGCCCCCAAGTGATGTTGTGGCACTAGGCCGATCAAGAGGCGTGACTATGGTTCAGACGTGACCACAAGTCCCCAAGTGATGCTGTGGCTTTTCGCCTACCAAATGGCGTTGCTATGGTTCGGACACGACCAAGGCCCCCAAGTGATACTGTGGCACTACGCCGATCAAGAGGTGTGACTATGGTTCAGACATGACCAAGCCCCCAAGTGATCAATAATATGATAAGCCAACAAGGCATGATACCCATGTTTGAACCGCGCATCATGGCAGCAGGTCCTCTTTGGCATCCTTTAACTTTTTGCAAGAGATAAATCCTTCTTGAACCGGATTTTGAACCGGATATTGAGAGCTTCAAAGCTTTGTGGGAGACATCTTTCCCTTGAACCGGATGTTAAACCGAATCTTCATTTTCAAATGTAAATTTTCTCGACGGCCTTTAGACTCGAACTTGCGAAGTTAATTCCTTTTGACCCGGACATTGTTAAACCGGATTTGAGAGATAAAGAGCTTTGTGAGAGAACAGATTTCCCTTGAACCTGTTTGTAAACCGGAATTTTGAAAGCTTCAGTGAGACTGACTTTCCTTTAGCCGGATATTAAACCGGAATCCTTTTCTCGATGACCCGGATCTTCTTCATTGAGCCGGGATTTTGTAATTGTCATATACTTTCTAAACCGGAAATTTTCTGACGGCCTTTAAACTTTCATCAATATAACGGTAGCCTCCGGGACCGGGTTATCCTTCCCTCCATCATCCTGGGGTTTTTAAATTTGCTGAAACCGCAATATTCTTTGAGTCATGTCATCAGAGCCCCCGAGTCTCAAGGTGACTCGAGGAGTTGGCTTGAAACTCTCCATATTTAACCGTGATATAAACCGGCATAACTTGTATATCATTGGTGTTGATAGCACAATGTGAATCCACAGAAGGTTGAGGTGACTACGGCGGGTTATAAATTATCCCGTATAAGCCGTGTCAAGACCTTTCGCCAATGGTTCCTTCCAACTAGCGATTTGAAGTTAACCAAATTGTGGTGGCGGCGACTTGTGCGCCTGCCCATTGAACCATCCAAAGGCAGACGGCGGCTGGTAATATATGATAAATTGCATCCAATTTGTTGGAAGAGAAACCGGCTTCCCAAGTAGTGACTTGCTCATACTCAATGAACAGCTCACGCGGACAGGCGCGGCCAGTGTGTTGATGTAGACCAGGCCGCGAGAGACGGACGGTAAAGACGACCGTAACATCAGAGGCGGCATAGACAGATGAACCGGCCGTGGCGTTGTAAGCCGGTGTCGAACGGGCAAGTTGTCCTCCTCATTGTAAGCCGGCATGGTCGCGAGAGACGGCCACGGCATTGTAAACCGGCGCGGTCGCGAGAGACAGCCACGGCATTGTAAACCGGCGCGGTCGCGAGAGACGGCCACGGCATTGTAAACCGGCGCGGTCGCGAGAGACGGCCACGGCATTGTAAACCAGTCAAGGAGTCCGTTAAGTAACGAGGACCACGTGCCAAAAAGATGTTGGCGCCTCTACCTCCGCGGTATAATATCACTTTTTGTCATAAATATTTGCCCTGCATAAACAATATTGCAGACCAAGGCAAAGATAAACTTGTTTTTTGACAAAAAACAACATGTGATAATAAGACAAACTTGGATGGATATCACCTGATTTGTTCGGACGACGGATGATCCGTTTATCGCGATAGAGATGGCTCGGGCAGACCAGCGACCCAATATAGTTCCAGCTGCTCAGCAGCATCGCCACTTAATATAACCCGCAGCTTAAAGCGGCAAGGGTGGCTCAATGCGGCTCCGCGGTTAATATATATTAAGCTGCACGGCGGCGACTTCGCGATACATGTTCCATCAAGAAGCGGGCGCAGACGCCGTGTGTGTGACGGTGTCGACTCACACTTCATAGGCACAACATGGCACCACCTTTGCTAATTGATCCGAACGACAAATGATCCGCGCATATGTTTCACGCAGACGGCATTTGATGTGGCTTTTCTGCTCATATGGCACTCTGGTGAAAAACCCTCATGGAGTACCAGCACTGCTGCCATAGACGTCATTTTGACGGTGCACAACTCCGGACAAGGGAGTATTTCTTCATTTTCTGAATTTCCTGCTCCAACGTGTGGTCGACGGGCGAAGCATACCGATTTGAAGTAGATGCGTGCACTCTAGGCCTCATCATGGGCGAAGAGAGACCTCTCCGGTGGGTTGACCAGGACGTTTGGAGGAGCAGGCGATTCAACGGCTACTCCAAAGTGGAGAAGTCCAGCGATTCAAAATGATGCCGGGTCGGTTTGACGCCGGGCAGTCCATGGCGGCGCATGGAACGGCTCTGCGATGACATGCGGGCTCACCGGAGGAGGTATAGCAACGGCAGTTTTGAGGTCGGCCACGGCAGCTTGGCGGTGCGACGTATTTCAGAAACAACTCAAGACCGGCCGAGGCGGCGGCTCAACAGGGCTCTGCATGCAGAAGCGAGCAACGCCAAGTCGGACCGCAGCAGCAGTTTTTGGAGGAGGCTGGCGAGTTGGCGCGAGGCTGCTCGGCGAATTAAATACACGCGCCTTTAGCAAGCTCAGCTGCGGCGACTCGAGCTTGTACCAAGGCTGCGGAGGTGAGGCAACTCAAGGCACGGCTGCAGCAAGTGATCGCCGGCAAGCTCTTAGCGGAGGCGAGCAGCAGAGGAGGCCGCAGAAACGGCGGCTAAGGCGACCACACGGGCTGCAGCGGCCACCGCGAGCCATGGTGGAAACGGACTGACAAGCGTTTTGCCAGGCGAGGAGAAACCACAGGAGCAACGGCAGCTTTATGTAGTAAAATCCGGGTCGGGCTGTATCCGAACAGGTATTCCGCCTTTGACCCCTTGCATACCGGGCAACAACATCCGCCCCGTGTTGGCTTGACATGACGGATTGTCCTTACTTGACCACGTGAGAGCTTCAAAGACAGTTTTTTTGTTTGAATGAATCTGCCAAAGTAGATCCGAACGCCTCTTCATGTAGTAAAATCTGGAGTTGTAGATTGACTTGGCCACCACGGGAGCAATGGCAGCTTAATTGAAGTAGTACCAATTGTTTCTTGTGAGAACACGGCAGCTGATCTAATCCTTTACATGCATGTGCACGTGCCTAGTTTGGTCGGTCAAAGAAAACCGAGGACTGCGGCGACTTGACCATTGTGGCATGATTGCTTCGTATCAGCCTCGGCAGATACATCGGAAAGTTAGATCACGGTCTCAGCGATTTTTTTTGGGACAACATTAGCGGAGCGGACCGCAACCTTAGCTCTATCTCAATCTCAAATTGTACCTCGAGTTTAACTCTCTCTCGATCTCAATTTGTACTTTGAGTTTCCTTGTGCAATTGTTTTATACCGCCTTTTCTTCATCGATCAATTGCGAGCTTCTTCATCCGTAAATCGTGAATTTCTTGATCCACGAGATAGATCCTCCAAGAACTCAACACCATCGTGCTGCCCTTACGGTGGGCGCTTAACCTGTCGTGGAATTGTCACGGCAGATGTCCTTAGTGTTAGGACTTAGTCGCGAGGCCAACGCATCTATGTGGTAGCTTGAGAGGGGTTGAGCGGGACGAGAGACGCGAGGTTTTACCCAGGTTCGGCCCTCTCGGTGGAGGTAAAAGCCTACGCCCCGCTTCATTGATATTGATGATGATGATCACGGCTACACGAGTGCTCTAACTCGAGAGCTATTGTCTAAACCTAACTTGTCCAACTTGTGGAACTTGTCCCTCTTTGGGGAGCCCTGCCCTCCTTATATATGTTGAAGGGCGGTTTACATGTGGAGTCCTATTAGGATTAGGACTAGTCTATCTCTAATACAAACCGGATACAAGTCCTGGTCTTAACTCCTTGTAAAATATTCCTCATGCCTTTCCTCTTAAACCGCCCACAATAGTTGAACTGCCTTACGATCCGCCGGCCGGGTTACTAATGAACCGCCAAGACTGGGCGGGTAGCCCGTGAACCGCCAAGCTCCGGGCGGGTTACCAGTGAGCCGTCCAGACCGGCCGGGTTAACTTCCGGCCGGTTTACACCGCGGGGTATATCCCCGACAGTGGGTGAACAAATTACTGTCGAGCAATTGATATAAAAGCGCATAGTTATGAGATTATCTAGGCATGATCATGTATATAGGCATCACGTCCATAACAAGTAGACCGACTCCTGCCTGTATCTACTACTATTACTCCACACATCGACCGCTATCCAAAGATGCATCTAGAGTATTAAGTTCATAAGAACAGAGTAACGCATTAAGCAAGATGACATGATGTAGAGGGATGAACTCATGCAATATGATATAAGCCCCATCTTGTTATCCTCGATGGCAACAATACAATACATGCCTTGCGACCCTTTCTGTCACTCGGTAAGGACACCGCAAGATTGAACCCAAAGCTAAGCACTTCTCCCATGGCAAGAAAGACCAATCTAGTAGGCCAAACTAAACTGATAATTCGAAGAGACTTGCAAAGATAACTCAATCATACATAAAAGAATTCAGAGAAGATTCAAATATTATTCATAGATAAACTTGATCATAAACCCACAATTCATCAGATCTCGACAAACACACTGCAAAAATAGATTACATCGAATAGATTTCCACAAGAGAGGGGGAGAACAATGTATTGAGATCCAAAAAGAGAGAAGAAGCCATCTAGCTAATAACTATGGACCCGTAGGTATGTGGTAAACTACTCACAACTCATCGGAGGGGCAAGGATGTTGATGTAGAAGCCCTCCGTGGTTGATTCCCCCTCCGGCAGGGTACCGGCGAAGGCTCCAAGATGGGATCTCGTGGATACAGAAGGTTACGGCGGTGGAAATTGTGTTTCGTGGTGCTCCTGGATGTTTTCGGGGTACATAGGTATATATAGGAGGAAGAAGTACGTCGGTGGTCACTGAGGGGCCCACGAGACAGGGGCGCGCCTATAGGGGGCGCTCTCCTATCTCGTGGCTTCCTCGAAGCTTCTTGACTTGCACTCCAAGTCCTCTGGATCACGCTTTGTTCCAAAAATCATGCTCCCCGGAGGTTTCATTCCGCTTTGGACTCCGTTTGATATTCCTTTTCTTCGAAATACTGAAATAGGCAAAAAACAACAATATGGGCTGGGCCTCCGGTTAGTAGGTTAGTCCCAAAAATGATATAAATGTGTAAAATAAAGCCCATAAACATCCAAAAGGGGTAATATAATAGCATGGAACAATCAAAAATTATAGATACGTTGGAGACGTACCAGATCTCGGCATTTATCGTCGTGTGCGAGGCCTTCCTCTGCATCAAGCCCACTTCTGCCTGTGGCTGAAGACCTTCAATGTTAAACCGAAAGTGGTGGTCGGCCAGCAAGCGGAGGGCGGAGGCGCCATGGTGGGCAAAATGCCCAACGTCACCTGGCTTGAAGGCTCCTATGTGGAGATCGTAAAGGGGTGGCAATCGGGGTGGTTCTACATCACCGAGCCGCGTGACACCAACTGGGTGGCGCCCCCAAATTTCGATCCAGAATCCCCATGCGGCTCACCTCCTGGAAAGAGAAGGGCCTATCCTGGGGTTCATCGGTGGAGCTGACCGGACTCCAGACCTGCGTCAAAAACATGAGAAGCAAGAAAATCAAGCTTGTCAACATGGTCTAGGTTATGCTCTTCCGCCGGATCCTGCCGTGTCAAAGACGGGCATTCAATTTGTGGGAGTTCGACTCGGCTAAGCACCAGGCGCTGCGAGAGCTCTTCGACACGGCACACCAAGACATCTGGAACGTGCTGTTCAAGTCTGCCGAGGTAACTCCTCCCCTTACCGAGGATCGCGGACTTAGTGCAAAGCGCCTCGCCAATCCGGTAAGATTCTTATATCTCATAGGATGTTTTCTTTCCCTAGTATAATGATGTGAAGGATCTGAGCCTTCATTCCATTTAACAGGACTGGGTCGCGATAGCGGAGCGGATCGATTATCCAGCCCCGCTGCCCGAAGATCCAGTAGATGCTCTCTTAACGGAGAAGCTGGTTCCAGCGCCTTATGAGGCGCTGGAGAAGAAGGCCAAGAATAATGCCACGGGGACCAGGAAAGGTCTCCAGCGCAAGGTTATATCGGACTCATCGTCCGAAAACACCGAGGCGCACTCCTTCCACGAAAACGAGGAGGAAGAGGAAAGTTCTCCCCCCCAGCCGGGGGAGACAAGAAAAGGAAGGCCGCCCCGTCTAGGGAGGCCGAAGGGTCCAAGAAGGGAAGGAATCTCCTTCCGGACTGTTCCACGGCGGCCGCTTTTAGCGACGAGGAGTGGTTACCCAGGGACAAGCCCCTGGCAAAGTCGTAAGTATCCGGATACCATGGCAGTTCTTGGTATGCTTTATTTTATTGCTTCTTATCACGCCGAACATGATTATGCAGTCCATCCCGAGCCCATATCGACGTATCTTCTTTGGATGTTTCTTTGGGCCCATCGGATATGAACATCGATTCACTCCCGAGCGACCTCCCCCTGCCCTACGGACGACGCCGAGGTGTTGTCTCAAAGGGCATTTAACCAAGGGGAGACAGTTCTGTAGGCGCCCCAAGGCGACATTCCAGATGCTGGGCGCATTGGGAGCAAGATTCCCATTGGCTCAAATGACGGGGGCAGCAAGTTTGTCCCCATTCGAATACTGCACCGGAACCTCCACTGGTTCCAGACGCTGCCAGGCGACCCCTCGCTAAGAGGGGCAAGCCGTCCGTACCGATGGCCTCTGTCCATCCATAGGCATCGGACAACTTGCTGGAAGCGCTTCACGGTGCTTCCATCGATGAAGAGCACCACACTATAATGAGTGCGGTGGTCGAGAAGGTTCAGTCCGCCAAAAGCGGGCTGACTGAAGCCTGTGCCAGCCTCCTAACAGGCTTTGAGGTTAGCAATCAAGTTATAAGAAAATGTTACAGCATAGACAATAGCCCCTGATGCTCTGTTTGGCATTCGCAAAGAAAAGCCGAACAGAGGATCAAATAATAATCGCAGGAGTCTAATCAGAATTTGTCTTTGTGAATAAGCAGGCTTCACTGCTGGCCGCTGCCGCTCGTACTGCGGAGGTCGCCACACTGAAGCAGGACCTTGAGCGGTCCAAGGAAGAGCTCGGCCTTACCAAGAGGCATCTCGAAGAGAACAAAGCTAAGTGATACCCTGTCTGTATATTGGTAAAGAAAAATGTGGTTTTTGAGTAATAGGATCATCATGAATTCTGCTAGGGGCCACGACCGAAGTGGCGGCCCTGAAGAAGGCGTTGTCCGAGGCCGAAGACAAAGTGGCCAAGGAGCGCATCGAGCGAGAGAAGCAAGAGGCCCGAGTCGGCGAGGTGCAGCAAGAGCTCCAGGCTCTCGTCAAGAAATACGAGTCCTTGGAGTGTGACTCTAATACACAAGGGTCCGAGCTTGCGAAGGCCCTCGAGAACGCACAAAATGCCAAGGCCGAAGCCCAAAAGGCTCTCCAGGAAATTGAGGCGACCAAGAAGATAGCGGCGGGTAAGGCATTCATTATGCAAAGCAAGCATGTGAAGGAAACTTTTCTTTTACTTACCTGAATTCGGAGCTCTCCAGGAGCGTTCGCAGATCTACCCAGCAGTGTATCGGCTGCTGCGGAGTTCTACTGGGCTGAGGAAGGGAGCTCGACGGAGAAGTTGTTCTGGTCTCAGTATACTGGGACCGAACATCCGATGCCTTTGAGCGACCAATTGAAGCAACTGATCGAGCTTCACAAGGCGGCCGAACTGGTCATTAAGGGCCTTATAGTCCGGATGTGGCCTGGCGAGCCCCTGCCTGGTAGCTACTTCGGTCTGCTAAGGTGGCTTGTGAACGCCTGCCCATGGTTTGAAGTCATAAAGCGGTCCGTCTGCATTGAGGGTGCGTGCAGGGCCTTTGCCCAGGCGAAAGTGCACTGGGCGAAGTTGGATGCCGAAAAGCTGGTGAAGGAGGGGCCGCCGGAGGGCAAGGAGCATCGCCACCCCGAAAAGTATTATGACAAAGGTCTCAAGGGTGCTCGCCTTGTGGCGGAGGAATGTGCTAAGGATGTAATATTTGAATGAATGTACTCATGTGATCCTGTAATATGAAACCGGTTCATGTGCGCTATATAACGCTTGCTAATTTAAAATATTACCTTCCGTGCAGCCGTTTATAAAATTTGAGAGTTGGCGAGTCGTCGGCTTCTGCCCCATGTAACTAGTACTGAGGTGTTCGGGATAAACCTGACCACTCTTTATCCCAATATTGGGTCCTTCGAAGGAGGTGTTCAGCACAACGAACCAGGCAATCAGACTATAAAGCTTTATCACTCTCACTTAGCCATAGAAGTCTACAATTTTAAATTTTGGCGAAGCCCCTAGTATTCGGAAGGCCGAACTTGGGGCGCTATGTACGCCTAAATCGGACAAGGCCGACTCCTCGCTCGAAGCGGAAAAAATCTTTAAGGATTTGGGACCTCTCGAACAGCGACCAGCGCTCGCCTCATGATGACAGTCAGTTTTCGGCTTTCTCTACTGAGGTGTTCGTCCGGAAGAACCAGGACACAATCGCAGTAGTTCTCCCAACGCTACCTTAGCCGATATAGCGGAACGTAAGGTACCAAAACATGGGATCCGGGCAAACCCAACTATTGACCCAAGACATGATTTGGAGCTGATGCATATAATGATATAAGTTCGGGGTGCCGCACTATCGAAAGTGTTCGGGCTTTTCATGCCGTGTTATTGGGTACACCGAAGCCCCTGGCGCACTAGTCGTATCAGAATGTACGGGTGCAATTTGTCGCAAATAAGCAGACAAGGAAAAAAGGAGATGCAATAATAAGCTAACGCTATACATTGTTATTTAAATGATACGTTAAAGCGTATGTATACAAGTAGTGCAATAAGCAAAAAATAGGACTATTTGACATGTCCTATCCAAGGGCAAGCTGCGTATGGGTATGTAAAACAGGTATATCGATCGTTATCAGAGACCACCTGAGGATTCCCTTGTACGTCAAAGCTTCTAGCTTCCTTGGTGTTTCCTTCCTGTGACGAGTTCGACAATCAGACGATCGGAGAGGGCCTTTAGAGAATAGAGGCCTGAAAGGAAGAAAATGTTAAAGGTATACAGGTCCTGAAGTGGTTGAGCCGCATTATGGGCCGTGCCATGATCGTGCCTCCGCCTGTGCCCATGGTATCTTGAGTTCGTAATTATGTACGCGCGGCGTAAATTTCGCCGCTTCACTTGGGCTGGGACAGAGGCCGAATTGCTAGGCAAGCTCTAAACGTGCCTGGCGATCCTCTTGCAGGGTACTCCAGACCCGCTTGAAGGTGTCCGGGGTCTTTTTTGCCGAATTGGCGGTTTGCCTCATAAGGCTGCTTTGTGCTTCGCTATGAGGGCCGCAGTGTGCTCCTCCGCGCGGCGAAGCTGCCTGTGTTTCCATTAATTGTTATAACCCCGCGAGGTCCTGGCATTTTGAGCTTGAAGTATGCATAATGCAGTACCGCATTGAATCTAGCAAATGCGGGTTGTCCGAGTAGTGCGTGATAGCCACTACGGAAGGGGACGATATCGAAGATTAATTCCTCGCTTCGGAAGTTGTCCAGAGATCCGAAGACCACTTCCAATGTGATTGAGCCCGTGCAACAAGCCTCTACACCTGGTATGACACCTTTGAAGGTGGTTTTTGTGGGTTTGATCCTTGAGGGTTCTATACCCATTTTGCGCAATGTATCCTGATAGAGCAGGTTCAGGCTGCTGCCACCGTCCATAAGGACTCGAGTGAGGTGAAATCCGTCGATGATGGGATCAAGGACTAACACGGCGGAACCGCCATGACAGATACTAGTGGGGTGGTCCCTACGATCGAAGGTGATCGAACAAGAAGACCATGGGTTGAACATTGGGGCGTCTGGCTCGATCGCATATATGTCCCTCAGTGCATGCTTCCACTCCCACTTGGGAATATGGGTTGCGTATATCATGTTTACCGTTTTCACTTGGGGAGGAAATTTCTTCTGTCCTCCTGTGTTCGGCGGCCGGGGCTCCTCCTCGTCGTCGCTATGCAGCCCCTTTTCCTTGTTTTCGGCATTCAACTCGCCGGCCTGTTTGAACACCCAGCATTCTCTGTTGGTGTGGTTGGCTGGTTTGTCGGGGGTGCCGTGAATTTGACACGAGCGATCGAGTATGCGGTCCAAACTGGACGAGCCGGGATTGCTTCTTTTGAATGGCTTTTTCCGCTGATCGGATTGAGAGCCACTGAATCCGGCATTAACTGTCGTGTCTTCGGTGTTGTCGCCGTGGTTGTGGCGCTTTGTGTCGCATTGCGCCGCGTGGCTCTGTTGCTATCTTTGGCATATGAATTGCCGTGTTCTCTCGATGTGTTGTTGCTGCGAGCCAGCTAATCGCCCTCGCCCGCACAAAAGCGGGTCATGAGTGTCATGAGGGCTGCCATGGACTTTGATTTTCTTGGCTGAGGTGTCGGCGAGCCACTCGTCATGGATGTTATGCTTAAATGCCGCTAAGGCCTCGGCATCCGGACAGTCGACAATTTGGTTCTTCTTAGTTAGGAACCGAGTCCAGAATTTCCTGGCTGATTCCCCTGGCTGTTGAGTTATATGACTCAAGTCATCGGCATCCGGCGGTCGCACATAAGTACCCTGGAAGTTGTCAAGGAATGCATCCTCCAAATTCTCCCAACTGCCAATGGAGTTTGCCGCCAGGCTATTGAGCCAATGCCGAGCAGGTCCTTTGAGTTTTAATGGGAGGTACTTGATGGCATGTAGATCGTTGCCGCGGGCCATGTGAATGTGGAGGAGGAAATCTTCAATCCATACCGTGGGGTCTGTTGTACCATCATATGATTCGATGTTTACGGGTTTAAAACCTTCCGGGAATTCATGATCCATTACTTCATCAGTGAAGCATATGGGGTGTGCGGCGCCTCTGTGCCGGGCTATATCATGACGCAGTTCATATGAGTCTTGTCTGTTGTATTCGTCCCGGCCGGATTTGCTTTTAGTATATCTGGCATGACGGTCGTCGTCACGTGTTGGGGCGCGCCCCCGTGATCCGTGGATCGATCTTGCATGTCCTGCTTTGTTTTCCAATATATCTCGCAGGTCCTGCGTGTTACCCCGGGCCTTGGTATTTTTGTTCGACTGGCGACGGGGTGCGGGCTGGAATTCGGCCTGATATGCCGCTTTGTCTCGGCCACGAGGTGGCCGGTCAGCCGCATCATACGCTGGAGGCGTAGGCTTTAATGCTTCCTCCTCGAGTTGGGATAGCAACCTGCGCTTGGGGTAACTTTTGGTTGGGCGCTCGAGTTCATATTCCTCGGCCGCTAGCACCTCAGTCCATCTATCCGCTAGCAGATCTTGGTCAGCTTTGAGATGCTGTTGCTTTTTCTTCAGGGTTTTTGCTGTGGCTATAAGCCGGCGCTGGAAGCGCTCCTGTTCGACGGGTTCCTCAGGCACGATAAATTCTTCGTCGCCGAGGCTCACCTCGTCCTCGGAGAGAGGCATGTAATTGTTATCCTCTAATATTCGTCTGCTGCCTGTTCCTTAGGGCTAGCTTGCCCATCCTCCCACTCGAGGTCTGGCTGGAGGGGATTGTCTTTGTCTTCGGCACTATCCGCAGCGTTATTGTTTCTTGTGCAGGTATCACTGCTTTTGCTATGGCGGGACTTAGAGCGGCGCCGCTGACGCCGGTTCTTGGATTGCTTCTTGGAGGGATTATCCTCCTATGCCTTATCACCATCGCCTTATTTGGGGGTGTTCACCATGTATATATCATATGAAGAGGTGGCAGTCCAGTGCCCTGTGGGCGGTGGTTCCTGTTCGTCTCCTGCATCATCGTCCATACCGTCGATGTCTTCGGAGCCGAAATCGAGCATGTCGGTTAAGTCGTCGACAGTGGCTATTAAGTGGGTGGTGGGTGGGGAACGAATTTCTTCGTCGTCTGCTTCCCACTCGAGCCGGACATAGTTCGGCCAAGGGTCTCCAGACAAGGAGAGAGACTTTAATGAATTTAGCACGTCGCCCAGGGGCGAGTGCTGAAAGATATCCACGGAGGAAAACTCCATGATCGGTGCCCAATCAGATTCGATATGCACTGACGCAGCCGGTTCGGAGCCCGTGGCCGGGGACGAATCCAAGAGTCCGGCGACACAGGTCTCATGGGAGGTGAAGTAAGTATTCGGATCTATAGCCATGGAGTGTGCGGCCTCCGAGGTGGGGTCCATCCACCCGTCCTCGGACGGCGCAATCGGTTCCGGATCAAGGGCCAGAGTAAACAAAGGCGTGATCTCCTGAACACCGTCCGATGGAAAAGCTAAGTCATGCTCGTCGTGACTGTGCGGCACACCTGACATGGGCTCGAATCCATCAAAGATCAAGTCTCCGCGGATGTCGGCGGTATAATTCAAGCTTCCAAACCTGACCTGATGGCCATGGGCGTAGCTTTCGATCTGCTCCAGATGGCCAAGCGAGTTGGCCCGCAGTGCGAAACCGCCGAATATGAAGATCTGTCCGGGGGGAAAACCTCACCCTGGATCGCATTGTTGCTTATGATTGAAGGAGCCATCAAGCCTTGCGTTGAAGGCACAGCGGAACTCTCAATGAAAGCACCAATGTAGGTGTCAAAACCGGCGGATCTCGGGTAGGGGGTCCCGAACTGTGCGTCTAAGGCGGATGGTAACAGGAGGTGGGGGACACAATGTTTACCCAGGTCCGGGCCCTCTCGATGGAGGTAATACCCTACTTCCTGCTTGATTGATCTTGATGATATGAGTATTATAAGATTTGATCTACCACGAGATCGTAGAGGTATGATTATGATTGTTCTTGTCCTACGGACTAAACCCTCCGGTTTATATAGACACCGGAGGGGGCTAGGGTTACACAGAGTCGGTTACAATGGAGGAGATCTACAAATACGAATTGCCAAGCTTGCCTTCCACGCAAAGGAGAGTCCCACCCGGACACGGGACGAAGTCTTCAATATTGTATCTTCATAGTCCAACAGTCCAGCCAAAGGATATAGTCCGGCTGTCCGAGGACCCCCTAATCCAGGACTCCCTCAGGCCCACCATGTGTGTTAAAAGCAGGAAGGCGCTAACATTTTGCACGGATATGATAGCAAGGCAGGTCAGAGGATAGCTTGTCAGTTATGTCGGTAACAACGTTGGTACCAAGGGCGAGGGACCAGGAGAACCATTTTCCTACTCGCAAGGCGAGGTGGACCAATAGGCAAAGTTCTCGCCCATCGGTGGCTACCGGAATGTCATCAACAATAGTAACAGGGTTAGACTTGATAGGGTGGTGCACCGAGGTGTTTACACAAGCATGGAGTTATTACTGCTTATATCATAAAGATCACAAGAAAGGTTAAAGAAAACAATGGAAGAAAAAGGTGATTATTAATTTCATCAAAAGAAATGGAAAGGAAAATGTGTTTAAATACAAATATCAGGAGTATATCCTTCCCAAGGACAAGCAGAGGATGACATCCATGATATGATAGTAAGTAAGTTACCATTTAGGTAAAGGGGAGAGGAAATTCATGACATTACCCCTACAACGGTGTTTGGATAAGTGATCAAGAAACATTTAGCATTGCGCCTCCAATGTTCTTAATGATGTTCGGAGTACCACAGCCATGCTTCGGGATAGCATTGACATGATCATCAGGTAAAGGTCAGACCTTGGGAACACAAAGGATCCATCAGGAATTTCTAAAACTACTCATGCAATTTTATCAGGATAAAGATAAGGATGAGGCCAATGAGTTCAGCTACAATCCATCGACATGTCAAAAAGGATGTATTTCCAAAATTATATGAACGAATTTGTGTTGGGTTGAAGGGAAAATGTTGCCGATGATAACACAAATCATCGAGGGGCAAGGATGGTACTTCTCATCATGAATTCATTTAATATCCTAGAAGAGCTCAGAATGTTGATGATGATCACGACACATTTGTCGAGAAATTTCATGAAGATGTAATCGATCAGCGATGACATCAAGTCAAGGAATGATGAAGTGAAAGGTTATTGGGACCACGGGTATGACACAAACTATAAACCAAGATTGCTGTTCAAGGAGAAATGATATGACGAGGAAGAGCGACGCAAGGTTAG
The DNA here is from genome assembly GCA_021605145.1 of Aegilops bicornis. Classification (NCBI taxonomy): domain Eukaryota; kingdom Viridiplantae; phylum Streptophyta; class Magnoliopsida; order Poales; family Poaceae; genus Aegilops; species Aegilops bicornis. The sequence goes on from CM038675.1 coordinate 154,179,542, forward strand.
CTTGTCGTCGAAGATTGTGCTCCGGGAAGAAGGTCCGGGTAGCACAGTTAAAAATTTAGCACGATAATGATATAGACGATCGAGCTAGGAATGACTTGAAGGATTATTAAACTCGTAAGCAACAAAAATTACTTAGAGTTATTGAATCGGATTGCGGAATCGATTCACTTATCGGTGCTCTCAGTTGACAATCAACCCACAACCCGTGGAAAATTAGAATCGGCGAGAAATAATAGTTGAGGAAGAACTCATAAGAAGTTATGTAGTCCCATGATATTCTTGAGATAACAGAGGGTAATACTCGAAGGAAGATCAAAATAGAGGTTACAGAGATACATTGATCTATAGAAGACAAGTGCTTTAACTTGTCTGAAAAATGGAATCAGGGAGAAAATATGGTCGGAACCACGATTGCAAAAGACCAAATTCCAGATATAAGATGAAGTTATACCAAGGTGACAATTAATTTTAAGAGAAGCTTCCATGATAAGATCTACATTGTTTCCATGGGCATGAACACAAAGTTCAAGGTCGACTCCCATTTGTACAATGCATAACCTTTCATTCACTCCTTGTTTTCGAAGAAATTGTAGTGCAGAAGATTTATCTGGCGAAGTACCAGAAGAGTAAGACTCGTGAGAACTCTCGGGTTCACACGGATTATGAAAGGCATAAATTCAACCCATCGGGGCATTTTTATGAATCTATACAAAAATCAAGAAAGCAAATATACGAGTTCGAAAGCAGAGTATCGAAGTCAAAGCAGATGATACAATTTACCGAAGGTATTATGTATCAGGGAAAAACTCACAAGACTTTGGATGTGAAGGACACTATCGGATAACAACCCAGCAATGGATCTAGCGATTCACGAACAGTTGATGTGAGTATCGGTAATCAATTAGATGAAGAAGGGGATGCAAACACATCGGCTTACAGAAACGTCTGAATGATTCGATGCTTGGGTACAAAGGAATTATGATTTCAAGACGAAGGATCAGAAGCAGAGACTCTGATCAAAACACGAGTAAGTTGAATAGACTTAGAGGTGTACCCGATCAAATCTGGATTGGGCAAGAAGTAGCTCATATCTGGAAGGATGCCTGAGCCAGAAAGAAAATTCCAAGGATTAATTGATGATTGCGAGTATTCTCACACACGCTGAATCCGTAGGAACAAAATGACCATCACAAAGAATTTTAAAAATATTGCTAGACATATGGAATTAATCCTAATGCAAGCAGGCAAGGAGAATCAAGAGCAATAGGCTGCAGAGGATTTTGAAAGATCAGATAGCATTTTCAGGTATTTTGGAAAGCATATGAAAAACTAGGGATGAACGAACCCTGGTTAAGTGAATTATCCGCAGTGTGAAAACAAGCTGCAAGGCAGAAGGCACAAAGGATTCTCGGAACAACGGAGAGTACTAGGGGTATCTTGTAATAATAGGAGTAATTGGGGAGGAAGGTACAAGCAGCAATGATGTTATTCACGGGGATTAACGGTGGTCAGGAACTGCAAGGCAGTAGGCACAGTGTCTCGAGAAACATCGAGGAGTATCTGCAGAATCTTCTGGCGAAATAAGCAACCATCGATAATGTCGGGGCTCTCCGGGAGGAAGTGGCTACGAGAGCCTAATGTGAGCGTTAGTAAAATGTTTAACCCGAATAGATGAGAGATTAGAGTCCCAGAGAATAGACGAGGAATAAAAGATCCTAGTACCACCCAATGGCGACGTGGGCCCGTAAGCCACACATCCAAGTTAGTACAAGTTTTTTTGTAGTGATTAGACTCGACTTCAGCCAAGGAGTTTGAAAGGGGGGGGGGGGGGGTTCCTATAGGCAGTCGACTCTGGTATCAACTTGTGACGCCCCCGATTCAACCATACACTAATCATACACGCAAATGTGTACAATCAAGATTAGGGACTCACAGGAAGATATCACAGCACAACTCTAGACACAAATTAAAATAATACAAGCTTTATATTACAAGCCAGGGGCCTCGAGGGCTCGAATACATAAGCTCGACAACACAAGAGTCAGCGGAAGCAACACTATCTGAGTACAGACATAAGTTGAACAAGTTTGCCTTAAGAAGGCCAGCACAAAAGCAACACGATCGAAGAGGCAAGGCCTCCTGCCTGGGAGCCTCCTAACTACTCCTAGTCGCCGGCGGCCTCCATGTAGTAGTAGGCATCGGCGGTGGCATCTAGCTCCTGGGCTCCGACATCTGGTTGCGTCAACCGAAAAAGAAGAAGAAAGGGGGAAAGGGGGGAGCAAAGCAACCGTGAGTACTCATCCAAAGTACTCGGAAGCAAGGATCTACACTACATATGCATCGGTATCAATGAAATGAGTTGTATCTGTGGACTAGACTATAGAATGCCAGAAGAGGAGGGGAAAGCCTAGCCTATCGAAGACTAGCATTTTCAAGCAGCTCCAAGCATCTTGCAGCATCGGAAGAGATAAGAGTAGCATAAAGTCAAGTAGTAGTAGTGTTATCAACCTCGGCCAGAGATCCTTTCTCGACTCCCTGCGAGAAAGCAATCCCAGAGCCATACTATCCAGTTATCACCTCGAGTATCCACTTCTAGTTTTATCGATCGGGATACAACTCCAAGTGTCCGCTATCAGAGGGACAGGCTATCGATAGATGTTTTCACCTGCAGGGTGCACCAACTTACCCACCACGCTCGATTAACTCCGACCGAACACACTTTCTTGGGTCATGCCCGGCCTCGGCCAAAAAATACGCCGCAACCCGACCTAGGCTTAATACAGAGGTCAGCACACCGGACTAAACCTATGCCACCAGGGGTCATGGGCCATCGCCCCGGGAACTCCTGCACGTCGCGTACGCGTCCGGTGAGTAGACCTAGCTACCTCCTTAAAAAGGCAGGAGCTTACGCAGTCCAACCCGGCGTGCGCCGGTCATTCGCTAACGTCTATTAAGCTTCGACTGATGCATACGCCGCAGAACGCCCATACTATGCCCACGTGATGGTTAGTGCTATCAGGCCAGAGGCCCCTTTGATCAAATATCCAAACCGTTAGTGTGTTGGTAGTGCGGTCACGAGCAGAGACTCACGAAAGACGGGACCCCGTAGCCCCATCTCGAGGACTTGCGGCAAGGGCTAAGAATGCCCGGCCACGCCTCGTATTCAGCTCTCGGGTACCCACCAAGTCAACCTGTCTCCACATCACTCACTGGTACCCCTCAGGATCGACCCGCCTTTCCATGTAATAGTTGTAAAGTCCAAGTATCCATGTGTCCAAACATCAAGGGGAAAACCTGAGGAATCACCCCCGGTGAATTCCAATCGATGTAATCATCAAGGTGAACGTAAGAGGAACCACCCTCGAGGTGCACACTTGAGGGGCTGCATGACAAAGTCGTTTCGGAAGTGGTTAAGGAGGAAATCACCCTCGATGACCACGATCAAATAACTACACTACAGAGATCTCATCAGGAGTGATGTATGAGGTTCCACCCTCGGTACTCGATGGTAACTCTGCAGAGTCAAGCAACAAAAGAGGCATGATGTGATGTGAGGTGTCGGGCTCTGGTCGTCGATCACGTTGATCGATTCGTCGATGATGAAGCAGGGGCAACAAGGACCAGGTGGGGGTCACTGATGGATCACTAACCACCCTATACTAAGAAGTTTAGGATAAGCAGGTAAGGTAACAATAAGGAGGTTACAAAAGCAGGCTATGCATCCGAATAGGAGCAAACAATAACAGTAGCAAAATCTAATGCAAGCATGAGAGAATGGAATGGGCGATGTCGGGATGATCAAAGGGGGGGCTTGCCTGGAAGCTCCGCTGAAAGGGAAGAAGGGTCGCCGTCGACGTAGTCGAACACAGGGGCAACATCAGTCTCGGGGTCTACCTGAGAGAAGAGGAGGAAGAAATAGTAAATACAGAGCAAACAAGGCATCACAAGGCATAACATGGCTATACATAGTGCTAGGAGTGTTCTAACATAGTGCTGCACGATACAGGTGAAGGGGGAATTCAACCGGGAAGGTATTCCGGTTCGGAATTCGTGTCGCATGTGATGACCGAAGTGGGAATGTTCCATGTTCAGATAGTTTGTGGCATTTGACAGGTAAACGGACAGCTTATTCGGATTTGTCTCATTTTTCTGAGCAACTTTTATGTACAAAACATTTTCGTCCGAGCTACGGATTATTTACTATATTTTTCAAAAGATTTTAAACACATATGGAATTACCAATTTATTTTAATTCGGAAATATTAAATAGCTAAATTGCTATGGGTACACAGAAGTGTACCAGCAATATGCACATGCAGGTGACAGTGGGGTCCATGGTTTGCTGAGTCAGCATGGTGAACAGTCAACTTTGACTGGGTTGTTTGGTCAAAAGGGACAGCGGGGCCCCTTTGTAATTGACTTAGCTAGTTAAACAGATTTAAATTAACTAATCATGTTCATTAGGCTAGTTAAGCAATGTTAATTAGGTTAATTAATTATATTATTAATAAATTAACTCATCAATTAATTAATATTTTCATTTTATTTTTCTTTCTCGTTCTCTTTTTCTTTGCAACAGGGGCGTGGGGGCCCGCTGGCAGTGGCACCAGGCCAGCGGGGCAGGGCGCGTTAACGGGGCGGACGGGTGTGGGCGCTGGCGCCCGCACCCGAGGCCACCAGAGGCGAAGCCAGAAGGCACGGCCGGGGCCTTGGCTTCGGCCGGAGTGGCGCCGGAGCGGACGAAGGGGCGAGCTGTGAGCGGCGGTGTGGCAGCAGGCGCGGCTGTGGGCGGCGGCGAGCAGCTCGCGGTGCGCGAGAGGAAAGCGAGGTAGCAAGACGCTGCAGCGCGCAGCGGGTCATGAGGCGCCGGCGACCAGGGCGGATGAAGGCAGCGGCGTGCAACAGAGGCGGCAGCAGACACAAGGGATCGGCAGGGCGAAGGCGCGGCGACAAGCAGCAAGCATAGCAAGTGTGGCGGCAGTAGAGTAGCATCAGTCCACAGCGGCAAGCGCACATGGGGGAGGGGGAGCGCAGATCGGGCGGGCGCGGCCACGGCTCCACAGGGGAGGCGTGCGGCACGGGTGGCTGCGGCAGGGAACGCGCGCACACCCGGTGTGGCCGGAGCACGGGGCACGCAGCGACGGTAGGAGCTGCGGGCGTGGGCGACTTCAGCAGCAACAACTGTTGTGAGGTGGGGTGAGCGCATCCACGCAGTGAGCTGCGGGCGCTCGGCAAAGACGGCTATTGAGGGGCTCCTGGATTAGGGGGTGTCCGGATGGCCGGACTATAGCCGTTGGCCGGACTCCTGGACTTTGAAGATACAAGATTGAAGAATTCGTCCCGTGTCCGGATGGGACTTTCCTTGGCGTGGAAGGCAAGCTTGGCGATACGGATATGTAGATCTCCTACCATTGTAACCGACTCTGTGTAACCCTAACCCTATTCGGTGCCTATATAAACCGGAGGGTTTTAGTCAGTAGGACGAACAACAATCATACCATAGTCTAGCTTCTAGGGTTTAGCCTCTCTGATCTCGTGGTAGATCTACTCTTGTACCCATATCATCAATATTAATCAAGCAGGAGTATGGTTTTACCTCCATCGAGAGGGCCCGAACCTGGGTAAAAACATCGTGTCCCTTGTCTCCTGTTACCATCCGCCTAGACGCAGATTCGGGACCCCTACCCGAGATCCGCCGGTTTTGATACCGACATTGGTGCTTTCATTGAGAGTTCCTCTCTGTCGTCATCTTTAGGCCCGATGGCTCCTCCGATCATCAACAACGATGCGCTCCAGGGTGAGACTTTTCTCCGCGGACAAATCTCCGTATTCGGCGGCTTTGCACTGCGGGCCAATTCGCTTGGCCATCTGGAGCAGATTGAAAGCTACGCCCCTGGCCATCAGGTCTGATCTGGAAGTTTGAACTACACAGCTGACGTCCGTGGAGACTTGATCTTCGACGGGTTTGAGCCACAGCCAAGCGCGCCGCACTGTCACGAGGGGCATGATCTAGCTTTGCCGCCGAACAGTGTCCTGGAGGCCGCACCAGTGTCCGCTCCGACCTTTAGCTCGGAGCCGACTGCGCCGATCGAGGACGGGTGGCTGGACACCGCCTCGTGGGCTGCAATCTCTATGGCGATTGAGCCGTACACCTACCCCGTCCTTTGCGAAGCTCGTAACTCCAAGGTGCCGGACTCCTCTCCGGACTCCGAGCCTTCCGCGCCCCTGCCAATCGAATCCTATTGGGCGCCGTTCATGGAATTCACTGCCGCGGACATCTTTCTGCACTCGCCCTTTGGCGACATTCTGATTTTAACTAAAGTCTCTCTCTTTATCAGGAGAGTCCTGGCCGGATTATGGTCCGGAAGGTTGGGATGCGGACGACGAAGAAATTCAAAGCCCACCCACCACCCACTTCGTAGCCATTGTCGATGATTTAACCGACATGCTCAACTTCGACTCCGAAGACATCGACGGTATGGACGACGATCTAGGGGAGGAGCATGAACCAGCGCCTATAGGGCACTGGAGAACCACCTCATCTCATGATGTATACATGGTGGACACACCTAAAGGAAGCAACGACGAGGAACAACGGGACGCTACGAAGGATCGCTCCGTCGAAAAGCAGTCAAAACGGCGACGTAAGCGCCGCTCAAAGTCCCGCCTCGACAAAGACAGCAGCCATACAGACCCAGCCATAGAGCAGGGCGAACCGGTGGACGACGAACATGCTATCGAGCAACCGTCCGAACAGGACAACCTGGATAAACAACCCGTCCCCGGCAAAGACAACAGTCCGGACGATCTCACGCCGGACAAGTTGCTGGAGCAGAAGAACCTCCACAAAAGGCTCGTCGCCACAACACGTAGCCTGAAAAAGCAGAAGCGGAAGCTCAAAACGGCGGAAGATGCACTCAGAATCAGATGGAGCAAAGTACTCTACACCGCAGACAAATACGGCGATAGTCGCTGAACAAATAGCTACCCAAAGCGAAAACTACTGCCCGAATTTGATGAGGAGGCCGTAGAGCCCCCACACTCAAAAAACAAGGAGGCCACCCGGTCGGATGGACGACCCCATGGCAAACAGAGAGCGGCGAATGGCGCCACACACAAGCCGGCACGCGATCCACACAAGGATTCGCATCAAAAAGATGGCCCAGTTAGATCTATCTACGGGCCAAGAAAGCAAGCTCTAGTAAGCAAGGCAACACATCAAGTAACCAAACATCACGGTACACCTAAATATAGGGGTGCCGCACACCCCCTATGTTTCACCGATGAGGTGCTGGATCATGAATTTCAGCGGGATTCAAGCCCGTAAACATAGAGGCATACGACGGAACAATGCACTCGGAGTCTGGATTGAGGATTACATCCTCCATATACACAAGGCTAGAGGAGATGATCTCCACGCCATAAAATACTTACCCCTCAAGCTCAAAGGGCCAGCCCGGCATTGGCTTAAAAGCCTTCCCGAAAACACCATTGGAAGTTGGGAGGAGCTCGAGGATGCTTTTCGGGCAAATTTTCAAGGGACCTATCTCCGACTTCCGGATGCCGGCGATTTAAGTCACATAGCTCAAAACCCCGGAGAGTCAGCCCGGAAATTTTGGAACAGATTCCTTACTAAAAAGAACCAAATAGTCAACTGTCCGGACGCTGATGCCTTAGCAGCTTTCAAACACAACGTCCGAGACGAATGGCTCGCCAGGCACCTCAGCCAAGAAAAGCCAAGAACAATGGCCGCATTAACAAGCCTCATGACCCGCTTATGCTGGAGAGGATAGCTGGCTAGCAAGATGCAGCACAAGCGACCCAAGTACATCCAAGTCAGGATGGAACGGAAACCACGACGCAGGAAGGACCAGCGTCGAGATCAAGGGAAACAGCCCAAGAGCACGACAGCTTAACACCGGATTCAAGAGCTCTCGGCGAGAATCATAAAAAGCTGCCCTTAAGGATAACAGGACGAGCTATCTAACTTAAACAAAATCTTGGACAAGATATGCCAAATCCACAGTACTCCCGGGAAGGTTGCAAACCTCACCCACAGAGATTGTTGGGTCTTCAAGCAGTCCGGCAAACTCAACGCCGAACACAAAGGGCTCGACACACCAAGTGAGGACGATGACGAACCCCAAAACCAGAGCACCGGAAAACAAAAGAATTTCCCACAAGAAATCAAAATAGTGAACTCACTTCACGTGACAAAAGGGAAAAATAGAGCGGCGCCCATAGAGTGCACGCCAGAAGATGGCCTATCCTCGAGGAGTCCCGCCAATCGGGTTGTTAAAACCAATCACCTTCGACCATCGGGATTACTCTAGAAGTATACGGAATGCAGATTGGACTGCCTTGATATTAGATCCGATAATTGGCGGACTCCAATTTTCACAAGTCCTAAAGGACGGCGTCAGTGATCTAAACTTGGGAATAGAGCCAACCAAATTTCGCCATAGCAACACTTCCTTTCAAGGGGTAATGCCAGGCCCATATGCCCATTGTACGAGCTCTCTACTGCTAGAAGTTGTGTTCGGCTCACCCGACAACCTCCGTCGTGAAAAGTTAACCTTCCACCTCGCCCCATTTACAAGTAGCTATCAAGCACTATTGGGGCGCGAAGCTTTCGCCCGCTTTAATGCAATACCGCATTATGCATCTCTTACACTTAAAATGCCCGGTCCACGCGGCATCATCTCATTAAAGGGAAACATCGAGGGTTCCTCGAGTCCGGAAAATTGTGCGGATGCCTTGGCAGCCCCAAAATAAACCGGCTTCACCAATATAAGCACTTAGACAGGTCATCCACTGGACGAGTCCGGCGTAAAAATACAAGGGCTCGCTAGACGCATACCCCCGTACAAGGGGCTCCGCGCATCCACAACAAGAGACAACAAAGCTCAATTTTGTTCATTCTTTGAATTGTACTTTGTTTATTTTGTATAATGTACATTTTCGCACAATCTTTTTCAACTAAGTTCCTCTCTTTTATAGATGAACACCATGCTACACCCGTCCAGGATATGGCACAACAGAGACATAGGCGCAGACGTGCAGTAGGGACCCGTTGCAAGGATTCTTTTCAGATTAAGACCCTGCATAAACCTTTTTCACTGTCTCTTGTTGATACACATCCCCCGGTTTCTTGCTATAACCGAGGAGGAGGCTGGCATTTTGGCATAGGCCACGTCAGAATTTCTGGCACTGGACACTGTGGGCTTTTTACCAAGGGCGATTGTTCGACCTGCTTTCATAAAGACCGAATACCTTAGGGAGTGTTCGGCTTCTCGAGTTAGGGCCTTATATGCATCAACTCCGAATCATGTCTTTGGTCAAATGTTGGGTTTGCCCGCTCCTGTGTTTTGCTGCCTTACGTTCCGCTCTATCGGCTAATGCGGCACTGTGGAGAACTACTGCGATTGTGCCCCCGGTTCGGCCAGGGGAGCACCTTAGTAGAGAAAGCCGAAAACTGACTGTCATGATATAGCGTGAGACTGGTCAACCACTCGATGACCCTCTGGAATCTTTAGAATTCCTCTGCATTGATGAAGGGCCGTTTCCCGGCCAGGCACATACGCGCCGAATTCGGGTGAGCGCTGGTGCCCCTGTGGGGCTATATAGTAGCCCCACTGTCGAACTCCTATGGCTAAGTGAAAGTGATAAAGCATTATAGTCCGGTTGCCTAGTTTGTTGCGCTACCACCTCCTTTGTAGGACCAAGACGTTGGATCAAGTGTGAAAATCGTTAAGAAACACCCCGCATTATATGCGTGGGTGCTGAAGCCAAAGACTACCATCTTTCAGGTTATATAGACATATACATTAACGGCGGCACATGAGGTATTTTTAATTCTTGAAGGCACAAGTATAAAAAGCTTTTATATTCCATCGAAACATTGTTTCACAATAATACATGTTATTCGAACATAATATCCTTCGAGCATCAAGGCCTCTATTGAACGAGCGCCTGCAGAACTTCCCGAAAATAGTGCTCGACAGTACTCGGCCTCCGTCTCAATCTTGGGATGCAACATCGGTGGCCTTCATCTCCGCCAAAGATATGTCTTGACACGGCAAGAGCCATCCGCACCCTCTATGCATCTTGACCGCCTCATTGCCTTGATATGCGGCACCGCACCAAGGAACTGCTGCACCAAGCCAAAATACCTCTTCGCTTTCGGGCCTTTTCGCCACAAATGAGTCACGACATTCTTCATGGCAAGTCCGGACAACCTATTCAGCTCCGCCCATTCAGCCAAACGATCGGTTAATGGAAGTGGACGCTCACGGACTACTTAAACTGCGACCAAAAAAGCTCTTCCATCTCGTGATCTTTTTGATCTCCGAAGTGTTCGGCCGCGTCCGCGGCACTCGCCGCCAAGTCCAGATAAGCATCCTCACTACTCCACAGCCGGTCCAACTGAGCATTTTTAGGATATATGAACTTCCTCCGCAGCAGAAAAGGCTTTCCAGCCGTGATATCTCCGGCCTGCCGTAGCTCCTCCTTCATAGCTCTCATCACAGAGCGAGCATCCTTGGCCTCGGTGGTGGCCTTCTTCAGGTCCTCTTGCTCCGCTCGACCTTCTTTTTCAAGAAGCTCACAGCGGTTGGTAGCATTCTTCAACTTCACGGGCATCAAGCATACATGTTGTAAGGCACGGGCATCAAGCTCCCGTTCGGCTTTTTGCTTCGGCAGTGAGCAGCCTGTTCGGCTTTTAGCTCTTCGGCCGCCTTTAAGGCAGCCACATCACTTTTTCTGGCCTGCTCCTTGGCTTGGGCAAGTTCCGCCCGAAGATTCTCCATGGCAGCGGCACCATCTGCATCAAGCATACATGTTGTAAGGCACGGGCATCAAGCTCCCTTACTAGGTGTCCGCGGAGAAACTGCATACCTTGTGACTCGTCCAGCCGCTTATTGACAAGCGCGATGTCGGCATCCGCCACGTCAAGTTGCCGCTTTAGTTCGGCAAATTCATCAGTCTGGCTAGCCATCGGACGATCCGCCACCTACATAGGAAGGGCGACATATTATAGCTGGGATTGTGATCCTCAGGGGCTACTATCTACACAGGGCACATCTTATATATGCGGAACCATCAAAAGGTACATCATTGAACGTACCTCAAAACCCGTCAGTAAACTCCTGGCGGCTTGCATAACCCGCTTCATGGACGAAATCTTTTCAATCACCGTACCCATCAATGCACGGTGATCCTGTGAGATAGACACTCGCCCGAGCAGACCCTTCAACTCCTCCGACCGTGCACCAGGAGGTGCCGGACTCGTCTGATGGCCTTTTTCGAAGGCCGGATACGGAGGGCTCTGGGGGGCCCTGTCGTGGTTCTAATTCTGACACTAGAATGGGGGGTAGGAATGGAGAGGCAAGATCCTAGCTATGGAGTAGTTGTATACGCAAGGGATTTACGAGTTCAGGCCCTTCTCGGAGGAAGTAACAGCCCTATGTCTCGGAGCCCGGAGGCGGTCGATCGGATTATATGCGTATGTGTTATGAGGTGCGAACCCTTCTACCGTGGAGGGGGTGGCTTATATAGAGTGCGCCAGACCCCAGCCAGCCCACGAAGCGGAGGGTTTAAGGTACGTTAAGGCTAGGCGCATCGTAACGCCTTACATAAAGTGTCATTATGACCATAAATACTATTTAACTACAAACCGTTTGGAAACCGAGTGGCTCTTGGACTCCTGGTGGTCGAGTGAGTCTTCATGGTCGAGTGTCTTTGAATCCGTCGAGTGGAAACCTACCAGGTCGACTGGAAGGTCGCTTCTTTCGCGAGTGTCCTTGAGGAGGGTACCTTTGGGAAGGTCTTTGACCCTACCCTAGGTACGTGACTTCATCATTAGCCCCCGAATGGATCGAGGTTTGAGTGAGGAAGGAGTTGATAATCTTTCCGACCTGTTCTTCGTGTTGCGAGTGTGTCTTACTCTGGATCAACGACCTTTTAGTGATGGCGTCAACTTCTCTTTCACGCTTTGATCCATTCTTCACATTTGTCGAGTGAACTTTGTGAACTTGAGGATTTCCGAGCGACGGGTCGGAGGAAATCTGCTGTCTGACGGGTTGCTCCGCGGTTAGCGGATTTCGCGGGATCTGAATTTTGGGAAGCGCGCGAAGCGGAGAAAACTGTGGCACTCGGATGGGATATGTAGCGACCAGACCCGAATGGATCAAGTCTCTGTGCTCAGTGTCATCCCTGGATCAGTAATGCTGACACCACACAGTACTTCGAAGGATTTATAGCAGAGTAGCAATCACACACTTATTACATCGTTGTCCACAAGTGAACTTAATACAATAATATGGCTTAAGGCCATCTAATAATAACAGCGGAAGACTTGGAAGATAAGTGAGTCCATCAACTCCATCGGCATCACTGAGTATAGAACCACGACCTAACACCTTACTCGTCGTTCGAAAAAGTCTGCAACGTGAAAGTTGCAGCCCGAAAACGGGTCAGCACATGGAATATGCTGGCAATGTAACACATAAAGAGTAATGAAGGAATAAGCCTATACTACATGCATATATGGCTGGTGGTAAAGCTCTACGGTTACAGTTTTGCATAAAGCTAGTTTTTCCCTACTGCAAAGGAATAAATTTGTTTAACTATCGTGGTGGTTGTTAAACATTGAGAATGGTTGACAGCATCCTCAATCCCAATTAAAAGTACTCATTAAAAACCCAATAACATTTATTAGAAGTAACATGTTGAGATTCACATGATATTCAAGTACTAGATACTCAAAACGTCCATAACCGGGGACACGGCTAATCATGATTAGTCTATACACTCGCAGAGGTTTATGACTTTTCCCCACAAGACTCGATCGCCTCCGCTTGGTTCTCGTGACTACATGGTGTTTGAGAGATGGATGACCGAGACACGCTCTTCGAAGCGCTTAGCACCTTACGATGGGTGGACCGCACACCTACATCCCCTACATCTGCTAGTCCACCACTATAAGAGTTCGTGACGACTTAGTCAACTATGCCAGAGCCCATAATGGCTTGTGGCTGCACACGGAAGTTTCTAGTTTGAATAATCTTATGATCCCTTTGAGCCCGGGTGGCGGTCCAAAGAAAAACAGGCAAGTCCTCGATAGAAACCAGTGCCTCAATCCACCCAGATGTGTGTTTAAGTTGCCACCTTAAATAAACCATTAATTAACAATCTCACATCTGTCATGGATATTCACTCACCCAATCCACGCCTACTAGCATAGCATGGCATAATAAGCAAACGAGAAGTAACTCCCAAGGTTTCATAAGTAAAACAGGTAATAGGTACTACCTCCATCTACTTCCCATCCCACAATTTAATTAGATCCTAATCATGCAAGTGTTTGGGGATTGATCTAATGCATAAAACTGGGTAGTAGAAAAATATGATCAAGTGTTACTTGCCTTGCTGATGATCCGCGAGACCTAGAGATTCGAAGTAACAAGCGGCGAACTCCGGGTGATCTAACGCAGACAAACAACAAGCATACAATAAGTACTCATCTAATGCACGGGGAAATCTCGAATAAAATATCTAACCAGAGAGTTCAATTTAAGAACCCTGGTTGCAAAAGAATCGAATCAAATAAAGCATCGAAAGTCGAAACTCGAGAGAGAACAACTCGATTTAGCAATCTGAAACTAGGTCAAAATTTTACAGTAGCAAAACTCTGTGTAAGTAGGTTAGTCGAACGGCGGTTTCAGAACGAAACTCCAGTGCGCTTGAATCACCTCGATTCCGATAAACGAGCGAGAAATTAAACAGATTTGAAAATCGAATCGTAAATCAAAATCGTAAAATAACGGATTATCCGATTAAAAGAAAACGATTTAACGGATTAAACAGCGGACGCTCGTTAACAGAACTAATCTAACGAACACGCCATTGAAACGAACGGTCGGTGAACGCTCACTAAATAAGAAAACCGAGAAAATAAAAAACCATCTAGGGTTTTGAAAAAACCGAACATCTCGAGAAAACCGGATCGGGTTTTTCTAAGAAAACGGATCGGGCGGCGAGGGGCTACCTCCGGCTAGTCGCCGGGCGGGCTCCGGGCTCCGTGGGCGGCGGTGGGGTCCGCGGGTCGGGCGGGTCGGCGGGTGGCGGGTGGCGACGTCGGGCGGCGGCGTCCTTGGGCGGCGGCTCGGGTGAGGGGCGGCGGCTCGAGGTGAGGAGAGAGGGGGTGACGGCGGTATAAATAGGAGGGGGGCTCGTGCCTTGGGGGAGGGGGCACGGCGGCGGGTCCGGGCGTGAGCCGAGCCGGACTGGGCGGAGGCGTGGCGGGACTCTCCTGCTGGGTCGCACATGAGGGAGGGGGGCTGGGCAGCGGGCGGTTGGCCGGCCGGGCCCTTGGCCTGTGGGGCGCAGCTGCTTTTTTAAAACAAAACTTAAACGAAATAAAATAAAACCAAACGAACTCCGAATTTAACAAAATTAATTTTCCCCGACTCCTAAAAATGAGTCGAACAAAATGAACTTTAAAAACGAGCAAATATGCATATTATTTTAAAATGCTCATTTTTGCCTAAGCAAATAAATCTTTCAAAACCAAACTTGATGATTTATTTATAAAATCTTCATTTTTTCCTAAATGTTGGGAAAGTCATATTATTCCCTCTCTTAATTGTTTTATCGGAAAAACCTTATGAAGATAATTAAATAAATCCAATGATCCTATTTTCAAAATTTGAGAAATCCCAAATATGAAAATAATGAAACTTCCAACTCTCTCCGAGGGTCCTTGAGTTGCGTGAAATTTTCTAGGATCGGAAAATGCGAGAAAATATGATATGCATGATGACCTAATGTATAACATTCCAAATTGAAAATTTGGGATGTTACAGGATAAGATAATGACGCCTCGATCTTCACGCCGCCTTTTTCGCCACGTATCGCGTGCGCGCCTGTTGCGGGATTTGACGGGATTGCCTGGGCCTACCAGTCAGCCACTCGGAAGCGGCCTCATATAAAGCATCGGACGGGGTATTTTGAACAGTGTGACCTCAATCTTCCCCTCCCTCCGCCTCCAAATCTTCCTGCTGCGCCCTTAGCCTGCTCAGCGCCGCAGCTCAGTACCTGCTTTGCCGGCGACCATGGTGAAGGAGAAGACCGCAGCCTTGGAGCGGGTGAAGAAGGTGGCGGCGAAGGCGAAGGAGAGCGCCCAATGGGCGGATCTTCTTCATGGGTCCAAGCTGCCGCAAGGTTGGGTCCAGGGAGATTGGATCCGCTCGACCATCACCGAGAAGGACCTCAACGATCTGGCCAACGAGGGACTGATCCTCCATGAGTCGGCGAGGCTTACGGGAACGGAGTGGCAGCCGCAGCCGGAAGAGGGTGACTGCGTCCTCCTAGCCACTCACGTAGATCCGGGATTTTCTCTGCCGCCGAATCCTTTCTTCCGGGGGTTTCTAAACTTTTTTGGAGCGCAACTCCATCATTTCACTCCCAACTCCATTGTCTATCTTGCCGCTTTCGTGTCGTTATGCGAAAACTTCTTGGGTTGTCGGCCGCACTGGGGCCTCTTCAAGCATATATTAACTTGTCGCTCTCAGACGGTGAAGAAAACGAACCCGAATGACGAGAGAACCCAAGTAATCCAGATGTGTGGGGACTCGGGGTCCAGATGAGGGGAAGAGCGCTTTTCGGCTATGACTCTCCCCGACTTCGGTTAGAGGGTGGCGGTCGACTGGTTCTATCGCCAAGACCAGCCGATGTCGGGCAGTCCTGGACTCCCTCCTTTCTCCATGAGTCGAGTGAACAAGCCTTCTTCCCTGAAGGTGCTACCAGAGGAGAAGGCCCAAGTAAAATTGTTGATGGAACGCGTAGTCCAGCTCATTCGCGACGAGGTGACCGGCATGGATCTTCTAGAAGTTTTCCTCCGACAGCGTATTCAGCCACTCCAATACCGAGGCCATCCGATGTGGATGTACTCCGTTACGGATGATACCACTCGGGTCCTTCCAGAGGAGGTCGATGACGCCACGCTGGAGAAGTGGATGACTGCCATCACAGGAAATAAAGATAACCCTCACGGAGCTAGGAGGATTCCACCACTCGACCAGACTTACGAAGCAGACAAGGTATAACCACTTATCTCCGATCGTGATTCGCCGCATTCAATCTGATTAGATGCCAATTAGTCGACAGAATTTTGCCTTGTTTTGTTGTCTTCTAGGTCACCACTGATATGTACTCGATGCCCAAAGCGGATCAGGAACCAGTCGAATAAGAATAAGGAAGCGGAGGTGAAAGCCGTGGAGGAATGGGAGTCCAACGGCAAGGAGGATGAGGGGACGACAGCTACGATGAAGAAGAGGAGGAGGAGGAAGAGGAGGAAGACGCCGATCCTCCCGCCGGAAGGAAGTTCCAAGTTGACGATGACCCGGTGGCGAAGCGCTGTAAAGCTATTCGCCCAGGCGATCGGCAAGCGACCTCGGACAACTTCTCCGCTACCGACCTGAAACCGCCGAAGCAACCTCGAGCAACGTCGTCGAAGCCGGCAAAGCCCCTGCCCAAGATGCGGATGGTCATTCCCACCATCTCCGGGTAATCAACAGAACTTGTATTTCCCTATTCAACATGAGTGTACTTTTGGTCGACTTGATGACTGATCAGCAGATTCTTGAAATCTGCAAAGGTCTTGCTACCTCCGAGACCTCAGCCAAGCACGAAGATCGTGAAATGGAAGATGCTGCCACCTCCAACCTTGGTATGATCTCTGTAGTTTCGCTTTTAGTCGATTGGATTTCCATGTTTACTTCTGAATCTTTCTTGTAGTTCCGCCTCATGTCATTGATCTCCCCGACGATGACGAGGAAGCGCCGTTGAGGAAGAGGAAGAACAAGAGGGTGCCTGCTGGCAAGGCTGCTCCAGTCGTGACGATACCTGAGACGCTGGTTTCCGAGGGAGGCAACCCCACTCGGGCTTCTGTGTCTTTTGTTGTACCGCTGACAAGTGCCCGACCCACTTCGTCGACTGCTGATCCACCATCCCTCTTTGCTATACACCACGTCCCGGAAGACCAAGTGAGTGCTGCTAAGGAGGCTATACGCCAGGCAGGGATCATGATGGAGCAAGTGAAGGCAGTCCGAGAGGCCAGCCAGGCGGCCTATGATGCTAGTTCAGCTCTCCAGAGAAATGTCCAAGTAAGTCGATCGTTGCTTGCTCTGTTAGGATATACTACCTGAAACTGCTTGCTCTATTAGGACATGCTACCTGAAACTACTTCTTTCTGCAGATTTCCATATCTGTACACCCACTGGGTTGGTGTGTCGATTGAGTTTTTGTGGGGGCACGCTGAGTGCACCCACTGGGTGTAGTCCCCGAGACTAGGATGGATCAAGGCAATGACTATAGTCTTTATACTTTGAACTTCTTCACTCGGCCTGGTCGGACCAAGTCGAATAGAACCGTAAAACCGGTGGGGGCACGCTGAGTGCACCCACTGGGTGTAGTCCACGAGACTATGGTGGACTGCGTGCAGTCGACCATAGTCTAAAGAACTATTTTTTTACCGCGGCTGACCGCTGACGATTAGCCATGGTTTTAGAATCATAACCTTTTTGCCTCTTTTGGTCGACTGGTCGAACCAAATTGGGAAAAAACCAGTGGGGGCACGCTGAGTGCACCCGCTGGGTGTAGTCCCCGAGACTACTGTCGGATGTTTTGATTCGACTGTAGTCTTAGAAATGCTATGATTTTTCCTTAATCACTCGGAAGTGATCTGTCTTTGATGTCTTATGTTGATTGACTCTTTGTAGAAATCTTGCGAGCTTGTGGCTCGCTATACCGAAAGTTAGAGAACAAACAGATCCAGCTCAACCTCGACTTGAAGCTTGCTCAGAGAATTTGCGTAAGCGAAGGATGAAGCAAAAGGTATGGCTGGTGAGAACTTTGACGAGTGTCTTTGTTTTTCTGTTAATTCTCAACTCTTTTCTCATTGTTGCTTTGCAGATAAACTGGAGGAGACTCTGAAGAAGAAGGATCTTGACCTTGCAGAGTACGTATATGGCTTTGGAGAAAAACAAAGCTCGCTGAAGAGAAACTTGCCTCGCTTGACAAACTTGAAGATGAAAATGCTGTTGAAAGCCGCTCTTGACGCCGCCAACAAGGAAGTTAGTCGATCAAGAACGACAAGATTGCTCGGTTCGACAAGGCCGCCAACTGGCGGGGAAGCGAAATGACCTGGAGGTTTATCTTGGAGGGCTCGCCAAGAAGCTGTTCCTCATGCTTGAAGGTAATCTCTTTTATCCGACTGTCTTGCTATCATCGGCTCATCGCATGATTGTTGTTTTGAGTCTGAGCTATGTTTTCAGAATTCTGTCAAAACTTCGAAGAAGAAACCAGTCGAGTAGAAACCAGCCTGGACCCCATCAACTCTCCTGTGAAGGACGAAGCTGCTATGAATGTGCTCCGACTAGAGTCTCGCGTTGCTAGCGTGGTGGATTATCTTGCTCGACTAGAAGCTGCGGTGTCGCGGATCGACTCAACTCTCTGGCCAGATCGGACGCTTCAGAATGACCTTGAATCCTTAATGACTCGACTGAATGAGATTCCAAGTTGAGTGCAAGAATGGAAAAAGTCTTCTTCCAGGTGTGGTGCTGATGTTGCTCTGTCTCAAGTTCGTGTCCACTGCAAGGAAGCGCAAGAGGACAAGCTGGCGTCCCTCAAAGTTGCCAACACCAAGAGGTACGACTACCGATCTTTCATGGAGACCTTCATCACTGCTGCTACCCGTATTGCCGACGGAATCTACCTCGACCAGTTTGTTGCACCTTCCAGTCCTCCGCCGGAGGAGTAAAAAACTTCTAAGTCCCATCTTAAATTTGCGTCGGAATGCCGAGTGGTTTTTGTAACCGACAAACTTTAACAGGCTTAACGCCTGAGCACTTTCGGATCCGTAGGACGTTTATCCGAACTTGATCTATCCTTGAACATGCTTTATTTGCCTTCGAGAGAACTTTGCTCTTCATTCAGAATATATTTCATTGTTGTAAGCGGTATCCTCGAGGTGAAACTCCGATCGACTTGTACTTCATCTATCTTGCGTGTAGAGATGGAGCATAGATCATGACCGACCTTGTCGTTCTTATGGATTGGGATGGACCGTGACGTTGTACTTGTGGCGAAGTTCAAGGAGAAGGTACCAGTCGACCTGCACCTCGTCGTCCTTGCGGATTGGGATGAATTCCTTACTTAGGCGAGCACTGGCTTGCAGCTAAGCCCCGAGTGGGAGGTTTGCTCTCCACTCGGTAGGATTTTTATTACTTAGGCGTAGCACTGGCTGCAGCTAAGCCCCAGTGGGAGGCTTGCTCTCCACTCAAGAGGATTTCTATTACTTAGGCGCAGCACTGGCTGCAGCTAAGCCTCCGAGTGGGAGGTTTGATCTCCACTCGGTAGGGTTTTTATTTCTTAGGCGCAGCACTGGCTGCAGCTAAGCCTCCAGTGGGAGGTTTGCTCTCCACTTTCGGTAGGGTTTTATTACTTAGGCGAGCACTGGATGTAGCTAAGCCCCGAGTGGGAGGTTTGCTCTCCACTCGGTAGGGTTTTTATGGTGTAGCTTTGAAGGAGAAGGTAGCGATCGACCTGCACCTCGCCGCCCTTGGTAAGCTGCTCATTATTTTGGATGTTTAGGCGAATCCTTGGGTTGTTGCTAAGCCCCCGAGTGAGAGGCTGACTCTCCACTCGGTAGGATTTAAATACTTAGGCGAGTACTTGGACTGCAGCTAAGCCCCCGAGTGGGAGGCTGGCTCTCCACTCGATCGGATTTTGAATACTTAGGCGAGCACTGGACTGCAGCCAAGCCCCCGAGTGAGAGGCTGGCTCACCACTCGTTAGGATTTTTAAATACTTAGGCGAGTACTGGACTGCAGCTAAGCCCCGAGTGGGAGGTTGGCTCACCACTCGGTAGGATTTTGAATACTTAGGCGAGTACTTGGACTGCAGCTAAGCCCCCGAGTGGGAGGCTGGCTCACCACTCGGTAGGATTTTGAATACTTAGGCGAGTACTTGGACTGCAGCTAAGCTTCCGAGTGGGAGGCTGGCTCACCACTCGGTAGGATTTTGAATACTTAGGCGAAGCGGATTCGCAGCTAAGCCCCCGAGTGGGAGACTGGCTCGCCACTCGGAAAGGATTTTCTTTTTACAAACTTAGGCAAACCGGATTCGCAGCTAAGCCACCCACTGGGGGAAATTTCAACAAAAAGTAATAACAATCACTGGGAAAATTATAACATTCTTGTCTTAGATAAACAAACTACAAAAGTACTTTTATTACATCTCAACCGAGTGAGTATTTAAGTATAAAAGGGACGGAGCAGCTCCACATTCCAAGCTCGAGGCTCATCGATCTGGCGATCAACGTTGTAGAGATGATACGCTCCATTGTGGAGAACTCTTGTGACGATGAAGGGACCTTCCCAAGTGGGAGCGAGCTTGTGTGGTTTCTGTTGATCCACTCGGAGGACCAAATTCCCTCTTGGAAGGCTCGACTCTTCACATTTCTGGCATGGAATCGACGCAAGTCTTGCTGATAGATAGTCGAGCGGATCAGGGCCATCTCCCTCTCCTCTTCCAAGAGGTCGACTGCATCTTGCCGGGCTTGTTCCGCTTCTTCTTCAGAGTATAGTTCGACTCGAGGCGCATTGTGAAGCAGGTCACTCGGCGGAACCGCTTCAGCTCCATAGACCAGGAAGAATGGAGTTCTCCCAGTCGACCGATTAGGAGTGGTCCTCAATCCCCGTGAGAACTGATGGAAGTTCGTCGACCCAAGCTCCTCGCTGCGTGCTTGAGATCACGCATCAGCCGTGGTTTCAGCCCTTTGAGAATGAGGCCGTTTGCACGCCTCTGCTTGTCCATTCGACCGAGGATGAGCAATCAAGCATAGTCGAATTCGCTGCGTCTCGAGAGGCGCAGAAGGCTTTGAACTTGTCATTATCGAAGTTTGACCCATTGTCGGTGATGATGCTATGCGGAACTCCATATCTGAATATCAATTCTCTGATGAAACTGATAGCAGTGCATGCATCAAGGTTCTTGATGGGCTTGGCTTCGATCCACTTGGTGAACTTGTCGACTGCTACTAGCAAATGAGTGAAGCCGCTTCTGCCAGTTCTCAACGGTCCAATCATGTCTAATCCGCAAACAAATAAGGGCCGACGAGGGGAATGGTCTTCAAGGTCGAGGCGGCTTGTGTGACATGTTGGAATAGAACTGACACCCTTCACACTTGTCGACTATTTCTTTTGCCATTTCATTTGCTTGCCAAGAAAATCCCGCCGGTATGCTTTAGCCACAATGGTCCGAGAGGACGCATGATGGCCGCAGGTCCCCGAGTGGATATATTCAAGAATTATCTGACCTTCTTGTGGCGTGATACACTTCTGGCCGACTCCAGTCGCGCTTTCTCTGTACAACTGTCCCTTGATCATCAGAAAGGCCTTGGATCGACGGACGATCCGTCGAGCCTCTTCTTCATTCTCTCGAGAGCTCTTTCCTTAGGATATATGCGATGTACGGCATCGTCCAAATCGGGAATGATGACCACAACTTCCATAATCAGGTCGACCATGGCTGGGACCTCAACTTCAGTCGGATCATTGGCACTCTTATGCTGCGGGGCTTCTTCTGTGAAAGGATCCTCCTGCACTGATGGTGCATGAATGTTCTCCAAAAATACATTGCTGGGAATGGCTTCCCTCTTGGACCCTATCTTCGCCAAATCATCCGCAGCTTGATTTTTCAGTCGGGGTATATGATGAAGCTCTAACCCCTCGAATTTCTTCTCCAAATTTTCTCATCAGACATAAAGAATCCTGTCATAGCAGCTTCGACATCCCACTCCTTCATCACTTGATTAACAACTAGATCCGAGTCGCCAGAGACCATTAGGCGACGGACACCGCAGTGAAATGGCCATACGCAACCCATACAGAGTGCTTCATATTCGCTTCATTGTTGGAAGAATCAAAGTGAATCAGAGAACATATTTGAGCTTATCTCCTCGGGGAAACCAATACAACCCCGCACTGTAACCTTTCAAAGATCTTGGAACCATCGAAAAACATAGTCCAGTGCTTCGAGTGAACTTGAGTCGGAAGCTTGCTCACCACTCCACTCGGCGAGGAAGTCTGCTATTGCTTGGGACTTGATGGCTTTCTTTGCCTCAAATTTGATATCAAGGGAAGGAGTTCAATCGCCCATTTAGCCACTCGACCAGTTGCATCTCTTGTAGAAGAATTTCCGACAATGGGGCGTCGCTGACGACTGTAATGGAATGATCAGAGAAATAATGAGCAACCTTCTTTGTGGTCATGTAAATCCCATAAACAAGCTTCTGATAGTGAGGGTATCTTTGCTTTGATGGGGTCAGCACTTCAGAAAGATAATAAACTGGGCGTTGAACTTTGAAGGCTTTTCCTTCTTCTTCCCGCTTGACCGTAAGTACGGTACTGACGACTTGTCCAGTGGCTGCAATGTAAAGCAACAAAGGCTCTTTGCTAATAGGAGTAGCAAGCACCGGCTGGCTGGAGAGTAGAGCTTTTAGCTCTGCAAACGCTGCATTAGCTTCTGGAGTCCACTCGAACTTGTCTGACTTCTTCATTAGTCGGTAAAGAGGCAATGCTTTTTCACCGAGACGAGAGATGAATCGACTTAAAATGGCCAAGCATCCAGTAAGCTTCTGGACATCGTGCACACGCACAGGGCACTTCATTCGGAGTATAGTGCCAACCTTTTCGGGGTTAGCATCGATTCCTCGCTCAGAAACGAGAAAACCGAGTAACTTTCCACCAGGAACTCCAAATGTGCACTTTGATGGATTAAGCTTGATATCATACCTCCTGAGATTGGCAAATGTTTCAGCAAGGTCAGTCAACAGGTCGGAACCCTTTCGTGACTTGACCACTATATCATCCATGTACGCTTCCACATTCCAACTGATTTGAGTGAGCAAACTCTTCTGAATCATCCTCATGAATGTGGCTCCGGCATTCTTGAGACCAAATGGCATGGTGACATAACAGAAGCACCCGAATGGAGTGATGAACGATGTTTTAATCTCATCGGGTCCATACAGACGGATCTAATGGTACCCGGAATAGGCGTCTAAAAAAGACAACCTTTCACATCCCGCAGTTGAGTCGACTATTTGGTCAATGCGAGGAAGAGGGAAATGATCTTTCGGGCAGGCCCGATTGATATGCTTGAAATCGATGCACATGCGCAACGACTTGTCCTTCTTGGGGACCATGACGACATTGGCGAGCCACTCGGAGTGGTAGATCTCTCGGATGAACTCTGCCGCTAAGAGCCGAGCCACCTCTTCGCCGATGGCCTTTCTCTTATGGACGGCGGACCGCCGAAGATATTCTTTAACCGGTTTGACTTTTGGGTCGACTCATAGGTGGTGCTCAGCCAGCTCCCTGGGAACACCCAGTATGTCAGCAGGCTTCCATGCAAAGATGTCCCAGTTCTCATGGAGAAACTGGATGAGCGCTTCTTCCTATTTTGAGTCGAGTGTTTTTGATATGTTGGTCGGAGCAGCATTGGGATCAGTCGGGTGAATGTGAACCTGTTTCGTCTCACCGGTCGACTGGAATGCTGACTCCGTAGTGGGCTTCTTAACTCGCAACAAATCACTTGGATCTGCAGTTTTCTGATACTCTTGTAGCTCTACCACTGCCAACTGAGCATCGGCGATGTTAGAGCCCTTCTGGAAGCACTCTTCCGCTTTCTTCCGATAGCCCTTAACAGTGATCACGCCCTTGGGACCAGACATCTTCAGTTTAAGATACATGTAACATGGTCGGGCCATGAACGCGGTATATGCCGGCCTTCCTGAATAGCGTGATAAGCGCCTGAAATCCACGACCTCAAAGGTCAACTTTTCTTTCCGGAAATGCTTCAATCACCAAAAACTACATCAAGAGCAATTTGGCCGAGTGACTCAGCCTTCTTTCCGGAATGACTCCGGAAGCTCATATTACAGGTGCTGAGTCCGGACATCGGAATGCCCATCCCTTTCAACGCCTCTGCAGACAATATGTTCAAGCCACTACCACCATCCATCGTAACTTTGGTCACCGAAAGTGCCTTCGATGACTGGGTCGACCACCAACGCTTGCCTCCCAGGGGTGGCAATGTGCGTCGGGTGATCGGACTGGTCGAACGTGATGGGGGTCTAAGACCATTTCGGATAGCTGGGCGTCGCCGGAGCGACCATGTTCACTTCCCGATTGATAACCTTCAATTGACTTTTGCTTTCAACGTCAGCAAAAATCATCAAGGTGGAATTGACCTGGGGATACCCATCATCGCTGTCATCTTTGTTCTCAACTTTGTCTGTCTCCTTATCCTTATCCTTGGGCTATTTCCCTTGGAACTGCTGAATCAAGAGCCGACACTGTCGAGTGGTATGTTTCGGGTAAATGAGTTTACCCTCTTCATCTTTCTTCGTGTGGATGTGACATGGCAAATCCAACACGCCATTTCCATCCCGGTCTTTCACCTTCTTGGGGTTCCAAGGACCCTTGGGTTTCCCCTTGAACTTTCCCGGGTCACAACCAAGGCCTCTCCGGGAGCAGCTGGCTCGGCTTTGGCGCTCGCTTCCGACTGGAATTTCCTCTGCCGGCCTCATTAGCGGCCGATTTGTATTTACCACTCCGGTGCCGATCCTCTTCTTCACCATTTGCATACTTGGTGGCAATCTCCATCATCCTACTCAGGGTCATATCTCCGGTTCGACCGAATTTCAAACTCAACTCTCTGTTCTTGACACCTTCTTTGAAGGCACAGATCGCTGGGTGATCGATACATTCTCGATCGTGGTGGTGCAAAGTGATCCACCTCTGGATATAATCTCTCAAAGTTTCACTCGACTTCGCACACACGATCGCAACTCCGGCTAACCCTGCTGGTCGCTTGCAAGTCCCTTCAAATGTCTCGACAAACACTCGGGCAAGATCTTCCCAAGTGTAAATATCATTGGTGCTAACTGATTCAACCACGCCCGGCTGAACCCTCCAACATAAGAGGTAAATGCTTCATGGCTACCTCATCGCTTGCCGCCGCCGATCTGAACAACCACTCAAGAATCTTCAAGCCAAGTGTCGTGCTTGGATTCACCAAAGGAACTTATCGACTCAGGTTGCCAACCTGAAGTTGGGAGGAATCACCGCTGCTCGATGGCTCGCTGAAACACTCGCCCCGAGACATGAACTCGCTGCTGGAGGGAACATCTCTGTCATGGCTGCCGTCTCGGTGAGCTCTGTTCTGTCGACCAAACCTTGAACGATAATAGATCTCGCATCAAAGCTCGGTTCCTCGGGTCGATCGAACTCTTCGCCCAACACCAGGCCGGGCGCTCGTTGCCCCGGCTGCCGAGGGGCGTATGATCCACCCCTTAGGGAGGAGTGGGCACTCGACGTCGATCATTGCGATCGAATCGGTGCTCATATTGCTCGCGGCTCTTGTACTGATCATCACGCCGGCCCCCACGTTCCTCACGCCTCGGGGGCGATCTCGGACTATGGGCCGACTGGACTGAATTCGCAGCAACGGATCGGCTGTGAATCCTGTTCCGCGACTGTGATACGACTGAGTTTTGGTCTCCTACCGCCCGGAGCAGATCTCTGATTTGTAGCAAACCTCTACCCGCCTCTGACTGGGAAGGCTGAATTGACTCTGCTGTACGGGCGGCAGCTGCTAAATTCTGAATCGGAGTTCGATATACCCGAGTTGGTGGTTGGAAGAGCTAACGTCGACTGGATTCTGGAACCCTTTGTTGTGCGCGCTGTCGAAAGTACTCGCCGGCGATCTCCAATGAGTGTGCTCAGCCAGGTTGGCTAAGCCGCATCCTCCAAGGCACGAGCCTCGGGGTTTCTCCAACGAGAGGAGTGTGAAGCGCATCCATGTTCCGACGGGCGAAGCTCCTCCCTCCGGGCGAAGTGAGGGGCACGGCAGGTACTCTTCGTGGGCTTGCTCCGGATCGCCTCCACCGCCACCTCCGCTGGTGCGGGTGAATCCGGGGACTGCATGGTCCATCGACCATCGTAACCTCTGTCGCCGGGTCATCGCTATCACACTCGGACGCGATCTCGGAGCTACCGATAGGTCGAACAGGCCGTAGAGAGATTCGTCGGGCTCGATCGCCGCGACTTGGGGGGTGGCCGACTGGCGAGCCACCGCATGCCTCACCCACCGCTGAAGCCTTGACCGACCGGAATGCTTGCGCCGGCGGGAGACTGGGAGCAAGAACGGCACAGGAGCCGAGCCATACTGGGTCGACGGTTGCCGCAGGAGGATGCCGCGAACACACACGCGAAAGTGCGTCGCCCCGCGGACGGGGAGCGCGTCCACGTCGAGTGGAGCCTCCTGAAGCCAAGCGGAGTTGTTAGCAACGAACGTGAGCGCACCGAGACGGATCTCGCGGCCCTCGACCAGAACTCCACCTGAAACCATGATGTAGGAGATTGAAAGAATCCCAACTTCTCCAACAAATCGCTAGAACTCCTGCCCCATGGTGGGCGCCAACTGTCGTGGTTCTAAGTCTGACAGTAGAATGGGGGGGGGGGGGTAGGAATGGAGAGGCAAGATCCTAGCTATGGAGTAGTTGTATACGCAAGGGATTTACGAAGTTCAGGCCCTTCTGAGGAAGTAACAGCCCCACGCCTTGGAGCCCGGAGGCGGTCGATCGGATTATATGCGTATGTGTTATAGGGTGCGAACCCTTCTACCGTGGAGGGGGTGGCTTATATAGAGTGCGCCAGACCCCAGCCAGCCCACGAAGCGGAGGGTTTAAGGTACATTAAGGCTAGGCGTTCGGTAACGCCTTACATAAAGTGTCATTATGACCATAAAGACTATTTAACTACAGACCGTTTGGACACCGAGTGGCTCTTAGACTCCTGGTGGTCGAGTGAGTCTTCATGGTCGAGTGTCTTTGAATCTGTCGAGTGGAAACCTACCAGGTCGACTGGAAGGTCGCTTCTTTCACGAGTGTCCTTGAGGAGGGTACCTTTGGGCAGGTCTATGACCCTACCCTAGGTACATGACTTCATCAGGCCCTACGACCGCCCTCCACCCCTGCTGGATTCGGGGAAACCCTCTGCGACGACACCTCAGGATCGTCTGCCTCGCTAGGCGGTACGGCAGGGGGAGGCATTCCACTCTCCATCATCTCCAGACGAAGATCCCCCAAAGACGAGCTCTGCTGAGAAGGGCTGAGATCCGAACTAGAAGGTAAAATTTTGTTCATCTTCAGAGATAAAACAGGGATGTCTCTTATTTAAGGAAAAACTCCCCTCTCTACTTATGGCTTGCTGGAGGGCTGATCTCCTTAGGGAAATAATGCGGCCGGGGCATCTTTCGGCGCAGGACCCTCTGGCGAGGATTTTTCCCGCGCTTTGAGGCCTTGGTCTCCGGATCTTCAGAGGCGGTACTCTTCTCCCCTTGGATGGAGGGATTCCCGATCCCTCCTTGCTTGATGACCTCCTTCACGGAGACAGTAGCTTCCTTGTTCCCCCCTTTGCCTTCTTCTAAAGTCGCAGCCTCCAGCATCTTGGTTAACACGGGATCCGACGTGGTCTCAGGGAGGGGGGCCGGACACCTGATCAGTTTTGCTTTTGCTATCCACTCCTGTTTAGGGGACATCTCTTTTGAGGGCAAGTTCATGATAAATATACGGATAGCGTCTCCAGGTACGGGACTACTTACTTGAGCATCCGAGCGATTGCAGCTCAGACCTGCGTCCTCGGTCAAGTCCGGATACATTGCTTGTGATCCAAAGAACAGTTTGTACATCTCCACGGGCGTTGCGCCCATAAAATGTTGGAGAGCTCGTGGTCCCTCCGGATTGAACTCCCACAGGCGGAGGGGGCGACGTTTGTAGGGTAGGATGCGATGAATCAGCATGACTTGCGCTACTACGAACAGATTGATCTCTCTCTCTAGGAGGTCTCGAATACGGCCCTGCAACAGGGGCACGTCCTTGGACGGCCCCCAGTCAAGCCCTTTATTGACCCCTGACGCCAGCCGCGGTGGAGGACCCGAGCGAAAGGCAGGTGGCGCCACCCATTTGGTGCCCCTGGGAGCTGTGATATAAAACCACTCTTATTGCCATAGGCTGAGCTCCTCTTGAAAAGAGCCCTCGTGCCATGGAGCGTCAGCATTCTTGCTTATAACAGCCCCTCCGCACTCTGCCTATTGCCCATTGATCATCTTCGGCTCCACCTTGAAGGTCTTGAGCCATAATCCGAAGTGAGGGGTAATGCGGAGGAAGGCTTCACACACGACGATGAACGATGAGATGTGGAGGATGGACTCCGGATCCAAGTCATGAAATTCCAGCCCGTAATAAAACATGAGCCCCCTCACGAAGGGGTCCGTTGGGAAACTTAGCCCCCGAAGGAAGTGAGACGCGAACACCATGCTTTCACCGGGCTTGGGAGTGGGAATAACCTGCCCTTGAGCAGGCAGTCTATGCAAGATTTCGCTGGTTAGATACCTAGCATCTCTTAGCTTTAGGACGTCTTCTTCCGTGAAGGAGGAAGGCATCCACCGGCCTTGGAGGTCGGAGCCGGACATCATCGAAGGTCCGAAGCGCCTGAATCTGGAGCTTTGGGTGTTGGAACTCGAAGCGAGGGGCGGATTCAATGGAGATTGAGAAAAAGGAGCAGGGCCTTGGTCTCTTTATAGAGAGGTTGAATACCAGGAGCCCTCCCCGTGACCGTTCGGGACTCGCCTTTGATAGAGGAAGCGTGCCAACGGGCACGATTGGGTTACCCACGCCCGTATTGATGAGAATCCCGAAATAAGGGGACACGATCTCTGCTTTGACAAGACGTGCCAACGAAACCGCCTCGCTAAATGCACTGAGGTGGGACAGTAAAAACGATTCGAATAAAGGCTTGTCATGCTGCGGAATACGTCAGCAGATTGAACTTGTGTAAATATTATTCTCTCTAGGGTGGTATGTGGAACTTATTTTTCAGAGCCGGACACTATCCTTGTGTTCAAAATCTTCTATGAAGTATTCGAAGGAGGAACCCGCTTTGCAATGCCGAAGACAATATGCGCGCCGGACTCGTCGTCATTGAAGCCTGGTTCAGGGGCTACTGAGGGAGTCCTAGATTAGGGGGCGTCCGGATGGCCGGACTATAGCCTTTGGCCGGACTCCTGGACTTTGAAGATACAAGATTGAAGACTTCGTCCCGTGTCCGGATGGGACTTTCCTTGGCGTGGAAGGCAAGCTTGGCAATACGAATATGTAGATCTCCTACCATTGTAACCGACTCTGTAACCCTAACCCTATTCGGTGCCTATATAAACCGGAGGGTTTTAGTCCGAGGATCTAACAACAATCATACGATAGGCTAGCTTCTAGGGTTTAGCCTCTCTGATCTCGTGCTAGATCTACTCTTGTGCTACCCATATCATCAATATTAATCAAGCAAGAGTAGGGTTTTACCTCCATCGAGAGGGCCCGAACGTGGGTAAAAACATCGTGTCCGTTGTCTCCTATTACCATCCGCCTAGACGCACAGTTCGGGACCCCCTACCCGAGATCCGCCGGTTTTGACAGCGGAGCTGCAGGGGACATCAGTGGGCTCGGTGAGGGTCGACGATGACAGAATCGGCGGCGAACGGCGTCGGGTCCCGATTTGAAGGCAGGGTCGATGGCGGAGCTCGGGGCTGGTCCAGGTCGCGCGGCTTGACGGAGAGGACTGAGAGTCCGAGGCAAAGCTCGTGGGCTCGTTGGCGAGGCTAGGGCCGGTCGGTGTCTGCGGTGGAGCGACGTGGGGCGGCAGTGACGGCGCTCGGCGAGGAGGGATCTGGAGAGGAGGCGAGGGTGTGGGAGAGAGAGCGAGGGGCAGTGGGGAGGGGAACCCGAGGGGGCCCTGCATCAACGTCCTTATCCCCTTGTCGGCGCGGCCGGCGAGGTGGTCGGGCGGGAGCCCTGCCCCTGTACGACGCGGCTCGGGGAACAGGAGAAGGCGGCCGGGGATGGAGTGGGCTGGATCAGTTGGGATTCTGGTCCGGGTGGCCAAGGCCCAGAGGCGGCACGGGGGCTTCTCCCTTTTTTTATAATTTAAAAAGCAATTAACCTACTATTTAGGCCACGGTTTTAATTACTCTAGGGCATTTAAACACTTGGTAAAAATGTTGGTTCACCACCAATATTAACAAATGAAAACTTGCCACAAGAAGAACATTTTATTTTAGACATCTAAAAACTTTTGAGTTTGACTTGATTTTGAAATTGAATTTGAATGGGGTTTGAACCAACGTGAGTTTATCAACAGTAACCGTGGTGATGTGGCCTCATTAGTAGAGGGTTACTGTAGCTCAATTATCCGGGCATTACAATTTTTCCTTGATAAAGTTCTTGATTTTGATCTAGAGGAAATTTATATGTATTGTGCGGTGAATTGCATTGAAAATCCTTATATTGCTAATTACATAAAGACAAGAAAACAAATAGAAGATGAATGGAATACTAATGAAAGGGAAGAGATTTCCCAATATCCTCCTATTCTTTCTTATGATGAATCAGTTAAAGAGGAGGAGCCTTCTATTCATCCAATCTCATTAATAAGGAGCTCCAAAAATAGGATTAAACCCATACTTAATGTGAAGAAGAAAGGGAAAAGACGGAGAAGCAAAGGTAAAAAGGTATCCCTCCCGAATGATGTTGCTCCTATTACTCATTGTGATGATGATAATTGCTATACAATTGGTGTTATCCATACTATTAATGATGAGAGTGATTATGCTTATGATATGAAAAGGCCCAAGCTTGGGGATGCTATGTTTAATGAAGATGATATTTTTAGTCTCCCAAGTTTTGACGAGCAAATTTATTATGATGATAGCATGCCTCCTATTTATGATGATTATATTGATGAAAGTGGGTTTGGAAGAGTGTCAACTTTAGGAAGTAATGATCCCACTATTTTGGAGGATGTTGAATGTTATTGTGATAATTATAAAAGTGGATTTGGAGAGGTCATCTATTTATTTAGTAATGATTCCACTATCTTGTAAGAGGTTTCAATTGATTATGATGAGAACAAAGTTGTTACTTATGATGATTATTGTGATGATACTTACGTTATGAAAAGTAGTGATGATTATATTTACAAAAATTGTCATGATTATGATTACCCTTTTTCTGAACATTACTCTTTTAATGCGGAAACAATTTATAGTATTCGAGTTTTTTATGATACTCCCACTATTCCGAATGAGAAGAATTTTGCTTATGTGGAGAGTAGTAAATTTTCTATGCTTGTAAATCATGAAAAGAATGCTTTATGTTATGGTTATATTGTTGAATTTATTGATGATTCTACTGAAAATTATTACGAGGGAGGAATATATGCTTGTAGGAATTGCAATAATATCAAGTTTCCTCTCTATGTGTTAAAAGTTTGGAAGTTATGCTTTTTTTGTCTTCCTATGCTAGTTGATTCTTGTTCCCATAAATTGTTTGCTCACAAAATCCCTATCCATAGGAATTGGGTTAGGCGTAAATGTGTTAGTCATATTCTTCATGATGCTCTCTTTATGTTTCAATTCTTATCTTTTATGTGAGCATCATCGAAATCGTCATCCCTAGCTAAAAAGGCATTAAAGAAAAGCGCTTGTTGGGAGACAACCCAATATTTACCCCTACTGTTATTGCGTGTCCACATGATTAAGCTACTGTAGTAATCATGTTTTATAGCTTTTGTTTCAATAAAGTGCCAAGTAGAACCTTTGGGAAGACTTGAGTGAAAGTTAATGTGATCTTGCTGTAAAAAACAGAAACTTTGCGCTCACAAGATTAGCTGTCATTTTTACCGAAGAGTGCTTTTAAGTTGATTATTTTTGCAGAAGATTAATAGAAAAATTCTCACGTCCACCAATTTATTTCAGAATTTTCGGAGTTACAGAAGTATTCGAGAGTTACAGATCACTACAGAATGTTCTGTTTTTGACAGATTCTGTTTTCTATGTGTTGTTTGCTTATTTTCATGAATCTATGAGTAGTATCGGAGGGTATGAACCATACAGAAGTTGTAATATGGTAGATATTACACCAATATAAATAAATAATGAGTTCACAACAGTACCAAAAGTGGTTATTTTATTTCCTTATACTTACGGAGCTTACGAGTTTTCTGGTGAGTTTTGTGTTGTGAAGTTTTCAAGTTTTGGGTAAAGATTCGATGGACTATGGAATAAGGAGTGGCAAGAGCCTAAGCTTGGGGATTCCCAAGGCACCCCAAGGTAATATTTAAGGACAACCAGGAGCCTAAGCTTGGGGATGCCCCGGAAGGCATCCCCTCTTTCGTCTTCGTTCATAGGTAACCTTACTTGGTGCTATATTTTTATTCACCACATGATATGTGTTTTTCTTGGACCGTCATTTTTTTTATTTTTTTGCTTGCTGTTTGAATAAAATACCAAGATCTGAACTTCTTAAATGTTAGAGAGTCTTCACATAGTTACATAATTATTCAACTACTCATTGATCTTCACTTATATCTTTCGGAGTAGTTTGTCATTTGCCTAGTGCGTCACTTATATCTTTTAGAGAACGGCGGTGGTTTTATTTTGAAGAAATAGATGAACTCTCATGCTTCACTTATATTATTTTGAGAGTCGTAAACAACAAGGTAATTTGCTTTGGTTATAAATTTAGTCCTAATATGATAGGCATCCAAGAGGGATATAATAAAAACTATGAGAAGTTTGACTCTTTATGATTGTTTTGAGATATGAAGATGGTGATATTAGAGTCATGCTAGTGGAGTAATTGTGAATTTGAGTGATACTTGTGTTAAAGTTTGTGTTTCCCGTAGCATGCACGTATGGTGAACCGTTATGTGATGAAGTTGGAGCATGATTTATTTATTGATCGTCTTCCTTATGAGTGGAGGTCGGGATCGCGCGATGCTTAACTTCTACCAACCCTTCCCCTAGGAGCATGCGCGTAGTACTTTGTTTCGGTGACTAATCGATTTTTGCAATAAGTATGTGAGTCCTTTATGACTAATGTTGAGTCCATGTACACTACAAAAAAACACTTCCGTGGTGATACGTGTTTTTCACAGTAGGTCGCGTTTTTTGTCATGCGTGTACATCCATGACAATTTTATGACGTAATCAAGATAGTCATACCGTGGCCGTCAGAGAAGTGTTCCATGACATTACCAAAATTATCATCACGGAAGTGTCCACTTCCATGACGATAAATCACGTCCGTGAAGTGCTTTTCGTCAAGGGTGACCCACACGTGGCATCCAGCAGAACGGAACACCGTTAAGCTATCGGGTCGGGTTTTGGATCCGATAACCCGTTATCAGCCCCGACCAATGGGGATTTTCCATGTAAAATCATCATTGGCTGGAGGAAACACGTGTCGGCTCATCGTTGGGACAGATGTCATCCACTCATTGGACAGAAGGTGCCTATGATACGTCAACACATGGCACGGCCCAACAGAGGCCCATTCCTGTGAAAAGGCCGGCCCGTTTGACTTGGTCAAAAGGTGGCGGGCCGACCCATGGAAAGCTTGTTAACGGCATGTTCGTATATAGCCCATTTACAGCCCGCTAACCCAAGGCCTGTTACGCCCTATCCAAATTAGGCCCAATAGCGTCATCTGGGCCATCCAATATGACTCCAGCCCGTTTTCACTTCTGGCCCATGACATGTTTCAGCCCATATGAGGCCCTATGTAACTCTTGGCCTATTAACGGCCCATGGTGAAACTGGCCCGCAATGAACAGTGTATCACTTTACGCCCATTAACGGCCCGTGGTGAAACTGGCCCGTAATGAACAAAGGTATCACTTTATACCCATTAAGGGCCCGTTATTCAGTTGGGCGTTTCAGCCCATGTTATCTTTCGGCCTTCTCGAGCCCATTTATTCTTGGGCTCATTTCAAAGATTCGCTTACTTATGGCCCGTTATCGCTATTTTTACGCTTGTGGGCCAAATTCAGCCCGTGGGTTACAGCCGCCCGCTTTGTGGTCCGTTAATACGTTGGGCCGTTTTCATAGCGTCATCAACACGGCCTATTAACGATGGCCCGTTATGGTCGGCCCATGAACGGACGATTCCAACTCTAGCCCGTTTACGGCCATAATGCGGCCTGTTATTAGCCCATGTTTGGCCAATCGATCATACGGCCCGTATAAGGCCCATTGATGATATGAACCGTAGAAGGCCCATTGTTTCTACGGCCCGTAGAAGGCCCATTGTTTCTATGGCCCTTAGAAGGCCTACTGTTTCTACGGCCCGGAGAAGGCCCACTGTTTCTACGGCCCGTAGGAGGCCCAGTGTCACTACAGTAAATATTAGCCCATGGTTATTGTGGCCTAGTATTAAAAAACAGGTTATTGCAACCACTAGCAAACCGCGGGAAAAGAAATGCACTAACTACAAGCAAACAAATAAACAAGACAACAAGGAAATAAATAAGCAAGCAACTTATGCTAGGCTATCACGACTATTACACATATTGCATCCACTGGGCATCAAAGTTCGCCACCAGTGCAAATATAGGGAACAAAGCAACATATAAACGCCGCAGCAAAACAAGTCCAGAATTGAAACCACTTCAGAAGAGTTCAAGAAACAATATCCTGGGTTCCCATAATGCTGGCAATATGCTTATCAAGCTTATTAACTTTCTCTTGTTTGGCGCTTAAATCCTCCAGCGCTTGCTGTTGCACAAGAAAGTACGCATCTGAATTCTATAGGGACTTCCTCAGTCCTTCGGCTTCTTGCACAGCACAGCTGACTTATGCCTTTCAGCTTGTAGCTGAGACTGAAGAAGCCGAAGTGATTCAGGCAGCGAGTTCGAAGAGCTTGTGCCAGTGATCGCCAAGAATCCTTCGAACACTACATCAACGCAGGACTGTGGGGTTTTCACTATCTACAAGATCTTTTATCACCTTTCTTGGAGACCAACAGGGTTGTCTCACTATCTTGAACCTTATCTGCATTACTTTCTCTACCATTGCATAGTGGGGTGCTCTTCTCCAATATTCTCTTTGCATACTACAAGAGAAACAAGCAGACACATCACAGGTTTAGCTTGTAGTATACGAAACTCATTTTGGTAAACCGGTTCAGTAGTAAGGTGGACAGGATAACGACATGAAACAAACATATATCTATGTACTATGGTCACTGTATTGTCCATATCATTCTACTTTGTTCCCTAATCAAGATAGAGACACAGTTCAACTCATATATTTTTAAGACACAGCAGCATAGACAAAATATAAGTGTGAGAAACTACACAACATTGGCAGCACTTGTAATGTGCATCACATGAGAACATAACTGTTTATACAACTTAAACTGAAATCAACATAGAGCAAGAAGTTAGAACATCAATCCAGTTAAAGAAATAGGTTTAAAACATACATGTTGCGCCATTGGAGTTTCAATTGGATCCTTCAAATTCGAAAGTAGTTGGTATGAGTAAATATAGTGATGCAACAACAAAGGAGTATGGACCATAGCTACGGAATCTGACCTGAGAACAGTGCCTCTTCTGCTTTAAACGTGGAGTTTGGGTTAGCTGTGGTGGTCTTCGTGCTTTGGGCACTGCAGTAGCTTTACAAACTGCTCTTGTGGGGGTACTCTATGGTGGACATGGTGCTTTGTCAACTATCAGTGGGTTACTATCCGCTGGAGTTGCGGTTAGATGGGTTGTAGCTGGTTCTCTGCCCAACGGTGTAAGTGTGCAATCTGGAAGAGTCTCGATTATGTGTGGTGGGGCTAGTTTGTGGGCCAGTACAACCATGGTTCTATCTGCATCGACGGGTATCACTGTCTTTTGTGAAGAACGGGTTTTTGCTCCCTTAGATACTTCCATCACCCCCTCCAATTCAAATGGCTGATAAACAAGAAAATAAATTGAACGTACAGACATTGTATGATAGACAGATGTGAGAATTCACATATATGTTGTATAACCAAACATGACAGCATGACACAATTTCACATATATGATGCCTAACTAAACAGGATAGCATGACACAGTATCAGATATATGATGGATAACTTAACAGGATATAATGGCATAATTCAACATATGATGAGTACCTAAATAGGATGACATGACAAAACTATATGATCTCTTTCTAAAATAGGTTGGGATGAAAAAATTCACATACATGTTGTCTAAGTATACATGATGGCATGTTATAATTGACATAATTGATTCATATACTAAGCAGCTGGCTCTCGCATGTATGATCTCTAAACTAAGCAGATAGAATTCAATATTGTGCATATGATGTCCAAACTAAGCAATGCAAGACACCATGTGCATCATATGAGAAATATAAACATTGCAACTTAGAGCATACACCTCAGGTGGGATATAGGACTGGTCATCTATCTCTGAATCCTCCTCTGAGGAGCTCCTCAGAACCATCGAGATATATGCTTCAACAGTACCATTGTCACGCTCAAGACCTTGTTTTCACTCCAGATTTTTCCATAACCGGCTCAAATGGCTGATACACATGAAGATTAGTTATATATACACAGATTGTCGACAAATGGAATACGTAATGAAAAAAATGATGGCACGAGATAATTCACATGTATGATGCCTGGCTCCATGGCGGTGCATAATTCACATATATGATAATTGGCTGAAAAACATGGCATTGCATAATTCGCATGCCTGATATAGAAAGCAAACAGGAGGCATTCACACAAAGCATGTCTAATCTAAGCAGATGGCATGGCAATGCAAGACACCATATGCATGATATGAGCAATATAACCCAGCCAAGTTAGAGCATGCACCTCGGGGGGATACGACTGTTCATCTCTCTCTGAATCCTCCTCACGAGGAGCTATTCAGAATCAAAGAAGAAATCTGCATCGACAGTGTAGCACCGATCGCTCGAAGACCTTGTTTTCACTCCAGATTTTCCCATGACCGACTCAAATGGCTGATGCACAGGAAGAGTAGATGAATGTATAAACATTGTTGACAAATGGAATACATTATGGAAAAAAATATGGCACGATACAATTCACATATACGATGACTGGCTAAACAGGATGGCATTACATGATTCACGTATATGATGCCTGGCTAAAGAGGATGGCATTGCATAATTCCCATATACTCCCTCCGTTCCTAAATATTTATCTTTTTAGAGATTTCAAATGGACTACCACATACGGATGTATATAGACATATTTTAGAGTGTAGATTCACTCATTTTGTTCCGTATGTAGTCACTTGTTGAAATCTCTAAAAAGACAAATATTTAGGAATGGTGGGAGTATGATATAGAAACCAAACAGGTGGCATTCACACAAAGCGAATCTAAACTAAGCTGATGACATATAAGATGTATAATGTAAGCAATGCAAGGCGCCATATGCATGATATGACCAACATCAACATGCCGTGTTAGAGCAAATACCTTAGGTGGTAAACAGTGGTCGGTCGCTTACGAATCTGCATCCAATAACAGTTATCTTCCTCTCGGAATACAATCTGGAAATGCAGGAGAGGCGGGCCACTTCACCCACCATGGAGCAGCGTCGCATGACATTATATTCACGCAATGCAGTCTTCTCTTTTTCTCTACATGTTCAGTACGATTGTGTACAATATCTGACCTGCATAATAATAAAATAGTTAGATTTTGTAAGGCCTAAGGGGTGCATGCAAAAATCAAGACTGATGCTAGCAAACGAGTGGATGGATCCAAAACTAATGATAGCAGGTAGATTATAGCTTCTGTTTAAAAAGATAGACAATGGATCATCTATTGTTTGTTGCCCACCCAACATGAACCACATAGAAGACCCCAGATGAACCAGATACTATTCGTTGCTGGCTCGATATGAGACCCATGGGCAATTCAAAACTCAAGATTGAACGATAAAGTAGCAGGTAATAATAACCGATGTATAACGTAAGAAAACACGAAAGACTGCGACCTCTCTTCTGGAACTGTGTAGTCCTCATGTTCATCTGCTCAGTCGATGATGGTAATGTAGTTGGCGTGGTTGCCGGCAATGGGGAACATGATCTGAGGCGGCGAAAGAAAGTCTGCAGGGGGGATCTCTGCTGCAGTGAACGCTTCTGTCGATGGTGCACCTCAGGTGGGGTGGATGACGGCATGGCAGGAGCAGGACATAACACACAGAGTTTTCTTTTACGCCAATATGAAAATGAAGTAAATCTGTAAGGGAACCTTAGAATTGGAGGATTCTATAAACGCAGGGACAGGAAAATTACAGGAATAGGATAGGAATGCATGTGCAAAACAGAGCATTTGGAAACATAGGATTTCAGTCAACCTGGGTGTTTGGCTCACATGAATTGGAAGAACAAAGGAATGGAGAAACAAAGTGATGCGACAAGTGTACAACCTATTTGGCATAGCCTTGTGGACCTCAACATCATTGGGTTGGACATGGAGGATGGTGATGATGCTGGTGTGACTGTCGGAGGTGGGGAAGAAGATCCGAGGCCTCTGGAAACGACGCCGAGGGTACTGCTCCGCTGTGATGGACGGTTCCGTCGTTGGAGCAGCTCCGCTAAGGTGTACGGCGATGAGGCTGAAGCATGACAAGACAGACAACGTTAATCTGAAGTGGGACCCTAATATCATTTGCAATAGATGATGTAAAATACATCACCAAAAAGTGCTAGATGTAAAACGCATCAGCCGTGCCACGGCCGCCCGACGACAGATGTTGTAAGTACTGTTCACTCTGAACTTAATCAAGAAAATGAACTTCACATTCGAAACTGAATTTTATCGTCAAACTGATTGAACTAGTAACAGAGCATTGCAATAGATGTTTAGGGCGTTCGAGCACTAGTAGCAGAGAAGCAATGATCTAAATCAGCAGACGCTCGAGCAGGGAACGCACTAGCAGAGAGCAAGTCGTGCAGT
Source organism: Aegilops bicornis (assembly GCA_021605145.1). NCBI lineage: Eukaryota > Viridiplantae > Streptophyta > Magnoliopsida > Poales > Poaceae > Aegilops > Aegilops bicornis. Next base: position 154,218,503 of record CM038675.1, read on the forward strand.
AGCACCGCGAGCGAGTGCTAAAGCAGCAACTCCTGTAGCTGCCGGAGGTCGTGCAACAGCAGCAGCGCAAGCGAGAGCAAGAGCAGAGCAAAGAAGACGAACGAAGCAGGAGCAGCAAAAGCGACCGACAAAGAAGAACAGAGCCGCAGAACGCGAGCGAGAGCCGAGCAGCTGCAACTAGTGCCGTTGTGGAAGTCGCCACCGAGGAAGCAACGACATGGGGAGAGACGCCGTGGATGATGTGGCGGTGACGGCGCTGCCGATGGAGACGCCATGTTCCGCTTTCGGTATCGAGCACCAGCAGCCCCGTGAGATCGAATAAAAGATAAAATGCAGCGGTGAGTGCAGAACCTCCTTGATGGCGCAGAGTTGGCCTCGGCTTCATCGGAGGAAGAGGTGAGGGTGCTGTGGTTCCGGTGGGGCAGGTCAAGACGGTGCTGTGGGGATTGAGGTGGTGCGATAGACGAGGCGAACATCGGGGCAACTCCTTGGACGTGGAGGACGGGGCGGCTGATCCGGCGGGACGACGAGATCGAAAACGGATCCTCATCCGATGCGGTGGATGAGGGACGGCGAGCTATTGCGGTGGATGACGTAGTCGGGGAAGAGTCTCCGGCTGGGCGGCGGTCAGGAGGCCGACGGAGGAGCGTGGGGTTTCGCGGGTTTTGGCGGCCTCGATGTAGGAATTGGGGGAGGGGCGAAGGGGAGGGGAGCCAAGCTTAGGGACGCGCTTGTCCGAAATGTAGGGTAAGTTACCAGCGCATTCCCCACCGGTTTTGACACCGCGACGTGAAGCTTCATTTCGGCCGAGGGGTAGAAGGGGATTTCACGATGTCCGGGCTGCGGGAGCGATTTGGATGAGGAGGGAGTTCTGTGGCGTCAAATTTCGGGATAACAAGGCGCAGCGCGGGTTGAAGAAGTGGGAGTTTAAAAGCAGGTGAGATAAAAGATACTCGAGCTTGAAAATTTCGGGATAACAAGGTGCGGATTCCTTGTTCGGCAGAACAAACTTAACGTGTAAAAAGAAACAATTCATACAAGACACAAGAGTCATGTCCCCTTTTACTATATTGCTATAGATGCCATTGAAAAAACTACAAGAAAAATGTACAAAATATCGGGAGAACAAGATTACCCTGCACAGTACCAAATCGATTCGCACTTCCCTCAACAACAACAAAAAGCAAATCAATTCCCACCAAAGAAAGAGTAATGTCCCTTTTTATATGATTACAGATGCCATGATCTCGAATTTCAATTTTTGAATCCATGTTATGTTGAATTCGAATATATCATTAGGTGATCTTGCGGTTTATAAATGATGTAGTCGTACATTTTGATCTTCCATCATATATGAACATTTTACTCCACCATGTGAACATATATATTGTCGTCTACCATATGGACTAAATTTGAATCAATTTTCCTTATTTGAATACGACTGTTGTCAAGTTATACAATAGTTTAAATATTATCTTGATAACAAGAAGACATTCATATAGCAGTAATCATATTTCACTATGAACTACATGTACCATACGCTCTCCAATTCAAATATTTGTATCCATTTTATGTTGAATTCAAATCATAGTAAATTATTGGTCTAGGTAGCGAGATGTTCGGGATAATCTAGACCCTGTTTTCATACGTATAATTTTTGGCTGAATTGGGACAAGTTTTGGTATAAGCCTCTTGCGAAACCGGAGATTCTCTCAACGAGCCTCGTGGTTCCGAGAGGGAACGTGTCACCTTCTGTCTTGAAAGCGATATACGCTGCCTCCCCTGATTTTATTTACAGAGGCAACATAGAACTATATGAGTGCCCTGTTAATTTTTGGAATTATTTCGGGTTCATTTGGCCTTTTTATACATTAATTGAGTTTCTGGACTTTTAATGTGCATAATGTAAATATGAATTGCATGCACATGCTCCGGTGCACCAAAGTGGGTTGAAAAATCACATGTGTGTCCTTGGTTGAATTTCTAGGTCCCATTGAAGAAATGAGAATTAAATTCAAACATCTCAAGGCGTCATGACTCTGCCGAGAACATCGAGAAACTTAGATTTTAAATTCATGTAATTCCAAAACTCGGCTGGAAATCATGAAACTTGGCATGGTGTCATGTCATGGCACTAACATGTTGCGGTAAAAAATTGGGCCGATTTGGAAGCTCGTGGTTCTAAGAGGGAACGTGCCACCTTTGAGTGTGAAACGATATACGCTGCCCCCCTTGAGTTTCTTAACAAAGGCAACATAGAACTACATTAGTGCCCTGTTAAATTTTGGAATTATTCCGGGTTCATTTGTCGTTTTTATACATTAATTGAGTTTCTGGTCATTTAATGTGCATAATTCAAATTTGAACTACGAGCACATGCTCTCGTGCACCAAAGTTGGTTGAAAAATCACATTTGTGTCCTCGGGAGAATTTCTAGGTCCCATGCAAGAAATGAGAATAAAAATAAAACATCTGGGCATCGTGGCTCGGTCGAGAACATTGAGGAACTTGGTTTTAAAATTCTTTTAAATCCAAAACACGTCTGAAAATCATGAAACTTGGCGTGGATGTCATGTCATGGTACTACCATGTTGTGGTTAAAAAAATGGCCGAATAGGAACAGATTTTGGTATAAGCTTCTTGCAAATCAAAGCTTCTCTCAAGAAGGCTCGTGGTTCTGAGGGGAAACGTGCCACCTTTGAGCCTTGAAATGATATAATGCTTTTCCCCTTGAGTTTATTTACAAAGGCAACATAGAACTACATGAGTGCCCTGTTAAATTTTGGAATTATTCCGCTTCGTTTGGCCTTATTTACACATTAATTGAGTTTTTGGTCATTTAATGTGCATAATTCAAATTTGAACTACAAGCACATGCTCCCGTGCACCAAAGTTGGTTGAAAAATCACATTTGTGTCCTTGGGTGAATTTCTACTCGAGGACACAAATGTGATTTTTCAACAAACTTTGGTGCAAAAAATGAGAATAAGATTCAAACATCTGGGCATCGTGGCTCGGTCGAGAACATTGAGAAACTTGGTTTTAAAATCATGAAACTTGGCATGGTGTCATGTCATGGTAGTACCATGCCGTGGTAAAAAAAATTGGCGAATAGGAACAAATTTGGGTATAAGCTTCTTGCAAATCAGAGCTTCTCTCAAGAAGGCTCGTGGTTACAGGAGGAACGTGTCACCTTTGTGTGCATAATTCAAATTTGAAATACAAGCACATGTTCCAAAGTGCACCAAAGTTGGTTGAAAAATCACATGTGTGTCCTCGGGTAAATTTCTAGGTTCCATGCAAGAAATGGGAATGAAATTCAAAATTCTGGGCGTCGTGGTTGGGTTGGAAACATTGAGAAACTTAGTTTTTTAATTCCTGTAAATCGAAAACACGCATGACAATAATGAAACTTGGCTTGGTGCCATGACATGGCACCTACATGATGTGGTAAATTTGCAGTCCGATTCGCGAAGGCGCACACATTAACAATCAACAAAGTCATTTTGGAACAAGTGTTGTCACGTTACAATCGGAAACACAATTATTATAGAAACTATGGGCGTTCTACTTACTAGTACCATTTACGTGCCGCCACGCGTCCCCATTTTTTACTAGCTAGGAGGCGCCGTGCAGGGTAGCTATTTGAGTACGATTGGCGTGCGATCAGACCCCTGCGCGTGCTTATCGGGAGGAGAGCCCTTTGACCTCCATATGCCGTCCAACTCTCTCCCAAGGTATCCATTAATGGCGCTCGAGCCTCTCTTTAATGGCGTGGCTATGTCTCACTCGACTGAGATTTAAGAGAGAAAAAAGAAAATCTGAAAGCACGGATCTTGATGTAAGATCCGACGGACCTATATAGCATCTATTGTGACTTATAGCAAGAATGATGAATATATAAGGACGATTAAATTTTTTTTTTGATCAAAGAAGGGCTTGCCCCTTCCGATTTTCATTACTGAAAACCACCACAATTCACAAGAAGTTCAGCACAACTCCAGCCTAACACGAAGGACTGAAAGCTACCAGATTGAAATCGCAACATCCCAAGAGGCCAACAAAGGCCAAACATCCGTGCTAGAACCCAACATTTCACAACCGACGACACAATCCACATCCTAAACCGATTATTACATCAAAAGAAACCAGGAAACTGAAGGAAGCCCAGCAGCAATTGGAAGAACATCAACGCCAGGGTCGCCACAACAATAGTTTTCTTCATTTCAGCCTAGCAACATTGATCTTCCACAGAAAGATAAGGATGATTAATTGTCTTACATAATTAGAAAGATAATTAAAAAGGCCACATGCGGCTACGCCCGAAATACACAAGGGCAAAAGAAGAAGGTAGACAAGGATATGGCTCACTGATCTCTACTTTCTTGATGCGTTGCTGCAAGCCATGGGAACTAGTCTCCACAGTGAGCGGCGATGAGCTCTTTCATGTCCTCAAGACGCTGCTTGAGAACATCCGCGGATTCCTCCACCAGCCTTTGCCGCTCGTTGCGGAGCATGTCATTCTCGTCCATAAGTTTCTTGACGATGACGCCGGTCCTCTTCAACAAGGCACTGGTCTCCTCCTGCTAGTCTGCACTTCGGACGATCTTCTCCCTCAGCAGGTCGCGCTCAGCCCAGAGCCTCTCATTGCCCTCCCTTAGTTGCCGGATGACGCCGGTAGCCTGTTCAAACGAGGCTTTCATGTCGTCCTGCAACCTCGCCCAGCCAGAGATCTGATCCATCTGGCTATGGACGATCGCATGCATGCGCCGTGATCATCGCTATCGCCGCGATGAAATTGTCCGAGGCCGCTGGCGCAGGCGACATCCGCTGCATTCGTGGCGCGGCGGGACATCCCTGCTGCTTCCGTGGCGCGGCCGGACTAGTCTGCTACATCGACGGCGCGGCGGGACCTCCGTGCTACTGCAGCAGCGTGGCGGGACCTCTGTGCTGCTACTTCCGTGCGGCGGGACATGTCAGTTGCTCTCGCAGCGAGGCGGGACATCTCTCGTGCTTTAGCTTCTATGCTCGCCTCTCCATGGCAGACGCAAGGGAAGGATGCTGAATGACTTGTTTGTTTTTGTGGATGAGGAGTTGAGGAGGAATGTGCAGTCATCTTGGCATACTAGTATTTATAACCGAGTAGTAATACGCCCCTAAGTGGGAAACCGTTTAGGTTGTGATTGGTGTGAACAGGTTTGGAATTCAATATAGTGTGGTACTAATATGCTCCTAAGTGGGAAACCGTTTAGGTTGTGATCGGTGTGAACAGATTTGCAATTCAATATAGCATGGAGTAATTTGGAATGTGACGAGACGCAAGCTACTTTATGCATGCATGCATTGCAATTAATGCATTGATAAACATAATTTTTTGAGAAAAACAAGAGCATTAATTAGGTGCTTTTGCAAACTACAAAAAATATTCCACCACTCACCATCTTGGTTGGTGAGATTTTTGAATTAAGCCCTATAAACCAGAAAGGAGGGAGTACTGATGTGTACGTGCAATAACTGGCACCGTCGTATACATATCTTACAGTTAATGGGGCGTTCGACAGGGATAGCCACGTGGCGAGCTCTAGGGTAGTCCTTTTTCAGACGCATTAAACCTATCTCTCGGGACTTCTCGCACGCACCATCGAGTCACCCACAAAAACTTGTACTCTGAGTTTAGTAGTACGTTATACAAGAAGAGAAGAGGTGCACGCACGCACTCGTGCTCTCAAACACACGTCTGTTTTTTCTCGAAAAGGAGGATGATGACCCCCGGCCTCTGCATCTGGGAGTCACACACGCATCTGTAGCTACGAATTGTAGTGTTCTCAACCATCCGATTGGCTCTATCATGGATGTACCTATATACTAAAACATGTCTAGATACATCTATATTTTCATAAATGGAAGGCATGTATTGTGGAACGGAGGGACTGCTTGGCATCAAAATGGATAAAAAAGGACGTATCTAGAACTAAAATACGTCTACATACATATCCTTTTATCCATTTTGATGACAAGTAGTACTTCTTACCGAAAGGAACTTTATATCCAACAGACACAAAATATCCGTTCAACTGTTGGAAATTACTGATCTGATGTCGAAGTAATTGCTGCATCGCCACCAAAACCCACCATTTCTTAAGCTAAAGTAGACCAAGGTAATCCCTATATTAGCATATTACTAAGATAAACAGAAGGCACTGTAGAAACATTTATGACGTGAGCTTGTCAATCTGAATGTGGATAGACACAAGCTTAGCCCCGGCCAGCAGCTTGGGAGGAACTGTCAAGAAGGTCAGCTCCTGCACGTCGACGTCACCGGGATCCTTGCTGCTTGTCACCTCCATTTCCACCTTGATGGCGTCGGTCGTGCCTTTGGGCCCCCCCGGCGGGCCGTTCGCCCATAGCTTGGCCAAGTAGTGCGGAAGTGGGGACGCCCCCGCTCTGATGCAGACGACCGACACGGCGATAGGCGCGCCGATGTCGAGCACACCGCCGACCAAGAAAAACGCGCGGCGGTCCTCCTCCGCGAACAGCAAGAGCCGTGGCTCCGACAGTGGCACTTGCAGCTGGAGCACCTTGCCGTACTGGATCATGTGCATGGGCATGGGATGCGCGGTGCTGATGTGGTGGTAGAGCGCCGGCGGCGGGCATTCGTAGCCGCACACGGGCACGGGGCATTTGCAGGGCGCGAGCGGACACACGCTCTGGTGATCGGCGAGCTTGTGGTAAGTGACGTAGAGCCCACAGCCTTCTTGCGGGCACTCCACCCTGACCGACGAAAGGACGGAGTCCACCGCCGTGTTCCGCACGTCGAAGCCACCGCCGCGCTCGCACTTCTGGCACTGCCGCTGGTTCCCGGGGCGCTCGACACGGCAGTCTGCGCAGGCCAGGTGCCCTCCGTTGCACTGCAGAAATCAATCAAACAACACATCAATCAATAAACCTGCACCTTGCTCAATCAGTTGAATGAACAAGGTGTATTCGAACCTCATACACTGGAGGCGTCAAGGGGCGGAGGCACAAGGGGCAGTGGAGCACGGTGAGGTCCATCGAGACATTAGAAAGCTCCATCGTCAGGTCCTGTTCGGTCTGCATGATCTCGCCGTACTCGTGCACAACCATCTCTCGACTTGGGCCGGGGTATTACAAAGCTTTACCGTCATATATTTTATAGTACTACTTCAAGGTGCATTAAATCAACACATGCAAGTAGTATCAAAAGAAGAGTCACGGCATGCATGCATGCGATGTAATTAATGCATCAAGAACGCATAAATTATTGAAATACTCCCTCCTTTCCGGTTTATACGGCTTATCTCAAAATTTCAGTTTTTCCATTTTATAAGGCTCAATTTGGTTGTTCCCCATCACATGTTCAGATTCCAAGGTGCATTAAATCATTGCATGCAAGTATTAAGAGAAAATTGACCAATGCATGTAATTTATGCATGCATGCATTGCAATTAATGCATTGATAAACTTACGTTTTTGAGAAAAACAAGACCACTAATTGGGTGCTTTTGCAAACTACAAAAAATATTCCACCACTCACCATCTACAGTACCTTGGTTGGTGAGATTTTTGAATTGAGCCTTATATACCGGAAAGGAGGGAGTATATCGACTATAGTGCTTTGATGTGTCGCATCAACTCGTACATCAACGAGAAGTTTGATTATTCTCTTCCTCGCGGACTTAACTGCACCTGTCTTTGGCTGTATGACAGGTTGGCCACACACCTGTCTTGCCCACCTGTCATACACGCAAAGGCAGGAGCGTCCCTCCCCCGCCCATGAGCGTGGTGGCTGGTAGGACTAGGAGAAGCTTTCGCTACATGCTCTACCTCCCGCACGCGGTGGACATGCAGCAGTTCAATCGGTGTCAGATGGCCAGAAGCGTACAGTAGTACTCCTCCAAAGGCAGTAGTACTCCATCATTGTTCGACTTCGAAGAGGCGAAGAGCCAAGCGCAGCCCGAGCAGCTCGTGTGGCAGTTTCATGTGTAGAAGTAGTCTAGGATAGCGTGTACCGTGCACTGTAAGCTTAAAATCGTTGGGGTCGGCTCCATGCTATGTGGCCGTCTTGAAGTTTAGAAAAAATTAAAATAGTCTTACGGCCCTACTGTCACCACGGTGATTGTAGTTTGCACGCTCATCTGGTCAAGACAGGAAATATATTTTAATTTGTTTTTTTTTCAAAAAGCGGGACTCCCGGCCTCTGCATCGAGCGATGCATACGGCCACATATATTTTAATTTGTGGTGGGTAAATGTTAGAGGTTGCAGCAAATATATTGTACCTTTGCGGGTCTTTTCAGCCAAGTTTAGAGGCAAGCATGTGGGGCCAGTGCTATGATGTGTCGCGTCAACTCGTACAACGAGGAGAAGCTTGATTTTACTACACGCCTTCTCCCTCGCCCATGCGCGCGGTTGCTCCCAAACGAGGACAGGCTTTTGCTTAGTAGTACTTCTACAACAAGCTATCCTTCCCGCTCGCGGTGGACGGACATGCAACAGTGGATTCGACACTGTAGAAGCAGTAGTAGTAACATCATTGTTCGTCTTCTCGAAGAGGCGAAGAGCCAAGCGCAAACTGAACGTTGCAGTTGCGAACATTGGAGCACGCATATAGCCAGGCTCTTGCATGAGACAAAATTGCTATGTGAGCCCACTATTGTACTAGTACGTACAACTACTTGCTAGTATAGCCGTGTAAACCAGAAAGGAGTATTTGCCCTTCTAGAGATTTCAACAAGTGACTAGACTACACCGAGACGGAGTACATATGGAGCAAAATGAGTGAATCTGCACCGTAAATAAATACGTACTAGTTCTATCGTTTTCCTCTCAGAGGTGCACAATATTGAGTATACTGACTAGTCTCTTTTTGACATGCATTTACGTTTTTTTTGACACAGTACAGACGCAAGCGCTCATATACACGCGCATACACTCACCCCTATGAACGCACACACGCACGACACTATCATCTTGAAATTCTGAAGTCACGATAGGCACCTCATCGTCGACGGGTCCATAGGTGCTTGAATGCCAAGGAGGAAGAGGGTAGCGGTTCCCGAGACGTTGAGCGGTCAATGATGCATCCTCAATTACATGCAGAGGGAATTAATTGGAGAAGCAGAATAGAGCCAGCACGATGTGAATGCAACAGAGTTTGGACTCTCATATAATAAAGGCGCCCCACCACTCCAATCCATCTACTCCCAAGTCTCTGCGCAACACTGCTCACTCCAATCCAAGACCAAGTGACCAGAAGCCACAAGCACCTATGGAGGCGATGGACGCGAGCGGCAGTCGGTTGTGCCAAATCATCCAAGGCGTCGGCCTGCGGCCCCGCACCGCGCAGCGTTTCCAGACGGTGCTGGCGACCGCAGGCATCGTAGCCCTCACCGACGTCGGCTTCGCCTCTCGCATGGACGACATGATGGTCAACTCCATCGGCAAGTTCACCGCCGTCAAGAAGCGCGCAGACGACCTTGCCCGTCTGCTCTAGCCCGCGCCCAGGCTCCTCATTGCCTGCCACCCTCATCGGCCTACATGGTGACGAACTCTTTCAAGCCCTGGTGGCCCTGCAGGTACCGGAGGTCGCGACGAAGAATGTGCAGCTCGAGGCCGCGCTCGCCGCGCAGCGCCTCGCCATGCAAGAAACCGTCGACCTGCACGTCCACGTCTACGAGGAAATCGTCTATATAGGCCACTACAAGGCAAGCGAGGACAGAAAGACGTTGGCCTTCTTCCAGCGGCTGGAATCTTTGGACGCCATTGTTCAGAAGCACATCGACCTGGCCATGAAAGCCGCTACTACTTAGGCGCCGTTCGGTGGGCCGGCGCCCTGAGTCGAGGAGGTGGACGTGGTCGATGGATGCATCTCTTCTTCTTGCCTCCTGTAAGCAGCACTGCATCGCCTCCTGGCCTTAATGTTTTATTAGTATAGTACTTTCTCCATTCCCAAATATAAGTCTTTCTAAAGATTCCAGCAAGTGACTACTACATACGGAGGAAAATGAGTGAATCTACACTCTAAACTATGTCTACATACATCTGTATGCTGTATTCCATTGGAACTAGTATCTAAAAAGGCTTATATTTATGAACGGAGGAGTATATGGCATTTTATTCATTAAATAACGTTTTCACTTTGTGAGGTGGGGCTGCAGTTGAGCAAACCCACCCGCCCACCCAAGCGTCGGCCGAGTTTAGAATTAGAAGAGAGAAACCAGGGATCAGAGCTAGCTGTATCAAGGACGCTGTTGTAAGATGGGACTCGGGTTGATAGAATAGGATCTTGAGCACTCGTGCCTCTTTTTTTTGAGGAAAAAATTAGTCGTATGTCTAGTATCACTAGTTGGGTGCGTGCGACCTATAGCTGTCATCACTTTAGGTCTCCTTTTCGAACCGCGGCTACGCTTGACAGTACACATTTTTCACGCATTTATCCTCCTATATGTACTCCTAGGCTATTTCCATGTGCTCCCATTCGCCAACATGTGGGACACAGAGCATCTGGGTCGTAGTGCATGCACGACTCGGAGCATATGCCGGGGTACTTTACATTTCAGACCTCACGAATTACATGCAAACCCCATGAGAAGAATAAATAAGCGAATGAGTTACTACATGAATCCGGATTATTTTCATGGAAACCGAGCACATTCATTAAATTTTGGACATAACACGTTTATAAAAATGACCGGACCTAAACCAGTCTAAGGGCCTCTTTGATTTTCCCATAAAAAAGGGCCTCTTTGATTCACTAGATACTGAAAACACAGGAATGGGGAAAGTATGATGGCGATGAACCGAGACGAGGAGAACTCTAACTCAGTTAGAGGTTAGAGTTAGATTCTAACCCTGAACTAACTCTAAACCAAAGAGGTGTATGGATGGCAGGGTTAGTGTCGGTGTCAAAACCGGCGGATCTCGAGTAGGGGGTCCTGAACTGTGCGTCTAGGCGGATGGTAACAGGAGACAAGGGACACGATGTTTTTACCCAGGTTCGGGCCCTCTCGATGGAGGTAAAACCCTACTCCTGCTTGATTAATATTGATGCTATGGGTAGTACAAGAGTAGATCTACCACGAGATCAGAGAGGCTAAACCCTAGAAGCTAGCCTATGGTATGATTGCCATTCGTCCTACGGACTAAAACCATCCGGTTTATATAGAGATCGGAGAGGGCTAGGGTTACACAGAGTCGGTTACAATGGGAGGAGATCTACATATCCGTATCGCCAAGCTTGCCTTCCACGCCAAGGAAAGTCTCATCCGGACATGGGACGAAGTCTTCAATCTTGTATCTTCATAGTCCAGGAGTCCGGCCAAAGGCTATAGTCGAGCCATCCGGACACCCCCTAATCCAGGACTCCCTCAGTAGCCCCTGAACCAGGCTTCAATGACAACGAGTCTGGCGTGCAGATTGTCTTCGGCATTGCAAGGCGGGTTCCTCCTCCGAATACTTCATAGAAGATTTTGAACACAAGGATAGTGTCCGGCTCTGCAAAATAATCTCCACTTACCACCGTAGATAGAATAATATTTACACAAATCCAATCTCGACGTATTTAGCGTGACATCACCTACGGCCAAGCCTTTATTCGAATCATTTTCTTGTACCACCTCGGCGCCCTTTTAGCGAGGCGGTTTCCTTGGCAACGCGATCTTGTCGAAGCAGAGATCGTGTCCCCTTATTCCGGGATTCTCATCAATACGGGCGTGGGTAACCCAACCATGCCATTAATTATCACGCTTGGGAGATAAGCGAGTTTTACCAGGCTGGTGGGGGCACATAGTTTCGTCCGCCCATATAAGGGGATAAGGATCCACCTTTTCCATCTATGCCTTCTTCCTCCTTTGCTTATCCATTTTCGTGCACTCGAGCTCCAGCGCCCAAGTCCGCACATCCCACCTCTACCTTCTCCAGCCATGTCCGGAGCGGGAAGCAAGTGGATGGTCTCCTCCATCATGGAGGGACACATCAAGAAGCTGAGGGAGGCCGGATACTTGTCTAACGACATCACGCACCGGCTCCCAGACAAGGGGCAGCTCATCCCCAGCCCCAGGCCCCATGAGAGGGTGGTGTTCCTCACCCATTTCCTCCGCGGACTAGGTTTCCCACTTCACTCGTTTGTCCGGGGGCTCATGTTCTACTACGGCCTGTATTTCCGCGATCTGGCCCCGAACTTCGTCCTCAACATCTCGGCGTTTATTGTCGTGTGCGAGGCTTTCCTCCGCATCAAGCCCCACTTCGGCTTATGGCTGACGACCTTCAATGGCAAGCCGAAGGTAGTGGGCGGCCAGCAAGCGGAGTGCGGAGGCGCCATGGTGGGCAAGATGCCCAACGTTACATGGCTCGAGGGCTCCTTCATGGAGACCATAAAGGGGTGGCAATTGGGGTGGTTCTACATCACCGAGCCGCGTGACCCTGAATGGGCAGCGGCCCCCGAATTCCGATCTGGCTTCCCTACACGGCTCACCTCCTGGAAAGAGACGGGCTTGTCGTGGGGTAATTCGGAGGAGCTGTCCGGACTCCAAACATGCGTCCAAAACCTGGTGAGCAAGAAGCTCAAACTCGTCAACGTAGTCCAGGTCATGCTCATCCGCCGGATCCTCCCGTGCCAACAACGAGCTTTCAGCTTGTGGGAGTTTGATCCGGCACAGCACCAAACCCCGAAAGGTGTTCTTGACACTACGTACAAAGATGCCCGGAAGGTCTTGTTCAAGGGCGCCGAGGCTCCCGCATCCGCTACCGAAGATCGCGGATTCAAGGCGCAGCATCAAGCCAACGCAGTAAGCTATTTTGCCCTTTACGGGACACTTGTTTTTCATAGTTTGACTCTATGCGGGATCTAAACTCCCTTACCTTTGACAGGATTGGCAGAGGACGCCCAGATTAATTTGTCCGGCTCCCTTGCCGAAGACCCAGCGGACGCCCGGCAGCGGGGGCTCTTGGTTCCGGCACCTTACGTTGTGCCGGAGAAGAAGGCCAAGAAGAAGGCCACGGGAACTCGAAGGAGTTCCCGGCGCCAGGTGGTGTCGGACTCATCGTCCGATAACTCCGTGGCGGACTCCTCCCGTGAAGACGAGGAGGAGGAAAGAGAGGCCTCTCCCCCAGCGGGGACAGAGAAGAAAAGGAAGGCCGCCCCAACTGGGGGGCCGGAGGGTCCAAGAAGGGAAGGACCCTCCCTCCGGACTAATCCACCAACGCCGACGACGGCGAAGAAGAGTGGCCACCAAGGGCCAAGCCCCTGGCGAAATCGTAAGTATCCGGATACCAGAGTAATTCATGGCGCTCCTTCATTGCACAGTACCTTCTGACGCTGAATATAATCATGCAGTCCGCCCAAGGCCGGGCTCGACGCTTCAACGAGTGGCTCCCTGGGTTCGTCGGATGTGAATAGCACTTCACTTCCGGCCGCCTCCTCTCCTCCTCATGCGGATGATGCCGAGGTGGAGTTCCAAAAGGGTCCAAGCCAGGAGGGTGATCTGGGCGCCGCAAAGGCGACCTCCGGACTCGGCGCAAAGGGGATAAAACCCGAAGGGCTCTAAGTCTGCCTGGGCGGACACCGCCGGAACCTTCAACGGTTCCGGCATCCGGCAGGCGGCCCCCTACTAAGAAGGGCAAGCCTATGACGCCAGTGACCTCCGTCCAACCGGAGGCACCGGATAATCTGCTGGAGGTGCTTAACGACGCCTCCATCGGCGAGGAGCACCGCATTATTATGAGTGTGGTGATCCAGAAGGTTTAGTCTGCCAAGAGCGGGCTGACTGAAGCCTGTGCCAGCCTTATAACAGGCTTTGAGGTATGTATTTAAGATATGTAAAAATATTACCGCATAGGCGAAGCCCTGATGCTTAGTTTGGTGTTCGGAAAGAAAAGCCGAGCCGAGGATCAAAAGATATCTGTGAGAGTCTAACATAAGTATGTAAATATGGGAATGCAGGCTGTGCTGCTGACCTCTGCCGCACTGACTGCGGAGGTTAATGCATTGAAGCACAGCCTCGAGCGGTCCGAGAACAAGCTCGGCCTTGCCAAGAAGCATCTCGAGGACAAGGAAGGTAAGTAATACCTTATGTAAGTATATAAAAAAGATGTGGTTGCAAAAAATGACAGGACCAACGTGAGTATTACAGGGGCCACAACCCAGGTGGCGACCCTAAAGGAAGCGCTGTCCAAGGCCGAAGAAAATGCGGCCGTGGAGCGTACCCAGTGAGAAAAGCAGGAGGCGCGGGTGGCAGAGGTGCAGCAAGAGCTCCAGACTCTCTAGAAAAAACACGAGAGTTTGGAGCTTGACTCAAAGAATCGAGTGTCCGAGCTCGCCTCGGCGCTTGAGGGCGCCAAATCTGCCAAGGCCGAAGCCCAAAAAGCCCTCTAGGAAATTGAGGCGATGAAGAAGATAGCGGTGGGTAAGGCATTCTTTATGCAAAGCAAGCATGTGAAAGTGAATTACTTGTTACTTACCCGAGTCCGAAGCTCTCCAGGAGCATTCGCAGATCTTCCCCGGAGTGTGTTCGACGCTGCCGCATTCTCTCGAGCGAAGATGGGAGCTCGACGGAGAAGGTGTTACGGTCTCGATATCGAGGCGGACACCAGTTGCCCTTGAGCGACCAGTGAAGCAGCTGGTCGAGCTCCATAAGGTGGCCGAACAGGCCATGAAGGGTCTCGTAGTCCAGTTGTGGCGCTGGGAAGCCATGCACAGGAGCTACCGGGCTGGTAAGGCGGCTGGTGGATGCCTGTCCAAGGCTTTAAGTCATCAAGCGCTCCGTATGCATCGAAGGTGCTCAGAGGCCCTTTGCCCGTGCTAAAGTGCACTGGGGCAAGATGGACGCTGAGAAGCTTGTGACGAACGGACCACCGCCGGGCAAGGAGCATCGCAAACCCGAGATGTATTATGAGGGCGTCCTGAAGGGTGCCCGCCGTATAGCGGATGAGTGCTCCAAAGATGTAATTTTTGAGTAAACTCGCATTTGTGATCCTGTACGCTGAAAACTTGTTCATATGCGCTAAGCAACCCTTTTGAATTTAAAATGTTACCTTTTGTGCGGCCGTTTATTAAATTTGAGAAATGGCGAGTCATTAAACCGCCCCCATGCCACGAGTCTTTGGGGTGTTCGGGATAAACTTGAGCGCTCTTTTTCCCATTATTGGGTCCATCGAGGGAGGCGCTCAACACAACGAACAAGGCAATCAGACTATAATGCTTGAATACTCTCACTTAGCCGTAGAATTCTATAATTTTAAATTTCGGCGAAGCCCCTAGTATTCGGAAGACCGAGTTTGGGGCGCTATCCACGCCTAGGCCGTACAAAGCCGACTCCTCGCTCTAAGCGGCATAAGTCTTTAGGGACTCGAAAACCTCTCGAACAGCGACCAGCTCTCGCCCTATCATGACGGTCAGTTTTAGCTTTCTCCACTGAGGTGCTTAGCCCAGCTCAACCGAGGCACAATCGCAGTGGTTCTCCTGGTGCTACCTTAGCCGATATAACGGAACGTAAGGTACCAAAACATGGGAGCCGGGCAAACCCAACTATTGACCCAAGACATGATTCGGAGCCGATGCATATAATGCTATAAGTTCGGGTGCCGCACTCATGAGAGTGTTCAGACTTCTCACACCATATTCAGAATACGTAAGCCCCTGGTGTATTGGCCGTACCAAAGTGTACGGTTGCATAATGTCATAACTGAACATATTTTTATATAAAAAAAGGAATGCAATAATAGACAAAAGGTATGTATTGTTTATTCGAAAAGTCTGCGGTAAAAGCAGAACGATACAAATAGTGTGATAAGCAAGAGATGGGACTATTTGACATGTCCCCCTCGAGGCGAAGCTGCGGGATGATA
Organism: Aegilops bicornis; assembly: GCA_021605145.1. Lineage (NCBI taxonomy): Eukaryota > Viridiplantae > Streptophyta > Magnoliopsida > Poales > Poaceae > Aegilops > Aegilops bicornis. Next base: position 154,234,366 of record CM038675.1, read on the forward strand.
TGTGAAACAAGTATACCTGCTCGTTATAGAGACCACTGGACACTCGGCGTAGCTACGCCTCCCTGGCTGTTGCATCGTGTGTTCGGCGATTGTACTGCCGGACCGGCCTTCCGGAAAGTGGAGTCCTGAAAGTAAGAAAAAAAGAATGACAAAATCGGGAGCCCCGAGTGCGGTTCAGCCGCATTTTGGGCATGTCGTGGTCGTGCCCCTCCCCCTATGCCCATGGTATTTCCAGAGCGTAGTTATGTACGCGTAGTACTGGTTTCGCAGTTTCGCGAGGGCTGGGGTTGGGGCCGCATTACTCTGGCGATGCTCGGAACGTGCCAGGCGGTCTTGTTGTAGGTTACCCCGGGCGCGCTTGACGGTGTCCGGACGTTTAACGGCCGGACTGGAGAATTGCCTTGAGAGGCTGCTTTGTACTTCAACCGCGAGGGCGGCCGTACGCTCCTCCTTTCGGAGAGAGCGTTCGGTGTTTCCATTGACCATAATGACTCCTCGAGGGCCTGGCATCTTGAGCTTGAGGTATGCGTAGTGCGACACCGCATTGAACTTTGCAAATGCGGTTTGTCCGGCAAAGGCGTGACAGCCATGCGGGAACGTGACTATGTCGAAGATTAACTCCTCGCTTGAAATTATCCGGGATCCGAAGACCACCTCAAGTGTAATCGAGCACATGCAGTTGGCCTCTACACCTGGTATGACGCCTTTAAAGGTCGTCTTTTGGGTTTAATCCTTGAGGGATCTATGCCCATTTTTCGCACTGTATCCTGATAAAGCAGGTTCAGGCTGCTGCCGCCGTCCATAAGGACTCTAGTGAGGTGAAATCCATCAATGATTGGGTCTAGAACCAATGCGGCGAATCCGCCATGGCGGATGCTAGTGGGGTGGTCCCTTCGATCAAAAGTGATCGGGCAGGAGGACCATGGGTTGAACTTTGGGGCGACTGGCTCCAACGCATATACAGCCCCTTCCGCTCCCTTTTGGGTATGTGAGTTGCGTATATCATGTTCACCGTCCGCACTTGTGGGGGGAAGCCCTTCTGTCCCCTATTGTTCGGTGGCCGGGGCTCCTCCTCGTCATCGCTATGCAGCCCCTTGTCATTGTTTTCAGCGTTTAACTTGCCTGCCTGCTTGAACACCCAACAATCCCTGTTGGTGTGGTTGGCTGGTTTTTCGGGGGTGCCGTGTATCTGGCACGAGCGATCGAGTATTCGGTCCAAATTGGACGGGCCCGGAGTATTTCTTTTGAATGGCTTTTTCCGCTGACCGGGTTTAGAGCCTCTGAATCCGGCATTAACTGTCGTATCCTCAGCATTGTCGCCGTTAATGCGGCGCTTTTGCTTGTTGCGACGCGACCTGCCAATGCTGTCCTTGGTATCCGAATTACCAGGGCTCTTGGTCATGTTATTACTACGAGCTAGCCAGCTGTCTTCTCCCGCGCAAAAGCGGGTCATGAGTGTTGTGAGGGCTGCCATGGATTTGGCTTTTCTGTCCTAGGTGCCGGGCAAGCCACTCGTCGCGGATGTTATGCTTGAAGGCTGCAAGGGCCTCTGCGTCCGGACAGTCGACTATTTGATTTTTCTTGGTTAGGAACCGTGTCCAGAATTGTCTGGCCGATTCCTCTGGCTGCTGAGTTATGTGGCTTAGGTCATCGGTGTCTAGTGGTCGCACATAGGTGCCCTGGAAGTTGTCGAGGAATGCGGCTTCCAGGTCCTCCCAACAACCAATTGATTCTGCTGGCAAGCTGTTAAGCCAATGCCGAGCTGGTCCTTTAAGCTTGAGTGGGAGGTATTTGATGGCGTGTAGATCATCGCCGTGGGCCGTGTGGATATGAAGGAGATAATCCTTGATCCATACCGCCGGATCTGTTGTGCCATCGTATGATTCGATGTTCTGAGTTTGAAACCCTCGGGGATTTGATGATCCATTACTTCATCTGTGAAGCATAGTGTGTGTGCGGCGCCTCTGTATTGGGCTATATCACGACGTAGCTCAAATGAGCTTTGTCTACTGTGTTCGGGGCGGCCAGATTTACCATATCCGGCATGACAGTTATTGTCGTGGTTTTGTCACGACAGATGTCCTCATGAAAGGACTTAGTCGTGGAGCCATCGCTACGGGTTAGCTTAAAGGGGTTAAAGCGGACACAAGGACACAAGAGAGTTTATACTAGTTCGGCCCCTTCAATGAAGGTAAAAGCCTACGTCTAGTTGTGATGGAATTGATGGGGGTTCGATGACTAGGGAGCAAACAAGCTTCGCCTAAGTCTCGAGTTGTTGTTTGTTGTCCTTGAACTGCCTCCGGGTCGTCCCCTTATATACATGGGTGGCGCCCGTCGGTTCACGGAGTCCCGACGCCGGTTCATAGATGTATTCGGCTCGGTCTCTGCTATTCCTAACTTACAATACAAGTTACATACTGACGCCGGTTTACGGCTACAGGCTTTAAACCGGCTATGGGCCTTAAGCCCTCATCTACCTACTTGGCCTTTAACATACTGAACTACTGATGAAGCTAACCCGGCCTGTCCTGGCCTGTTTACGCCCAGTGGTAATATCCCCAACATTAGGCCCCAGATTGATTTGAACAGGTTCATGTCAATCCTCAACAAAAAAATTCATCTTCAGCATCTTTGTGTAATTGGGTGAACCACCATGACGTCATCTTCTCTGGTCGTCGTAAACCAACGTGACGTCACCTGTTTTAAAGTTATCCACAATACCTTTTTTTGTTTAATAGATCTGCGACGATCGAAGCGACAACTCCGTTTCCAAACTCACGGCCCCTTGATTTTCGCGCCTGACACATGTCCCTTGCTTTATAAATAAGACTGAAGGGTCATTTCTTTTTTTTCCTTCGTGCCCCTCTGCTTCGTCTTCCTCGCGCCGCCCAGCTTCGGAGCTCCGCCGCCGCCGTCAACTTCTGCACCAACCTTGGCCGTTGCATCACCCTGAGTATACAGAGCATCGCGGCGGTCTTCCGTTTCTTCCTCAGCTCTGGTAAGTCTTCTATCTTTTCACCATAGATCTGTTCTAGGGTTTCCATGTTCTTCAGTGTTCATCGCTTGCTTCTTGCTCATATGATAACTTTTAGTCAAGTCTGTGAATCCTTGTTCTGCGTAGCAGTAGTCTTTTAGCATCCGTTGTCACTTGTGCATCTCAAGGCCATAGATCTCCCTGCATCCTTGCTCATTGATTTGGTACCGCTCCATTTTGGACCTTGAATATTTATTTCTTTTCTGAATATGCTCCAGATCCAAAACTGTGAAATACTTTTGTGAAACCTGTTTTCGCACATCCACTCTTGATTCATCAATGTTTCAGACTAGGCAGTTTAACTTTGTAGAAAAATTGAAAACTCGGCATATACCATTAGTCCCCTTGTTGAACCGCCGGGATTTCCCAGCTATGTATTTCCACCTTGCAGAACCCTGGTTTATAAGTAACTTCTTCCGGTTTAACAATGAATGTATCAATATATAGCCATCCAACATATTCTTGAGCCGGTATAACTGCTTTGCAGATTGCACCATGGCCAAGCAAGTGTACGAGTGTAACTGGGTCCCTTCTCAAGGCATTGAAACTCAAGCTGGATAACTTAGTCAAGACCGGCGCTTTAGGGAAAAAAAGACGTCATTCATCGGAGGGTCCACGCCCGGAGAGTCCTCGAGAACCCAAGGATGGAGAGGTTGTTGTTTTTGCTGACCATTTAGCCCGGGGCTTCAGTCCGCCCGGTTCAAAGTTTTATCGGGATGTCTTGGCCAACTTCCAACTGCGTCCACAAGATATTGGCCCCAACTCTGTAACCAACATCTATCACTTTCAAGTTCTCCGTGAGGTATTCTTTCAAGAGGAGCCCACAGTTGAATTATTCAGAGATTTCTTCCATCTAAACCGCCGCACCGAATTTTCTGACGGTCCCAACACCGAGTTGGGTGGTGTGGCGATTCAAAAGCAGAAAGAGGTCACTTACCCTCACGCCAAACTGCACAGCCATCCCAAAGAGTGGAATTCAACATGGTTTTATCAAGCAAAGATACCTCTCCTGATGGAGAAAATCCTTTACCGGGTTACCGTCCGGAGCGGCTAAGTAACACACATCCCCTCCCTCACAGACTGACTGCTAAGGAAAGAAGCAAATATGCCCCACAACTATCCAAGCTCCGGGCCTTCATGGCCAACGGGTTGAGAGGAGTTAACCTTGCTCGCTGCTGGATATCTTGGAGTATACTGCCCTTAAGCCTGCGCTCCGGTTTGATGTGCAAATACACAGAAGATGTGAAAGACCCTCTACGGCATATTGAGATCCAGCTGACAGACGATGAAGTTACTGAGGCTGTTAAGAGGATGTTTAACGAACTGGAAACTACTTGCGCCCAAACCGGCCTGCCTCCCTTTTCTGCCGTTAACAAACCGCCGGGCGTAAGACTCATATCTTATGCGTTTATAAAATCTGACTATGTTTAAGTACTCTTTGTTGATATTAACATCTTTCAAACAGGGTCATGATCCATTTTGGAGCAAGAAGCCTCCACAAGAGAAACCGGAGAAAATAACCCGGCCCAAGACCAGAGTTGTGAAGAAACCAGCCAATAGAAAGAAAACCACTGCCTCCTCCGATCCACCAGCTGACGATGATGTGGGTAATCCGGATCTTGAGGTATAACTTGACTCACTTGGTTTATTTTTCACACACCTTATTGATAATGATTATTGCCAGGATGAAGCTGAAGTCAGTCATGCTGATGTTGTAGAGGTAATCGCTCTTTCTTCCGATTCAAACCCTTTACCTTCAAGAAAATCTGTCGGGCAAACCGGAAAGTTAAATTTTCTCATCCTCTTGCTTATTTGGACCGAAACTTTCTTATGAAGACACAACAACATAAAGCTCGTCGCGCAACTCGGCACAGCGGCCAGGTAGTTACCTCCGTCGGTTTACCGAACAGTCCGGTTCGGAAACGCCGTTCAGAGGTCTCTAACTGTTTCGTCAATGCTTATCCTAAAGCGGGTTGCGTTCGTCAACCTCTTAATCCATCTGACTCCGATTATCAGGTGACTTCTCATACTTCCTCCGGCGAGTCTTCAGCCACCCAACTCCCACCACTCAAGACAGTGCTTGGGTGAGCCATATTCTTGATAATGCTATTTGATATATCACTTTCAATGTTTACTGGACTGATCCATCTTTTTCCTTTCAGGGCCAAGCCTAGGCCAAGCAAGAAAGCTCATGTGGACAAAGCGGCAGTAGAAGACGACGCTCCTGAACCGACCAAAATACCAAATCCCGAAGAGCACATCCAGGATGATATGCTGAACAACCCACCATTGCAAGATCATGATGTTACTATTGAAGAGGCACATGTTGATGCCACAGGCCCTTCAAATCAACCCACGAGTCCTGCTCAAACTGACAAAACAGCGAGTCCACCAAAGCATACGGATAAACCGGCGACCCCAGTGCGAACCAGCGAAGCCAAGCATGATGATATTGTTATTACTGGTTTTGGCCATTCCGAGCCAGGTAATCCTGTCGCCTTGTCCAAACACACTGCAAAGGATGAATTTACTGCGTTTGGTAAAGGCAAATGGAATGCCGATTTGGCTACTTATGCCGCTTTGAATCCCCAAGATCTTCATTTCAGTTATTTGTATCGGTTATATACCGGCCGTGATTATGAAGCCGGTCTGGTAAATATGATGAAGGACAAATATGAGGTAAATTCCATATGACTTTCTGCTTGTATATTTCAATCTGTCGACTCTAATAGCCCCCAAGTGACGGTTTTAAGATGTGAACTTAAACCGGGACTTTAATATAATCTGAGCAAAGCTGTACTTTTGGGAAAGTAGCCCCCAAGGGCAGGTTCAACCTAATGTAGTTAAACCGGACTTTTATACCATAGGAAATCGGTATCCCTCAAGGATGAGCAAATAGGCATTAGCCCCCAAGTGCCAAACTGAATACTTGTAGTGAGCTTGGGACTTTATATAGAAATTGTAGGATGAAAAGCAAATATGCATTAGCCCCCAAGTACCAAGAGCATAACTTGTTACGGGTTTGGTACTTCAACTCTGCTCCTTAATCTTTATCAAATGATTATCTGTATGTAGGCTGATCTGAGCAAGAAAGAAAATCAAATCATTGATCTTCAAGAAAACCTGAAATCCCAGCAAGCTGAAACCTCCAAAGCAAAGAATGAATTAACCAGCGCTTTAAGCGTCATGGAAAAGCTTAAAGAGGGTTTCAACAAGGAGCGGGCGGATTGGGCTACTGAAAAAGCCGCTTTAACTCAACGGGCAGAGAATGCTGAGCCTGCCCTCAAACCGGTGGTGGATGAACTGACCAGTGTGAAGCGTCAAGTGCATGCCATGACCGCCGATGTCTTTGGTAAGCCTTTTTGATTTCTGACATAATGAGGCCTTCTCATGTAATTGCCAGTTTATTAACCCTTTGAATGATACAGGGACACGTATTGGCCACTTGGGATCAGATGTGCGGAAGAAATTGAAAGCTTCTTATACATTGATAGAGTAACTCTATACTGGTGCGCAGCGGATCATCATCACCGCTTCTCATTACAACCCGGCACCGACTTTGATCCAGGACACCATTAAAAGGTTGTCAATGCTTCCTGTCCGGGTTGAAGAGCTAAAGAAATCTGCTGCTAGAACCGGTGCCATAAACGCCTTAATCCGGGCCAAAGCGTGGGTGCCGGATTTTGATCCTGTTGAAGCGGCCCAGGGCTTCCCAAGCTTGAAGGAAGACGGAACAGAATTCAGCGAAGAGGATCTTCGAGCTATAAACCGGGAAGTATGCCCTTTGGCTTCTCAATAGGCTGAAGAGGCAAATCTGTCTCACTATCAAGCCCAATATGATGGCGAAAATAAACAAGTGCCTGCACCGATTCCTGAAGCGGAGAACCTTATACCTCCAATTCGTAAGCATACTTACGCTCCTGATATTGAACCGTCGTTGCTGATCAATGATGAAGCTGTATTCCAAGCATTAATGGGAATCATTGGACAAGCTGATTGATTTCGACCCATTTGGGTAGGGAATCGAAGTTGAGCGGTAGCGAGGATGACCCGCATAACCATCGGGCCAAAATTTGGCGACCAAGCATGAACCGGAGGCCGGTTTACATTACTGCTTCCTTATGTTATGCAGAAAAACAATTATCTTATCTGGGCACCGTGTTGCCTTGTAATAGACTAGCTGCCACACTTTTGTTGATATGCCTTCGTGCATATTTATTACAACTCATGCTTCCGTTGAATCACCAATGCTAAAGCTGTTATGCAGCAGCAAAAAAGCTTAAAACGCCATTGTGGTTGTATAACGGATGGGTCATCATATCTATGTATGTGAAATCAAAGATAATACCTTAGATTTAAACATATGATAAAATATGGGAATGTATGATACCTGCCATCGTAGGGCATGAAGTTGGTTGTGCCAATCTTGAAGCGGAGTTGTAAGAAACCCGCTCTGCTGAAGGAGAAAACAACTCCTGTGTATATAGGGTCGGTTTATTAGGTAAACTATTCCGGGTTATGATGAACACCAGTGTTACTCCGTAATAGGATGTTTATCAAAAATCAAACCGGGCAAAATGTCTCCGGATGAAAAACCAAACCGTTTTCCGTGAACTGACAGTCGAATCGGTTTAATAATTGTTGGTTTAAGAACACAACAAGAGAAATATGCAAAAAGAGAAACGAATTTCAAGCAAAGGCAAAGACAAAATCTTTTTGCGAAAAGAGGCCGTTTGAGCCGATCAAGTGGCATTACCATGATCGGACACGACCAAGTCCCCGATAGGCGTAGCTATGGTTCATGTCAGCCAGGTCCCCAAATGATGCAGTGGCATTACGCCGATCAAGAGGTGTAGCGATGGTTCGAGTTCGACCAAAGCCCCCAAGTGATTCTGTGGCCTTAGGCCGATCAAGAGGCATGATCGGGTTCGAGGCGTGACCAAGTCCCCAAGTGATTCCGTGGCTTTTCGCCTATCAAAAGGTGTTGCATTGGTTCGGACACGACCAAGCCCCAAGTGACATGATATAAAGCTTTGTTAATAATCTAACTCAAGGGGTAAACAGGAGACCGCTTTAAGATAAAAACTCCGTGTAACCACTCATGATGTAAAAATAACAGAGACCACGCTTTAGCTAAGGCTCCGGTTTATTGTATTGATCATAATATATACATTGTCATAATATGTACATAAATAGAGCCTATGGCTCAAGTATAGTAGGGCCGAAGATGAGCTATGTTCCACGGCCTGTTGGTCTCCTCCTCTGATGTACGTGAGTCTTTATGCTCTCGAATATCAATCAGATAGTACGACCCGTTGTGCAGATTTTTGCTGACCACGAAAGGTCCCTCCCAAGGTGGGGATAGCTTGTGCATATCGATGCGGTCTTGGATGAGCCGGAGCACCAAATCTCCTTCTTGAAAGGTTCTGGTTCTAACTCGGTGACTGTGATAGCGATGAAGATCCTGCTGGTAGATCGCCAAACGGGCAGCTGCAATGTCACGCTCCTCATCCAACAGGTCCAAAGCGTCTTGCCGTGCTACCTCGTTGTCCGCTTCAACATAAGCTGCTACACAAGGTGAATAATGACGGATATCACTGAGGAGAACCGCCTCTGCTCCGTAGACCATGAAGAACGGTGTGTATCATGTCGATCTGTTGGGCGTTGTATTGATGCTCCATAATACAGATGGTAACTCCTCAACCCAACAACCCGGCGTCCGCTGTAGAGGAACCATAAGCCGGGGTTTGATGCCTCGTAAGATCTCTTGGTTAGCTCTCTCTGCTTGGCCATTGGACTGTGGGTGAGCCACTGATGAAATGTCAAGCCGGATGTGCTCATGTTCACAGAACTCCTTCATAGCACCCTTAGACAGATTGGTACCATTATCGATGGCCAATCTTGTGTGGAAAGCCAAACCAGAAAATCACCTTCTTAATGAATTGAACCGCCGTGGCTGCATCACACTTGCTGATGGGCTCCGCTTCTACCCACTTTGTAAACTTGTCAACCGCCACCAAAAGGTGGGTCTTCTTGTCCTTGGACCGTTTGAAAGGCCCAACCATATCCAGCCCCCAAGTCGCAAATGGCCAAGTAATTGGAATCATCCTCAATTCTTGAGCCGGCACATGAGCGCGTCTTGAGAACTTCTGACAGCCATCACATCACCTAACCAGGTCCTCCGCATCAGCATGAGCAGTCAACCAATAGAAACCGTGACGAAACGCCTTAGCCACCAGAGATTTTGAACCGGCGTGGTGACCACAATCTCCTTCGTGAATCTCGCACAAGATTTCACAGCCTTCCTCCGGCGACACACAACGTTGAAACGCTCCGGACACACTGCAATGATGCAACTCGCCATTGACAATAGTCATGGACTTGGATCGCCGGATTATCTGTCTGGCTAGCGTCTCATCCTCTGGTAACTCGCCCCAGTTCATGTACGCAAGATAAGGAACCGTCCAATCCGGAATGACATGCAGAGCCGCCACCAACTGAGCCTCCGGATCAGGAATAGCCAAATGCTCTTCACCAGGGAGCTTGACCGACGGATTATGCAGGACATCCAAGAAGACATTAGGCGGGACCGGTTTACGCTGAGAGCCCAGCCGGCTTAAAGCGTCCGCCGCTTCGTTCTTCCATCTGTCCACGTGATCCACCTGATATCCCTTGAAGTTGCCTGCAATGATATCCACGTCACGACGGTATGCTGCCATGAGCAGGTCCTTGGAATACCAAGTACCAGACACTTGTTGGGCCACCAGGTCCGAGTCACCGAAGCACTTAACTCGGCTGAGATTCATCTCCTTAGCCATCCGGAGACCATGGAGTAAAGCTCCGTACTTAGCTGCATTGTTAGTACAAGGGAACATTAAGCGGAGAACGTAACAGAACTTATCACCTCGTGGGGAAGTTAATACGACTCCGACCCGAGCTCTCCAATTGCCTGGACCCATCAAAATGAATAGTCCAATAGGTGTGATCCGGCTTTTCTTCAGGTGCTTGTAGTTCCGTCCAATCATTGATGAAATCCACAAGTGCTTGAGACTTGATCGCCGTCCGAGGCACATATTTCAAACCGTGCAACCCAAGCTCTATAGCCCACTTGGCAATCCGGCCAGTTGCCTCCCTGTTTTGAATTATATCTCCCAAAGGAGCAGAGCTGACCACTGTGATGGGATGTCCCTGGAAGTATTGCTTAAGCTTCCGGCTTGCCATGAAAACTCCATACACCAGCTTCTGCCAATGCGGGTACCTTTGCTTGGACTCAATAAGCACCTCGCTGATATAGTAAACCGGACGCTGAACCGGATATTCCTTGCCCGCCTCCTTGATCTCTACCACAATAGCTACGCTGACTGCACGAGCATTAGCTTCCACATATAGTAGCAATGGTTCTTTGTCAATCGGAGCAGCAAGAACGGGCGGATTGGCTAGCTGCCGCTTTATGTCCTCCAATGCTTTATCAGCGGCCGGACTCCAGACAAAGGGATCTGCTTTCTTCAGCATCTGATACAAAGGGATCACCTTCTCACCAAGACGGCTGATAAACCGGCTCAACGCGGCAATCCGGCACCAAGCTACCGGACATCGTTGATACATTTCGGTTTAGCCAGGAGGTGATAGCTGTGATCTTCTCGGATTAGCCTCAATTCCCTGTTGGACACGGAAAACCCAATAACTTGCTCGCGGTACACCAAAAACACACTTGGCGGGTTGAGCATCATCTTATATATGCAGAGGTTATCAAAGGTTTCCTTCAAGTCATCAACCAGAGTCTCCTTTTCCCTTGACTTAACCACAATATCATCCACATAGGCATGTACATTACGGCCGATCCGCTTATGAAGGCAATTTTGTACACACCGTTGATAAGTTGCATGGGCACTCTTGAGCCCAAAGGGCATAGATACATAGCAGAAGGCTCCAAAGGGAGTTATGAACGCCGTCTTCTCCTGGTCCTTAATTGCCATCTTGATCTGATGATAACCAGAATATGCATCCAGAAAACACAAACGCTCACAACCCGCCCTAGCATCAATAATCTGATCGATGCAGGGGAGGGCAAAAGGATCTGCTGGACAAGCCTTGTTAAGATCTGTGTATTCCACACACATGCGCCAGGTGCCATTTTTCTTAAGGACCAGCACCGGATTAGCCAGCCATTCAGGATGGAACACTTCAATAATAAAGCCAGCCGCTAAGAGCCTGGCCACCTCCTCTCCAATAGCTTTGCGCCTTTCTTCATTGAACCGGCGGAGAAACTGCTTCACCGGTTTGTACTTAGGATCAACATTAAGAGTGTGCTCAACGAGTTCCCTAGGTACACCTGGCATGTCAGAAGGCTTCCATGCAAAAATGTCCCGATTCTCACGGATGAACTCGATGAGCGCGCTTTCCTATTTCGGATCCAAGTTGGTACTGATACTAAACTGCTTGGACGAGTCACGGTCTGAAGTCAACAAGCTTAGTCTCAATGCCGATTTGAACTTTAGAGTTGGATCATGCTCTGTGGTTGGCTTCTTCAACGGAGTCATGTCCGCCGGATCAACATTATCCTTGTAGTACTTCAACTCTTCCCTGGCACAAACCGACTCTGCATAGGCCGCATCACCTTCTTCACACTCCAAGGCAATCTTGCGACTTCCATGAACGATTATGGTCCCCTTGTGACCCGGCATCTTGAGCTCCAGATAAATATAACAGGGCCGTGCCATAAACTTGGCATAAGCCGGCCGCCCAAATAAAGCGTCGTATGGGCTCCTGATCTTCACCACCTCAAAAATCAATGTTTCTGACCTGGAATCATGATCATCTCCAAAGGCCACCTCCAGAGCTATCTTGCCAACGGGTTATGCTGACTTACCAGGTACCACACCATGGAATACCGTATTGGACGGTTTAAGATTCTTGTCTGTTAGCCCCATACGGCAGAAGGTCTCATAGTATAAGATATTAATGCTGCTTCCTCCATCCATGAGCACCTTGGTGAACTTATAACCTCCCACGAGGTGCCACCACCAGCGCTAGCTGACCCGGATTGTCAACCCGGGGAGGGTGATCCTCTCTGCTCCATATGATTGGTTGTTCGGACCAGCGTAAATAACGAGGCACGGCCGGTTCAACAGAATTCACCGCTCGCTTGTGAAGCTTCTGGTCTCGTTTATCCAAGCTAGTGGTGAACACATGATATTGCCCGCTATTCAACTACTTTGGATTGCTCTGATAAGCCGACTGCTGCTTCTGGTTGTAACCACCCTGGCCATTCTGATTCTTTTATGTCCACCCTGATCTCCATTGAAGCCTGAACCGGCATTTCCTCCACCGTGACCCGGCCCATGGAATCCGGATCCTGAGCCACCACCTGATCCATGATCGTATCGGAAGGCATTAGAATTCTTGAACTCCTGCATAATATAACAATCCTTCCAAAGGTGGTTGGCTGGCGACTCCTTCGTCCCATATTTCGGACAGGGCTGGTTTAACAGATAGGTCAGGCGGTCCGGGTTGGGATTTGGAGCTCCACCGCGATTCGGCGGTTTACCCTTCCGTCGCTGGCCTTGTCTTGCGCGCTAGTATTAGCCACAAAGTCCATGCTTCCATCCGCTTTACGCTTGCCTCCGTTACCATGACCTGCCGTGTTATGCTGCTGCCCTTTGGAGTTGCTGCTCTTCTTTCCCTTCCCTGTCTTGTCATCATCAGACTCGGGATCCTTGGTACTATCAGAATCACCATACTTCACTAACGCAGTCATGAGGGTCCCCATATCGTTACAATGGCACTTCATACGTCCCAATTTCAACTTCAGAGGCTTAAACCGGCAGTTGCTTTCCAAGGTTATAACCATGAGTCGGCGTTGATCTGATGCGATGAGTGCAAAATTTCCGAACTTCGGCGCACTCCGCCGGTTGTTGACTCTCCTTCTTCTCGGACACGAGCCGCCAAGTCCACTATTGACATGGGCTGCTTACATGTATCCTTGAAATTCTGGATAAACCGGGCTCAGAATCGGGCCCATGAACTGATAGAATTGGCTGGTAAGCTCTTTAACCAAATACGGGCTGTCCCTTCAAGCATCATGGTGAAATACTTTGCACACGCCGCTTCATCTACGTCAAGCATATCCATGGCCATCTCATAGCTCTCTACCCATGTTTCCGGAGACAAATCGGCTGTGTAATTTGGCACCTTGAAATCCTTGGGCAAGCGCACATTGCGTAAAGCAGGGACAAGACAAAGCACTCCCAAAGAACTAGAAGTGAGTCCTGGCTCGATCGAGGTGGCTGGACGAACCGGCGTAAGCTGACGAGCCTCATGCTGCGCCGCTAACTCGGCGTCCCTGCGCACTCGGGCCCGGTCCACCACTTCTTGAGCATCACCTGTCGGGTTGTTGCCAAGGGGCGCTTCACGGTTCCGTACATTACTGGATACGGCCGGTTCATCCATCCGCCTGCTGTAACTCCGGCTTGGACGGGGGGTGGAATGAATTCGGTCACGACTATATGAATATGCTTCCTGCTGAACCAAGGCTGTTCGAAGAAGTTCCTTGACCCGGCGCGTCTCCACCGCTTGCGGAGAATCGCCTTCAATTGGGATGGCCTCCAGCCGTGAAGCGGCGGCGATAAGATTGTCCATTGGATTAGAATAATGACCTGGAGGTGTCTGGACAGGCTGAGGTATGACATTGTTCTGTCGAGGCGGCTCCATCAGGCGAGGCTGAACCGACGCACCCGGCCCAGGTGCCTCCGCCTGGTTTATCACTGGCGGGTTACTAGTCCTTGCTCCTGGGGTATTAAAGAGGTTTCTGGCATCGAAAACCGTCGGCAGGCGAGACCGATGCTTCCTTTTCAAGACTTCATGCGACGCATTCTGGTCCAGCATAAGCCTATAGGCTTGCGCATCCAAAGCGGCCCGCTCTGCGGCCATCCTGTTGTTCTCGGCTGCTAGGTCGGTCTTGGCCTGAGTGATCTGTTCCCTCACCTTTGCAATTTCCGCGTTGTGGGCGTCCTGATCCGCCGGGTTGGCCTCTGCCATAAGCACGGCCAACGCATCAAACAGATCAGATAAAACTTGAGCGGCGGGTGCACGGGGCCTCTGCCTGCCGCCGCCTGACCGGAAAACATTCTGATGCGGTCCGAAGAGTGGATCGCCGCTTTGTGTACCGACCATGAATATCCCAACCCGGTTGGGCAGATCGAGGGGTCCGGAATACGGTCACCATCAGTAACAACCCCCAATCCGCCGTCTTGTAGCTGATACAATGATTTGGTTTCTCCGGTCGAGGACTCGTCGCCGGAATAAACAGCGGTCTCGCTACCAGATTCCGATCCACCCTCATATTCTCCTCCATGGATGACTCCCACGAAGGCACGCTTCACGGCCGGTTTACCCTGGGCAGACCTCGCACGCTGAGCCATTTCGACGAGGTCGGTGCAGATGTCCGGCTCAGGGCTCGGTTCATCGATCTTGCCAATGAAGACGTGTATGCCACCAAAGGGGACCCGGTACCCGTACTCAATCGAGCCGGCCTCGGGGCCCAGCTGAATCGTCGATGTAGAGCTTGCCGCGACGACTCTTGGTCATCCGCCCACAACAGAACCCTTGAGTCCTCTGAAGTTGCCCTCCAAGAACTTGAAACCATCGTGCGATAGCCCCACGGTGGGCGCCAACTGTCGTGGTTTTGTCATGGCAGATGTCCTCATGAAAGGACTTAGTCATGGAGCCATCGCTACGGGTTAGCTTAAAGGGGTTAAAGTGGACACAAGGATGCAAGAGATTTTATACTAGTTCGGCCCCTTCGATGAAGGTAAAAGCCTACGTCTAGTTGTGATGGAATTGATGGGGGTTCGATGACTAGGGAGCAAACAAGCTTCGCCTAAGTCTCGAGTTGTTGTCTGTTGTCCTTGAACCGCCTCCGGGTTGTCCCCTTATATACATGGGTGGCGCCCGTCGGTTCACGGAGTCCTGACGCCGGTTCATATATGTATCCGGCTCGGTCTCCGATATTCCTGACTTATAATACAAGTTACATACTGAAGCCAGTTTACGGCTACAGGCCTTAAACCGGCTATGGGCCTTAAGCCCTCATCTGCCTACTTGGGCTTTAACATCGTCAACTACTGATGAAGCTAACCCGGCATGTCCTGGCCGGTTTACGCCCAGTGGTAATATCCCCAACAGTTATCGTCACGTGTCGTGGGGCGCCCACGCGATCCATAGATCGATCTTGTTTGCCTTGCCCTGTCCTCCAATATATCTCGTAGGTCTGGCGCATTTCCCCGTGCCTTGGTATTCTTTGAGCGACGCCAGGGTGCGGCTTGAGTGGAGGGCTGAGAGGCCTCTCTGTCGCGGCCACGAGGTGTCCGGTCGGCCGCATCACGCGCTGGTGATGTAGGTCTAGGTGCTTCCTCCTCTAATCGGGGTAGCAGCCTGCATTTTGGGTAGCTCTTGGAGGGGTGTTCGAGTTCGTACTCTTCAGCCACAAGGACATCAGTCCATCTGTCGGCTAGCAAGCCTTGGTCAACTCTAAGCTGTTGCTGTTTTTTCTTGAGGCTGCTCACCGTGGCCATAAGCCTGCGTTTGAAACGCTCTTGTTCGACGGGATCCTCAGGCACGACAAATTCGTCGTCATCGAGGCTTGCCTCGTCTTCGGAGGGAGGCATGTAATTATCGTCTTCTACCTCTCTGTCTGCCGCTCTCTCATGAGGGATGGTTTCTCCATCCTCCTGCGCTGAATCCCGGAGGGATTGTCTTGACCTTTGCTCGGGTGTTATTATCTCCCGTGTCGGAATCACCGTTTTTGCTGTGGCGGGATTTAGAGCGGCGCCGCTGACACCGGCGCTTAGGTTGTTTCTTGCAGGGGTCATCCTCCGTTGTTCCATCGCTGTTCCCTTCTTTTGGGGTGTCCACCATGTTTATGTCATACGACGAGGTGACTTTCCAGTGCCCTATAGGCGCTGGTTCTTGGTCGTCTCCTGCATCGGCGTCCATACCGTTGATGTCTTTGGAGTCGAAGTCGAGCATGTAGGTTAAATCATCGATAGTGGCTACGAAGTGGGTGGTGGGTGGGCTTTGAATTTCTTGGTCGTCCGCATCCCAACCTTGCTGACCATAGTCCGGTCAGAACTCTCCTGATAAAGAGAGAGACTTTAGTGAATTCAGAGTGTCGCCAAAGAGCGAGTGCTGAAAGATGTCCGTGGGGTGAACTCCATGATCGGCGCCCAATCGGGTTTGATTGGCAGGGGCGCGGAAGGTTCGGAGTCCAGATAGGAGTCCGGCACCTTGGAGTCACGAGCTTCGCAAAGGACAGGTATGGTGTTCGGCTCGATCGCCGTAGAGATTGCAGCCCCCGAGGCGGTGTCCAGCCACCCGTCCTTGATTGGTGCAGTCGGCTCCGAGCTAAGGGTCGGAGCGGACACTGGTGCGGCCTCCAGGGCACTGTTCGGCGGTAGAGCTAGATCATGCCCATCGTGACAGTGCGGCGCGCTTGGCTGTGGCTTGAACCCGCCAAAGATCAAGTCTCTGCGGACGTCGGCCGTGTAGTTCGAACTTACAAATCTGACCTGATGGCCAGGGGCGTAGCTTTCGATCTGCTCCAGATGGCCAAGCGAATTGGCCCTCAGTGCAAAGCCGCCGAATACTAAGATCTGTCCGGGGAGAAAATTCTCGCCCTGGACCGCATCGTTGTTGACGATCGGAGGAGCCATCGGGCCTAAAGATGACGACACAGAGGAACTCTCAATGAAAGCACCAATGTCGGTGTCAATACCGGCGGATCTCGGGTAGGGGGTCCCGAACTATGCGTCTAGGCGGATCGTAACATGAGACAAGGGACATGATGTTTTTACCCAGGTTCGGGCCCTCTCGATGGAGGTAAAACCGTACTCCTGCTTGATTAATATTGACGATATGGGTAGTACAAGAGTAGATCTACCACGAGATCAGAGAGGCTAAACCCTAGAAGCTAGCCTATGGTATGATTGTCGCTCGTCCTACGGACTAAAACCAGCCGGTTTATATAGAGACCGGAGAGGGCTAGGGTTACACAAAGTCGGTTACAATGGGAGGAGATCTACATATCCGTATCGCCAAGCTTGCCTTCCACGCCAAGGAAAGTCCCATCCGGACACGTGACGAAGTCTACATTCTTGTATCTTCATAGTCCAGGAGTCCGGCCAAAGGCTATAGTCCGGCCATCCGGACACCCCTAATCCAGGAATCCCTCAGTTAGATTGACAATAAATGCTCTATCTCAATCATTTGACTACTTTGGACCCTATTTTTAATCAGACTAAAATAAGTCCCTTGGATCCAAGCACCCTCTTGGTGTGACCGACTCTTCTGTGGCCTCCTCCCGCTCACAATTGACATAAACGAACCATCTATACAAATCAAGCATGCAAAACATGATAATTTTTACTTTGTCCATACAAATAAGATATCTCACTTAAACATACAAGTCGTCAATCAAGCTTCACAAAATAAAAAAACACTTCATGGAACAAAGAATGAGCTAACTCATCACGGAAGTCATTCACGATAGGGAGGGAGCCCGGAGCCCCTCACGCACCGAGGGAGGAGCTCGCCATCGTCGCTCTATAGGAAGGCTCTTTAGAGCCCAATCCCCGGGAACCCCTCCAACGCCAGCCCTTGCGAGTTGAGGTCGACACCGGCATGGGTAGCAAGGACACTTGCCGCCGACTGGGAACTTAATCTTTGGGCCTCTAGAAATAATGCAAGCCTGTAACTAAAATACCTAGAAAGGTGAACTGAATCTTTGGGCCTCTAGAAATAATGCAAGCCTGAAACCGAAATACCTAGAAAGGTGAACTGAATCTTTGGGCCTCTAGAAATAATGCAAGCCTGAAACTAAAACACCTAGAAAGGTGAACTGAATCTTTGGGCCTCTAGAAATAATGCAAGCCTGGAACTAAAATACCTAGAAAGGTGAACTGAATCTTTGGGCCTCTAGAAATTATGCAAGCCTGAAACTGAAATACCTAGAAAGGTGAGCCTGAAATTGAAATACCTAGAAAGGTGAACTGAATATTTGGGCCTCTACAAATAATGCAAGCCTGAAATTGAAATACCTAGAAAGGTGACCTAAATCTTTGGGCCTCTAGAAAGATTTACTACCTCCTCAAGCAGCATCAAACAATTCCATGCGTGCACCACAAATCTATAGCAAGTTTGACCAGGATCTACTTTTACAAATCAGAATTAGCACTAGAGCAAGCAAGATCAATGATATGGCCGTGAGACAGTGAAGGAACGAACAAACTCACCCCTCTCGCGACCTCCACAGTGGTAGATGCGCGCCAGCCACAAGATGAGATGGAGAAAATGACTGTGAAGGGGGAGCGGGCGACCTTGAAGGCCGGAGGAGAGGCGGTGGAGTAGAGGCGGCGGAGGCCGGAAGGAGAGGGCGGCGGAGGAGAGAGAGGGCGAGGGCGCTTGGGCGGGCGGCCCTATGGGGAACAGAGAGGAGTCGTGACGAGAGGGGGGGGAGCAATGCAGTGCGGGCGGGTGAGATTTTTTTAGTTCTCTTTTAGTGGGCCCGAGGATAACTAACCCAATTAGAACCTCTCCACCGGGCTAGTTTTTTTAGCTGGGTTAGAGCAAACTATCTCAAACTAACCCCTGTTTTTTCGATAATTTGAGGCTATTTCAACCCAAACTAGCTCTAACTCAGGGATCCAAACAAAGAGGAGTGTTACTGTACATGCTACAGTGTGGACCGTAGCACATTGTTTTTTATGGCCATATCACCACATTGTTTTCTACTGCTTTGGTTCACAGGCTACCGTGGTTCGCCTTCTTTGGTTCACTGGGCTGCCGTGGTTCGCACTCCTCCGACCTGAGTAGTACTCCCTATGTTCCTAAATATAAGTCTTCGTAGATATTTCACTGTGGACCACATACAGATGTATATAGATGCATTTTATGTGTAGATTCACTCATTTTTCTCCGTATGTGGTCCATAGTGAAATCTCTCCAAAGACTTTTATATTTAGGAACGGAGGGAGTAGTATAGTACTAGTATATACCGCATCATTCTTTACTCCTTCTTACTAATCCGACATGTGGGAGAGCCAGCATCCGGGTCGACGTGTCATGCACCAGATTAGAGCGCGGAATGGAAGGGGGGCATCACCACGGTCGGAGCGCCAGTAATTCATGACTATAGTGAGTGGTCATATCACAAGTCTTTCCAGAAGAACGCCACACAAATCGCATAGCCCCACTCGCTCACCCTCCTCGCCTCTCACAAACCGCCTTACCTGAAATCGCCAAGATATCTTGCGGAAAAGCCCCGCCCTCAACTTTTAACTACGCGAAAATAGTTCGAGCTTGTTCGTTCTATATAAATACAGTACTTACTGTATGCTTATTCGCCCGTGGGGTTGTTCTATGAATGGAGGGACGGGGAGCACAAGTGAACCTTAAATAGAGAGTTTCTTTTCTTTAATGCCACGTACACAAATTGAAACGCTTGTTGTGGAGAGAAAAAAGATAGTCACTCCATTATATATGGATGCAGGGGCCTGAGCGCTTGCTTTACTAGGGTTGCTCTCTTCATTCTCTCATCCTCTCCAGATATAAACAAGACAGCGGTAGCGACATTTTCTCTCTGCTCACCGCTAGTCACAGATCCGGCCGGATCCCTTCGGCTGGTGTGTGTGGAGGACTAAAAGGTGCATCGTTCACGCGGTCATCGCCGCTGAGGGAGGAAACCCAAAACTGCCGGAGGGGCCCGATCCTCTGCCCTTGCCGTTCTCTCTGACACAGCGCCAGCTCGGGAGGTCCTCTGACCCTTCTTCCTCCCTGCCGTATTGTCCGCATATCCGACCTACCGCCGCCGACATCCCGGCGACCCTCAGGTATAAGTTCTTCAAAAGCAGCCTTTCTCTACTGCCCAAGCTCCCCACGTGTCTGCATGTGCATCTTTTTCTACTCCCATCAGCTCTTCCAAAGCCACCTAAATTTTTAGTATTATTAGAGGCAAAGCTACTTCATGCATTCGAATCTAGAGCTTTGTTCAAACAACGAAGAAAGGGGGGAAAGTTGTAGCATGAATCTAGGACTTGATTAAAAGATGAAATAATATGGTGAAAGTAGTAGAGACCGGATACCCAACCGGTCTCTTGGTTGAAAAGGGAAATAATGTGAAAACGCAGTCAAACTTGATAATGAAAAGATCTATTATTGGTTTAAAAAAAGGATAGAAAGTGGCGGCTGGTGGACAAGTCAACAGAGTATGTCCAGGATTAAATTTGCTGCCATCACATAGTAAAAGGTCTCCAGGATTAGATTTGCTGCCCTCACATAGTAAAAGGTCTCGGGATTAGATTTGCTGCCCTCACATACTAAAAGGTCTCAGGATTAGATTTTCTGCCCTCACATAGTAAAAGGTCTCCAGGATTAGATTTGCTGCCCTCGCATAGTAAAAGGTATCAGGATTAGATTTGCTGCCCTCACATAGTAAAAGGTCTCCAGGATTAGATTTGCTGCCCTCAAATAGTAAAAGGTCTCCATTATTAGATTTGCTGCCCTCACATAGTAAAAGGTCTCCAGGATTAGATTTGCTGCCCTCACATAGTACAAGGTCTCCAGGATTAGGTTTGCTGCCTTCAAATAGCGTGAACAAGCTCGGCATCACCACTTTATGCCTCCTTGTAGGTACATTGTGCTGATGCGTCCACTGTCACATGCCCTCAAAATGAAGCGATCACACTGTTATCTTTGGGACTTGTCTAACCAGTGTTATTGTTAATCTAATGCCTCCAGTGATAAGATGCAATTAAACTGTGTTACAAATGGCACTCCTGCTGTTTTCCCCAAAGATGATAAGTAAGTTGCTCCTTTACGCCTTTGAGTGTCCTGGTATCCCCACGGTCCCATGCCCTTAAACCAACTCTTTAGCTGCTTGTTGATTTATCGTATGCAGTAAACAATCAATGCCACCAAGTAATCCCATATTTGAGGAATCTCATTGTTGATCGTAATGCTTCTGGTAACATGAAGCATTGCTGACGTTTTAAAATTTCTACTGTCCTTGCGTGATTTCCATGAACATAATTAAGATGCTTCTTTTCATTTTGTATATGTTTCGTATATTCTTATTGACCAGCAACTGTTTACTTTCTATCATTTTGTGCAGATAGGGATATCCATTTCACCTTGTTGCTATTATGACCTTTTGGTGAACTGCACAAAACACTTTTTTTAATGAGTGTCTTCTGCAGTTCAACTAAAATGTCACGTGGGCAACATCTCTCAATTTTGGTGGAACTGCACAAAATGGTGATTGGAGTTTCCAAAATCTCCGTCAAGTTCTCGCTTTCGTAATCTCGTGCAACATTTTATTAGCCTTTGCAAGATGGAGCCGTCCTTTGTCACCACAATGGCACTTTATTTTAGTGGAACTGCACAAAAGGATAAGAAAATTATAGTTGCACCTTACATGAGCCGGACAGCCAACCTTAATGTTCCTCAATTTTAGTGCAACTACTAAAAAGAACCCGCCAGCTCACAAGAGCAAGTACTTCTTGCTAGCTGAATGATGCAATATTTGCTTCATTTCAGGTGAACTGCAGAAAAAGGCGCATGAATTGAATCATGGAACTCAGTGCGACCTCATCCAAGTAGAGGGAGGTTGAGTTCAAGGAGGCCGCTATTAAAGTGAAATCATGCTCTTCTATCTTCTTGTTTGTGTTGTGCAAACATCTTTGTGCAAACAGGAATACTCAACTACTGAGATGTTGTGACGGTCAAGAGCATTCGCCAAGTTCTTGATTTTATGACATGGCTAGCCAAGATGGATTTAATACCGATATTCACTTTATCAAAAGGCTCTAATGGGTTGGTTCTGAATCTTGCAAGCTGGGAATCGATTGAGATGTGTAGGCATCTTTGTTGTACTTATTATTTGAATCTTATTTGTTGGTTATGAATCTTGCTAGCTGGGAATCAATGAGATGTGTAGGCATCTTTGTTGTACTTATTATTTGGATCTTATTTGTTGGTTCTGAATCTTGCAAGCTGGGAATCAATGAGATGTGTAGGCATCTTTGTTGTACTTATTATTTGGATCTTATTTGTTGGTTCTGAATCTTGCAAGCTGGGAAATACGGCATGATGATGCAGAGGACAAAAACCATAACAAACAGCTCAAACTTGGTAGTATTATCTTTGGGAAAGTGCGACAAATGTGCTAATCGTGTGCGTCTTGAGAATAATAATGCTAATTGTTGTGCATATTGATCTTGTAGCACTGATAGAACGAGCGAATGCATTGCTTGTTTTAAGTATAAATTTCTATTAAAGCTAATTAAATTTAAGTAAAGTGACCACTAACTCCTGTTATTACGGTACCAATCTGAGACCATTCGTGAACCGACGTGTGGCCGGAGTAGGTTTCTTAATGGAGGCGTTTGAATGCACCGAGGGTGCATCTTCTGTCGGGCGTGCAGCGGACGAGGGAGCGATAGTAACTGTTGTCACCCGTACACACTCAGCTTACTGTCGAATCCAGTTCCCCATGAGCTGAAAAACGAACTGCTGTCGCCGCCTTGACACTCGTTCACTCGAAGAGACTCCAATGGCGATCCGAGGGGTGAGCCTGCTGGATATGGACTTCAGCAAGGAGTTCCCCTTTGAGTTCGCCGTTCAGTCCTATGGCTACACCAAGTTGAATGTGATGTACACCAACGATGCGGACTTAGTGAAGCTCTGCCTCGCCTCAGTCCTATGGCTGCACCAGGTTCTAGAGCATTCGCCCGTTTCATCGGCAGCACCGACTGCACCTTCGCTACGGTGGAGAGAAGGAAGAACGTGACTGAGGGAGTCCTGGATTAGGGGGTGTTCGGATAGCCGAACTATCACCATTGGCCCGACTCCTGTACTATGAAGATACAAGATTGAAGACTTCGTCCCGTGTCCGGATGGGACTTTCCTTGGCGTGGAAGGCAATCTTGGCGATACGGATATGTAGATCTCCTACCATTGTAACCGACTATGTGTAACCCTAACCCTATCCGGTGTCTATATAAACCGGAGGGTTTTAGTCCGTAGGACGAACAACAATCATACCATAGGCTAGCTTCAAGGGTTTAGCCTCTCTGATCTCGTGGTAGATCCACTCTTGTACTACCCATATCATCAATATTAATCAAGCAGGAGTAGGGTTTTACCTCCATGGAGAGGGCCCGAACCTGGGTAAAAACATCGTGTCCCTTGTCTCCTGTTACCATCCGCCTAGACGCACGATTCGGGACCCCTACCCGAGATCCGCCGGTTTTGACACCGACATTGGTGCTTTCATTGAGAGTTCCTCTCTGTCATCATCTTTAGGCCCGATGGCTCCTTCGATCATCAACAACGACGCGGTCCAGGGTGAGACTTTTCTCCCTGGACAGATCTTCGTCTTCGGCGGCTTTGGACTGCGGGCCAATTCACTTGGCCATCTGGAGCAGATCGAAAGCTACGCCCCTGGCCATCAGGTCAGATTCGGGAGTTTGAACTACACGGCCGACATCCGGGGAGACTTGATCTTCGACGGATTCGAGCCACAGCCAAGCGCGCCGCACTGTCTCGATGGGAACGATCTAGCTCTGCCGCCGAACAGTGCCCTGGAGGCCACACCAGCGTCCGCTCCGACCTTTAGTGCGGAGCCGACTCCCCCGATCGAGGACGAGTGGTTGGACACCGTCTTGGCGGCTACCATCTCAACGGCGATTGAGCCGAACTCCATCCCTGTCCTTTGCGGAGACCGTGACTCCAAGGTGTTGGACTCCTCTTCGGACTCCGAACCCTCCGCGCCCCTGTTAATCGAATCCGATTGGGCGCCGGTCATGGAGTTCACTGCCGCGGACATCTTTCAGCACTCGCCCTTTATCGACATCCTGAATTCACTAAAGTCTCTCTCTTTATTAGGAGCGCCATGGCCGGACTATGGTCAGGAAGGTTGGGATGCGGACGACGAAGAAATTCAACGCCCACCCACCACCCACTTTGTAGCCAATGTCGATGATTTAACCGACATGCTCGACTTCGACCAAGACATCGACGGTATGGACGATTTATGCTGGAGACGACCAAGAACCCGCGCCTACAGGGCACTAGAAGGCCACCTCGTCATACGACATATACATGGTGGACATCCCAAAAGATGGGAACGGCGATGGAACAACGGAGGATGACCCCTCCAAGAAGCAGCCCAAGCGCCGGTGTCAGCGGCGCCACTCCAAATCCCGCCATAGCAAAAATGGTGATTCCGGCACGGGAGATAATAACACCCCGGACAGTGCCGAAGACAACCCCCTCGGTGATTCAGACAGAGGAGGGAGAAGCCAGCCCTCATAATAGAGCGGCAGACAGGGAGGTGGAGGACGATAATTATATGCCTCCCTCCGAAGATGAAGCAAGCCTCGACGACGACGAATTTGTCGTGCCTGATGATCCCGCCGAACAGGAGTGTTTCAAACGCAGGCATATGGCAACGGCAAGCAGCCTCAAGAAAAAGCAGCAGCAGCTTAGAGCTGACCAAGACTTGCTAGCTGACAGATGGACTGAAGTCCTTGCAGCCGAAGAGTAAGAAATCGAACGCCCCTCCAAGAGATACCCCAAACGCAGGCTGCTACCCCAATTAGAGGAAGCAGCACCCAAACCTACATCACCAGCGCATGATGCGGCCGACGCCACCCGTGGTTCTTGACAGAGAGGCCTCTAGACCCTCCATTCAAGCCGCACTCGGCGTCGCTCGAAAAGTACCAAGGCACGGGAAACGCGCCATACTGCGAGACATATTGGAGGACAAGGCAAGGCAAACAAGATCGATCATTTAATCGGCGTGGGCGCCCACGACCGCGTGGCGATAACCGTCCACGCCGGATACAGGAATTCGGACGGGCGAACACGATGAGACAAAGCTCATTTGAGCTGCGCCGTGATATAGCTCAATACAGAGGCGCCAAGACACCCACTATGCTTCACAGATGAAGTAATGGATCATCAAATCCCCGAGGGTTTCAAACCCGTAAATATCGAATCATATGATGGCACAACAGATCCTGCGGTTTGGATTGAGGACTACCTCCTCCATATCCACATGGCCCGCGACGATGATCTACACGCCATCAAATACCTCCCACTCAAGCTTAAAGGACCAGCTCGGCATTGGCTTAACAGCTTGCCGCCAGAATCAATTGGTTGTTGGGAGGACACGAAGCCGCATTCCTTGATAACTTCCAGGGCACATACGTACGACCACCAGACGCCGATGACCTCAGCCACATAATTCAGCAGCCAAAAGAATCGGCCAGACAATTCTGGACACGGTTCCTAACCAAGAAAAATCAAATCATTGACTGTCCGGATGCAGAGGCCCTTGCAGCCTTTAAACATAACATTCGCGACGAGTGGCTTGCCCGGCACCTAGGATAGGAAAAGCCGAAATCCATGGCAGCCCTCACAACGCGCTTTTGCGCGGGAGAGTACAGCTGGCTAGCTCGTAGCAACAACTCGACCAAAAACCCTGGTAGTTCGGATACCAAGGACAGCAATGGCAGGTCGCGTCGCAACAAGCACAAAGCGCCAAGATTAACGGCGATAATGCTTGAAGATACATAGATCAATGCCGGATTCAGAGGCTCTAAACCCGGTCAGCGGAAAAAGCCGTTCAAAAGGAATACTCAGGGCCCGTCAAATCTGGACCGAATACTCGATCGCTCGTGCCAAATATATGGCACCCCCGAAAAACCAGCCAACCACACCAACAGGGATTGTTGGGTCTTCAAACAGGCTGGCAAGTTAAATGCTGAACTCAATGACAAGGGGTTGCAAAGCAATGACGAGGAGGAGCCCCGGCCGCCGAACAATAGAGGACAGAAGGGCTTCCCCCCACAAGTGCGGACGGTGAACATGATATACGCAACCCACATACCCAAAAGGGAGCGGAAGCGTGCACTAAGGGACGTATATGCGATGGAGCCACCGCCCAAGTTCAACCCATGGTCCTCCTGCCCGATCACCTTTGATCGAAGGGACCACCCCACTAGCATCCGTCACGGCGGATTCGCCGCATTGGTTCTTGACCCAATCATCGACGGATTTCACCTCACTAGAGTCCTGATGGACGGCGGTAGCAGCCTGAACCTGCTTTATCAGGATACAGTGTGCAAAATGGGCATAGACCCCTCAAGGATTAAACCCACAAAGACGACCTTTAAAGGCGTCATACCAGGTGTAGAGGCCAATTTTACAGGCTCAGTTACACTCGAAGTGGTCTTCGGATCCCCGGATAACTTCCGGCGAAGAGTTAATCTTCGACATAGTCCCGTTCCGCAGCGGCTATCACGCGATCGCTTGGACGAACCGCATTTGCAAAGTTCAATGCGGTGCCGCACCACGATACCTCAAGCTCAAGATGCCAGGCCCTCGAGGAGTAATCACGGTCAATGGAAACACCGAACGCTCTCTACGAGCGGAGGAGCACACGGCGGCCCTCGCGGCGGAGGTGCAAAGCAGCCTCTCACAGCAATTCTCGAGTCCGGCTATTAAACGTCCGCCACCGTCAAGGCGCGCCGAGTAACCTACAACAAGACCGCTGGCACGATCCGAGCACGCTGTAGTAATCCGGCCCCAACCCCAGCCCTAGCGAAGCTGCGAAGATTACGCTGCGACATAACTACGCACCGGAGATACCATGGGCATAAGGGAGGAACGACCACTTGACGCCTGCACGCGGCTCAACCGCACTGTGGGCTCCCGATTGTGTCATTCTTTTTTCTTTTCTTCTTTTTTCTTACTTTTAGGACTCCGTTTTCCAGAAGTCCTGTTCGGCACTAGAATTGCCGAACTCACGATGCAACAGCCAGGGAAGCAGAAAGCTACGTCGAGTGTCCAGGTGGTCTCTACTACGATCATTATACCTGTTTTACATACCATCCCGCAGCTTACACCTGGAGGGGGACATGTTAAATAGTCCCATCCCTTGCTTATCGCACTATTTGTATTGTTCTGCTTCCATTGCAGTACCTTTTTGAATAAACAATACATAGCTTTTGCCTATTATTGCACTCCTTTCTTTATCTATATATATGTTCATTTCATGACATGTTGCACCCGTACACTTTGGTACGGCCAATACACCGGGGCTTAAGTACCCCAAAAGTATGGTGTGATAAGTCCGAACACTTTCACAAGTGCGGCACCCCGAACTTATAGCATTATATGCATCGGCTCGAATCATGTCTTGGGTCAATAGTTGGGTTTGCCGGCTCTCATGTTTTGGTACCTTACGTTCCGTTATATCGGGTAAGGTAGCTGGGAGAACCACTGCGATTGTGCCGGTTGAGCTGGGTTGAGCACCTCTGGAGAAAGCTAAAACTGACCGTCATGATAGGGCGAGAGCCGGTCGCTGTTCGAGAGGTTTTTCGGGTCCCTAAAGACTTATGCCGCTTAGAGCGAGGAGTCGGCATTGTCCGCCAAGGCGTGGATAAGCGCCTCAATTGATCTTCGAATACTAGGGGCTTCGCGAAATTTAAAATTGTAGAATTCTATGGCTAAGTGAGAGTGTTCAAGCACTATAAGTCCGGTTGCCTGCTTGCTATGCGTTGAGCGCCTCCTCGAAGGACCCAAGAATGGGAACAAGAGCGCTCAAGTTTATCCCGAACACCCCAAAGACTTTTCGTGGCATGGGGGCTGAAAGCCAACGACTTGCCATCTCTCAAATTTGATAAACGGCCGCATAGAAGGTAATATTTTAAATTCACAAGCGTTGCTTAGCGCATATGAACAAGTTTTCAGCGTACAGGATAACAAATGCGAGTCTATTCAAAAATTACATCTTTGGAGCATTCACCCGCTATATGACGGGCACCCTTCAGGACGCCCTCATAGTACTTTTCGGGCTTGCGATGCTCCTTGCCCTTTGGTGGCCCGTCCCTCACAAGCTTCTCCGCATCCAGCTTGCCCCAATGCACTTTAGCACGGGCAAGGGCCCGACGGGCACCTTCAATGCAGATGGAGCGCTTGATGACCTCAATCCATGGACAAAGGCCCACCAGCCGCAGACTAGCCCAAGTAGCTCCTGTGCATGGCTTCCAATGGCCACAGCCGAACTATGAGGCCCTTCATGGCCTGTTCGGCGACCTTGTGGAGCTCGACCAGCTGCTTCAGCTGGTCGCTCAGGGGCACCAGATGTTCGGCCTCAGCATACTGAGACTAGAACACCTTCTCCGTTGAGCTCCCCTCCTTGGCACGGTAGAACAAGGCAGCATCAGATACACTACGGGGCAGATCTGCGAATGCTCCTGGAGAGCTCCGGTTTCGGGTAAGTAATAGGTAATTCACTTTCACATGCTTGCTTTGCATCAAAAATGCCTTACCCGCCGCTATCTTCTTTAATGATTCAATTTCTTGGAGGGCCTTTTGGGCTTCGGCCTTAGCGGCTTTGGCACTCTCAAGAGCCGAGGCGAGCTCGGACTCTCGAAGTCTTGAGTCACGCTCCAAACTCTCGTGTTTTTCCACGAGAGCCCTGAGCTCTTGCCGCACCTCCGCCACCCGCGCCTCCTGCTTCTTTTCGCTCAGTGCGCTCCGGCCGCTTTGCTTTCGGCATGGACACCGCTTCCTTCGTGGTCGCCACCTCGTTCGTGGCCCCTACAATACCCACGTTATTCCTGTCATTTTTTGCAACCAAATCCTTTCTATAAGGTATTTCTTTAATAAGGTATTGCTTATATTCCCTATCCTCGAGCTGCTTCTTCGCAAGGCCGAGCTCGTTCTCGGACCGCTCGAGGCTCTGCTTCAATGCATTGACCTCCGCAGTCAGTGCGGCAGAGGTGAGCAGCGCAGCCTGCATTCGCATATTGACATACTTATGTTAGACTCCTGCGTATATCTTTTTAGATCCTTAGTCCGGCTTTTCTTTCCGAACGCGGAACTAAGCATCAGGGGCTACTGTCTATGCGGTAATATTTTTACATACTCTAAACTTACCTCAAAGCCTGTTAGAAGGCTGGTACGAGCTTGATCAGCCCGCTCTTGGCGGACTGAACTTTTCCGGATCACCACACTCATAATAGTGCGGTGCTCCTCATCGATGGAGGCGCCGTTAATCGCCTCCAAAGAAGCTATCCGGTGCCTCCGGATGGGCGGAGGTCACCGACGTCGTAGTCTTACCCTTCTACGAAGGGGCCGCTTGCTGGATCGGGGAACCATCAAGGTTCGAGACGGAGTCCGGCATGTGGCCGGACTTAGAGCCCTCGGGGTTTCGCTCCCTTTGCGCCGGAGTGCAGGGAGGTCGCCTTGGCGGCGCCTCCAGACCACCTCCTCTGGCTGGGCCCTTTGGGACTTCCACCGCGGTGTCGTCGGCGACACGAGGAGAGGAGGCGGTCGGAAGTGAAGTGCTATTCACATCCGACGAACCCAGGGAGCCGCTCGATGAAGCGGCGGGCTCGCCCTTGGGCGGGCTGCATGGTCATATTCGGCGTTAGAAGACACTATGCGACAAATAAAAAGTCATGAACTATTCCGGAGTCCGGACACTTACGATCTCGCCAGGGGCTTGGCCCTTGTTGGCCACTCCTCCTCGTCGTTGTCGGCGTTGGTAGAGAAGTCCGGAGGAAGGGTCCTTCCTTTCTTGGACGCTCCGGCCTCCCCAGTTGGCGCGGCCTTCCTTTTCTTCTCTCCTTCACCGGGGAGAAGCTTTTTCCTCCTCCTCTTCCTCGAGAGGAGGATTCCGCCTCAGTCGTTGGACGATGAGTCCGACAACACTGGCGTCGGGCGCTCCTTCGAGTCCCCATGGCCTCCTTCTTGGCCTTCTTCTCGGCACCACGTGAGGTGCCGGAGCCGGCTAACCGTCAAACGGGCGTCCGCTGGGTTTTCCGGCAAGGGGCCGCCTGATTAATCTGTCCGGACGTCTTGACGATCTGTCAAAGGTTAGGGAGTTTTCAGATCCTGCATAGAGTCAAACTATGAAAAAAGAGTCCCATAAAGGGTAAAATAACTTACCTCGCTGGCTTGACGCTGCGAGCTGAATCCGCGATCTTCGGTAGCGGATATGCGAGCCTCGGCGCCCTTGAACAGCACCTTCCAGGCATCTTCGTACGTAGTGTCGAAGACCCTTTTCAGAGTTTGGTGTTGTGCCGGATCGAACTCCCACATTTTAAATGCCTGTTGCTGGCATGGGAGAATCCGGCGGATGAGCATCACCTGGATTACATTGACAAGCTTGAGATTCTTGTCCACCAGGTTCCGGACGCAGGTTTGGAGTTAGGACAGCTCTTTCGAATCACCCCACGTCAGGCCCGTCTCTTTCCATGACGTGAGCCGTGTGGGGAGCCAGATCAGAATTCGGGGGCCGCAGCCCATTGAGAGTCGCGCGGCTCGGTGATGTAGAACCACCCCAATTGCCACCCCTTTATGGTCTCCACAAAGGAGCCCTCGAGCCATAGGACTTTGGCCATCTTGCCAACCATGGCACCTCCGCACTCCGCTTGGCGGCCGCCCACTACCTTCGGCTTGACATTGAAGGTCTTCAGCCATAAGCCGAAGTGGGGCTGGATGCAGAGGAAGGCCTCACACACGATGATAAACGCCGCGATGTTGAGGATGAATTTCGGGGCCAGATCGTGGAAATCCAGGCCGTAGTAGAACATGAGCCCCCGGACAAATGGGTGAAGTGGAAAACCTAGTCCGCGGAGGAAGTGGGTGAGGAACACCACCCTCTCATGGGGCCTGGGGGTGGGAATGAGCTGCCCCTCGTTGGGGAGCCGATGCGCGATGTTGTCGGACAAGTATCCGGCCTTCCGCAGCTTTTTGATGTGCCCCTCCGTGACGGAGGAGGCCATCCACTTGCCTCCCGCTCCGGACATAGTTGGAGAAGGTTGAGGTGGGATGTGCGGACTTGGGCGCTGGAGCTCGAAAAGCGGAAATGGATGAGCAAAGGGGAAGAAGGCGTAGGTTAAAAGGTGGATCCTTATCCCCTTATATGGACGGACGAAGCTATGCGTCCCCCGCCAGCCTGGTAAAACTCGCTTATCTCCCAAGCGCCGTAATCAATGGCACGGTTGGGTTACCCACGTCCGTATTGATGGGAATCCCGGAATAAGGGGGCACGATCTCCGCTTTGATAAGACGTGCCAAGGAAACCGCCTCGCTAAACGCGCTGAGGTGGAACAGTAAACACGATTCGTATAAAGGTCGGGCCGTGGTGTGATGTCATGCCGCGGAATACGTCAGCAGATCTGTGCAAAAGTTATTCTCTCTACGGTGGTATGTGGAACTTGTTTTGCAGAGCCGGACACTATCCTTGTGTTCAAAATATTCTATGAAGTATTCGGAGGAGGAACCCGCCTTGCAATGCCGAAGACAATATGCGCGCCGGACTCGTCGTCATTGAAGCCTGGTTCAGGGGCTACTGAGGGAGTCCTTTATTAGGGGGTGTTCGGATAGCCGAACTATCATGATTGGCCGGACTCCTGGACTATGAAGATACAAGATTGAAGACTTCGTCCCGTGTCCGGATGGGACTTTCCTTGGCGTGGAAGGCAAGCTTGGCGATACGGATATGTAGATCTCCTACCATTGTAACCGACTGTAACCCTATCCCTATCCGGTGTCTATATAAACCGGAGGGTTTTAGTCCAGAGGGCGAACAACAATCATACCATAGGCTAGCTTCTAGGGTTTAGCCTCTACGATCTCGTGGTAGATCCACTCTTCTACTACCCATATCATCAATATTAATCAAGCAGTGAGTAGGGTCTTACCTCCATCGAGAGGGCCCGAACCTGGGTAAAAACATCGTGTCCCTTGTCTCCTGTTACCATCCGCCTAGACGCACAGTTCGGGACCCCCTACCCGAGATCCGCCGGTTTTGACACCGACAGCGACGATTCGGCCATCTGGTGCAACAAGCTTGTCGACATCCAGAAGCAATACAAGATCATCAGCAACGGGCAGGAGAAGGACTCGTGGTTGACCTCGCTGAGACCATCATCGACCTCGACACGCCAACATGAAAGAAGACGACCTGAACACGTGGGAGGTACCTCTGAATCTAGCCTACATAACCTACGCGGCCAAGGACGCATACGCATGCTACGACATGTACAGGCAGATTTTTGACATGAGGGCGTGTCTGCTTCCCGTAACCGACGAGTACACGGACAGCCGCAGCGTCATGATCAAGCATGCCAGGAAGGTCTAGATGTTGTACTTTATCTGTCTATAAGCACCTTTATCATCTGAGTATTTCATGCATTAGCCTATGTGTCGTAATTATCTGTTTTGTCCGAAATATTTCTTTTAAGAACCCATTAACCTGATTGCTTTTTTAGTGGCTATTTGCTTATGTATGTAAACTAGTTCACTTGTCCGTAAAAAACACTAGTTCACTCGGCTGCCGTGCTTTGAATCTCCTTCCTCCCAACATATTCCTCTCCTCAGGTGGACCCAGCAGGTCTCTGAATTTTCTCCCACTTTCTTTTTCGATGTAAACTGAGTTTTCTCCAATTACTTTCCCCTAGAACCAACTCAACTGTCCCACGTCTAGCCTAAAAAATAATAATACCCCACATACTATTAACTCATCAAATTAAAATTATATTTTATTTCGTAAGTTGAAAGTTCTTACAAAATAATACCAATCATAATTGTTTATATATAACTTGCCAAGTTAACTCCTAGTGATTGCGTACATAAGCTTGCAAAGATTTTACTGACGTGCAATCATGTGTTTATGTTTTTATAACATTTCTCCGTCTAGCCCAACATGATATTTTCACCCAGCCCAGCAAGTCCGCGGCTTTCGAGAAAAATGCAAATGGGATTTAAACGGGCTGCATAGATGCTACATCATTGTTTCACCCAGCCCACCAAATGGACAAAAAAAACAAATGGACTGGCTGACATGTGGGCCAGTAGGTCGAAGCCTAAGAAGGCGTTGGATTTACATCCAACGGCCGGCATTCTTCTTCAATCTCTCGTCTTCTTCCCCCAGCGCTGCCGGAACCGCCTGCTCCAGCCTTCGGCGTCCAGCGGCGTTGTTTTGCGCTCCTCGGTGAAACGCTACCCCGCCGACGGCCAGGCCATCCCTCCACTCCGCACCTCCTGTTATTCTCCGCCGAGTGTAGGCCCACCCTACACCCGAACCAGTCAAGTTTCCCACTCCTATCCGTCCGCGACTCCACTGCCCCGTCTTCCCCATCTCCGGGTCGTTCCAGTCTGGGGCCTCGCCGTCGTTCACCGCCTCGGTGCGCTCGGCGCGGCGTGGTCAACAGACGAGAGTCATCGGAAGAGGACTGTACGTGGAGAGCCTGACGGCTGGGACCCACGAGGTCCATGGTCGCACGCAAGGAAAGTTCCTCCTTATTACGCACTGTACGTGCACTATACGTGGGAACGGTTTCTGTATTTCATGAAAAAAACATTGCCCCCACTGACAGGTCGGACCCACCAGCTATATCTTCGCACGCAAGGACGTGCCTCCTTATTACGCACCAAAAAATGAAGACCCCCTGCTAGCTGGGACCCACCATAGTGGGTGGCTGACTTGTGGGCCTACTAAGTTGACGAGGACGGAGGGCTTTGTCAACTTAGTCAATATGAACGATTCTAGCTCCAGTGACCATACCATCCAACGGCCATAGTGCTTCTTCAACCTCTGGTCTTCTTGCTCCAGCCGCACAAAGCAGCGCCGGTCGTGCCGCGTGCTCCTGCCTCTCGTGGCCGACTGTGATGCCGCGGAGGCCTCACCGCCCCCTACTACTCCCACCGCTGGCCCAGGGTATCCCTCTACTCACCCACACCCCCCTGTTATTCTGCGGCGGCAGCAGCCTCATGCCACAACCGAACAAGTGAACCCTCGTACTCCTCTCCGCGTGGGCATCCACTGCCGCGTCTTCCCCGGCTCCGCGTCATCCCCTTCCTAGGGCTCGCCGTCGTCCACCGCCTTGGTGCTCTCGGCGCGGCGTGGTCAATGTGGTCAACGACCGACTTCCATCGGAAGAAATCAGACGTGGAGAGGTGGCGGTGGGTCCACGGCCACATCCCAGTTTTTTTGTGATTTGCCAAGTAAGTCGCTTTGTCAGGCCTGTTGGGCTGCAAATCTTTCAAGACGAGGAGAGCTTCATTCGGCTGGCCAAGAAAATGGCCTGTCAGTAATGAGAAATGGGATGTACATTCTTAAAACACATCAAACCGACAATTAGTATCAAATATCTTTTTTTCATTTTGAGATTTTAAATTACATTAATTTTTATGCGTGGAGAATTTGTTGGATTTTATATTTATATATATTTATTTTAAAAATCAGTTTGAATGTGAGTCGAAATTTCGGGATTAAAAACAGTTTGGACCGCACCCAAATGTGCAAAATTTCGTATAATTTTTTAACCGTGGCCATAATATGGGCTGTAATGCTAACGAAAAGAATATGGACTCCAAAAAAACCTTAATAATTAGCAAATGAGCTACAAATTATTAGAAATAATGGCAGATGGGTTGTATGCTATTTTCCAGAGATTTGAGGCTTTCCTAAAAAGGTTGGCGATTAAAGGATCGTTGGATGTCCATCCAACGACCGTCGTCTTCTTCAATCTCTGCTCTTCACCTTTAGCCGCTCAAACAAGCGCCGCGGGACTGCCTCGCTCCCTCCTCCCATGGCCGGCTGTCGCTGCCAGCAGCCTCACCGCCCACCGTACTCCCATCGCTGGCCTAGCCATCCTCTACTCACCCACACCTATCGTTATTCTCCGGCGACGGGCAGACGAGTAAACCCTCGTACTCCCTCCGCGTGGGTAACTCTTGTCGAGTCTTCCCCGCCTCCGTGTCGTTCCTTCCTAGGCCTCGCCGCCGTCCACCGCCCTGGTGCTCTCGGCGCGGCCTGGTCAACGTGGTCAACGACCGACATGCATCTGAAGTGGACTGTACGTGGAGAGGCTGACAGTTGGGTCCAATGCCACACGCAAGGAAATGCCTCCTTATTACGCGCAAAATAATGATTCCTCCACCTGACATCAGGAACCCATCGAAAGGGCCTCTGTATTTCACGAAAAAAAGTTACCGCCGCTGACAGCTCGGACCCACCAGCTATATCTTCGCACGCAAGGAAGTGCCTCCTTATTACACACACAAAATATGAATACTCCCCCTGTTAGCTGGGACCCAGTATAGTGGCAGGCTGACTTGTGGGCCTACTAAGTTGACGGGGAAGGAGGGCTTTGTCAACTTAGTCAATATGCACGATTCTAGCTCCAGTGACCGTACGATGTCCATCCAACGGCCGTAGTGCTTCTTAAACCTCTGGTCTTCTTGCTCCGGCCGCCCAAACCAGCACCGGTCGTGCCTCGTGCTCCTGCCTCCCGTGGCTAGCTGCGATGCGGCGGAGGCCTCACCGCCCCCTACTACTCCCACCACTGGCCAGGCCATCCCTCTACTGTTATTCTGCGGCGACGGCAGCCTCACACCGCAGCGAACCAGTGAACCCTCGTACTCCTCTACGCGTGGGCATCCACTGCCGCGTCTTCCCCGGCTCCGCGTCGTCCCCTTCCTAGGCCTCGTCGTCGTCCACCGCCCTGGTGCTCTCGATGCGGCGTGATCAACGTGGTCAAAGAATGGCTTCCATTGGACGTGGACTGTACATGGAGAGGCTGACAGCTGTGTCCACGGCCGCAGCAAGGAAGTGCCTCCTTATTACGCGCAAAATAATTATTCCTCCACCTGACAGCGGGGACCCACCGGACGGGCCACCGTATTTCGTGAAAAAAACGTTTCCTCCCTGACTGCTGGGACCCACCAGCTGCACCTTCGCACACAAGGAAGTGCGTCCGGTCAAAAAAAAAACGATTCACCCCCCTGACTGCTGGACCCATCAGCTACATCTTCGCATGCAAGGAAGTGCGTCCGGGCAAAAAAAACGATTCGTCCCCCTGACTGCTGGGACCCATCAGCTACATCTTCGCACGCAAGGAAGTGTCTGACAGTCGGGACCCACCTGGTCGAAGCGTACGTACTGTTGTCATTCTGGTCGCGATAGTGTACGTAAATACTGGTCGTTGTAGAGGCGCGCACGTGTCACAGTAGAGGCGCGCACGTAGCATGTACACGTACGTACAGCGGCGAGGGTGCAAGAACGAAAATACGACCACGTATGTACATACGGGCAGGGTCTCAAACGCCTACTCGCGCATACGTACGGCCAGGGGCTCGTGTACATGGCTGGGTCGGAACGGAGAAACAGCATCGTCGTCGTGTTTATGGGGAGGCAACGGAATGCCTCGTGTTCATCGGGAGGCAACGGAATGTTTCGTGTTCATGGGGAGGCAACAGAATGCGTCGTGTTCATCGGGAGGCAACGGAATGCGTCGTGTTCATCGGGAGGCAACGGAACGCGTGGAAGCCAACCGGCTTGGGCGGAACAGGCGATGGAAACGAGGCCTGGGCGCACAACGGAGAAAACAGACCTCCTATGTTCGGAACGGGGTCCTGTTGATCGGGAGGGGTGTGGCGTACCGCAAAATGGAGGAAACGGACCTCCTACGGTCGAAACGGGGGTCCTGTTGATCGGGAGGGGTGTGGCGTACCGCAAAACGGACGAAACGGACCTCCTACGGTCGAAACGGGGTGGAGGGGTGTGGCATCGCAAAACGGACGAAAGCGGACTTGTGTTGGAGCGCCACGGTCAAACGGGGTCCTGTTCATTAGGAGGGGTGTGGCGTACCGCAAAACGGGACTCCACGAGATACTGTTCATCTCCACCGTCGACCTCCTCCAGCCTCCACGGGCTACCGTTGACCTCCTCCAGCCTCCACGGGCTCCTGTTCATCCAGCCTCCACCACGCGCTACTCCACCAGCTCTTGTTCAACCACCCCTCCACCATCTACTGTTCATCCAGCCCTCCACACCACGGGGTCCTGATCTACCACCCCTCCACGGCCACCCCTCCACCGCCTCATCGCTCATCCAGCCCTCCACCACACCACGGGTCCTGTTCATCCAGAGGGAACGCCACCGCCATCGCTCATCCAACCCCCGCAACACTCCTTTGTTCATCCCAGGCAGGCATCGATCGGCTTGATTAGCAATCAGAGCGAAGGAATCGCCGATCGGGTTGATTAACAGCCATCGATCGATCGCTCGGGTTTAGTAACGCGTAGCCTGCAGTGCAATCACTCGGGTTCAGTTAGAGCCCAACGCCTCACTCGGGTTCAATTAGAGCCAACGCCTAGCACACACGCAGCAGACGTGTCACGAGAAAGCAGCATCGCCGGCCCCGACCTCCCACCATAACCGGGAACTCCCCGAAATTTCCCCCCCCCCCTTGCTTCTACCACGGTTTTTTCCGTCATGGACGGCCCAAAGAATGTCATGCAGCTGCATCTCCAGTCCGCCAAGGACGAAAAGCCCATTTTCTGTCATGATTTTTTGTCATAGAAGTAGGAGCCCACCACATCTATGATGATACCGGGTTTTGTCACAATTATCGTCATAGAAGTGTCATATGTATGACAGAAAAAAAAATCGTTCGGCCCAAAATGTCACGGATGTGTCTTTTTTGTAGTGGTATTACACGCACTCTCACCCTTCCACCATTTCTAGCATCTCTTGTGCCACGCAACTTTCGCCGGTACCATACACCCACCATTTACCCTCCTCAAAACAACCACCATACCTACCTATTATGGCATTTCCATAGCCATTCCGAGATATATTGCCATGCAACTTTCCACCGTTCCATTTATTATGACACGCTTCATCATTGTCATATTGCTTTGCATGATCATGTAGTTGACATCGTATTTGTGGCAAAGCCACCTTTCATAATTCTTTCATACATGTCACTCTTGATTCATTGCACATCCTGGTACACCGCTGGAGGCATTCATATAGATTCATATTTTGTTCTAAGTATTGAATTGTAATTCTTGAGTTGTAAGTAAATAAAAGTGTGATGATTGATGTCTACTACGCAACCTTCTTCTTGTAGACGTTGTTGGGCCTCCAAGTGCAGAGGTTTGTAGGACAGTAGCAAATTTCCCTCAAGTGGATGACCTAAGGTTTATCAATGCGTGGGAGGCGAGGGATGAAGATGGTCTCTCTCAAACAACCCTGCAACCAAATAACAAAGAGTCTCTTGTGTCCCCAACACACCCAATACAATGGTAAATTGTATAGGTGCACTAGTTCGGCGAAGAGATGGTGATACAAGTGCAATATGGATGGTAGATATAGGTTTTTGTAATCTGAAAATATAAAAACAGCAAGGTAACTATTTATAAAAGTGAGCACGAACGGCATTGCAATGCTAGGAAACAAGGCCTAGGGTTCATCCTTTCACTAGTGCAAGTTCTCTCAAGAATAATAACATAATTGGATCATATAACTATCCCTCAACATGCAACAAAGAGTCACTCCAAAGTCACTAATAGCGGAGAACAAACAGAGAGATTATTGTAGGGTACGAAACCACATCAAAGTTATCCTTTCTAATCGATCTATTCAAGAGTCCGTAGTAAAATAACACGAAGCTATTCTTTCCGTTAGATCTATCATAGAGTTCGTACTAGAATAACACCTTAAGACGCAAATCAACCAAAACCCTAATGTCACCTAGATACTCCAATGTCACCTCACGTATCTGTGGGTATGATTATACGATATGCATCACACAATCTCAGATTCATCTATTCAACCAACACAAAGAACTTCAAAGAGTGCCCCAAAGTTTCTACCGGAGGGTCAAGACAAAAACGTGTGCCAACCCCTATGCATAAGTTCACAAGGTCACTGAACTCGCAAGTTGGTCACCAAAACATACATCAAGTGGATCACGTGATATCCCATTGTCACCATTGATAAGCACATGCAAGACATACATCAAGTGTTCTCAAATCCTTAAAGACTCAATCCTATAAGATAACTTCAAAGGGAAAACTCAATCCATTACAGGAGAGTAGAGGGGGAGAAACATCATAAGATCCAATTATAATAGCAAAGCTCGCGATACATCAAGATGTACCACCTCAAGAACACGAGAGAGAGAGAGAGACAGAGATCAAACACATAGCTACTGGTACATACCCTCAGCCCCGAGGGTGAACTACTCCCTCCTCGTCATGGAGAGCGCCGGGATGATGAAGATGGCCACCGGTGAGGGATCCCCCCCCTCCGGCAGGGTGCCGGAACAGGGTCCCGATTGGTTT
Organism: Aegilops bicornis; assembly: GCA_021605145.1. Classification (NCBI taxonomy): domain Eukaryota; kingdom Viridiplantae; phylum Streptophyta; class Magnoliopsida; order Poales; family Poaceae; genus Aegilops; species Aegilops bicornis. The sequence continues at coordinate 154,273,610 of CM038675.1, forward strand.
TTGGTGGCTACAGAGACTTGCGGCGGCGGAACTTCTGATCTATTGTGTTCCTCGATGTTTTTAGGGTATATGGACATATATAGGAGAAAGAAGTCGGCCAGGGGAGCCACGAGGGGCCCACGAGGGTGGGGGCGCACCCAGGGGGTAGGGTGCGCCTCCCTGCCTCGTGGCTTCTTCGAAGCTTCCCTAACGTCTACTCCAAGTCTCTCCTGGATTGCTTCCGTTCCAAAAATAACTCTCCCGAAGGTTTCATTCTGTTTGGACTCCGTTTGATATTCCTTTTCTTCGAAACACTGAAATAGGCAAGAAAACAACAATTTGGGTGGGCCTCCGGTTAATAGGTTAGTCCCATAAATAATACAAAAGTGTTTAGTAAAGCACCCATAAACATCCAAAACAGATAATATAATAGCATGAATACTTCATAAATTATAGATACGTTGGGGACGTATCAGCATTATGTCATAACAGTAGCTCATATCATAAAGCTTCTCATGATCAAGTAACAAGCTATTCACATGTTAAAGTATAGATCATAAACTTTCTTGAAAACTAACAAACAGTTCTCAGTCATCAAACAATTGCAATTCATCTTATTTTCAGGAAGGGTCCATGTAAGAGCTTTGATTTAGCAAATCCCACATACTCAACTATCATATAGTCTTCCATGATTGCTACCACTCAAAGCATATTTTTAGAACAAATAGCATCCATCGAATACAGAGAAAGATAGGGGCTTAATGTTTCGCCTCCCAACTTATTTATTATATAGATAATTGTCAACAATAATAATTCATGATCAAATATATTTGAATGGCCATATATGCTTAGATATTTCTCCACCACATGATGCTTACCAACTAAAGAGTAGGCTGGAATGAGAAGGAATACTACTGACTCTTGCATAAAAGTAAAATATAGACCCTTCGCGGAGGGAAGCAGGGATTTGCAGAGGTGCTAGAGCTCGAAGCTTTAAAACAAAGATGAAAATAATTTTGAGAGGTATGCTTTCATTGTCAACATAACGACCAAGAGTTCCCAATATCTTCCATAGATACATTATAGGCAGTTCCCAAACAGAAAGGTAAAGATTTTACTCCCCCTCCACCAACAATCACAATCCACGGCTTGTCCGAAACAATGGGTGTCATCCAACTTTCAACAATCCTGGGGGAGTTTGTTTAAATTATATGCGAATTTGTTTTTGATCTTTTGATCATAGGACTGGGCATCCCAGTTACCAGCCATTTTCTCGTGAATGATGAGCGGAGTCCACTCATCGTGAGAATAACCCACCTAGCATGGAAGATACTGACAGCCCCTAGTCGCTACATGAGCGATTCGGGCATACCAAACAGATTATTATTTGAAGGTTTAGAGTTTGGCACATGCAAATCTATCTATCTTCTATCTATCTATTATATTATTAAAAGATCTGTCTTTTTTTTTGGTTAAACATTATAGAGTTATGGTAAATCAATGGCAGTGATTGGGTGATCTGTCTTTTTTTTTGGTTGCATGAAGGGTGATCTGAACTTGGAAGGGCCGGCCAGGAAAACGCAGTATGTACGCTAACCTATTTCATCGGCTGTATAAAAGAGAAGTCCATACGCCAACCTATTCTATGCAGACACAAAAGGATTCCAGGTGAAGTCCAATTAGTACACGGCCGTGTTATGGTAGTAATCCGTATACGTACGGGCCTAACTTTAGGGTGCTATCTCCAAGTCTTTAAGTTGCATGCAGAAGGCAAGGCATAATGTACACTAGCTCTCACGTGCATGGGCGTGGATTGCATGCAAGTCCGCAAAATGAAGCTCGGCCGCGGAACATCAAAGTAATAAGAAACTCCAGGAAATGTAGAATTTATATTGCATGCAAATATAATGATTGACGCATGTACAAAAGAAAAACAAATCATGACTAATGGAATCAACAATTTAGAATCTACACAGGTAAAAAAATGGCCACAAAAATTATACAGGAAAATACACAACAGAGTCCTATTTCCCTACAAAAATGGCCACGGAAATTGTATAGGCAAAAATATTTTTGCATGTAAAAGAATTATAAATGTCAATAGTTGGATGGATACTATATAATTCTGTAATTTAGGAAAAAGTAGTACGTATTTGTTTTTTAAGAACTACAATGTCGTTGTATATACAAAGCATTTATTTGGTAGATAAAGCATACAATAATTATATATATGAAATCTATCTACTATTATATTATAAAAACAAGAGAGAAATAAGCCATCACGGTTATCCACATATGTTAATATTATTTGCATCGTCCGATCAAAAATAAAATAACGGTTGAGATATTAAATAAATTACGTAACATATTAATATGTATGTACGAACATATTGAACAGTTAGGTCTGTACTTGAAGATTCCTAATATACACGCTTAAAGCCTAAACGCGGCTAAAAAAGGCACGTAATGTTTAGAGTTTTGGTTTTTTAGGGATCATAGTCTTGGTTATGCACGCGCTTACTTCCTTTACGGATCCACTTACCAAAAGAGACCCAAAGGCCACAAAATAAAATAAAAATTGTCGGTGCATCCTAGAGTGCAGTACTAATGAGAAGCTAGGGCATGCATGTATATTAATTAACTAATGTAGAGTTACAAATTCAAAAATGGGACCAGCCGGCTTTATGAGCACACTTAAAAAGACGAAAACGTAGTTTGTAGGTAAAATATCCAAACAGCTATTCTGTATGCACATATAGTTTCTCATTCTGTTGTGGGTAGTTGCTCATTACACGTAGGTAAAATTTCATAAATAAAACATGTATATCTATCTATAAGCTAAAAAAGAAAAAATTCTGTAGACTGCACGTACTATTTACTATTACAGATACACATTTTATCTTATTTTGTAGTTCAGAAATAAATATATTTAAAAATGATGAAATTACTCATGTGTGTAGAGCACATCTACAAGTACACATGATATATATTTTAAATCTTCTGAAATTTACAAATATGATTCTCTTTACTTTTGAAAATAACTCCCATTTTATGAGTATATAAACAATCTCTAACTCTATATTTGTTTTTATCTTTCCACTATCTCAAAATTTCCTGGAACCTATAAATATGACTTTTCTTACTTTTGAAAATTATGGGTCTGCTTTATGGGTATATTATTGGCCTTCAAACCCATATATGTTTTCTGTCTTTCTGTCGATAAGACTTCAGCTGTTCGCGAAGCCATTCACATATTAATTTAAATAGCACATGTTTTCTCAGAAAGTTGAAAGGTGTGTACCAAGAGGGGCCATATCCGATGGCCATGTTCAAATTTTATACGCCAACCAATGGAAGGAAACCAAATTCTTGACTGATGGTAGTTTGTAAAGTCATTTCTTCCATCAGTCAAGAGGCGAGTGGATGAATAGATTACTAAGATCATGTATGACCGTTAATGTTTGGATTTAAATCCTTATAAAATGAGTCATAAATAATATATATTATGGTAGGTCACAAACTCGAATAACATCAAAAAAAATGATCACCGGCCATGCCAAAAACCCAATACAACCATCGGGAGATTTATATCAAAATGCAATCATGTTTTCGCAAGACATATATTATGGATAAAGTTTTCAATAATAATTCATCGCATCTAAAAAACATAGCTTCAAGACAATATAACTACAAGTAAAATAGTAAGCACTGAATTTTTGTAACATCTTGAAGACAAAACAATATGTATTGAGCCTAGCCGTGCAAATGCGCGAGTTACCCCGCTAGTTTACTTTAAACGGTAGGTAAATACCGCATATCGGTAGATATGGTGGACACTCATGAAAGAAACTTGGTTCAATGAATTTGGATGCACAAGCAGTATTCCCGCTTAGTACAGATATTTTGGCTAGCAAAGGATTCTAAATAGCAAGCACTACATGTTAGAGGATCCATAACAATATAACTTCTATACAAATATACCCAAGCATAACTCATTATGTTGTCTTCCTTGTCCAACATCAACTAATTTGCTCAGGTTTGAAAATAATTAATGGGGCTCAGAATCATAGAAGATGTCGAAGATAGTATATTTATATGTGAAATCTCTCTTCCTTCAATATTCTTTCATGAATTGGTCAAGTGACCAATACAATGTTTGCTAACCTTCAAAAAATTACCACCTCTACTTCTTATATGTGAAGTCATTAGTCCCAATGGGATAAGCATATGATACATATATAATTTCAGATTTATGACATTCAAATCATTCGACTATTTACTCATAGGATATAAGTGAAGCACACGAGTAAATGACAAACTACTCCAAAAAGATATAAATGAAGATCAATGAGTAGTTAAATAATTATGTAGCTATGTGAAGACTCTCCCTCATTTAAGAATTTCAGATCTTGGTATTTTATTCAAACAGCAAGCAAAACAAAATAAAACAACATTTCAAGGATAGTACTCATCATGTGAAAAAGCAAAACTTAGGCTCAACCGATACTAACCGATAATTGTTGAAGAAAAAAGGTGGGATGCCTACCGGGGCATCCCCAAGCTTAGATGCTTGAGACTTCTTGAAATATTATCTTGGGATGCCTTGGGCATCCCCAAGCTTGAGCTTTTGTGTCTCCTTAATTCCTCTCATATCATGGTTTCCTAAATCTCGAAAGCTTCATCCACACCAAACTCAACAAGAACTCGTGAGATAAGTTAGTATAAACCAATGCAAAAACCTTATCATTTTCTACTGTAACAAATCACATTCAGCATTGCATACTAAATGCCTCTGCATATTTAGTACTCCTATCCTCAAATAGAATCATTAAACAAACAAACATATGCAAACATAGCAGCAATCTACCAAAATAGTACAGTCTGTAAAGAATGCAAGATGCATCATACTTCCCTAACTCCAAACATTATGAAATTCTACCACACTGTAGAAAATTTATCAGAGCTCAATATGCAAAAAGTTTCAACAATTTATCATATTCTGACTTTTCTAGGGAATTTTTGCAATAGCGGTAAACTTTCTGTTTTGAAACAGCAACATGTATACTTGCAAAATAAGCATGGTAAAGGCTATCCTTGACATCTTATATTTACTAATCGGAGGCACCATACGAACTCCCACGTTAATTCTAGAGGTTGTAAATTTTTATCCATCTGATCAAAAGTCTAATTCATCCACTATCGTTGGATGAAGTCCCCATCTCCTAACAACGTGAGGCCATCCTAGAGAAAAAGACAACGTGAGGTGTCTTTTTTTATCTTAATCTTGAAAGGAAAGAAAGGAAATACATCTCTACACGTTTTCTCCCCTCCGATCTCTGGAGAACAAGACCATGTCAGAGACGCCACATCTACAATCTCCCTCCCATGCACGCATCCCCATCTCCACATCCTCCTCCACCAGGAATCGTCTCTCACGTCATGTCCGGCAGGCCGGCCGCTGATTATGTTGGAAGCAACACGCACCGGCTAGAGATGATGAGGGATGAAAGGATAGCCATGATTGCCTTGCCACACCTTCTCGACTCAGAAAGATAAGGCTGCAAGAAGGGCATCATCAACAAGTGCGAGGAGATGGATCAAAATCTCCCATAAGTTGATGATATGTTCTCCCCGTAGGTTCCTTTTCTTTGTTGTGGGGCATCCGGGAACACTACCGCATCTGGTTGTGTCTTCTCTCCATACCATCATTAGATCAACTTCCATCTAAAAGAAAGGTAAAATCCAGTCAAGCCTCTTCCATGTTCTTCCATGCTGCAATTGCGATCGAGTAGATGAAACTATCCTTAAATGGTTTATGCAGGCATCCAACATATAATTAGAGGTCTACTCATAGCAGTTTCAATTTGTTTAGGTGGTCACTGTCGTACACGAGAACCAGTGAAACCAGCCTCTCGCCAATCCACTTCTCTTGAACCTTGTTGCAGTCTATGCAGCTGAGGACGATGTCGTTTGAATCTCCTAAACTTTCATGGCCTGACCACAATGCAATAGATGATGAATGATAAACTGAATAAGGTGGTGCCTCGATGAGTGACAGTTGAATCAGTCATGCAGCCATCATTAATTGTTGGTGAGACTGCAGATCAGAGGAACTACTCCTGGCTGATGGTGCGGCGATTCACTTTCCATATGCTAGATGAATTCATCACCGGTCGCTCATATCCTCATACTGTAAGCAGGTAATACGTTTGTGCCAATCCCCCTGCTCTAATGTATAGTCCGTTCAATTCAACACAGAACCCCAAGGAAATCTAATAAATATGTAACAACTAACAAAGAAAAATTGCTATTGCATACGCCCATCTATCGGCAGCTAGCAACACTATTCATGAGTCGATCATGACAAGATTATTATCCAACGTAGGGACTGGAGGAGAACTAGCAACAGCTCCAGCAGCAAGCAGGTTATCCCTTTCAATTAAATTAAGATCGTCTTTTCGGTGGGGGCATAAACTGTATGGGAGCATTGTAGAATTGTAATACTGAAGCAATGATGATATACGAGCCAGTTGCTAATCCAACTGAAGTGGGATCACACCCATGGCTCCTGATCTTTGATGGATGGGAGTGATAATTTGTTGCTGCTCTTTGGTACGTGATAGTTGGTGTTCGGCAGTTTGAGGAAGTACGTAAAAATATTTCCAGGAAATTAGTTGATATTTTGTACAGATAGAATTTATATATCTTCGATTGTTTTTGTCTGAATATACATGCTAAATCTCCAATTGTCCACATGCTATATCTAACAATTATTCTTACCATGGTTAAGCAAATGTACGAGGCCTAGACTTCCAAAATGTTCCTATGTACGAAAGACATCAAAGTTATATCTGTGGTAAATCTACTTGACACGAGTAATCAAGCAAAAAGTTAAGTATGCTTTCAATAAGCTTTAGAATGTGTATTTCAAAGTTTTATAATACCTACTATCCCTTTCAAAGTATAAGACGTATTCAAACTGTCAAAATTCATGATTTCATAGTCATTCAATTCATATTTGAATGGAGTTTGTGTGAATCTAATTTTGTAATCATTGATTTAAATTTATATGATAAAATTACAATCAAATCATGAATTTGCATGTTAAAATACGCGTTATATTTTGGGACCTTGACAGTACATGACTCCATGTGCGATAAAGGTTATCAAAAGCTTTCAATGATTGTATTAGATAAAAGATCCCTCACCGTGCAGTTGCGCGGATAGATAGAGGATTCATACTATCTTCATCTATTCTGTAACGAGGTCAAACTCCCGTGTTTAGTTCTACACCTCATTTTCCATTCACAAAGTTAAATAACTTCATTTTTGTTGTTATTGCAATACAATTTTACCCTCAAAAAGACAATTGTAATGCAATTCTCTTCTCTTTGGATTTTAGTTTGTGCTTCCCATCTCAATTGGTTATATAACATAGTCGTTCTTTAGATATTTTTTGGACCTCATAAAGCAAAAATTGGAAAGTAACTACATGGGGTAAAAAGTTGATTAAGATAGCTTTCACGTAAAAAAACTGGGACGAAGAAATGACTTGATACTTGGAACTTGGTTGGCATGTCCATTTCTCTGATTCTTTATTTTTTTCATGTGATGTCCTTCTCAATTGTACAGTATAGATCACACCATGATATATAATAGTGTGTATGCTCCTCTATTTTCGTTGAATGCATAAAATTAGTTCGCCAATATTAATCTCTTTGCTGCAGATTTTTTTTTCTCTACCATACCTGGAGCGAAGGAAAACTGATGGGCATAGTGTCATCACAAACATGATATAGAGTACTTCACATGCTGATCGAGGTCTCTTCATCCTCACTTCTTCCTACCTCAAATGGTTAGTTCTATTCCCATTCACCGATTACAAATATAGCTACATGTCATGAATGCATGCTTCTCATTTGTTGGTTCGCACTACATAATTATTTTCTGATGTAGAAGATTCTCTAAAAAGGAACTATTTTCTCCGCTAAGGGCTAAATAACCTAATCATATTCTCCATTTGAATAGATAAGATGATTCTTGCATAGAATTTCCAATGTTTTTTAAATACTCCGCTTCTCCTTATTTTTTTTGGTGGCTATGACATAAAAATATTTGCTAAATAACTCAGAACTTGAATTTTATAGTGTACCATTGACATGACATCCTTCTAAAAACTTGCAATCATCTTAGAATTGGTCTGTGCATTTAATTAACCTTCCAATTTGACTCTATTTAATAATTAGATTGAGTAACCATGTTCACACTCCCTCAAAGCTTAACAATATTTCAACTATGGCCTATTTACTACCAACTTGCGACTTCAGAATAAGTTTAGCTCGAAATAAAAAATAACCATTGCAAAACAAATTTTGATTTGAAAAATCAAAGAATTCCTGTAGTAAGACACCTTAATTCATAAATGTAGTTCAAACAATTGCAGATCCGAACAAATATTATAATAAATATATGTAGGAAACACAAATATTTCCAATCTCCTATTGGTAGTCCCAACTATGACAGTTTTATAGGAATCACCCAAAAGTGCACCCACAGGAGTTTCTACATTCCAAGTATGAAGATATGGTAAAAGAGTGAGTTATTTAATTTCCTATAATTACGTGTACCTTAAAATAGCTAGCCCGTGCAGGTGCACGGGTTGATGACTAGTTTTTATTGAAATAGAGATGCAAAACATTATTCTAAATAACATCAAGCAAATACTAACAAAATAAAATGACGCTCCAAGCAAAACACATATGATGTGGTGAATAAAAATATAGCCCCAAGTAAAGTTACCGATGAACGAAGATTTAAAGAGGGGATGCCATCCGGGGCATCCCCAAGCTTAGGCTCTTGGTTGTCCTTGAATATTACCTTGGGGTGCCTTGGGCATCCCCAAGCTTAGGCTCTTGACACTCCTTATTCCATAGCCCATCGAATCTTTACCCAAAACTTGAAAACTTCACAACACAAAACTCAACAGAAAACTCGTAAGCTCTGTTAGTATAAGAAAATAAAACCACCACTTAGGTACTGTTTTGAACTCATTCTAAATTCATATTGGTGTAATATCTACTGTATTCCAACTTCTCTATGGTACATACCCTCCGATACTACTCATAGATTCATCAAAATAAGCAAACAACACAATGAAAACAGAATCTGTCAAAACAGAACAGTCTGTAGTAATCTGCATCAAACGCAAAATTTTGGATCTTAGAAAAATCTGCCAAAATAGTAAGACCTAGATAATTTGATTATTGATCTACTGCAATTGGAATCAGTATTTTATCACTTTCTGGTGAATTTTAACAATTGTTTTCGTGAGCAGAAAGTTTCTGTCTTTTTCAGCAAGATCAAATAATTATCATCCAAGAAGATCCTATAGGTCTTACTTGGCACAAGCACTAATTAAAACATAAACCACATCTAACCAGAGTCTAGATAAATTATTTATTACTAAACAGAACCAAAAATCAAGAAATAAAATAAAATTGGGTTGCCTCCCAACAAGCGCTTTTCTTTAATGCCTTTTTAGCTAGGCATGATGATGACAATGATGCTCGCATAAAAGATAAGAATTGAAGCATAAAGAGAGCATCATGAAGAATATGACTAGCACATTCAAGTCTAACCCACTTCCTATGCATAGGGATTTTGTGAGCAAACAACTTATGGGAACAATAATCAACTAGCATAGGAAGGCAAAACAAGCATAACTTCAAGATTTTAAGCACATAGAGAGGAAACTTGTTATTATTGCAATTCCTACAAGCATATATTCCTCCCTCATAATAATTTTCAGTAGCATCATGAATGAATTCAATAATATAACCATCACCTAAAGCATTCTTTTCATGATCTACATGTATATTTTTTATTACTCTTCACATAAGCAAATTCATTCTCATCAATAGTAGTGGGAGCAAACTCAACAAAATAACTATCATGTGAAGCATAATCCAATTAAAAACTAAAATCACGATGAAAATTTTCATGGTTATCTTTATTCTTTATAGCATACGTGTCATCACAATAATCATCATAAATAGGAGGCATGCTTTCATCATAATAAATTTTCTCGTCAAAACTTGGGGGACTAAACATATCATCTTCATCAAACATAGCACCCCCAAGCTTGTGGCTTTGCATATCATTAGCATCATGGGTATTCATAGAATTCATACTAACAACATTTCAATCATGCTCATCATTCAAATATTTAGTGCCAAACATTCTGATGCATTCTTCTTCTAGCACTTGAGCACAATTATTGGAATCCTTATTTTCACGAAAGACATTAAAAAGATGAAGCATATGAGGCACCCTTAATTCCATTTTTTGTAGTTTTCTTTTATAAATTAAACTAGTGATAAAACAAGAAACAAAAATATTCGATTGCAAGATCTAAATATATACCTTCAAGCACTAACCTCCCCGGCAACGGCGCCAGAAAAGAGCTTGATGTCTACTACGCAACCTTCTTCTTGTAGACGTTGTTGGGCCTCCAACTGTAGAGGTTTGTTGGATAGTAGCAAATTTCCCTCAAGTGGATGACCTAAGGTTTATCAATCCATGGGAGGCGTAGGATGAAGATGGTCTCTCTCAAACAACCCTGCAACCAAATAACAAAGAGTCTCTTGTGTCCCCAACACACCCAATACAATTGTAAATTGTATACGTGCACTAGTTTGGCGAAGAGATGGTGACACAAGTGCAATATGGATGGTAGATATAGGTTTTTGTAATCTGAAAATATAAAAACAGCAAGGTAACTATTGATAAAAGTGAGCACGAACGGTATTGCAATGCTAGGAAACAAGGCCTAGGGTTCATACTTTCACTAGTGCAAGTTCTCTCAACAAATAACATAATTGGATCATATAACTATCCCTCAAATTGCAACAAAGAGTCACTCCCAAGTCACTAATAGCGGAGAACAAACAAAGAGATTATTGTAGGGTAGGAAACCACCTCAAAGTTATCCTTTCCGATCGATCTATTCAAGAGTCAGTAGTGAAATAACACGAAGCTATTCTTTCCGTTCAATCTATCATAGAGTTCGTACTAGAATAACACCTTAAGACGCAAATCAACCAAAACCCTAATGTCACGTAGATACTCCAATGTCACCTCAAGTATCCGTGGGTATGACTATACGATATGCATCACACAATCTCAGATTCATCTATTCAACCAACACAAAGAACTTCAAAGAGTGCCCCAAAGTTTCTACCGGAGAGTAAAGATGAAAACGTGTGCCAACCCCTATGCATAAGTTCACAAGGTCACTGAACTCGCAACTTGATCACCAAAACATACATCAAGTGGATCACGTGATATCCCATTGTCACCACAGATAAGCACATGCAAGACATACATCAAGTGTTCTCAAATCCTTAAAGACTAAACCCGATAAGATAACTTCAAAGGGAAAACTCAATCCGTTACAAGAGAGTAGAGGGGGAGAAACATCATAAGATCCAACTATAATAGCAAAGCTCGCGATACATCAAGACCGTACCACCTTAAGAACACGAGAGAGAGAGAGAGAGAGAGAGAGAGAGAGAGAGATCAAACACATAGCTACTGGTACATACCCTCAGCTCCGAGGGTGAACTACTCCCTCCTTGTCAGGGGGAGCGCGGGATGATGAAGATGGCCACGGTGAGGATCCCCCCTCCGTGAGTCTTGAACAGAGGTCCCGATTGGTTTTTGGTGGCTACAGAGGCTTGCGGTGGCGGAACTCCCGATCTATTGTGTTCCTCGATGTTTTAAGGGTATAAGGACATATATAGACGAAAGAAGTGGGTCAGGGGAGCCACGAGGGGCCCACGAGGGTGGGGGCGCACCCAGGGGGTAGGGCACGCCTCCCTGCCTCATGGCTTCCTCGAAGCTTCCCTGGCCTCTACTCCAGGTCTCCTGGATTGCTTACATTTCAAAAATAACTCTCCCGAAGGTTTCATTCCATTTGGACTCTGTTTGATATGCCTTTTCTTCGAAACACTAGAATAGGCAAGAAAACAACAATTTGGGCTGGGCCTTCGTTTAATAAGTTAGTCCCAAAAATAATATAAAAGTTAGTAAAGCCCATAAACATCCAAAACAGATAATATAATAGCATGAATACTTCATAAATTATAGATGCGTTGGATACATATCAATGATCATCATTATTAGAGCATTGTCCCAGTGAGGAAAGGATGATGGAGACTATGATTCCCCCACAAGTCGGATTGAGATTTCGGACGAAAAATAATAAAATAATAATAATAAAAGAGACCAAAAAAAGAGAGGGCCCCAAAAAAAGAGAAAAAATGAGAGAAAAAGAGAAAAGGGGCAATGCTACTATCCTTTAAGGATCTTCATGATAGAGAGTCTCCTATGTTTCACTTTCATATACTAGTGGGAATCTTCATTATAGAATTTGGCTTGTATATTCCAATGATGGGCTTCCTCAAATGCCCTAGGTCTTCATGAGCAAGCAAGTTCGATGCACAACCACTTAGTTTCTTTTTGAGCTTTCATATACTTATAGCTCTAGTGCATCTGTTGCATGGCAATCCCTACTCACTCAAATTGATATCTATTGATGGGCATCTCCATAGCCCGTTGATATGCCTAGTTGATGTTAGACTATCTTCTCCTTTTGTCTTCTCCACAACCACCATTCTATTCAACCTATAGTGCTATGTTCATGGCTCACGCTCATGTAATGCGTGAAAGTTGAAAAAGTTTGACAATACTAAAGTATGAAACAATTGCTTGGTTGAAACCGGGGTTGTGCATGATTTAAATATTTTGTGTGATGAAGATAGTGCATAGCCAGACTATATGATTTTGTAGGGATAGCTTTCTTTGGCCATGTTATTTTGAGAATACATGATTGCTTTGTTCATGTGCTTGAAGTATTACTGTTTTTATGTCAATATTAAATTTTTCTTTTGAATCTTATGGATCTGAATATTATTACCACAATAGAGAAGATTACATTCATAAATATGTTAGGTAGCATTCCACATCACATATTCTGTTTTTATCATTTACCTACTCGAGGACGAGAAAGAATTAAGCTTGGGGATTCTTGATACGTCTCCAATGTATCTATAATTTTTTTATTGTTCCATGCTATTATATTATCCATCGTGGATGTTTTATATGCATCTATATGCAATTTTATATGATTTTGGGACTAACCTGCTAACCTAGAGCCCAGTGCCAGTTTCTGTTTTTTCCTTGTTTTTGAGTTTTACAGAAAAGGAATACCAAATGGAGTCCAATTGACGTGCCAATTTTTGATGATTTTTATGGACCAAAAGAAGCCCCCGGAGTAAAATAGTTGGACCAGAGGAGTCCCGAGCCATCCACGAGGGTGGAGGGCGCGCCCCCTGCCTCGTGGATGACTCGGAGAGCCCCCTGACGTGAGACCAACGCCAAAAATTCCTACAAATACAGAAACCCCCGAAAAGAAACCAAGATTGGGAGTTTCGCCACCGCAAGCCTTTGTAGACACCAAAAACCAATTGGGTCCCTGTTCCGGCACCCTGCCGGAGGGGGGAATCATCACCGGTGGCCATCTTCATCAGCCAGGCGCTCTCCATGACGAGGAGGGGGTAGTTCACCCTCGGGGCTGAGGGTATGTACCAGTAGCTATGTGTTTGATCTCTCTCTCTCTCTCTCTCTCTCTCTCGTGTTGTTGACTTGGCACGATCTTGATGTACCGCGAGCTTCGCTACTATATTTGGATCTTATGATGTTTCTCCCCCTCTACATTCTTGTAATGGATTGAGTTTTCCCTTTGAAGTTATCTTATCGGATTGAGTCTTTAAGGATTTCAGAACACTTGATGTATGTCTTGCGTGGTATACCCGTGGTGACAATGAGGTATTCTATCGATTCACTTGATCTATGTTTTGGTGATCAACTTGCGGGTTCCGTGACCTTGGGAATCTATGCATAGGGGTTGGCACACATTTTCGTCTTGACTCTCCGGTAGAAACTTTGGAGCACTCTTTGAAGTTCTTTGTGTTGGTTGAATAGATGAATCTGAGATTGTGTGATGCATATCGTATAATCATACCCGAAGATACTTGAGGTGACATTGGAGTCTCTAGGTGACATTAGGGTTTTGGTTGATTTGTGTCTTAACGTGTTATTTTACTACGAACTCTAGGGCTGTTTGTGACACTTATAGGAATACCCCAATGGATTGATCGGAAAGAATAACTTTGAGGTGGTTTCATACCCTACAATAATCTCTTTGTTTGTTCTCCGCTATTAGTGACTTTGGAGTGACTCTTTGTTGCATATTGAGGGATAGTTATATGATCTAATTATGTTATCCTTGTTGAGAGAACTTGCACTAGTGAAAGTATGAACCCTAGGCCTTGTTTCGAAGCATTGCAATACCATTTGTGCTCATTTTTATCATTATTTACCTTGCTATTTATATTTTCATATTACAAAAACCTATATCTACCATCTATATTGCACTTGTATCACCATCTCTTCGCCAACTAGTGCACCTATACAATTTACCATTGTATTGGGTGTGTTGGGGACACAAGAGACTCTTTGCTATTTGGTTGCAAGGTTGTTTGAGAGAGACCATCTTCATCCTAAGCCTCCCACGGATTGATAAACCTTAGGTCATCCACTTGAGGGAAAGTTACTACTGTCCTACAAACCTCTGCACTTGGAGGCCCAACAACGTCTACCAGAAGAAGGTTGTGTAGTAGACATCAGAGCCTTCCCGTGTAAATAATTTTTTTCTCGTTTTTGCTTTTCCCTTTTATTTGCTTGTTCAAGAAAACCAAAAACTCCAAAAATATTTTAGTGCGTTTCTCTAAATTTCTTTTCCTTTTATTCGAGTCGTACCGAGGAGAAGACCACGATGAAAATGTTGAGTGGCCCTCATTTGCACAATTGTTGATCTAACAAAGAGCCCATATTACCTTGTCTTCTCCTGTTGAATAAAATGTTTGCAGATTCCATCTTAGTCCACGACACTCTTGCACTAATATTATTTTCACATCGTTCGCTCATGCAAGTGAAAGGCAATAATGACGATATTTGATGAACTGGCCGTGGCAGAGAGAAATTGGTATGAACTCGACTTGCTCCGCTTTTGTAAATATGTTTAACCTAGTATCGATGATTCAGTCCATTATGATTAAACATGTTTGCAATGACAATTAGAGATTATAGTTTCTCATGGCATGCATAAGTAGATAGGGTGAATATTGATTTATTCTGGATATCAACCTTGCGTTAAAATGATTGTGATGTAGTATGATGATATGGTATCCTCCTTTGAATGTTCGAGTGGCTTGACTTGGAACATGTTCATGCATGTAATTGAATAAAAACCAACATAGCCTCTATGATATTTATGTTCATGGTGTTCATATCCTACTCATGCTAGTGTCCAATGTTACTTATGCATAATGCATGTTCATGACCATTGCTACTCTCTAGCTGGCCGCTTCTCAATCTATTTTCTAGACTTCACCAGTACTAAGTGGGTTTCTGCTTGTACATCAAAAACCTTGAACCCACGTTATTCTAGATGAGTCCACCATATATACCTACATGCGGTATTACCCTGCCGTCCTAAGCAAATTTGCTTGTGCCATCTCTAAAAAAATTTAAATAAATATCCTTTTTGTGTGCCTGGATCGTTCATGGAACTACAGGAGGTAGTCGTATCTTCCATGCTAAGCGTGTTATTCTTAGTTGAGTGTTTATTCACTCACCATCGCATGAGAAAAGGGCGGTAATTAGGATTCCCAATACCGAACTCAAAATGCAAATAATTAAACAAAACTCCCCCAGCACCGTTGATGGTATGGACGACACCCGCTGTTTCGGAAAAACCGTGGAATGTGATTGTTGGTGGAGGGGGAGTAAACTTTTACTTTTATCACTTGGGACCACCACTGGCGTGCTTAGCATGGAAGATATTGATAACTGATGGTCGTGAAGTAAACAAGAAGGGTGCATTTCTCAAAATATCATTTACCTCTGTTTTCAAAACTTGAGCTCTGGCACCGCTGCAAATCACAGCTTCCCTCTACGAAGGGACTATCTATTTACTTTTATGTTGTGTCATCACCCTCTAAAATAAGTGCCAAAACCTGAGAGCACTGCTGTCATCCTGATGCATTGTGTGTAGCTACTGTTGGGTGCATCATGACAGGATCTTTTCTACCATGAATTACAATGTTTAGTCGCTGCTTCAACTTTGGAGGTGCTCTGCATATATGTTTTGCGGTCTCAGAAAGGGCTAGCAAGATACCACTCTTGTCATATTATATCATGGTTGTTTTGATAACGTTTTGCTGTTTGAGATATCTTATTATTTCTCGCTAGTCGATTATGTCATTGATATGAGTTAATATAATTTTTAAGATTTATTGTCGACATGGTTAGTTATAATGTTGACTGAAAACCCGGGGTGCTCTTTTAAGCTTATTTATGCAAACAAGAGCAAAAGAGTTCATAAAAGTTTTTCTTTTTCACTTTCAGTTTACCAACTGAATTGCTTGAGGACAAGCAAAGGTTTAAGCTTGGGGGAGTTGATACGTCTCCAACGTATCTACTTTTCCTAACGCTTTTCCTCTTGTTTTCGACTCTAATTTGCATGATTTGAATGAAACTAACCCCGGACTGACGCTGTTTTCAGCAGAACTACCACGGTGTTGTTTTTGTGCAGAAATAAAAGTTCTCGGAATGGAACGAAACTTTGCAAAGATTTTTTATACAATAAAAGAGAATTTATGGAGCCAAGAGTCACCTAAGGGGGCACCTGGGTGGGCACAACCCACCAGAGCATGCCTGCCCCCCCCCCCCAGGTCCGCCCAGCTGGTGGCCCCGCAAACCCTGAAGCCGATGCTATAAAATCACATATTTCCAGAAAAAATCAGGGAGAAAGAATTATCGCGATCCACGAGAAGGAGCCGTCGTCACCTCCTGTTCTTCATCGGGGGGCCAGACCTGGAGTCCGTTTGGGGCTCCGGAGAGGGGGGTCTTCGATCTTCGTCATCAACAACCCTTCTCCATCGCCAATTCCATGACGCTCCCCACCGGGAGTGAGTAATTCCTGTTGGGAAACGTAGCATGCAATTTCAAAAAAAAATCATACGCTCACGCAAGATCTATCTAGGAGATGCATATCAACGAGGGGGGGAGTGTGTCTACGTACCCTTGTAGACCGTAAGCGGAAGCATTTGACAACGCGGTTGATGTAGTCGAACTTCTTCTAGCTCCGACCGATCAAGTACCAAACGCACGACACCTCCGAGTTCTGCACATGTTCAGCTCGGTGACGTCCCTCGCCTTCTTGATCCAGCAAGACGTCGAGGTAGTAGATGAGTTCCGTCAGCACGACGGCGTGGTGACGGTGATGGTGAAGTGATCCTCGCAGGGCTTCGACTAAGCACTACGAAGATATGACCGAGGGTGTAAACTGTGGAGGGGGGGCACCGCACACGGCTAGGCAATTCTCTGTTGTGTGTTAGGCGCCCCCTCCTCATTATTATATGTGGGAGGAAGGGAGGAGCAGCCATAGGAGGCGCCCAAGTAGGAGGAATCCTACTTGGAGTCCCTCCCAAGCCGCGCGCCCCCTGCCATACATAACCGAGGTGGAAGGAAAGAGGAGGGGAGAGGGAAGGAAGTAGGAATCCTAATCCACACTTTCCTTGCCCTCCCCTCTTTCCTTCTCCTCCTTATAGGGCTGGCCTCTATAGGGGCGCACCAGGGCTGGTGTGTTCCCTCAATTTGCCCATAAGGCCCATATCTTTGCCGGGGGTGCCCAAAACTCCTTTCCGGCGACCCGATAAGTACCCGGTACCCTCCAGAACACTTCCGGTGTCCGAATATCATCATCCTATATATCAATCTTTACCTCTCGACCATTTCAAGACTCCTCGTCATGTCCCTCGTCTCATCCGGGACTCCGAACAATGTTCGGTCACCAAATCACATAACTCATATAATACTATATCATCATTGAACGTTAAGCGTGCGGACCCTACGGGTTCGAGAACTATGTAGACATGACCGAGACACCTCTCCGGTCAATAACCAATAGCGGAACCTGGATGCCCATATTGGCTCCTACATATTCGACGAAGATCTTTATCGGTCGAACCGTTATGACAACATACGTTATTCCCTTTGTCCATCGGTATGTTACTTGCCCGAGATTCATTCATCGGTATCCACATACACTGTTCAATCTCGTTACCGGTAAGTCTCTTTACTCGTTCCGTAATATATCATCTTTGTAACTAACTCATTAGTAACTTTGCTAGCAAGGCTTCTCATGATGTGCATTTCCGAGAGGGCCCGGAGATACCTCTCTGATACTCGAAGTGACAAATCCTAATCTCAGTCTATGCCAACCCAACAAACACGTTAGGAGATATCTGTAGAGCATCTTTATAATCACCCAGTTATGTTGTGACGTTTGATAGCACACAAGGTATTCCTCACATCATTATCCTAATGATGTGACATGAAGAAAGCAATAGCAATAAAAATGAACGATCAATATGCTAAGCTAACGGATGGGTATTGTCCATCACATCATTCTCCTAATGATGTGATCTCATCCATCAAATGACAACACATGTCTATGGTTAGAAAACTTAACCATCTTTGATTAACAGCTAGTCTAGTAGAGGCTTACTAGGGACACCGTGTTTTGTCTATGTATCCACACATGTATCAAGTTTCCAGTTCATACAATTCTAGCATGAATAATAAAGATTTATCATGATATAAGGAAATATAAAATAACAACTTTATTATTGCCTCTAGGGCATATTTCCTTCAGTCTCCCACTTGCACTAGAGTCAATAATCTAGTTCACATCGCCATGTCATTTAGCACCAATAGTTCACATCGCCATGTCATTTAACACCCATAGTTCACATCGCCATGTGACCAACACCTAAAGGGTTTACTAGACTCAATAATCTAGTTCACATCGCTATGTGATTAACACCCAAAGAGTATTAAGGTGTGATTATGTTTTGCTTGTGAGAGAAGTTTAGTCAACGGGCCTGCCACATTCAGATCCGTATGTATTTTGCAAATTTCTATGTCTACAATGCTCTGAAAGGAGCTACTCTAGCTAATTGCTCCTACGTTCAATATGTATCTAGATTGAGACTTAGAGTCATCTAGACCAGTGTCAAAGCTTGCATCGACGTAACTCTTTACGACGAACTCTTTATCACCTCCATAACCGAGAAATATTTCCTTAGTCTTCTAAGGATAATTTTGACTGCTGTCCAGTGATCTACTCCTAGATCACTATTGTACTCCCTTGCCAAACTCATGGCAAGGTACACAATAGGTCTGGTACACAGCATGACATACTTTATAGAACCTATGGCTGAGGCATAGGGAATGATTTTCATTCTCTCTCTATCTTATGCCGTGGTTGGGTTTTGAGTCTTACTCAACTTCACACCTTACAATACAGGCAAGAACTCCTTCTTTGACTGATCCATGTTGAACTCTTTCAAAATCTTTGTCAAGGTGTGTACTCATTGAAAAAACTTATCAAGCGTCTTGATCTATCTTTATAGATCTTGATGCCTAATATATAAGTAGCTTCACCGAGGTCTTTCATTGAAAAAATTCTTATTCAAGTATCCTTTTATGTTATCCAGAAATTTTATATCATTTGCAATCAACAATATGTCATCCACATATAATATCAGAAATGCTACATGTAACATCCCAAAATTCTAAATTTTGTAATGTTATATTAAATAAATAGTTTTGCCTTGTTTGTTTGATTGTGGTGTGGTTGCTTGTGTGAAATTGAGTGAAATTTGAAACTTTTTGAAAGTTAAATGAGACGGAATAAAAGGACTTTCCCAAACTTTCACCTTGCATTTATGATCTCCATGAATTCAAATTCATTTCGTCACAAAACCCTAGAGTGAAGATGATATAACTTCTTCCATTTAAATAAATGAAAAGGATTTTGAAAAGATTTGAATCTCATTTGGAAATATTTCAAATTTAGAAACTTTATGCAACTCAATGATTTTCATGAGAGAAGATAAAATGACTTCTTCAAATCATATGAAATATGAGTTGGGAGTTTAAAAGAATCAAATTTAAAATCTCTTTGAAATTATTTTTCAATTTGGAGTTATTTGGTTTTTTTAAATTATTTTTCTCCAAAAATAAAATATATGGAAAATAGGGTAAAATGATTCCCTACAGTAGAAAATTGGAGAAAAATGAGTTGAAATCATTTTGGTATTTCTAAAATGATTTTTATTGGGTTTTATTTCAGCACTAGCACTGTTTGCTTCATTTAAATTTTTGTGTATTTTATTTGACGCTAGAAAATTTTTCATGTTATACAAAATCTTTTTCTGAAAATTTTGATATATAATATGCTATATAACTTTTTTATCGTTTTGTTTATTTTTTGTTGTGTGTGTATTTTAAAAAAATAACTTTCGGACCGAACTGGGCCGGCCCGTTACTGCTAAACCGCGGCCCAGCGCGCCCACGCCCGTCCCCGACCTCCAGCCGAAGTCCGCCGCCTGCACGTCCCGCGCCGCCGTGCCGCCTTTGGACGCCCGTGCCGCCTTCGGACGCCCGTGCCGCCTTGCACCCTCCTCCACCCATTCCCAGGCCGCCCCTCCCTCCTTAAATAGCCGCTAACCCCGGCCCCCTCTCTCCTCTCTCTCCCTCAAGCCGCCGCCGCCTCGCCTTAGTCGCCGCCACCGCCTACTGCCGCTGCCTCCCGACGCCGCTGCAGCCGCTAATCGTCGTACCCCGCCGCCTCTCCCGCTCGCTAGTGCCGCCGCCAGAAGCCACCAGCGCCACCGCCGCCCGCGCATCGCACCGCCGTCGTTTGCCTCGTCGACGTCGAACCACCGTGGACCGGTAAAACGGCCACCCCGGTCTGATTCATTTTTTTTCAGCTTTTGGTTTAAAGCGGGTTTATTATTTAGTTAGGTTATTTAGCGGACGTTTTCTCTTTAGATCAGTTTAGTGAACGGTTTCGTTCGTTAGGTTTCTGTAGCGAACATTCTCTGTTTAGGTTTTATAACGAACGAATTCGTCATTTATTCTTCTATAGCGGACGTTCGTCTGTTAGTTTTTCTGTTACGTAGCCAGGGACCCAGAAGTAAATACTTTCTTTATAGATTAGCCCCTAGTTTTCAAACGATCACAACTTTTTACCCGTTTGTCCAAATTCAACGAAACCAAGGCCTACTTCTTAGTTATGATCCGCTCTATCCAGCAAACATATAAGATCAAATTTTTGAAAATTTAAAATTTGAATTAGATCAGATTTGAAATCAAACTTGTTTTGGCTATAACTTAAGTTTTATAACTCCGATTTAATTGATTCTTTTTGCAAATTGAAGCTCTTGATCTAAACTTTCTGTTAAGAACTAAACCACATAATTTTAATACTGTTGAAAAAAATTCTGTTCGCAGGAGTTATTTGCATGTTTTTGAAGTTTTTCGAGTTCTTTTCTTTGAATTTTATGCATCCGTGCTTATGTATGCAATTGCTTGCTTACAATAGATTGATCAGAGTGTGACGAGTAGATCTATCACGAGTTACGAGTGCGACGAATCTTCATCAACAGTACAAGGCAAGTTCACACTTTGATAATATTTTTCATACCCAGTTTTTATGCATTAGTTTACCCTCAACGATTGCATGGGTAGGATTGTGAACATGTGGTTATGCTATGTAGTTGATGAGGTAGGAACCTATTACCTTTGATCACCTCGGGATTATACGTTACGCTCT
Source organism: Aegilops bicornis (assembly GCA_021605145.1). NCBI lineage: Eukaryota > Viridiplantae > Streptophyta > Magnoliopsida > Poales > Poaceae > Aegilops > Aegilops bicornis. Next base: position 154,295,397 of record CM038675.1, read on the forward strand.
TATTGCTTAGCCATGCTCGTAGACGTGGATTGGTATGTGAGAATCATGCAAGCTGTGAGAGATAATAACTAAGGGAAACTTAAGGTGGCTACTTTAATACACATCTGGGTGGAATGGTTGGGGCACCCTGGGGATACTAGTGGCTTGCCCGGACACCTGGGGAATCCAGTGTTGTCCTAGTAGATCCCGGGGGACCCATGTGATCATCCTATGGAATGCCACCCAGGCAGTGCGAGAAATTCAACGAAGGAGATCGAGTCTTTTGGGGAAAAGTGCGCAAACCTCTACAGAGTGTACAAACTAATCATGATTAGCCGTGTTATGGACAATTTTGATTATCTGGTATTTGAATTATTGGTTCATCTCATCACTTTACTTAATAAATTTGTTGGGTTATTAATATTACTTAATTTTGGGATCGAGTTGGGGTTACCTTCTCAATATTGGTAATTTAACTTAGTAGTGAATAAAATTTATTCCTTTGTTGTAGGAAAAAATTTGCTTTATGCAAAATTGAACTTAGAGCCTCCACCAGCTAAATATGCATATAGAGATACACAATTCTCATTATTATTCTACGGTGTGAAATTGCTAGTACATTCAATGTACTGACCTACATGGCTGCAATGTCTCATGTTGCAGGAATCTTACAACGAGTAAGTGATACGTTAGGGTTACGATGTCTACAATCAACTTCGCCGTTGGTATTGTTGGGGACTCCACAACTTTGTTGTCACTTCCGCTATATGGATTGGGGTAATAGTATTTACGTTACTTTATACATGTGATTTACCTCTGTTATAAATCCTCGAGTACTGTGTGTGTGTCAGCATACCGATCCAGGGATGACACTTAAGCTCAGAGACTTCGATCCATTCGGGTTGGGTCGCTACAAGATGGTATCAGAGCACATGTTGACTGTAGGACGTGACCCCTAGAAACTGGCAAGCCCATAGGAAAGGATTTCTCTAAGACTTTATTTTCAAAAAGATCTTTTACCTCTCTTCTTTTTTGAGCTTTATCAAATATTTCCTTTTAGTTAGACTATACCCCTTCCCCCTTTTGACCACGCGAAGATTCAGCTGATGAGACCACTCCGAGAAGATATCGGACAACTAAGACCACTTCGGAATAAAGATGATTTTACCGTGCATTATAATAATGGAAACTACAACGGTTGAAGACTCCAAAGACTAGGAGAATTTGAAGGCTCTGAGGAATTTCCAGATTGGTATGACCTAGGAAGGCTACCCTTAGGGAACTTGTCAGACTATTGAAGTTGCCAATACCTAAGATCAAGGTGTGTTGGAGAAAGACGGGAACATGGAGCGTTAAAACTCAAAGTTTTTGTCAAGAAAACCCCAAGGCAGGAGATATCAACTATGGAATGATAGCTCATGGCGGAGACATGGGCATAAACATGAACATCCATGATGTTATCGCCCGCTTATGCCATTGTCACCGTGCTGAGTTGATCATGTATTTCTTCGGAAGGATTGGATGACAAAAGGGCTAATGGAGCACCTATCAGCAAAAGATGAAGTTTTAACCTTAGCTGGTGTATCACCAGGATCTGGAGTATTACATCAAGAATTTTAAGATGGACCTGCAGGAAGTCGCATTTGACAAGGAAGCATTTCGTGAAGAACTCAAGACCCAGAAGCTAAAAGTAGCCAAGATGGAGGAGCAAAACCTCGAGATACCGGAAATTCGACAGGAACTGAAGGACAGTACGACCATGGTTCATGCCAAGGATGTTGAAACCCACAAGTTTGGAACGCAACTCCAGAATACTAAAGGACGTCATGAGAGACTTCGCGTCAACAGAGATGGTCTGGCAAAATAACTTGAGGGGGTCAAGCATGATCGGAAGAAGCCCATCGGAGACATGAACAAAACTTCAAGAGTTTGGCGACTTTGAAGATTTATTGACCATTAGAAGACCAAACCCCTGTTATATACTTACGTTAGATGCGACGATTGTGAGATGTAATTTGTTTGATGTTTTTCCGACAGGCACAAAATAAAATATGTCTCTTCAAAACTATTGTTTGTATTGTGTGTATCCCCTCTATCTCTCTTATCTCACCCCAAAACCCTTGGAACCAATAGAGGATGAATGGAGATGAACTCATATTTTCTGGACCGATGTCTCAATTGGACACGGACCAATGGATTTAGAACATGGAAGATTACATGAAGAATAACATTATAGTCGGAAAGGATATGGCCCAGCATGCTAATCAGTGCTTTGAAATAGGTTATGCTACTTGGTGGAGGATGTACCAAACCATCAATGGATGGCACGGAGTAACCACTTGGAAAGAATTTAAGTTGACTCTGCAAAGGTCTCATCTTGTGTCCCAGAAATTGAAGCCTTATGGAAATGATATGAAGAAACCTTGTGCCTGCAAGCTCTGTGGAGAAATAGGACACAACCATAAAGAACACAAGGATGAATGCCCCATTGTGAAGAAAGTCACCCAGCTGAAGAATGCCCAACTAGGCAGATCACTTGTTTCTTGTGTGAAGGGACTACCCACTACCCTGCTCAGTGTCACATTTACCCCATGGTTCAAAGAACCATCCAGCAGAAGAAAGAAGCAATGAAAGGAGCCCTCATGGAAATTCTAGAAGAACCTGCGATGAAGAGGTGGAGGACACACCCGAAGAAGACCAAATTAAACCCTGCACCAAGTCATTCTATTCATGTGGAGAAGGACAAATATCCCAGAATTGTGCGAAGGAGGATCTAGTAGCATTCCCGATAGTGGAAGTAGAGTATGACCCACAAGAGATAGAAGCCCTGATTGGAACGGAAAAGTCCAGGAAGAGAAACTGATTGGGTTCCAGGAACAACCCAATTTCTACAAAGAAGGACCTGAGTCATATCACATATTTCAGGTGCAAAGATTCTGGACACTATTTTAGCGGATGGCCAAAAAGGAAGCCGAGGACCCATTACAAGGAAACCATGAGACTTGTTAGACGTGAAATGTTTCCGTTGTAATGAAGCAAGGCACTTTGCCAGAGATTGTCCCAAAGAGAAGGAGGCTTGTGCTAAATAGTTGAGTTTGTGAGAATTTTTTTTGACTATAAACAGTAGGGTAAAACCCCACTGCAACTTTTATTAAATAATCTAGAGAGTAGCAGAGTACAAAAGAGGCTTGAGATAAGCTTGAAAGAAAGTCAGACTAACAAAAACTAAGAAAAAAAACTACTACAAAAGAAGATTACAATATAAGTGCCAGCCAATCAGAAAATTTTCTCTCATATTTGTGCTTCATCCTGTATTTAAGTAGTTTTAGTTCCTCCATGAAGATGAATTTCCAGCCTTGAAAATATGGGGAGATGTTCTCAAAGATCTTGTTATTTCTGGTAATCCAAATTGCCCATGATCCAAGAATGATGATCTCCATAATGAATGGATAATTGAGCTTGTCCCTGAGATCTTGATATGCTTCTGGCACTGAAAGATTTGGTGTCCTTGTTGGGCAAATAAAATCCCAGCATTGTTGTGCAAAGGGGCATCCCCAGAAAAGATGATGTAATGTTTCCTCATGTTGGCAGTCTCTTACTGCACAATTATATGCTTCAAGTTCAAAACTCTTTCTCCTTAGCAGGTTCCCTGTGTTGACTCTATCATGTAGTAGCATCCAAAAAAACACTTTATGCTTGGGTTGACAAGAGCTCTTACAAATCCAGTTAAAGTGAGGTGGTGTTTGTTTATGTCCAATCAATGCTTTATATGCTTTAATGGAGGAGTAGAATTCATTTCCCCAAATATAGCTCCAGGTGTCCATGGACTCTAAGGATTCAGATTGTCTCACAGAGATGCAGATATCTCCATTTCTAGGAATTCACCATATTCTTGTGTTGTTAGTGGTAGGTAGATTAAGTCCTGAAGGTATTCAGTATGTACCACTTGACGTACATTCAGATTGGGGTTTTTGACAAAAGAATGTAGATGATGGAATTTATGTTTGAGGATTGATTGGTGCCATAGGTCATCCCAAAAAATGCACTTTTACCATCTCCTACATTACACCTTGCAATTCCTTTAAATTGATCAATAAGAGCAAGATTTGACTCCCACTAGAAGGATCCAATCATAGTATCACCTGGGAGTTTGTCATCACTATAGTAAGTCTCCCTAATTAGATTCACCCAGGGTATATCATGGCTGTTGAGGAACTTGTGTAGGTTTTTCATGAGAAAGGTTTTATTGTGTGTGTAAATGTCCAAAATTCCCAATCCTCCTTGATTCTTGGGCGTGCAAACAGTGTGCCAAGCCACCATTGCTGGTCTACAGTCCTCCATATCAGGGCTCCTCCAAAGACAGTGTCTTAAGTATTGGATAATATGTTTATTAATTGTGATAGGAATATCCAAGCAGCACATGAAGAATACTGAAAATGATGCAAGCACTGATTTTATCAGAAGTAGTTTTCCTGCCTAAGTCATGAAAGTAGATATGCCAGCCAGTCTTTTTGCAATCCTGTCCACTAGAGGTAAACATTGTTTCACAGTTGGTTTATATATACCCAATGGTAATCCCAGGTAAGTAAAGGGGAAATGTCCTCTAGCACACTGTAGTGTGTTTGTAAAAAGATCTACCCTCTCCTTAGCAATGTTAAGAGGTACCATGATTGATTTTGCATAATTGACTTTCAACCCAGTTGCTGCTGCAAAAGTGTTTAGGAGTGCTTTGAGACAAATGAGTTGTCTTGTATTTGCTTGCATAATGAGCAATGTGTTATTTGCATATTCGACTATTGGGAAATCAGGGCATGATCTAACATGTAGTGGTGGAGTGATCAGATTGAGCCTCATTGCTTTATTTAGAATGGATTGTAGCAGATCAGCTGCTAGGTCTGTGAGAAATATAGTAGTAGTAGTGGGAACAATTCTTTTTGAGGTGTTGAGTTGAGGCATGTAATGGAAATGCAGGAGATTGTAATAATTTGAGAATCAATAAAGTTAGCATCGTTGGTACTGATTTGGATTTTTATGAGTTGTTACTCCATCAAGAAAGATTTTGACCATTTTCGAGGATATGAGAAATATGGTCTATGGAAGAATTTGTGCATTTCATAGGTGGTAGTACCCTGTGAGGACACTTGACCCCTGGAAAAGATAATGATATTCCACGGAGTGGACTTCGGACAAAATAAGTATAAGTTTTATCTCGATATGTGGGATACCCCAAGAATATGAAGGGATGAAGTACTATTGGACATAAATGAGGTATAATGTTGGTAATGTGGAGCAATTGTAACCTCAGGATGAGTTAAGGCTAAAAATGTGATGAGATGGGCCATAACCCACAAGCTCCAGGACCTGCCTAGAAGCAAGCACACTCTTGCTGGAGGAAAAACCCTGGAAGAAGTTACGACTTTATCAAGAGACGATCTTACAGGAGTCTACGCAAAACCTAAGAGTTGTGAAGAAACGATAGATGTTTGTTTGGTTTGCAGAATCCATGGATTTATCCGAACTTAGTTCGTCGACAAGAGAAATTTTGCAATGCTTGTGAGGATGACCAAGAGTTAGAATGTGATATTCACTAAACCATATACAAGGTAATGATTTGGCTGCGGAATGGATTGATGATCACCATACAGACTTACTCCTATTATTCGCCTTGCTATAAGGGATGGTAAATCTGAATGCCTAACCCATAGTAGAGCGACGACGATCAAAACCTTGTTTGAACCTTAGAATGGTATGACAATTTTTCCCCTTGTACAAGGCAATTGTTGCCAACCGTAGGTCATACGGTGAGAATGAAGCCCAGACCCGTTTTCTACAAGGACCTAGTCAAATTGTTTGATGACCACCACGAGATATCGATAGTTGTTTAGTGTTGGCGCCAGACCTGTCAGCTAAGAAGACCCAGTCTCGGAAGAACCTTACCAAGATGAAAGGACGCGGGAATTGAGGAATAGGTTATGCCACTACCAGAAGAGGCGAGAGTAGGAATTCTCCCGATGATCCCGAAGACTGACCCTGTCAACCATAAAGATGGAGTATATGAGTTTTGATGGAACCGTAACCATGCTTCTAAGGATGGTAGCACCCCAGACCCCTGTGACGATCGATGGATTTTGAGGAGACCCCCGACCCTAACCTGTTTCTTACTAGCCTCTCCGAATCTCGAGGGCGAGATTCATTTTAAGGGTGGTAGGTTTGTAACATCCCAAAATTCTAAATTTTGGAATGTTATATTAAGTAAATAGTTTGCCTTGTTTGTTTGATTGCGGTGTGGTTGCTTGTGTGAAATTGTGAAATTTGTAACTTTTTGAAAGTTAAATGAGAGGGAATAAAAGGACTTTCCCAAACTTTCACCTTGCATTTATGATCTCCATGAATTCAAATTCATTTCATCACAAAACCTTGGAGTGAAGATGATATGAGTTCTTCCATTTAAATAAATAAAAAGTGTTTTGAAAAGATTTGAATCTCATTTGGAAATATTTCAAATTCAAAAACTTTATGTAACTCACTGATTTTCATGAGAGAAGATAAAATAACTTTTTCAAAATAATATGAGTTGGGAGTTTATAATCAAATTTAAAATCTGTTTGAAATTATTTTTCTATTTAGAGTTTTTGTTTTTTTCACATGACTTTTCTCCAAAAATAAAATATATGGAAAATAGGGTAAAATGAATCCCTACAGTAGAAAATTGGAGAAAAATTAGTTGAAATCATTTTGGTATTATTAAAATGATTTTTATTGGGTCTTATGGCAGCAGTAGCACTGTTTGCTTTATTTAAAAAATTTTGTATTTTATTTGATGCTAGAAAATTGTTCATGTTATAGAAAAGCTTTTTCTGAAAATTTTGATATATAATATGCCATATAATTTTTTATTATTTTATCGTTTTGTTTATTTTTTGTTGTGTGTGTATTTAAAAAAAAATTCGGACCGAACTAGGCCGGCCCGTTACCGCTAGACCGCGGCCCAGCGCGCTCGCGCCTGTCCCCGAGCTCTAGCCGGAGTCCGCCGCTTGCACGCCCCGCACCGCCGTGCCGCCTTCGGACGCCCGCGCCGCCTTGCCCCCTCCTCCACGCCTTTCCAGGCCGCGCCTCCCTCCTTGAATAGCCGCCAACCCCGGCCCCCTCTCTCCTCTCTCTCCCTCAAGCCGACGCCGCCGCCTCGCATTAGTCGACGCCACCGCCTATGTAGCGACCAGACCTCAAACAGTCCGATCTCTGTGCATCACTGTCATCCTGGATCGATAATCTTGACACGCCTGATGCTTGAAGGATTTATAACAGAGTAGCAATCACACACTTATTACATCGAATGTCTCCAAAGAGAAACTTATTACAATGGATGTGGCTTAAGGCCATCTCATAACGATAACAGCAGAAGGCTTGGAAGATAAGTGAGTCCATCAACTCCAACGGCATCACTGAGTATAGAACCACGATCCTAAAGCATCTTACTCGTCGTCTGAAAAGTCTTCAACATGAACGTTGCAGCCCGAAAACGGGTCAGCACATGGAATATGTTGGCAAAGTAACACATAGAGAAAAATGAAAGAGTAAAGCTATACTACATGCATATATGGCTTGGTGGATAGCTTTATGGTTACAGTTTTTGCGTAAAGCCAATTTTTCCCTACCACAAAGGAATAAATTATTTAACTATCATGGTGGTTATTAAACATTGAGAATGGTTGACAGCATCCTCAATCCTAATTAAGCATCATCATTAAACAAACCCAAAAAAATTAATTAAAGTAACATGATGAGCTTCACACGAAAATCCAAGTACTAGATACTCAAGATGTCCATAACCGGGGACACGGCTAATCATGATTAGTTTATACACTCTGCAGAGGTTGCGCACTTTTCCCCACATGATGTGAGCTGCCATGCTCTTTCCCAGACTCCAAGTTGGTGCACTGAAAACACTATCTATAGGCTTGGTGATTGGGGCGAATGTCCTTCCTGGAACGTGAGCTTGAATCTTCCAGCGCTCCTCTTGAGGCAGAGTGGCGTTGAAAGTCCCGGTGAAGCTTGGTAGTCCAATGTTCAGGTACTTGGTAACTTCCTTCAAGTGAAATCCAAAAGGTGTGCCTTCATCCGGTTGGGTGTACTTGATCTTCGCGTCCGTCATCCTAAAGAGTAGAAAAGATGAGGATTTTAGAAAATGGGAAGAGAGTAGTGACCTATGGCTTTAACTTAGTGGTCGTGTCCTACAGTCAGCGTGTGCTCTGATACCATTCTCTGTAGCGACCAGACCCGAATGGATCAAGTCTCTGTGCTCAGTGTCATCCTGGATCGATGTCGACACCACGATTACTTGAAGGATTTATAGCAGAGTAGCAATCACACACTTATTACATCGTTGTCCACAAGGGAACTTAATACAATAATATGGCTTAAGGCCATCTAATAATAACAGCGGAAGACTTGGAAGAATAGTGAGTCCATCAACTCCATCGACATCACTGAGTATAGAACCACGACCTAAACACCTTACTGTAAATGCGAAAAGTCTGCAACATGAAAGTTGCAGCCCGAAAACGGGTCAGCACATGGAATATGCTGGCAATGTAACACATAGAGAGCAAAGAAGGAATAAGCCTATACTACATGCATATATGGCTGGTGGAAAAGCTCTACGATTAATTTTTTTTGCATAAAGCTAGTTTTTCCCTACAACAAAGGAATAATTTTATTTAACTATCATGGTGGTTGTTAAACATTGAGAATGGTTGACAGCATCCTCAATCCCAATTAAAAGTACTCATCAAAACCCAATAACATTTATTAGAAGTAACATGTTGAGATTCACATGATATTCAAGTACTAGATACTCAAAACGTCCATAACCGGGGACACGGCTAATCATGATTAGTTTGTACACTCTGCAGAGGTTTGCACTTTTCCCCACAAGACTCGATCGCCTCCGTTTGGTTCTCGCACTACATGGTGTTTGAGAGCGGATGACCGAGACACAGTCTTCGTAAGCGCTAGCACCTTACGATGGGTGGACGGTACACCTACATCCCCTACATCTGCTAGTCCACCACTATAAGAGTTCATACGACTTACTCAACTATGGCAGAGCCCATAATGGCTTGTGGCTGCACACGGAAGTTTCTAGTTTGAATAATCTTATGATCCCTTAGAGCACAGGTGGCGGTCCGAAGAAATCTGAGCAAGTCTGATGGAAACCAGTGCCTCAATCCACCCAGATGTGTGTTTAGGTTGCCACCTTAGATAAACCATTAATTAACAATCTCACATCTGTCATGGATATTCACTCACCCAATCCACGTCTACTAGCATAGCATGGCATAATAAGCAAACGTAGAAGTAACTCCCAAGGTTTCATAAGTAAACCAGGTAATAGGTACTACCTCCATTTACTTCCCATCCCACAGTTTAATCAGATCCTAATCATGCAAGTGTTTGAGGGCTTGATCTAATGCAATAAAACTGGGTAGTAGAAAAGGTATGATCAAGTGTTACTTGCCTTGCTGATGATCCGCGAGACCTAGAGATTCGAAGTAACAAGCGGCGCACTCCGGGTGATCTAACGCAGACAAACAACAAGCATACAATAAGTACTCATCTAATGCACGGGGAACTCTCGAATAAAAGATCTAACCAGAGAGTTCAACTTAAGAACCCTGGTTGCAAAAGAATAAAATCAAAATAAGCAACGAAAGTCGAAACTCAAGAGAGAACGACTGGGTTTTAGCAATCTGAAACTAAGTCAAAATTTTACAGTAGCAAAACTCTGTGTAAGTAGGTTAGTCGGAACGGCGGTTTCAGAATCTGAAACTCCAGCGCTTGAATCACCTGATTCCGATAAACGAGCGAGAAATTAAACAGATATGAAAATCGAATCAGAAATCAAAATCAGAAAATAACGGATTAAATCCGATTAAAAGAAAACGACGAACGGATTAAACAGCGGACGTTCATTAACAGAACTAATCCAACGAACACGTTCATTGAAACGAACGGGTCGGTGAACGTTCACTAAATAAGAAAACCAAGAAAATAAAAAAAACCATCTAGGGTTTTAAAAAAACCGAACATCTCGAGAAAAACCGGATCGGGTTTTTCTAAAAAAACCGGATCGGGGCGGCGGCGAGGTGGCTACCTCCGGCTAGTCGGCAATGAGGCTCGGGCTCGGTGGGCGGCGGTGGGGTCCCGAGGTCGAGGCGGGTCGAGGTGGCGAGGCGGCGAGGCTCCGGCGACGGCGACAGCGGCGGCGGCTTCGGCGGGCGGCTCGGTGAGGGTGAGGCGGGCGGCTCGGGGTGAGGAGAGGGGGGCGGCTTAAATAGGAGGGGGCTCCGGTGCCTTGGGGAGGGGGCACGGCGGGCGGGCCGGGCGAGCCAGCTGGACTCGGCGGCGGCGGGCGGCGGGACTCCTCGCTGGGCGCGCGAGGGGAGGGGGCTGGCCGGGCGGCGGCGGTTGGGCTGGGCCCAAAGGGGCGCGGATTTTTTTTAAACAAAACTTAAACGAAATAAAATAAAACCAAACGGACTCCAAATTTAATAAAATTAATTTTCCCGACTCCTAAAATGAGTCGAACAAAAGAACTTTAAAGCAGGGCAAAAATGCATATTTTAAAATACTCATTTTGCCTAAAGCAAATAAATCTTTCAAAACCAAATTTGATTTATTTATAAAATCTTCATTTTTCCTAAATGTTGGGAAAGTCATATTATTCCCTCTCTTTAATTTTTTATCGGAAAAACTTTATGAAGATAATTAAATAAATCCAATGATCCTATTTTCAAAATTTGAGAAATCCCAAATATGAAAATAATGAAACTTCCAACTCTCTCCGAGGGTCCTTGAGTTGCGTGAAATTTTCTAGGATCGGAAAAAATGCGAGAAAATATGATATGCATGATGACCTAATGTATAACATTCCAAATTGAAAATTTGGGATGTTACAAACCTACCCCTTAAGATGAATCTCGCCCTCGAGATTCGGGTTGGCTAGAAAATAGGTGAGGGTGGTCCTTGAGCAAAACTTCCTCTCTTTCCCAGGTGGCTTCATCCTCAGTGTGGTGTCTCCGCTGAACTTTGCAAAACTTGATAACCTTGCTGCGGGTAACCCTGCTGGCATAATCGAGAATCTTAACCGGTTTTTCCTCATATGTTAAGTCATCCTTCAACTCAATTGCTTCCAGTGGCACTTTGTCTCTTAGCGGTACCTCTGCTATCTCGGGGTGACATTTCTTCAACTGAGAAACATGGAATACATCATGAACTCCTGACAGTCCTTCTGGAAATTCCAACTTATAAGCAACTTCTCCCATGCGTTGCAAAATCTTATCTGATCAAAGCGAAACGTGGTGCTAACTTTCCTTTAACTCCAAAACGCTTAACTCCTCGAAGCGGGGATACTCTGAGATATACTCTGTCTCCAACCTCATACTCAATCGCTTTGTGCTTTGAATCGGCATAACTCTTTTGTCTGGACTGGGCTACCTTGAGCCTGTCCCGAATCAACTTAACTTTATGTTCAGACTCCTTAATCAAATCTGGTCCAAACAAGCGGCGATCTCGGTTTAGTCCCATGACAACGGTGTCCTGCACCTTCTTCCATCTGAGCCTCGAAGGTGCCATCTTCAAGCTGGTTTGGTAACTGTTGTTGTAGGAAAATTCCGCATACGGCAAATTATCATCCCAACTAGACCCATAATCTAGTGCACAAGCTCTCAAAGATGTCCTCCAAAATCTGATTGACTCTCTCGGTGCATCCATCGATTACGTGGGTGGAAAGCTGTCTTGAATTCCAGTCTGGTTCCCAATGTTTCGTGCAACCGGTTCCAAAATTTCGAGGTAAACTGGGTTCCTCTATCCGTCTGATGCTCCTCGGAACTCCGTGCAAACACACAATTCTGGTCATGTATATCTTTGCCAACTTAGCACCGCTATAGGTAGTCTTGACTGGAATGAAATGAGCTACCTTTGTTAAACGGTCGACTATAACCCAAATCGAGTCATAACTTTGAACGAGTCTTTGGCAAACCTGTGATGAAATCCATGCCTAGTTTATCCCACTTCCATTCGGGTATCGGCAATGGCTGCAACAATCCTGGCGGCTTCGATGTTACGCCTTCACCTTCGACATACATCGCAAACCGCTACATACTCCATAATATCCTTCTTCATTCCGGTCCACAGAAAGTATTCTTAAAATCCAAATACATCTTGGTATTTCCTGGGTGAATCGAATAGGGTGAATCATGGGCTTCTTGTAAAATCAGCTTCACGATCTACGGGTTATTGGGCACATAAACACGGTCTTCAAACCATAGGGTATCGTGCTCATCCTCATGAAATCCTTTAGCTTTTCCTTTGCTCATTTTCTCTTTTATAGAGGCAACTTCCTTATCGCCTTTTGGGATTCTCTGATTTTGTCCATCTGTGTTGACTGAATGTTTACTGCTGCTACATATCCTCTGGGAACTATTTCAAATCATCGCTCTCGAAGGTCCTCGTCTAACTCATTGGGTATTCCTCCCATCATTAGGGTATTGACGTGGCTCTTACGGCTCAATAAATGCGCTACAACGTTAGCCTTTCCGGGGTGATAATGCAATCTCATATCATAGTCCTTGATAAGCTCTAACCATCTCCTCCGTCTCGAGATTTAATTCATACGTGTGAAAATGTACTTCAAACTCTTGTGATCCGTGTACACTTCACAATGATTTCCAATGAGAAAATGTCTCCATGTCTTCAAGGCATTCACAACGGCTGCTAACTCCAAATCATGTGTGGCATAATTCAACTCATGGGGATTAAGTTGTCGTGAAGCATACGAAACAACTCTTCCTTCCTGCATAAGCACTGCTCCAAGTCCTCGACGTGAAGCGTCGCAATACACCTCATAATCCTTGGTCTGATCTGGCAATATCAAAAGCTGGTGAGGTGACCATCTTTTCTTCAACTCCTCGAAAACTTGCCTCACAGTCCTCGGTCCATATGAATTTGTTATCCTTCTTGAGCAATTCAGTCATAGGCTTTGCAATCCTTGAGAAATTCTCAATGAATCTTGGTAGTATCCTGCGAGTCCAAGGAAACTCCGAATCTCTCCAACTGTCGTTGGTGCTTCCCATTTGGTTCTGGTCTCAACTTTTGTGGGGTCAACTGCTATTCCTTCTCCGGATATAACATGTCCGAGAAATCCAACTTCTTTTAACCAAAACTCACATTTGCTGAACTTGGCATATAACTGGTGTTCCCTTAGTTTCTCCAAAACCAATCGCAAATGTTCCTTGTGTTCCTCTTCATTCTTCGAGAAAATCAAAATGTCATCAATGAACACCACGATTTAACTTATCCAAAAACTCCATAAACACTTTGTTCATCGGGTTCATGAAATAGGCTGGTGCGTTAGTCAGTCAAATGACATAACGGTATACTCATATAGTCCATATCTCGTGGTAAATGATGTCTTAGGTATGTCCTGCTCTCGAATCTTCAATCGATGGTACCACGATCGCAAATCGATCTTGGAAAACACTTTAGCTCCTTGCAAGCGATCAAGCAGATCATTTATCATTGGTAGTGGGTACTTATTCTTGATTGTTACTTCATTCAATCCACGATAATCTACAACCATCCTTAACGATCCGTCCTTCTTCTCCACTAACGATCTTGGTGATCCCCAAAGGCGAAGAACTTGGGCGTATAAAACCTTTATCCAATAGCTCCTTAATACGCTTCTTGATTTCCGCCAAATCACATGCGGGCATCCCGTATGGTCGCCGATATTGGGCCTGTTCTGTGCAAAAGTTCTATCAAAAACTCAATGTCTCTATCCGGTGGCATTCACGGCAATTCCTCAGAAATACATCGGGATAATCCTTCACTCTGGCACCTCTTCCGCACAACTCCTCGATAGGCAATTTACATGAGCTCTCCTCGGCTCATGCCGTGATACATACTTAATCCTTCTTCCTTACGGTGTTGTGAGAAAAATCATCTTACTTGGCGCAATCGATGTTTCCTCCATACATCGATGACCAATCCATACCGAGAATTACATCAAATCCTTGAGATTCCAAAACGATCAAATCCGTCGGGAACACATGCCTTCCTATACTTAATGGCACTTGAAAACATCCTTGTCTAGCCATATACTCCGCTCCTGGTGAGCTTACTAGCAAAGGGGTTTTAAGAATCCGAGTAGGTAGACTATACTTCTCTACAAATCCCCTTGATATGTATGAATGCGATGCACCGGTGTCGAAAAGAACTAGTGCGGTAAATGACTTAACCAAAAACTTACCGATTACTACCTCGGGCTGATCTTCAACCTCCTCCACATCAATGTGGTTCACTTGTCCCCTATTGAAAGGGTTTGGCTTCTTTCCAGAGCTTCCGTTTCCACCTTGGCCTTCTGGACAGTCATTTGCATAATGCCCGGGCTTGGAACATTTGAAACGGTGACATGGCTTAAGTCTTTCTTGGTTGGGGTTGATGGTGTGGTGCGGTTCTGTCCATTGCTTCCTCCATTCCGTTCCCATTCTTGGTACCATTATGGTTATGCGAATTACCTCCTCCATGGGTATGCTGAAACTGAATTCCTGATTTAGGGGTATAACGAGGTTTCTTTGAGCTCCAGTTATACTTCCCTTGCCCATACTTCCGCTTATGCAGTTCTCAATTTGCTGCTTTCCTTCAATCATGAGGGCTCGGTCTACCAACTCCTGGTAGTTATTGAAACTGGCTACCATCAACGGCATCTTGAACTCATCATTCAGTCCTTCTAGAAACTTCTCATGTTTAATCGCATCGGTAGCAACGCGTCATCCGGGGCATAACGTGCTAATTTACTAAAGTCATCCACGCATCGCCAACAGTCCTTCCTCCTTGGCGTAAGTTGCGAAACTCACGCTTCTTCGTGGCCATAGCTCCTGCTTTGAAACATGGGCTGGCGGAAAGCTTGCTGAAATTGATCCCATGTGGCCGTGTCTCTGTGGTAAGTGGTTGTGAAATTCTCCCACCATCTTTTGCGGGTCCTTCAAGCTGATGTGCTGCAAACTTCACTCTTTCTCCATCATGCATCCTGCAGTGGTCAGCTCCCTTCCTATCTTGCGGAGCCAGTCATCTGCTACAATCGGCTCGGTGCTACTGGAATACACCGGCGGGTTTAGTCTAAGGAAACGAGTCAGATGATCCGCAGGTGGTGGTGGTGGGGTGGGTTGTTGTTGTTGTTGCCACAGTTACGCACCAATGTTTGAATCAGGTATTCACGCTCTTGGATCGGTTGGGTGATCTCTGGCGGGAAAAGCGAATCCGGGTCGGCGTCTCGGAGGCATCGATGGGTTTAGAAAAGAAGAGAAATTTTGAATAGAATGAGGTCTAAGGGGAATCACTACCCAAATGCACATGAGCAAATGCACACAAAATCACTTCATTCAATCAAACAAGGGCTTACAACGATCTTACTATCGCAAAAGTGCGTGTACTATAATGTTTACATGGAGGAATACTACTAATTTGTGGGAGACTTCTACTAATTTGAACCGTGGAAGACTCCATGATGTCTCGCTTCTGCTTCATCTTCAAAGTCGGGTTCACTTGGATCCGAATCGGTGTCGTCGATGTTGATGTAGTCGCTTGGGCAATCGACATACTGGTCTTCATTCCTGAGCGCCAACTTCTTCTTGAGTTCTTCGATCTCGTACTTAAGATCGTTATTGTGTCTTGCCAGAGCTACGATCTCGTCCATGTAGTCCTTGCGTGTTGTCTTTAGTTCTTCTTCAAGTTCGATGATCCTTCCCTTTGGATTCTGCAACTCTAACATATCATTGCACATCTGGTTCTCCTGGCGTCGAATCTGCTGGTTTAACTCCTGGATGAACGCTGCAATGGATCTATCCTTCTTGGTGCTGACGACGTCCCATTGTTCATCTCGGCGTCCGCAAATCTGGTAGATAGTGTCCTTGAGGTCTTCTTGATAAACTTCTCCAATGCGTCCCATGGTGATGTGAGCTGCCATGCTCTTTCCCGGCCTCCAAGTTGGTGCCTTTGAAAACACTATCTATAGGCTTGGTGATTGGGGCGAATGTCCTTCCTGGAGCGTGAGCTTGAATCTTCCAGCGCTCCTCTTCAGCAAGAGTGGCGTTGAAAGTCCCGGTGAAGCTTGGTAGTCCAATGTTCAGGTACTTGGTAACTTCCTTCAAGTGAAATCCAAAAGGTGTGCCTTCATCCGGTTGGGTGTACTTGATCTTCGCGTCCGTCATCCTAAAGAGTAGAAAAGATGAGGATTTTAGAAAATGGGAAGAGAGTAGTGACCTATGGCTTTAACTTAGTGGTCGTGTCCTCTGATCGGTGTGCTCGATACCATTCTCTGTGAGCGACCAGACCGAATGGATCAAGTCTCTGTGCTCAGTGTCATCCTGGATCGAATGTTGACACCACACGTACTTTGAAGGATTTATAGCAGAGTAGCAATCACACACTTATTACATCGTTGTCCACAAGGGAACTTAATACAATAATATGGCTTAAGGCCATCTAATAATAACAATGGAAGACTTAGAAGAATAGTGAGTCCATCAACTCCATCGGCATCATCGAGTATAGAACCACGACCTAAACACCTTACTGTCGTTCCGAAAAGTCCGCAACATGAAAGTTGCAGCAAAACGGGTCAGCACATGGTATATGCTGGCAATTTAACTCATAGATATCAAAGAAGGAATAAGCATATACTTCATGCATTTATGGCTGGTGGAAAAGCTCTACGTTTAATTTTTTTTTCATAAAGCTAGTTTTTCCCTACAACAAAGGAATAATTTTATTTAACTATCATGGTGGTTGTTAAACATTGAGAATGGTTGTGACATCCTCAATCCCAATTAAAAGTACTCATCAAAACCCAATAACATTTATTAGAAGTAACATGTTGAGATTCACATGATATTCAAGTACTAGATACTCAAAACGTCCATAACCGGGGACACGGCTAATCATGATTAGTTTGTACACTCTGCAGAGGTTTAGCACTTTTCCCCACAAGACTCGATCGCCTCCGTTTGGTTCTCGTGACTACATGGTGTTTGAGAGACGGATGACCGAGACACAGTCTTCGTAAGCGCTTAGCACCTTACGATGGGTGGACGGTACACCTACATCCCCTACATCTGCTAGTCCACCACTATAAGAGTTCATGACGACTTACTCAACTATGGCAGAGCCCATAATGGCTTGTGGCTGCACACGGAAGTTTCTAGTTTGAATAATCTTATGATCCCTTAGAGCCTGGGTGGCGGTCCGAAGAAATACAGGCAAGTCCTGATGGAAACCAGGTGCCTCAATCCACCCAGATGTGTGT
Source organism: Aegilops bicornis (assembly GCA_021605145.1). Lineage (NCBI taxonomy): Eukaryota > Viridiplantae > Streptophyta > Magnoliopsida > Poales > Poaceae > Aegilops > Aegilops bicornis. Next base: position 154,312,738 of record CM038675.1, read on the forward strand.
TTAGGTTGCCACCTTAGATAAACCATTAATTAACAATCTCACATCTGTCATGGATATTCACTCACCCAATCCACGTCTACTAGCATAGCATGGCATAATAAGCAAACGTAGAAGTAACTCCCAAGGTTTCATAAGTAAACCAGGTAATAGGTACTACCTCCATCTACTTCCCATCCCACAGTTTAATTAGATCCTAATCATGCAAGTGTTTGAGGGCTTGATCTAATGCAATAAAACTGGGTAGTAGAAAAGGTATGATCAAGTGTTACTTGCCTTCTTGATGATCCATGAGACCTAGAGATTCAAGTAACAAGCGGCGCACTCGGGTGATCTAACGCAGACAAACAACAAGCATACAATAAGTACTCATCTAATGCACGGGGAAATCTCGAATAAAAGATCTAACCAGAGAGTTCAACTTAAGAACCCTGGTTGCAAAAGAATCAAATCAAAATAAGCAACGAAAGTCGAAACTCGAGAGAGAACGACTCGGTTTTAGCAATCTGAAACTAAGTCAAAATTTTACAGTAGCAAAACTCTGTGTAAGTAGGTTAGTCGGAACGGCGGTTTCGTAACGAAACTCCAGGCGCTTGAATCACCTGATTCAGATAAACGAGCGAGAAATTAAACAGATTTGAAAATCGAATCAGAAATCAAAATCAGAAAATAACGGATTAAATCCGATTAAAAGAAAACGACGAACGGATTAAACAGCGGACGTTCGTTAACAGAACTAATCCAACGAACACGTTCATTGAAACGAACGGGTCGGTGAACGTTCACTAAATAAGAAAACCGAGAAAAAAAACATCTAGGGTTTTAAAAAAACCGAACATCTCGAGAAAAACCGGATCGGGTTTTTCTAAAAAAACCGGATCGGGGCGGCGGCGAGGTGGCTACCTCCGGCTAGTCGCCGGCGGGGCTCCGGCTCCAGTGGGCGGCGGTGGGGTCCCGTGAGGTCGGGCGGGTCAGGTGGCGATTTAGGGCGGCGAGGGGCTCCGGGCGACATGACGGCGGCGGCGTCTTCAAGGCGGCGGCGTGTGAGGGCGGCGGCGGGCGGCTCGGGGTGAGGAGAGGGGGGTCGGCTTAAATAGGAGGGGGCTCGGTGCCTTGGGGAGGGGCACGGCGGGGGCCGGGCGAGAGAGCCGACTCGATGGCAAGGGCGGCGGGACTCCACCATGGGCGAGGGGAGGGGCGCCTGGGCAGGCGGCGGGTTTGGGGCCTTTGAGCCAAAGGGGCGTGGATTTTTTAAACAAAACTTAAACGAAATAAAATAAAACCAAACGGACTCCAAATTTAATAAAATTAATTTTCCCCGACTCCTAAAAATGAGTCGAACAAAAAGAACTTTAAAAACGGGGCAAAAATGCATATTTTTAAAATACTCATTTTTGCCTAAAGCAAATAAATCTTTCAAAACCAAATTTGATTTATTTATAAAATCTTCATTTTTTCCTAAATGTTGGGAAAGTCATATTATTCCCTCTCTTTAATTTTTTTATCGGAAAAACTTTATGAAGATAATTAAATAAATCCAATGATCCTATTTTCAAAATTTGAGAAATCCCAAATATGAAAATAATGAAACTTCCAACTCTCTCCGAGGGTCCTTGAGTTGCGTGAAATTTTCTAGGATCGAAAAAAAATGCGAGAAAATATGATATGCATGATGACCTAATGTATAACATTCCAAATTGAAAATTTGGGATGTTACAGACATAGTCTTTCAGAAGCGCTAGCACCTTACGATGGGTAGACCGGTACACCTACTTTGCCCTACATCTGCTAGTCTACCACTGTAAGAGTTCGCACGACTTAATCAGCTATGCTAGAGCCCATAATAGCATGTGGCTGCACACGGAAGTTTCTAGCATGAATAATCTTATGATCCCTTTGAGCCTGGGTGGCGGTCCATAAAAACAGGCAATCTGGAATAACCAGGTACCTAAATCCACCCAGATGTGTATTAATGTTGCCACCTTAAATAAACCATTAATTAACAATCTCACATCTGTCATGGAAAATCACTCACCCAATCCACGTCTACTTGCATAGCATGGCAAAATAAGCAAACATGGAAGTAACTCCCAAGGGTTTGATAATAAAACAGGTAATAGGTACAACCTCAATCTACTTCCCAAAACCCATAATTTAATTAGATCCTAATCATGCAATGTTTGAGGATTGATCCAATGCATAAAAACTGGGTAGTAAAGAGGTATGATCAAAGTGTTACTTGCCTTGCTGATGATCCGCGTAACCTAGGGATTCGAAGTAGCAAGCGACGCGGTCCGGGTACTCTATCGCAAGCAAACAAACAAACAAGCATAAAATAAGTACTCATCTAATGCACGGGTAAAACTCAAATAAGAGGTCTAACCAGAAAGTTCAACTTAAGAACTCCGGTTTGCAAAAAGAATCAAATCGAACGAAGAAACAAAACTCAAACAGCGAAAGAAACAAGCTTCGTTTACTAATCTGGACCTAAGTCAAATTTTATATAAGCAAAAACTAGTTTGAGTAGATTATTCGGAAAGAGGGTTTCGAGACGAAATTCTAGGCGCTTGAATCACCTGATTCCGATAAACGAGCGAAAAGTTATACGAAAACAAAATTCGGATCCGAAATCACGATCAGAAAAAATCACAGAATAAATCCGAGAAAAACAAAAACGACGAACAGGTTAACGAACGAATGTTCGTTATCTGGATCTAAACGATGAATGCGTTCATTAAAAACGAACGAACGAGTGAACGCTCGCTAATTAATCCAAACCAGAAGAAAACCGATCTAACGAAAAAACAGAATCTAAAAAAACCGACGAAAAACCGATGGAAAAACCGAACGGTTTTTCTGAAAAAACTGCGGCGGCGAGGTCAACCTCGGGGTGCGGGTCGGCGGATGGCGGCGGCCCGCGGGGCGGCGATGGTCGGCGGGCAACGGCGGTGGCGGCAATGGCGGCGGGCGGTAGATGCAATGGCGGCGGTGGCGCTGGCCGGGCGGCGGGCGGCGCTTAGGGTTAGGGTTTGGGCGGCGGCGGCGGGTTGGGCTGACGGCGGTTTGGGCTGGGCGGGCCCGGCGTATATAAAGACCCGGCCAAGTGAGTCTGGCGATTACGGCCCGTAGTCGGTTCCAGTTTTTTTAATAAATATCGCGCAGAGAAACAAACGAAAGAAATACTAAACGGACTCCAAAACTCCCGAAATAAAATTTCCCCGGCTTCTAAAACCAAGCCGGTTTAGATGAACATTTATTTGGGCCTAAATGCAATTTTTGGAAAACACGCATTTTTCCTAAATTCAAATAAAATAGCCGTAAAATCCAAAATAAAATCTTATTTGATTTTTATTACATCCTCAATATTTCTTTATTTTGGGAAAGTCATTTTATTCCTCTCTCATATTTATATAATTGAAATAATTGAAGATAAAATAAATAAAATAAAATGATCCTACTTCCAAAATTTGAAAAAACTAAAATTTGAAAATATCAAAATCCCCAACTCTATCCGTGGTTCATTGAGTTATGAGAATGTCTAGGACCGAAGCAAAATGCATTAAATATGATATGCAATGATGATCTATTAGTATAACATTCCAAATTGAAAATTTGGGATGTTACAAACCTACCCCCCTTAAGATGAATCTCGCCCTCGAGATTCGGGTTGGCTAGAGAATAGGTGAGGGTGGTCTTTCAGCAAATCTTCCTCTCGCTCCCAGGTGGCTTCATCCTCGGTGTGGTGGCTCCACTGAACTTTGCAAAACTTGATAACTTTCTTTGCGGGTGACTCATTTGGCATACTCAAGAATCTTGACTGGTTTCTCCTCATAGGTCAAATCACTGTCCAACTGAATCGCCTCTAGCGGCACTGTATCTCCTAGCGGTATATCAGCCATCTCTGCGTGGCACCTCTTCAACCGGGAGACATGGAACACGTCGCGAACTCCTGACAATCCCTCAGGTAATTCCAACTTGTAGGCAACCTCTCCCATACGTTCCAAAACTTTGTATGGTCCCACAAAACGCGGCGCTAACTTTCCTTTAACACCAAAACGCTTAACTCCTCAAAGTGGAGATACCCGAAGGTAACTCTATCCCCAACTTCGTAAACTGTCTCCTTGCGTTTTGCATCAGCATAGCTTTTCTGCCTGGACTGGGCTACCTTGAGCCTGTCGCGAATCAACTTCACTTTCCGTTCAGACTCCTTAATCAAATCTGATCCAAACAACTGACGGTCTCCAACTTCGTCCCAAGACAACACGGTTCTGCACCTCCTTCCGTATAAGGCTTCGGAAGGGGCCATCTTCAAACTAGATTGATAACTGTTGTTGTAAGAGAACTCTGCATACGGCAAATTGTCATCCCAACTAGATCCATAATCTAGCGCACAAGCTCTCAGCATGTCTTCTAAATCTGATTGACTCTTTCGGTCTGTCCATCTGTCTGCAGATGAAAAGCGGTACTAAACTCTAGCCTAGTACCCAAGGTTTCGTGCAACTGATTCCAGAACTTTGAGGTGAATTGGGTTCCTCTATCTGATACAATGCTCCTTGGAACTCCATGCAGACATACGATCCTGGTCATGTAAATCTTGGCCAATTTGGCACTGGTGTAACTAGTCTTCACTGGGATGAAATGAGCTACCTTCGTCAAACAATCGACTAACACCCAAATCGAGTCATAGCCTGAACGAGTCTTTGGCAATCTCGTAATAAAATCCATGCCTAGCTTATCCAACTTCCATTCGGGTATCGGCAATGGTTGCAACAATCCTGCTGGCTTCTGATGCTCTGCCTTTACCCTCTGACATACATCACAAACTGCTACATACTCGGCAATGTCCTTCTTCATTCCGGTCCACCAGAAAATCTCCTTCAAATCCAAGTACATCTTGGTATTCCCTGGGTGAATTGAATACGGCGAATCATGGGCCTCTTGCAAAATCAACTTCCTGATCTCAAGGTCATTGGGTACATAAACGCGGTCCTCAAACCAGAGGGTATCGTGCTCATCCTTTATCTCTACAATCTCCTTATCGGTCTTTTGAGCTTCTCTGATCTTATCCATCAAAGTCGACTGAATTTCCAATGTTGCTACTGTCGGGGAGGCTGATCATACCCACGAACACCTATGGGGCCGGCGGACTAGGCCCCTTTGTGGTTCGGAGGGGGGCGGAGATCGCACGAAGAGCGGATCGAGGCGAGGCACACGAGCAGTTTACCCAGCTTCGGAGCTCTCCGGAGAGATAAAACTCCTACTGCTGCTTGTTTGATGTATTGTGTTCTTGCTAGGGAGCAATGCGAGCTACAAAACCTAAGCGTGAGCGTATCTGGTCTCTAGCGAGTCGAATGAACCGAATTGAACCCCTCTACGTTGCGCATGGGCCTCCTTTTATATGCTCAAGGGGTCTCCGACGGTGGCAACACGGCGAGGGTACAAATGTAAAAACAGGAGTTGGTACACCTACTCGAACAGATTATACGATGCAAAATACCTAACTCGACGACAAGGGACAAAAGCAATAAATGCCCGTCGGTGTCGCCCAAACAAAGGCAACAGAGACCGTCAGTGCGCCTCCGCCGCCACGATGGCAAGCTTGTCGGTAGCCGCTTATCGCTGCTCTCCGCTGGCTGCCTGACAGCCTCTCGAAACCTGTAGCGCATGGAACGGTCCCATGGCGACACGCGTTGCTGGATGAGCTGGAGCGGAGATGGAGAGAGGTTGCTTGCCGCTGACAAGCGCCTTCTTCATGACGAATCCTTGTCACGCCCGTAGGCTTGTCGCGCTCGAGCCTTCCGGCAAGCTCCTCTTGCCGGGCCTTGTCTTCGTGCATGCCTTGAGTGGCCTTCCCGACAAGCTCCTCTTGCCGGGCCTTGTCTTCTTAATCAAATACTTTGTTCTTGAATGGCTCCAAAGGAGCCACGGAGGATCTTGGCGGTGACGAGGCAAACCTTGGCGCTGAGTCTTTGAACTCGTCTGCCGTGCGAGTACGGGATACTAGGGTACCCCTACTCTAGTACACCGACAGAGCCCCGGACTGGGCCGTACACGGTGCAGCGCTGTCGGGCCAGGCCCAAAATAGTGCCAGTCACACGCGGCCTCGATCACGCCGCACTTCGCCCGGACCCACCACGACCCCCACTAACGGCACGCGCACGGACGTGGCGTCGTCTGCGAGAGATCGTGGGCGTGGTCGTGGGGGTTTCTTTATTAGGAAAAGCGGGCGTCCGCCCCTCCCCTCTTTATAAGCGGAGGAAACAGGGGCAGGCCGTCCACTCCGCCATTGCTGTCTTGTCAAGAAAACCACCGGCGCTCCCTCCTTCTTCTCCGGTGCGAAGAGAGGAGCGCCCCGCTCCCTTTCGCCACAAGCGCGCTCACCGCCGTCGGCCTCCTCCGCCGCCCTCGCCATGGCTCCGAAAGCCGACAAGGAAAAGGGCGTCAAGTCGGCCGAGGCGCAGCGGCTCGCGGCGTTGCGCAAGGAGCGGGCCATCTTCCCCCCGCAGCTCGGCGCAAGGGAGCTGCGGGACGTCTTCTACCTCTTTTGGTCGACGGAGACGCGTGCGCATCCGCGCACGAGGGTACTCCCCGCCTCCGCCTCTGATTTGGCCCCAACAGGGTACCCCTTTTTCGCCCTTTTCTTCTATTGCGGGCTTTGCACCGCCCTTTTCCGAGTTCTTCTGCGACATCATGAACACCTTTGGCCTCCGCCTCCGTGATTTCACCCCCAACGCCGTCTTGACCATGGCAGTTTTCGCGCATCTTTGCGAAAACTTTGTCGGAGTCCACCTAAATGTGGCACTCTTCCGCCATTTCTTCGTGCCCCGCGTCGAGAGAGGAGAGCCACTTGCCGGAGGGATAGCTTGGGTCTCGGGATCGGCAAGAAAGAAGCCTACGGAAGGAGAGTTCCACAACAAGTGGGAGGAGTGGAGAGCCAATTGGTGTTGGGTCGTGAGGAGAACCCGCAGCCCTTCGATCGCCAGGCGCCAAACCCCAATAGTGCGGCAGAGATTGGAGTAACTTGGCGCCGGAGGATGCGAAGTTGAAGATAGCTGTGACCCGGATCTTGCGCCTCAGGCTTGCCGGACTAACCGTAGGCGCAGTTGGCGCAGACTTCCTTCGCCACCGCATCGCTCCCTTGCAGGAGAGGAGGAGGCCTGCTTGGGAGTTCCAAAATGCGGCAGACATTATGAGGTTGCGCCCGGGTCTGAACTGGAACTTCACCGTCTTGGAGCTGGATGCGATGTTGCTCGAGTTGTTCAAGAACGACCCCGACCACCCTGAGTGGTTTAGGTTGCCGAGGGGGGTCGTCCCTTTGTGCAACAACTCGGCGCTCGACCGCATCCGTGCCATGATACCGTTGTGCGACTCCCATGGGATCGTCCCAACTGGCAGGAGCCCTCGACGAGGTCGTGCAGCAGTTCTTCGGCGACTTGGAAGAAGTGCCGATCCGCCCGACGAGCGAAAAAAGGCTCACCCGCGACACCACCGACGAGGAGATGGTGCGGATTGCCACCAGGTGGAGGAGGCGGCGTGAGCCGCTGCACCGGAGCCTTCGGGTTCACCGTGGAGGAGGCGGACGCTGCGAAGGCGGCAAGCCTTGCCGAGCGAAGGGAGATCGCCGGTGAGGACGAGCTTGTCGAGCCCGAGGCCGGGTCGAGTGGACCCGCCGAGGGCGCTTCTTCTCCACCACCCAGCGACTTGCCGCCAGCGGAGCCCCCGGCTCCGCCGAAGAGGCATCTCCGCAAGGCCGGAGACGAGTCGGGGCGGCATACTGGCCCACAGCAGTAGCGCCGCGCGACACACTCTACCGCGGCAAGCGATGTTGCCGCGGGAGCGCCTCACACCGCCGCGACAACTGGGCGGTCCCAGGCCACCGCGGACGCCTCCGCCAAGCGGCCAAGAGAGCCCACTCCCCCGCCTCGTCGCACCGGAGGCGAGCCGGAGTTTGACTTCTCCGCGCTCAGCTCCGAGGAGGAAGGCGAAGAGTAAGTTCTTGAGATTGTGCTTGTATTTCTTCAATTTTATTGCTTCATCTTGAATCTGATTTGCTTTGTTCTGGACTCTTTCCTTTTCAGGACGCTGGCCCAGAGAGCGTCGAAGAGGGCTAAGATCCCGACGGTCGTCGTTGAGGACGATTCTCCCGTGGCGACACGGGACGCGTCCGAGACCCCCTTGCCGGACTCGGCAACCCTTCCTCAGAGCAGCCCCCAGCACAGCCCCCAGAGTAAGTGTGCAGTTTTCTCCTTACTATTAGGTGTGCAGGGGCGTCCCTTCTTCGTTGATACTTGATTGTGTGCTTGTGTAGGAGCAGAGCAGCCTCATCAGGAGGGCTCGGAATCCGCCCCCGAGATCCTGTCTGCTGCCACTACGCCGCCAAGGGAGGATTCTCCGGCAAGGGAGCGCCCTCCGACAAGGGAGGCCACTCCGGCAAGGGAGGCTACGCTGGCAAGGGACAGCGCCAGTGACCCTCCAGTGGTCGAGGCCATGGCTGCGGATCCCGTTGCAGGTAATTTCCTTACACGAAAATCTCCCTTGGGCTTGCTTTCTTTTGTTTCTCTTTTTGAACATTTGCTTGACTGCTCTTTCTTTGTCTGACGCAGAGCCGATGGAGGTCGAGGCTGCCGGCGAGGAAGGCAGCGTCAACACCGAGCAGGCCGCCGTCGAGGAAGAAGAGGTCGTTGTTGTGGAAGAAGAGGCTGTCCGACGAGCCTGTTGGCGAGGAGGCCACCGAGGCTGCCGACGCAGAGGCCGGGCGAGGGTCGGGCGATCGTGACCGACGGCCCCGAGGCCGCAGGAGCGCCTAAGCGCTACACCGACAAATGACTCTGGCCCGCGTTGGCAAGGCTGGGCCCGAGGAGCCCCAGCCCGGCGCCTTACTCAAGGACAGCAAGGCGTTTCATCAAGCTCCACAGGAACCAAGCTGTGGCGCCGGTCGAGGAGAGACCTTCGACGGCGATGAGCTACTCGCCTCCATTGGCTGACGCTGGTGGACGCGCCAAGCAGCAAGGGCGGCGAAGTCTGAGGAGCAGCTGTTGAAGAAGCTGTTGTCGCTCTACCGCGCCCGGCAGGCCAAGTTGGAGACCCGGGAAGAACTTGTCGCGAGGGCAGGAGCGGACATGGAGAAGCGCGCAGAAGAGCTCCGGAGCGCCAACCAAGAAGCTCTTCACGACGTGGCAGAAGCACGGGGGCAACTTGCAGAGGAGCGCACGGCCTTTATCCTTGATAAGGCCGCGGCTGAGGAGGAGCAGCGGCTGGCTGCCGAGAAGCTCTCTGCGCAGGAAAGCGAGCTGGCGCAGCGGAAGGTCAACCTGGACAGCCACGAAGAAGACCTTGCAGCGAGGAGTCACTTGGCGGGCGCTCAGGAAGCGAAGGATGCTGCCGCAGCCGCCGAGGCCGCCAAGGAAGAGCTGAAGGCGAAGGTGGCACAGCTGGAGGCCAGCCTCAAGAAGAGCGGCGAAGAGCTTGCCGCGCTTAAGCATGAGCACGAGAAGGACGCCTACACTCTTGGCGAGCTGTAGAGTCGTCTCGCTGATAGGGGCAAGGAGCTCGACGCCGCCAAGGATTCCAAGGCGGATCTTGAGCTGAAGCTGACCACCCTGACGCAGACGTTGGACGGCGCCAGAGAGCGGGAGGTGGGTTTGTTGGAGACGATCAAGGCCAAGGAGGAGCTGCTGGCGAATGCTGCCTCCATCCAGAGCACTTTGAGGGAGAGCGCGGAGCACTGGACCGAAGGTCTTGTGGACACCGCCACCGACATCCACAACGAGCTGATGGAGCTGGGGATGGCGGACCTTGCATACTCCTCCGACGAGCATCTCCAACCCAGCGCCAAACTCAGTTTATTCTTCAAAGGCGTGGTGACGGGTCTCCGGCGACTCCGGGAAGAGGTCCCAAAGCAGCTGGCCGAGGAATCACGCCAGATCTGCAGGAGCCCTCGAGAAGGTGTTGATAAAGGTGGCCTTCCGCAATCCGGGCCTCAACCTTAACGGCGTCCTCGGATCCTTGCCACCCGATGCCAACGTGGAGGAGCTCAAAGCCCTTGTCGCACCCATTGTGGACAAGGTGAACAAGATCAAGCGGATCGATGGCGACCGCGTAGACTAGGCCGCCAATTTTATCTTTCCCTTGTCGCTGCTGATCATGTTTAGAAAACTTTGTTAGATCAGCGACAAGTTATTTTGTAATATACTCTATCTTAGGCGATCAATGCAACGTTATTTCCTCTACTTGATTCCTTCCTTTGTACGTTTCTGCTTTACGCATTTGGGGGACTTGTCGGTGCGAGCACTTTTGTCATGGCCGAGTGCTGAACGTCACAACCGCTGGCAAGGTTGCCTCCGATAAACAACCTTGTCGCGACTAGCCAGCTCACTTAAGTTGTTGAGCGGACTCGAAACAAAGTAAGGGCGTGACTAGCCGCGAGTTGGTTCCTCTGCGCACAGGTTTTCCATACAAAGTACTATCGTTCGAGGAAGATAACTTAAAAATTTAAAAACTGATTGCTCAAACTTTGGCAACTTAGCTTTTACATCTCTTGCTTCCCGATGAGGGTAAAACTTCCTCGAGCGGTGCCTGGTCCATAGTATTATCTCATCCTTCCCCCCTGGTTAACTTGTGCGCGAGGGAGTCTTCCTTTCTTTGAGAAAAGAGAAAGAAGAGGAAATAACGTTATGGAGCCCAGCGGCTCGATTTTGCTTACGGGTGTGGTTGCTGCACAAAGTGTTAGCCAAAAATGCAATAAAATAATGAAAGCATGAATTTGACAAGTTATGCGCAACACATGAGCTTTCTTGATGCATCGGGTCTGCGCCCGGCTTTGTACAAAGGATTACATGCAACAGCGGCAAGACTTGTACAAAAGGTGGTTGCCGGAACGGGTTCCGCAACCGCGCCTCTATGGGTAAAACTTACGAAGATGCTCAATGTTCCAGAGTTGCTCACCGGAATGCCATCTTCGGTCTCAAAGCGGACAGCGCCAGCCTAGTGACTCGCTTTCACCCGATAAAGGGCCTTCCCACTTTGGCGTCAACTTGTTTGATTTCTTGGCGGACTGAACGCGGAGAAGAACAAGGTCGCCTTCCTCGAGACTTCTGGCACTAACTCTGCGGCTATGGTAGCGACGCAAAGCTTGCTGGTAGCGAGCAGCTCGCACAGCGGCCTGAAGACGATCCTCCTCAAGGAGCAGCGGGTCATCTTGTCGCAGCTGCTCTTGCTCGAGCTCATCATAAGCGAGCACTCAAGGCGATCCGTATACGAGTTCCGTGGGGAGAACTGCCTCTGCTCTATAGACTAGAGCAAAGGGTGTCTGGCCGGTGGCTCGATTTGGCGTCGTCCTGATCAACCAAAGAACCACCGGCAGCTCCTCGATCCAGTTTCTTCCGCACTTGTGCAGCCCGCCGAAAGTTACGGTCTTGAGCCCGCTGAGCACTTCAGCATTGCCCTCCGCTTGACCGTTGCTTCTCGGGTGAGCAACGGAAGCAAAGCAGACCTTGGCGCCAAGATCTTGGACGTACTGCATGAAGGTGCGACTCGTAAATTGTGTGCCGTTGTCGGTGATGATCCTGTTAGGGATTCCGAAACGGCAAACAATCGACCTGAAGAACTTGACTGCTGATTGTGCCGTCACCTTCCTCACTGCTTCCACTTCCGGCCACTTTGTGAACTTGTCGATGGCGACGTACAAGTATTCAAAGCCCCCGACAGCTCGGGGGAAGGGGCCGAGGATGTCGAGCCCCCAGACCGAAAATGGCGAGGATAAAGGGATCGCCCGGAGAGCTTGAGTTGGCTGGTGTATCTGTTTGGAATGGGCCGCACGCTTCACACTTGGTTACTTGTGCGATTGCATCCTGGAGGGCTGTCGGCGGAAGAAACCTTGCCGAAAGCTTTGCCGCAATTGCTCTTGCGCCAATGTGGTGACCACATATGCCTCCGTGTATCTCCGCCAACAGCTTCTATCCATCTTCCACAGGAATACACTTCAATTTCACACCGTTGAGTCTTCTTACATGCGATGTCACGGTCGACAAACTGGTACATACTTGACTGCCGGGCTACTCTTTCCGCTTCTTCTTGCTCTTCGGGAAGTTCTCCTGTCTGAAGTAAATGGACAATCTGCTGCGCCCATGCTGGAGCTTGTGGCTCGACAACAAGGACTAAAGGCACATCTGCTGCTGCGGGAACATCAGCTTCCACGGCAAGGACCTGAGGCCCTGTCGGAGCTTGATGTTCCCCGGCAAGCTTGCCGGAGCAAAACTTGTCGGAAGCGTCTGCTTCAAAGAAACAAACCCTGGGGCTTGTCGGAGCAGATCGCCCTCAAAGACTGCTGGTGTTGATCTTGGGGATCTTTGTAACGACGGCTTCGGGAAGCTCTGCCGAAAAGTAGTCACCAGAGATCAACTTCCTCTTCTTGCTTTGCCCAGTTGATGGTGTTACGGTTGGCTGAGTCAGCTTGAGCACGAAAATCCCTGGTTCCACAGGCAACTTAAGTGCGGCGCACTTTGACAGGCCGTCAGCAATATCATTTTGAGCTCTTGGAACATGTTCCATTTGCAGGCCGTCAAAGTGCTCTTCTAGCTTCCTCACTTCATCGACGTAGGCTTCCATCAACGGACTCTGGTAATCTTTGTTCACTTGGCGGACGACAAGCTGCGAGTCACCCACGACAATAAGCTTTTTGATCCCAAGGTCCATCATGCGATCTCGAGACCGGCAAGCGAGACCTTCATACTGCGGTATTGTTTGTCGCTTGCTCCTTGGGAAAGTGCATCTGGACTACGTACTTGAGGTGCTCTCCGGTGGGTGCGATAAGCAGCACGCCGGCACCGGCGCCTTGCAGCGAGAAGGCACCATCAAAGTACATTAGCCACTCTTTGCTTGCTTCCTTGACGGGAATGCTCGTCTCCGGAATCTCTTCATCTGGCGTTGGCGTCCATTCTGCTATGAATTCCGCCAACGCTCTGCTTGATAGTTGATGTGCTTTCAAACTTGAGACCAAAGCTTGACAGCTCCAATGCCCACTCGACAATCCTGCCCGTTGCTTACGGATTCTGCGGTATCCTCTTCAGCCGGAAAGCGAGTGACAACTCTGATCTCATGTGCTTGGAAGTAATGGCGCAGCTTTCGAGGCCATGAGGAGGCCCAAAAGCAATTTACGCACACCAGAGTACCTTGACCTAGCCCCCTGCAGGAGGGAACTGACAAAGTAGACTGGGCGCTGCACCATCCTTTTCTGCATCTGGTCATGCTTCTGCGCGGATTCGTCCTTGTCGGGACTAGAGCTTGTCGGCGGAGCCCCCTGCTTGTCGCTGGATGTGCTTGCCGTGGTTGCTGGCTCGTCATCCGCCTCCCTCTCCGCTACTAACGCAGCACTAACCACTTGATTGGTTGCCGCTATATATAGCAGCAACTTCTCTTGTGGCTTAGGTGCGACAAGTGTTGGAGTGGAGGACAGGTATCTCTTCAAGTCTGCGGCGCAGCCTCCGCTTCGAGTCCATTTCATTGGACCTGCCTTTTTCAAAATCCTGAAAAGCGGCGAAGGCGCTCAGCAGAACCTAGAAATAAACTTCTTTGAGAGCAGCCACGCAACCGGCAAGTCTTCGTACATCCTTGACGCGCTTTGGTGCTTCAATCTGCTCAATGGCCTTGATCTTGTCGGGGTTAGCTTCAATCCCTCGTTGAGACACGAAGAACCCGAGAATCTTGCCGGAAGGAACTCCAAACACGCACTTCTCGGGGTTGAGCTTCAGGTTGATCTTGCGCAGATTTGCAAAGGTCTCGTCCAAATCTTGAACTACAGTTGCTTTGTCCTTGCTTTTGACCACTATGTCATCCATGTAGGCTTCTACATTTACATGCATTTGCGGCTCAAAAGCGTCATGTACTACCCTTGCAAATGTTGAACCAGCATTCTTCAAACCGAAAGGCATCCGTATGAAACAGTATGTGCCACATGGTGTAATGAATGCGGTCTTCTCTTCATCTTCTTCAGCCATGAAGATCTGATGGTATCTCGAGTATGCATCAAGAAACGAAAGCAAATCACATCCAGCCGTGGAGTCAACAATCTGGTCAATGCACGGCAAGGGAAATGGATCTTTGGGACAAGCTTTATTAACATCCGTGAAGTCAATACAAAGTCTCCATTTTCCGTTTGCTTTATACGACTACTGAGGATTGGCCAACCACGTGGGATGGAGCACTCCTCGACAAGGCCTGCCGCTTCCGGTTTCTTGATCTCTTCGCTATGAATTCTTGGCGCCCACCGCTTGCTTCCTCGACTTTTTGCTTGACGGGCCGCAGATGAGGACAAACGGCCAGCGGTGCTCAATCACTTTCACAGGAACACCGAGGATGTCGACGGTTGCCATGCAAACACGCCGACATTCGCCTCAGAAAGCAACGAGCGCCGCCTTCCTATTTAGGGTCGAGAGAGGCAATCGATGGTAAAGGTACCACGGTGCCATCCTCCTTGGCGGGCACCTTCTTGGTCTTTGGCGGAGCTACCATCTTCTTGCACTTGCTGGTGGAGCTCGATGGTGCGTCCTCGACGGTAGCGCAGCACTCCGAAGAGGTGCGCTTGCCGGAGTAGGCATCAGAGCTCTTGCCGGACTTGGACTTTGTCTTCTTCCCCCCGGGAGCTTCAGCGGCAAGTGTTTGGCACTCTATCGCGGCTGCTGCATCCCGGTAGATCTTGTCGGCACAGATAAGGGCATCCTTCTTGTCGCCATGGACAGAGATGAAGCTTATCGGGCCTGGCATCTTGAGTAGGTTGTAGGCGTAGTGAGAGGCTGCCATGAACTTGGCGAGTCTTTGGGCGGCCAAGTATCCCATTGTAAGGCAATGGGAAATCGGCAACGTCAAATGTGACCCTCTCGGTCCTAAAGTTCACCTCGCTGCCAAATGTTACCGGCAACGTAATCTTCCCTTGGCTTGCTCCTTCCGGATTGATTCCTTGGAAAGTGCCGGTCTCTTCGAGCTTCATTGTCGAGGATTTGAAGCTTCGAGCACCGCGGAGGAGATCAGATTCAAGCCGGCCCCACCGTCAACTAGCATTTTGGTGACCTTGAGGTTGCGGATGGTTGGTGAGACCAACATTGGCAAGCACCCGACCGCAGTTATGCGATCAGGGTGGTCCTCAATATCAAAAATGATAGGCGTCTTGGACCACTTGAGAGGCTTGCGTGACTCTCACGGATGGTTCCGCTGCATTGACCTCCCGCATCCATTGCTTGAGTTGGCGGTGGGAGGTATGCGAGAAGCACCTCCGTCAACGCAGAGGACCTCTGTGGCTTTCTGAAACTCCTGCTCATCGGCGCTGCGTCTTCCATATCTTCGTCGTCGTCATCATCTTCATCCTTATCGCGGCTGGGAGGTCTGTCTCCTTGCCGCTGCTTGGCCTTGCCGCGGCGTCCTCCCCGGCCGGGACGTTTCTTGCTTGCTCCCCAGCACCTTCCTGGGCCTTCTCCTTGTCGCACCGCTCGTACTCAGCTCTCTGCTGTTCGACAAGCTGCTCGACCTTCTTGCAGCTCTGGAGGTCGTGGCCCTTGGTGCGGCGGATCTTGCAATACTGCTTGCCGGAGCCGTCCTGCTTGTCGGTGGCCGCCACCGACTGGTGGTTGGCGTCAGCGGCAACCTCCTTGCCGGAGCCACCAGCCTTGGCGTTCTTGTCGCCACCTTCGTTGCCGGACTGCTCAACAGCTAGCACTTCTCTACCTTTCTTCTTCCTGTTGCCTCGCCGCCGGCTCTTCTTTGCCGGGGCGATCTCCTCATTGTCAGATCCTGCTTCCGCATTCTCTCCTGGGAGTCTCCTCCCTTCCTCAGCGCGTGCACACTTGTCGGCCAAGGCGTACAGCTCACTGACGTCCTTGACTTTGCACATCGCCATCTCCTCCCTCATCCTGCGGTTCCGCACATTACGATGAAATGCGCCGATCACCGCGGCAGGGTGGACGCCCGGATGTTGTAGTGCACACGGCTGAATCTACGAATGAACTTGCGCAGGGACTCTCCTTCCTTACGGCGAGCAGATGAAGGTCACTCTCTTGGCCATGAGGCTTGTGGCCACCTGTGAAGGCGCCAACAAACTGATGGCACAGATCTGCCCAAGAGGATATGGAGTTGTCCGGCAAGTGCATGAGCCAAGATCTGACGTTGGGCTTGAGCACGAGCGGGATGTAGTTGGCGAGTATCTTGTCATCCCGTCCCCCCGCAGCCTGCACCGCGATGGTGTAGATGCTGAGGAACTCCGACGGATGCGTTCTGCCATCATACTTCTCCGGCACGTCCGGTTTGAAGTTTTTCTGGCTGGGCCACTGGACTTGCCGCAGCTCACGAGTGAACGCAGGGCAACCTACCGCGTCTGACAAGTCACTGGCTCCTCCGTGGCGCATGTCAACAGAAGGCCCAGCGCGCTTGTCGGACTGACGTCGCGCTTCTCTCCGGCGCTCGATGCGAGTTTGAGCGTCCTCTTGTTGTCGCTCATGAAGAACTTGGCGCTGATCGTGGCGAGCTCGCGGATCCGATGACGCGGTGGAGTCGCTGTCGAGGTGGATCCGGTGAGTCGGCGATCTTGGCCTTCGTGGTGGAGAGTGCGCGGTGGTTGCATCTCCGATAGTCTCGTCGCCACCGGCTCGTGCCTTGTCGTCTCGCCGCGGCAATGATGGTGTTGGTTGCCGCGGAGCGTCGCCGTTGGCAAAGCCGATGAGGCTCTGGATAGTGGCCCTCCACTCGTCGACCTTGTCGGCCGTTGGAGGGTAGTCGAGGAGCAGCTGAGCTCTCGCCAGAGCTTCTGCTGGAGTAGTGGGTGGTATTGGCAAACGGTGCGAGGAGCGGGATATGCTCGGACTTCTAACTATGTTAGAAGGAGCAGCACCCCGTCCAGGCGACCGTATCTCACTCGTGCCAGCATGTTGGCGCGCATGCTGGTCTTGAGGGTCTCGATCCAACGAGCGTATGGCATTGTGAACGCCATGACGTTGTTGGTCCCGCATCTCCTGAGATGGGCGCGGGGGATGCGCGGACGCCGAGGTTTGCGGGGCCTTGTCCTTGGACTTGGCAACGTCGCGGACACCTTCGTCGGCGCCCGTTCCTCCGCCAGCGTCTGCCCCACCACCCGTTTGCTGCGGTGAGGGTGGGTACGATGCGGACGGCTCTGCTGCCGCTGAAGCCTTCTTCTTCGGTGGCATGTTGAGGAAGATGTTGAGGACGCTGCTCGTGTGAACGCCGGATCAGATTCACACGGCCTCGACGCCCCCTACCTGGCGCACCAAAGATGTCGGGGAGGCTGATCGTACCCACGAACACCTATGGGGCCGGCGGACCAGGCCCCTTTGTGGTTCGGAGGGGGGCGGAGATCACACGAAGAGCGGATTGAGGCGAGGCACACGAGCAGTTTACCCAGCTTCGGAGCTCTCCGGAGAGACAAAACTCCTACTGCTGCTTGTTTGATGTATTGTGTTCTTGCTAGGGAGCAATGCGAGCTACAAAACCTAGCGTGAGCGTATCTGGTCTCTAGCGAGTCGAATGAACCGAAACTCGAACCCCCTCTACGTTGCGCATGGGCCTCCTTTTATATGCTCAAGGGGTCTCCGACAGGTGGCAACACAGGCGAGGGTACAAATGTAAAAACAGGAGTTGGTACACCTACTCGAGCGATTATGCAGTGCAAAATACCTAACTCTAACGGCAAGGGACAAAAGCAATAAATGCCCGTCGCTGTCGCCCAAACAAAGGCAACAGAGACCGTCAGTGCGCCTCCGCCGCCACGATGGCAAGCTTGTCGTGCCGCTTATCGCTGCTCTCCGCTGGCTGCACTGCCTCTCCACACGCAGCGCATGGAACGGTCCCATGGCGACACGTCATTGGATGAGCTGGAGCGGAGATGGAAAGAGGTTGCTTTCGCGGCAAGCGCCTTGTCAGCGGCGAATCCTGTCGCGTCCGGAGGCTTGTCGCTCGAGCCTTCCCGCAAGCTCCTCTTGCCGGGCCTTGTCTTCTGCATGCCTTGAGTGGCCTTCCGACAAGCTCCTCTTGCGGGGCCTTGTCTTCTTAATCAAATACTTTGTTCTTGAATGGCTCCAAAGGAGCCACGGAGGATCTTGGCGGTGACGAGGCAAACCTTGCAGCGAGTGCTGAATCGTCTGCAGTGCATCTAGCACGGGATACTAGGGTACCCCTATAGTACACCGACAGCTACATAGCCTCTCGGAACTATCTCCAAACATAGCTCGCAAAAGTCCTCGGCTAACTCCTTTGGCAGTCCTGCGGTCATGAGTGTATTAACATGGCTCTTACGGCTCAACGCGTCGGCTACTACGTTAGCCTTTCTGGGGTGATACTACAATCTCATATCATAATCCTTGATGAGTTCCAACCATCTCCTTTGCCTGAGGTTTAACTCTTTTTGCGTGAAGATGTACTTCAAACTCTTGTGATCCTTGTACACCTCACAATGATTTCCGATAAGAAAATGTCTCCATGTCTTCAATGCATGCACTACGGCTGCTAACTCCAAATCATGTGTGGCATAATTCAACTCATGAGGTTTAAGCTGTCGTGGCCTTGTCTGAAACAACTCTTCCTTCCTGCATAAATCTTGCTCCAAGTCCTCGACGTGAAGCATCGCATAATACACCTCATAATCCTTAGTCCGATCCGGTAGAATCAACACCGGTGAGGTAACCAGACGTTTCTTCAATTCACAGGAACCGACCTCACATTCCTCAGTCCAATTGAACTTGGTATCCTTCTTCAACAACTCCGTCATGGGCTTTGCAATCCTTGAAAAATTCTCAATGAATCTCCGGTAGTATCCTGCCAGTCCAAGAAAACTTCTAATCTCCCCAAAAGTCATTGGTGCTTCCCAATTAGTCACGGTGACAACCTTGGTGGGGTCTACTGCTATACCCTCTCCGGATATAACATGTCCGAGGAATCCAACTTCCTTCAACCAGAACTCACATTTGCTAAACTTGGCATATAACTGGTGTTCTCTGAGCTTCTCCAATACCAAACGCAAGTGCTCCTTATGCTCCTCTTCGTTCTTGAGTAGACCAAGATGTCATCAATGAACACCACGACGAACTTATCCAGAAACTCCATAAATACTTTGTTCATCATGTTCATGAAATATGCAGGTGCGTTAGTCAGACCGAATGACATCACGGTATACTCGCACAGCCCATACCTAGTGGTAAAAGCTGTCTTGGGTATATCCTGTTCTCAAATCTTCAATCGATGGTATCACGATCGCCGTCGATCTTGAAAACACCTTTGCTCCTTGTAGTCGGTCAAACAGATCATTGATCATTGGCAGTGGGTACTTATTCTTGATGGTTACCGCATTTAATCCTTGATAATCAACAACCATCCTTAACGATCCGTCCTTCTTCTCCACTAGAAGTATTGGTGATCCCCAAGGTGAAGAACTTGGGCGAATGTATCCTTTATCCAGTAACTCCTTAATCTGACTTTTAATCTCCTCCAAATCTTTGCGGGCATCTTGTATGGTCTCTTGGATATTGGCCCTGTGCCTGGCAAAAGCTCGATCAAAAACTCAATGTCTCTGTCTGGTGGCATGCCTGGCAACTCCTCTGGAAATACATCCGGAAAATCCTTCACTACTAGTACTTCCTCCTGCACAACTCCTGATAAGGAATTTACGTGCATCCTCCTCGGCTCATGCCTCGATACATACCTTATCATTTTCCCTTCTGGGGTAGTAAGCAGAATCGACTTACTGGCGCAATCAGTGTTTCCTCCATACATTGATAGACAATCCATACCCAGAATCACATCCAAACCTTGGGATTCCAAAATGATTATATCCGAGGGAAAAACATGCTTGCCAATACCCAACGGAACTTGAAAACTTCCTCGACTAGCCATATACTCTGCTCCTGGTGAGGTTACTAGCATGGATGTTTTTAGAACCCTAGTGGGCAGTCTATACTTATCCACAAAGCCCCTTGATATGTATGAATGCGATGCACCAGTATCAAAAAGAACGAGTGCGGTAAATGACTTAACCAAAAACTTACCTATTACTGCATCTGGCTGAGCTCCAACCTCCTCCACGCTAACGTGGTTCACTTGTCCTCTGTTGAAAGGGTTTGGCTTCTTCCCGGAGTTCCCATTGCCATTTACAGTCTGGCCTTCAGGACATTCATTGGCGTAATGTCCGGTCTTCTGGCACTTAAAACAAGTGACTTGACTCAGATCTTTCTTGGCTGGTGTTGAGGGGTTGGTGCAGTTCGGCTACTACTTCCTCCATTCCCGGTACCATTCTTGGGACCATTGTGATTGTCTGAGCTACCTCCTCCATGGGTATCTTGGCTTGTCCTCGACTTTGGAGTAAAACGGGCTTCTGCCGAGCTCCAGAATTGTACTTCCCTTGTCCATACTTCCTCTTGCGGTTTTCAATTTGCTTCTGCTTCCCTTCAGTCATGAGAGCACGATCTACCAACTCCTGGTAGTTGTTGAAACTTGCTACCATCAACTGCATGCTCAGCTCATCATTCAGCCCTTCCAGAAATTTCTCTTGCTTAGTCAGATCCGTATCGATGTCATCTGGGGCATAACGTGCTAGCTTCTGAAATCATCCACATCTTGTGGCTGATCTTCCTCCACAGGCGCAAGTTGCGAAACTCACGCTTCTTCATGGCCATAGCTCCTGCTGAAACATGGGCGTCTGAAAAGCCTGCTGGCCCGATCCCATGTGACAGTGTCTGCTGGATAAGTGGCTATGAAATTCTCCCACCATGATGTTGCGGGTCCCTCAAACTGATGTGCGGCAAATCGCACCTTCTCCGCATCTGTGCATCCTGCAGTGATCAACTCCCTGGTTGTCTTGCGAAGCCAATCATCTGCAACAATCGGCTCGGTGCTACTAGAGAACACCGGCGGATTCAGTCTAAGAAAACGGGTTAAGTGATCAACAGGTGGTGGTGGTGGTGGATTGTTGTTGTTGTTGTTCCCCTGATTCTGATTCTGGAATAGCATCTGCATCAATGCATTCTGCTGCTGGATCAACTGGGTGAGCTCCGGTGGGAAAGCGAATCCGTTGTCACGACTTGGAGGCATCTGAGGGTTTAGAAAAGACGAGAATACATAATAGAATGAGGTCTAGAGGGAAAACACTACCCATATGCACATGAGGCAAATTTCAATCAAAACACTTCATTCAAACAAACAAGGGCATACAACGGTCTATCTATCATTACAAAGTTCTCAGACTATAATAGATACATGGAGGGAAATTCTAGTACTTTATGGTGGTCTACTAGAAAAACTGCTCCGATGAAGACTCCATGATATCCGCTCCAGCTTCATCAACGTAGTCATCATCACTATCATCCGGGTCCGAGTCGGTATCGTCGATGATGATGTAATTCTCGGGGCAAGTGCGATCTTCATCTTCTCCATGCGCTGGAAATCCCATGAACACTCTTAGCTTCTTCTTCAGATCATCATTCTTCTCGACTAGAGTTGATATTTCCTCCTCATATCCATCGCGTGTAGACTTGAGTTCTTCATCCAGTTTCGTGATCTTGGTCATGGCTTTCTTCAGATCCATCGTGCCTGCACTTCATCCGGTTCTCTGGCGTCGAATGTGCTGGTTTAACTCACGGATGAAAGCTGCAACTGATCTGTCTTTCCTGGTGTTGACCATCTCCCATTGCTCATCTCGGCCCACAAATCTAGTAGGTAGTATCCTTAAGCTCCCGGTGATAAACTTCTCCAATGCGTCCCATGGTGATGTGAGCTGCCATGCTCTTCCCTAAACTCCGTGTTGGTGCGCCAAAGGAAAACTCTATAGGCTCAAGGTGGTAGCATGAACGTCCTTCACGGAACTTGAACTTGAATCATCCAGCGCTCCTCTTCGTAAGGTGGCGTTGTAGGTTCCGGTGAAGCTTGGTACTCCGATCTTCAAGTACTTGGTTACTTCCTTGTGTGTCGTCCAAAGGGTGTATCTTCATCCGGTTGCATGAACTTGTTCCTTGCATCCGCCATCCTAGAAGAATAGAAGAGATGAGGAGTTAGAATGAGAAGAGAGAGTAGTGATCTATGGTCTTTGCTTAGTGGTCGTGTCCTCTACGGTCGTGTGCTCGATACCATCTTGTAGCGACCAGGACCTCAAATAGTCGATCTACGTGCATCGGTGTCATCCTCGGATCGATAATCTTTGACATGCACGATGCTTGAAGGATTTATAACAGTAGCAATCACACACTTATTACATCGAATGTCTCCAAAGAGAAACTTATTACAATGGATGTGCCTTAAGGCCATCTAATAACGATAATTGAAGGCTTGGAAGATAAGTGAGTCCATCAACTCCAACGGCATCCTTGAGTATAGAACCACGATCCTAAAGCATCTTACTGTCGTAAATGCGAAAAGTACGCAACATGAACGTTGCAGCCCGAAAACAGGTCAGCACATGGAATATGCTGGCAAAATAACACATAGAGAAAAATGAAAGAGTAAAGCTATACTACATGCATATATGTCTTGGTGGATAGCTCTATGGTTACCGTTTTTTGCGTAAAGCCAATTTTTCCCTACTACAAAGGAATAAATTATTTAACTATCATGGTGGCTGTTAAACATTGAGAATGGTTGACAGCATCCTCAATCCCAATTAAGCATCATCATTAAACAAACCAAACAAAATTAATTAAAGTAACATGATGAGATTCACACGAAAATCCAAGTACTAGATACTCAAGATGTCCATAACCGGGGACACGGCTAATCATGATTAGTTTATACACTCTGCAGAGGTTGCGCACTTTTCCCCACATGACTCGATCTCCTCCGTTGGTTTTTCTCGCACTACATGGTGTTTGAGAAACGAATGACCGAGACATAGTCTTTCAGAAGCGCTAGCACCTTACGATGGGTAGACCGGTACACCTACTTTCCCCTACATCTGCTAGTCTACCACTGTTAGAGTTCGCATGACTTAATCAGCTATGCTAGAGCCCATAATGTGGCTGCACACGGAAGTTTCTTGCATGAATAATCTTATGATCCCTTTGAGCCTGGGTGGCGGTCCATAAAAAAACAGGCAATCACGGAATAACGGTACCTTAATCCACCCAGATGTGTATTAATGTTGCCACCTTAAATAAACCATTAATTAACAATATCACATCTGTCATGGAAAATCACTCACCCAATCCACGTCTACTTGCATAGCATGGCAAAATAAGCAAACGTAGAAGTAACTCCCAAGGGTTTGATAATAAAACAGGTAATAGGTACTACCTCAATCTAGTTCCCAAAACCCACAATTTCATTAGATCCTAATCATGCAATGTTTGAGGATTGATCTAATGCATAAAAACTGGGTAGTAAAGAGGTAT
Source organism: Aegilops bicornis (assembly GCA_021605145.1). Lineage (NCBI taxonomy): Eukaryota > Viridiplantae > Streptophyta > Magnoliopsida > Poales > Poaceae > Aegilops > Aegilops bicornis. Next base: position 154,336,101 of record CM038675.1, read on the forward strand.
GATCAAAGTGTTACTTGCCTTGCTGATGATCCGCGTAACCTAGGGATTCGAAGTAGCAAGCGGCGCAGTCCGGGTACTCTATCGCAAGCAAACAAACAAGCATACAATAAGTACTCATCTAATGCATGGGTTAAACTCAAATAAGAGGTCTAACCAGAAAGTTCAACTTAAGAACTCCGGTTTGCAAAAAGAATCAAATCGAACGAAGAAACAAAACTCAAACGGCGAAAGAAACAAGCTTCATTTACTAATCTAGACCTAAGTCAAATTTTACAGAAGCAAAAACTGGTTTGAGTACATTATTCTGAAAGAGGGTTTCGAGACGAAACTCTACGCGCTTGAATCGCCTGATTCCGATAAACGAGCGAAAAGTTATACTAAAACAAAAATCGGATCAGAAATCGCGATCAGAAAATTCGCGGAATAAATCCGAGAAAAAGAAAAACGACGAACAGGTTAACGAACGAACGTTCGTTATCTGGATCTAAATGATGAACGTGTTCGTTAAAAACGAATGAACGAGTGAACGCTCGCTAATTAATCCAAACCGGAAGAAAACCGATCTAACGAAAAAAAACGGAATCTAAGAAAACCGACGAAAAACCGACGGAAAAACCGAACGGTTTTTCTATAAAAACGGCGGCGGCAAGGTCAACCTCGGGGTGCGGGTCGAGGGGGCGGCGGTGGTCGGCGGCGATGGCGGCGGGGTCCAGCGGTGGCGGCGGCGGTCGGCGGAGACAGAGGCGGCAAGAATGGCGGCCAGCGGGCGGGTGGCGGGCGCTAGAGTTAGGGTTTGGGCGGCGGCGGGTTGGTCTGGGCGGCGGTTTGGTCAAGGGCCCGGGCGCTGCTTATATAAAGACCCGGCTAAGCGGAGTCTGGCCGATTCTGACCCGTAGTCGGTTCCATTTTTTAAATAAATATCATGAAAAAGCAGACCAAAGAAATACTAAACGGACTCCAAAAATCCCGAAATAAATTTTCCCCGGCTTCTAAAATCAAGCCGGTTTAGATGAACATTTATTTGGGCCTAATTTTTGGAAAACACTCATTTTTCCTAAATTCAAATAAAATCTTCTTTGATTTTTTATTACATCCTCAATATTTCTTTATTTTGGGAAAGTAATTTTATTCCCTCTCTCATATTTATATAATTGAAATAATTGAAGATAAAATAAATAAAATCAAATGATCCTACTTCCAAAATTTGAGAAAACTCAAATATGAAAAGATCGAAATCCCCAACTCCCTCCGTGGGTCCTTGAGTTGCGTAGAATTTCTAGGACCGAAGCAAAATGCATTAAATATGATATTCAATGATGATCTATTAGTATAACATTCCAAATTGAAAATTTGGGATGTTACAGCCTACTGCCGCAGCCGCCGCAGTCCAGCGCCACCGCCTCCCGCCGCCTCTCCCGCTCGCTAGCCGCCGCCGTCGTTCGCCTCGCCGACATTGAACCGTCATGGACCGGTAAAACCGTCACCCCGGTCCGATCTGTTTCTTTTTTTTCAGCTTTCGATTTTTCTTTTAAAGCCGGTTTATTCTTTAGTTAGGTTATTTAGCGGACGTTTTCTGTTTAGATCAATTAAGTGAACGATTTCCTTCGTTAGGTTTCTGTAACGGAAATTCTCTGTTTAGGTTTTATAATGAACGAATTCGTCGTTTATCCTTCTATAGCAGACGTTCGTCCGTTAGTTTTTCTGTTACGTAGCCAGGGACCCAGATGTAAATACTTTATTTACAGATTAGCCCCTAGTTTTCAAACGATAACAACTTTTTACCTGTTTGTCCAAATTGAACGAAACCAACACCCACTTCTTCGTTATGATCCCCTCTATCCAGAGAACATATAAGATCAACTTTTTGAAATTTTAAAATTTGAATTAGATCAGATTTGAATTCAAACTTGTTTCTTCTATAACTTAAGTTTTATAACTCCGGTTTGATTGATTCTTTTTGCAAATTGAAGCTCTTGATCTAAACTTTCTATTAAGAACTAAACCACATAATTTAAATATTGTTGAAATTTTTTTCTGTTCACAAGAGTTATTTGCCTGTTTTCAAAGTTTTCCGAGATATTTTCTTAGAATTTTATGCTTGAGTGCTTATGTATGCAATTGCTTGCTTACGATAGATTGATCGGAGCGTGACGAGTAGATCTATCACGAGCTATGAATGCGACGAATCCTCATCAACAGTACAAGGCAAGTTCACAGTTTGATCATATTTTTCGTACCCAGTTTTTATGCATTAGTTTTACCCTCAACGATTGCATGAGTAGGATTGGGAACATATGGTTATTCTATGTAGTTGATGAGGTAGGAACCTATTACCTTTGATCACCCCAGGATTATACGTTATGCTCTTATTGCTTAGCCATGCTCGTAGACGTGGATTGGTATGTGAGAATCATGCAAGTTGTGAGAGATAATAACTAAGGGAAACTTAAGGTGGCTACTTTAATACACATCTGGGTGGAATTGTTGGGGCACCCTGGGTATACCAGTGGCTTGCCCGGACACCTGGGGAATCCAGTGTTGTCCTAGGAGATCCTAGGGGACCCGTGTGATCATCCTATGGAATGCCACCCAGGCTCAAAGGGATCATAAGATTATTCATGCTAGAAACTTCCGTGTGCAGCCACATGCCATCATGGGCTCTAACATAGTTGAGTAAGTTGTGGGAAACCTTTCCATGATAGGCTAGCAGATGTAGGGGATTGTAGGTGTACCGGCCTATCTATCGGTTAAGGGGACATCTTCAGAAAGATTGTGTCTCAATCATCCGGTTCTCAAACATCAGGCAGTGCGACAAATTCAACGGAGGAGATCGAGTCTTGTGGGGAAAAGTGCGCAAACCTCTGCAGAGTGTACAAACTAATCATGATTAGCCGTGTGCCCGGTTATGGACAATTTTGAGTATCTGGTATTTGAATTATTGGTTGATCTCATCACTTTACTTAATAAATTTGTTGGGTTATTAATATTACTTAATTTTGGGATTGAGTTGGGATTACCTTCTCAATATGGGTAATTTAACTTAGTAGTAAATAAAATTTATTCCTTTGTTGTAGGAAAAAATTAGCTTTATGCAAAATTAAACTTAGAGCCTCCACCAGCCAAATATGCATATAGAGATAGCAATTCTCATTATTATTCTATGGTGTGAAATTGCCAGTACATTCAATGTACTGACCTACATGGCTACAACGTCTCATGTTGTAGGAATCTTATGATTAGTAAGTGATACATTAGGATTACGATGTCTACATTCAACTTTGCCGTTGGTGTTGTTGGGGACTCCACAACTTTGTTGTTACTTCCGCTATATGGATTGAGGTAATAGTATTTACGTTACTTTATACATGTGATTTACCTTTGTTATAAATCCTCGAGTACTGTGTGTGTCAGCATACCGATCCAGGGATGACACTTAAGCACAGAGACTTTGATCCATTAGGGTCGGGTAGCTACACTAAAGAGCTCCCACTCACTTTCTTGTAAATACATGCTTCACCAAAAGTCTGTATGAAACAATATGCTTTGATCACCTCATCAAACCGACCTCATCAAAGCATACATTCCAACTCCGAGATGCTTGCACCCGTCCATAGATGGATCGCTGGAGTTTGCACACTTTATTAGCACCTTTAGGATTGAAAAAACCTTCTGGTTGCATCATATAGAATTCTTCTTTAAGAAATCCATTGAGGAATACGGTTTTGACGTCCATTTGCCAAATTTCATAATCATAAAATGCGGCAATTGCTAACTTGATTCAGACAGACTTAAGCATCGCTACGGGTGAGAAGGTCTCATCGTAGTCAACCCCTTGAACTTGTCGAAAATCTTTTGTGACAAGTCGAGCTCTGTAGACAGTAACATTACCATCAGCGTCAGTCTTCTTCTTGAAGATCCATTTATTCTCTATGGCCTGCCGATCATCGGGAAAGTCCACCAAAGTCCACACTTTGTTCTCATATATGGATCCTATCTCAGATTTCATGGCCTAACCATCTGTCAGAATCTGGGCTCATCATAGCTTCTTCATAGTTCGTAGGTTCGCCTTGGTCTAATAACATGACTGCCAGAACAGGATTACCGTACCACTCTGGTGCGGATCGTGCTCTAGTTGACCTACGAGGTTCACTAGCAACTTGATCTGAAGTTTCATGATCATTATCATTTGCTTCCTCTCTAGTTCGTGTAGGCATCACGGGAACGGATTTCTCCGGTGTTCTACTTTCGAATTCGAGAGAAGGTACAATTACCTCATAACGTTCTACTTTCCTCCCACTCACTTATTTCGATAGAAACTCCTCTAGAAAGGACCCATTCTTAGCAACAAAGATCTTGCCTTCAGGTCTGTGATAGAAGGTGTACCCAATTGTTTCCTTAGGGAATTTTATGAAGACGCAATTCTCCATTTGGGTTCGAGCTTATCAGGCTGAAGCCTTTTGACATAAGTGTGGCAACCCCAAATTTAAGAAACAACAGCTTAGGTTTCTTGCCAAACCATAGTTCATACGGTGTCATATCAACGGATTTAGATAGTGCCCTATTTAACGTGAATCCGACTGTCTCTAATGCATAACCCCAAAACGATAGTGGTAAATTGGTAAGAAACATCATAGAACGCACCATATACAATAAGGTACTGGAACAATGTTCGAACACACCATTATGATGTGGTGTTCCTGTTGGCGTGAGTTGTGAAACAATCCCACGTTGTTTTAAATGAAGGCCAAACTCGTAACTCAAATATTCGTCTCCGCGATCAGATTGTAGAAACTTTATTTTCTTGTTAAGATGATTCTCCACTTCACTATGAAATTCTTTGAACTTTCAAATGTTTCAGACTTGTGTTTCATCAAGTAGATATACCCATACCTACTCAAATCATCTGTGAAGGTCAGAAAATAACGATACCCGCCACGTGCTTCAACACTCATCGGCCGCATACATCGGTATGTATTATTTCGAATAAGTCATTAGATAGCTCCATTGTTTCGGTGAACGGAGTTTTAGTCATCTTGCCCATGAGGCATGGTTCGCAAGTATCAAATGATTCATAATCAAGTGATTCCAAAAGTCCATCCGCATGGAGTTTCTTCATGCGCTTTACACCAATATGACCTAAGCAGCGATTGCCACAAATATGTTGCACTATCATTATCAACTTTGCATCTTTTGGCATCAATATTATGAATATGTGTATCACTATGATCGAGATTCAATAAACCATTCAAATTGGGTATATGACCATAGACGGTTTTATTCATGTAAACAGAATGACAATTATTCTCCGACTTAAATGAATAATCGTATTGCAATAAACATGTTCTAATCATATTCATGCTCAACGCAAACACCGAATAACATTTATTTAGGTTCAACACTAATCCCGAAGGTAGAGGGAGTGTGGTGATCGTATCAACCTTGGAATCACTTTCAACACACATCGTCACCTCGCCCTTAACTAGCCTCTATTCATTTTGCAACTCCTGTTTCGAGTTACTAATCTTAGCAACTGAACCGGTATCGAATATCAAGGGGTTACTATGAACACTATTAAAGTACACATCAATAACATGTATATCAAATATACCTTTGTTCACTTTTCCATCCTTCTTATCTGCCAAGTATTTGGGGCAGCTCCACTTTTAGTGATCATTCCCTTTGCAGTAGAAGCACTCAGTTTCGGGCTTAGGTCTAGCTTTGGGCTTCTTCACGGGAGTGGAAACTTGCTTGCCATTCTTATTGAAGTTCCCTTTCATTCCCTTGCCCTTTTTCTTGAAACTAGTGGTCTTGTTAACCATCAACACTTGATGATCTTTCTTGATTTCTACCTTCGCCGATTTCAGCATCGCGAAGAGCTCAGGAATCGTTTTCGTCATCCCTTGAATATTATAGTTCATCACGAAGTTCTAGTAGCTTGGTGATAGTGACTAGAGAACTCTGTCAATCACTATATTATCTGGAATATTAACTCCCACTTGATTCAAGCGATTGTATACTCAGACATTCTGAGCACATGCTCACTGGCTGAGCTATTCTCCTCCATCTTGTAGGAAAAGTACTTGTCAGAGGTCTCATACCTCTCTACACGGGCATGAGTCTGAAATACCAATTTCAGCTGGTGGAACATCTCATATGCTCTGTGGCGTTCAAAACGTTTTTGAAGTCCCGGTTCTAAGCCGTAAAGTATGGTGCACTAAACTATCAAATAGTCATCATACCGAACTTGTCAAATGTTCATAACTTCTGCATCTGCTCCTGCAATAGGTCTGTCACCTAGTGGTGCATCAAGGACATAATTCTTCTGTGCAGCAATGAGGATAATCCTCAGATCACGGACCTAGTCCGCATCATTGCTACTATCATCTTTCAACTTAGTTTTCTCTAGGAACATATCAAAAATAAAACAGGGGAGCTATACGCGAGCTATTGATCTACAACATAGATATGAAAATACTATCAGGACTAAGTTCAAGATAAATTAAGTTCAATCAATCAAATTACTTAAGAACTCTGATACGTCTCAAACATATCTATAATTGTTGATTGTTCCATACTATTATATTATCTGTTTTGGATGTTTATGGGCTTTATTTTACACTTTTATATTATTTTTGGGACTAACCTATTAACCTGAGCCAGTGCAGTTCTGTTTTTCCACAGTTTCAGTGTTTTGAAGAAAAGGAATATCAAACGGAGTCCAAATGGAATGAAACCTTCGGGAGAGTTATTTTTGGGACGGAAGCAATCCAGGAGACTTGGAGTGTACGTCAGGGAAGCAACGAGGTGGCCACGAGGCAGGGAGGCGCGCCCCCCACCCTCGTGGGCCCCTCGTGGCTCCCCTGACCGACTTCTTTCGCCTATATATATCCATATACCCTAAAAACATCGGGGAACACAATAGATCGGGAGTTCCGCCACCGCAAGCCTCTGTAGCCACCAAAAACCAATTGGGACCACATTACGGCACCTGCCGGGAGGATCCATCACCGGTGGCCATGTTCATCATCCCGACGCTCTCCATGATGAGGAGGGAGTAGTTTACCCTCGGAGCTGAGGGTATGTACCAGCAGCTATGTGTTTGATCTCTCTCTCTCTCTCGTGTTATTTAGGTGGTACGGTCTTGATGTATCGCGAGCTTTGCTATTATGGTTGGATCTTATGATGTTTCTCCCCCTCTACTCTCTTGTAATGGATTGAGTTTTCTCTTTGAAGTTATCTTATCGGATTGAGTCTTTAAGGATTTGAGAACACTTGATGTATGGCTTGCATGTGCTTATCTGTGGTGACAATGGGATATCACGTGATTCACTTGATGTATGTTTTGGTGATCAACTTGCGGGTTCCGCTCGTGAACTTATGCATAGGGGTTGGCTGCGTTTTCATCTTGACTCTCGGTAGAAACTTTGGGGCACTCTTTGAAGTTCTTTGTGTTGGTTGAATAGATGAATCTGAGATTGTGTGATGCATATCGTATAATCATACCCATGGATACTTGAGGTGACATTGGAATATCTAGGTGACATTAGGGTTTTGGTTAATTTGTATCTTAAGGTGTTATTCTAGTACAAACTCTATGATAGATCGAACGGAAAGAATAGCTTCGTGTTATTTTACTATGGACTCTTGAATAGATCGATCAGAAAGAATAACTTTGAGGTGGTTTCGTACCCTACCATAATCTCTTCATTTGTTCTCCGCTATTAGTGACTTTGGAATGACTCTTTTTTGCATGTTGAGGGATAGTTATATGATCCAATTATGTTATTATTGTTGAGAGAAGTTGCACTAGTGAAAGTATGAACCCTACGCCTTGTTTCCTAGCATTGTAATACCGTTTGTGCTCACTTTTATCATTACTTACCTTGTTGTTTTTATATTTTCAGACCCATATCTACCATCCATATTGCACTTGTATCATCATCTCTTCGCCGAACTAGTGCACCTATACAATTTACCATTGTATTAGGTGTGTTTGGGACACAAGAGACTATTTGTTATTTGGTTGCAGGGATGTTTGAGAGATACCATCTTCAACCTACCCTCCCACGGATTGATAAACCTTAGGTCATCCACCTGAGGGAAATTTGCTACTGTCCTACAAACCACTGCACTTGGAAGCCCAACAACGTCTACAAGAAGAAGGTTGCGTAGTAGACATCAAGCTCTTTTCTGGCGCCATTGCCGGGGAGGTGAGTGCTTGAAGGTATATCTTTAGATCTTGCAATCGAATCTTTTTTTCTTGTTTTACCACTAGTTTAGTCTATAAAAGAAAACTACAAAAAAATTGAATTGAGGTTACCGCATATGCTTCATCTTTTTAATGTCTTTCATGAAAATAAGGATTCCGATAATTGTGCCGAAGTATTAGAAGAAGAATTTATTAAAATGTTTGGCACTAAATCTTTGGATGATGAGCATGATTGCAATGTTGTTAGTATGAATTCCTTGAATATCCATGATGCCAATGATATGCAAAGCCACAAGCTTGGGGAAGCTATGTTTGATGAAGATGATATGTTTAGTCCCCTGAGTTTTGTTGAGCAAATTTATTATGATGGAAGCATGCCTCCTATTTATGATGATTATATTGATGAAAGTGGATTTGGAGAGGTCATGACTTTATTTAGTGATGAATCCACTATTTCGGAAGAGGTTCCAATTGATTATGAGAATAAAGTTGCTATCTATGATGATTATTGTGATGACATGTATTCTATAAAAAAATGATAACCATGAAACTTGTCATCAAGATTTTAGTTTTCAATTGGATTATGCCTCACATGATAGTTATTTTGTTGAGTTTGCTCCCGCTATTATTCGTGAGAAGAATTTTGCTTATGTGGAGAGTAATAAAATTTCTATGCTTGTAGATCATGAAAAGAATGCTTTAGGTGCTGGTTATATTGTTGAATTCATTCATGATGCTACTGAAAATTATTATGAGGGAGGAACATATGCTTGTAGGAATTGCAATAATATCAAGTTTCCTCTCTATGTGCTTAAAGTTTTAAAGTTATGCTTGTTTTGCCTTCCTATGCTAGTTGATTATTGTTCCCATAAGTTGTTTGTTCACAAAATCCCTATTCATAGGAAGTGGGTTAGACTTAAATGTGCTTGCCATGTGTTTCATGATGATCTCTTTATGTTTCAATTCTTATCTTTTATGCGAGCATCATTGAAATCATCATGCCTAGCTAGGGGCGTTAAACGTTAGCGCTTGTTGGGAGGCAACCCAATTTTTATTTTTGTTCTTTATTTTTGGTTTTGTTTAGTAATAAATTTTTGATCTAGCATCTGGTTAGATGTGGTCTTATGTTTTAATTAGTGTTTGTGCCAAGTAAGACCTATAGGATCTTCTTGGATGATAGTTATTTGATCTTGCAGAAAATTCCAGAAATTTTCTGTTCATGAAAACAATTGTTTAAAATCACCAGAACGTGATAAAATACTCATTCCAATTGCAGCAGAATCAATAATCAAATTATCTAGGTCGTCCTATTTTGGTATAATTTTTTGAGTTCCATAAGTTTGCGTTAGTTACAGATTACTATAGACTGTTCTGTTTTTGACAGATTCTGTTTTTTGTGTGTTGTTTGCTTATTTTGATGAATCTATGGCTAGTAAAATAGTTTATAAACCATAGAGAAGTTGGAATACAGTAGATTTAACACAAATACAAATAAAGAATGATTTCATTACAGTACCTTGAAGTGGTGTTTTGTTTTCTTTCGTTAATGGAGCTCACGAGATCTTCTGTTAAGTTTTGTGTTGTGAAGTTTTCAAGTTTTGGGTAAAGATTCGATGGACTATGGAATAAGGAGTGGCAAGAGCCTAAGCTTGGGGATGCCCAAGGCACCCCAAGGTAATATTCAAGGACAACCAAGAGCCTAAGCTTGGGGATGCCCGGATGGCATCCCTCTTTAAATCTTCGTTCATCGGTAACTTTACCTGGAGCTGTATTTTTATTCATCACATGATATGTGTTTTGCTTGGAGCGTCATTTTATTTTCTTTTGTTTTGTTTTATGTTTGAATAAAATACCAAGATCTTAAATTCCTAAATTTTAGAGAGTCTTCAGATAGTTACATAATTATTCGGCTACTCATTGATCTTCACTTATATCTTTCGGAGTAGTTTGTCGGTTGCTCTAGTGCTTCACTTATATCTTTTAGAGCACGACGGTGGTTTTATTTTCAAGAAATAGATGAACTCTCATTTTTCACTCTTATTATTTTAAGAGTCCTAAACAGCATGGTAATTTCTTTGGCTATAAAATTAGTCCTTATGTGATGAGCATCCAAGATAGGTATAATAAAAACTTTCATATAAAGTGCATTGAATACTAAGAGAAGTTTGATACTTGATAATTGTTTTGAGATATGAAGATGGTGATATTATAGTCATGCTAGTTGAGTAGTTGTGAATTTGAGAAATACTTGTTCTAAAGTTTGTGATTCCGTATCATGCATTATGGTGAACCGTTATGTGATGAAGTCGGAGCATGATTTATTTATTGATTGTCTTCCTTATGAGTGGCGGTCGGGGATGAGCGATGGTCTTTTCCTACCAATCTATCCCCCTAGGAGCATGCGCGTAGTACTTTGTTTCGATAACTAATATATTTATGCAATAAGTATGTGAGTTCTTTATGACTAATGTTGAGTCCATGGATTATACAAACTCTCACCCTTCCACCATTGCTAGCCTCTCTAATACTGCGCACCTTTCGCCGGTATCATACACCCACCATATACCTTCCTCAAAACAGCCACCATACCTACCTATTATGGCATTTCCATAGCCATTCCCAGATATATTGCCAGACAACTTTTCACCGTTCCGTTTATTATCACACGCTCCACCATTGTCATATTGCTTTGCATGATCATGTAGTTGACATGTATTTGTGGCAAAGCCACTGTTCATAATTCTTTCATACATGTCACTCATGAGTCATTGCACATCCCGGTACACCGCCGGAGGCATTCATATAGAGTCATATCTTGTTCTAAGTATTGAGTTGTAATTCTTGAGTTGTAAGTAAATAAAAGTGTGATGATCATCATTATTAGAGCATTTTCCCAAGTGAGGAAAGGATGATGGAGACTATGATTCCCCCACAAGTCGGGATGAGACTCCGGACGAAAAATAAAAAAAGGAAAAAAGAGGCCATAAAAAAGAGAAAAGGCCCAAATAAAAAAATGAGAGAAAAAGAGAGAAGGGACAATGCTACTATCCTTTTTCCACACTTGTGCTTCAAAGTAGCACCATGATCTTCATGATAGAGAGTCTCCTATGACATCACTTTCATATACTAGTGGGAATCTTTCATTATAGAACTTGGCTTGCATATTCCAATGATGGGCTTCCCAAAAATGCCCTGGGCCTTCGTGAGAAAGCGAGTTGGATGCACACCCACTTAGTTTCTTTTGTTGAGCTTTCATACACTTATAGCTCTAGTGCATCCGTTGCATGGCAATCCCTACTCACTCACATTGATATCTATTGATGGGCATCTCCATAGCCCGTTGATACGCCTAGTTGATGTGAGACTATCTTCTCCTTTTTGTCTTCTCCACAACCACCATTCTATTCCACCTATAGTGCTATGTCCATGGCTCACGCTCATGTATTGCGTGAAGATTGTTTGAGAACATCAAAAGTATGAAGCAATTGCTTGGCTTGTCATCGGGGTTGTGCATGATTTAAATATTTTGTTGATGAAGATAGAGCATAGCCAGACTATATGATTTTGTAGGGATAACTTTCTTTGGCCATGTTATTTTGAGAAGACATGATTGCTTTGTTAGTATGCTTGAAGTATTATTGTTTTCATGTCAATATTAAACTTTTATCTTGAATCTTATGGATCTGAATATTCTTGCCACAATAAAGAAAATTACATTGAGAATTATGTTAGGTAGCATTCCACATCAAAAATTCTGTTTTTATCATTTACCTACTCGAGGACGAGCGGGAATTAAGCTTGGGAATGCTGATACGTCTCCAACGTATCTATAATTTTTTATTGTTCCATGCTATTATATTATATGTTTTGGATGTTTATGGGCTTTATTTTACACTTTTATATTATTTTTGGGACTATACTATTAACCCAGAGCCCAGTGCCAGTTCCTGTTTTTTCCCTTGTTTCAGTGTTTCGAAGAAAAGGAATATCAAACGGAGTCCAAACGGAATTAAACCTTCGGGAGAGTTATTTTTGGAACGGAAGCAATCCAGGAGACTTGGAGTGTAAGTCTAGGAAGCAACAAGGTGGCCACAAGGCAGGGAGGCGCGCCTGCCCCCCCCCCCCCCCCGGGCACGCCCCTCACGCTCGTGGGCCCCTCGTGGCTCCCCTGACCGACTTCTTTCGCCTATATATATCCATATACCCTAAAAACATCGGGTAACACAATAGATCGAGAGTTGCGCCGCCGCAAGCCTCTGTAGCCACCAAAAACCAATCGGGACCTGCTACGGCACTCACGAGGGGGGATCCATCACCGGTGGCCATCTTCATCATCCCGGCGCTCTCCATGACGAGGAGGGAGTAGTTCACCCTCGGGGCTGAGGGTATGTACCAGTAGCTATGTGTTTGATCTCTCTCTCTCGTGTTCTTGAGGTGGTACGATCTTGATGTATCGCGAGCTTTGCTATTATGGTTGGATCTTATGATGTTTCTCCCCTCTACTCTCTTGTAATGGATTGAGTTTTCCCTTTGAAGTAATCTTATCGGATTGAGTCTTTAGGGATTTGAGAACACTTGATGTATGTCTTGCATGTGCTTATCTGTGGTGACAATGGGATATCACGTGATTCACTTGATGTAAGTTTTGGTGATCAACTTGCGGGTTCCGCTCGTGAACTTATGCATAGGGGTTGGCTGCGTTTTCGTCTTGACTCTCCGGAAGAAACTTTGGGGCACTCTTTGAAGTTCTTTGTGTTGGTTGAATAGATGAATCTGAGATTGTGTGATGCATATTGTATAATCATACCCACGGATACTTGAGGTGACATTGGAGTATCTAGGTGACATTAGGGTTTTGGTTGATTTGTATCTTAAGGTGATATTCTAGTACAAACTCTATGATAGATCGAACGGAAAGAATAGCTTCGTGTTATTTTACTACGGACTCTTGAATAGATCGATCAGAAAGAATAACTTTGAGGTGGTTTCGTACCCTACCATAATCTCTTCGTTTGTTCTCTGCTATTAGTGACTTTGGAGTGACTCTTTGTTGCATGTTGAGGGATAGTTATATGATCCAATTATGTTATTATTGTTGAGAGAACTTGCACTTGTGAAAGTATGAACCCTAGGCCTTGTTTCCTAGCATTGTAATACCGTTTGTGCCCACTTTTTTCATTAGTTACCCTGCTGTTTTTATATTTTCAGATTACAAAAACCCATATCTACCATCCATATTGCACTTGTATCACCATCTCTTCGCCGAACTAGTGCACCTATACAATTACCGTTGTATTAGGTGTGTTGGGGACACAAGAGACTCTTTGTTATTTGGTTGCAGGGTTGTTTGAGAGATACCATCTTCAACCTACACCTCCCACGGATTGATAAACCTTAGGTCATCCACTTGATGGAAATTTGCTACTGTCCTACAAACCTCTGCACTTGGAGGACCAACAATGTCTACAAGAAGAAGGTTGCGTAGTAGACATCAAACTCCCACTTAGATTGAGATCCCTCAAGTCATCTAAACGATACGTGATCCAAATCAACTAAACCATGTCCGATCATCACGTGAGATGGAGTAGTTATCAATGGTGAACATCTCTATGTTGATCATATCTATTATATGATTCACGTTTCACCTTTTGGTCTCCAGTGTTACGGGGCCATGTATGTACATGCCAGGATCGTCAAGTTTAACCCGAGTATAACGCATGTGCAAAACTATCTTGCACCCGTTGTATGTGAACGTAGAATCTATCACACCCGATCATCACGTGGTGTCTCAACACGACGAACTATCGCAATGGTGCATACTATGGGAGAACACTTTTACCTTGAAATTTTAGTTAAGGCATCATCTTACAATGCTACCTCCGTACTAAGCAAAATAAGATGCATAAAAGATAAACATCACATGCAATCAAAATATGTGACATGATATGGCCATAATCATCTTGTGCCTCTGATCTCCATCTCCAAAGCACTGTCATGATCTCCATCGTCACCGGCTTGACACCTTGATCTCCATCGTAGCGTCGTGGTCGTCTCGCCAACTATTGCTTCTACAACTATCGCTAACGGATAGTGATAAAGTAAAGCAATTACATGGCGTTTGCATTTCATACAATAAAGAGACAATCATAAGGCTCCTATCGGTTGCCACTGCCTTTTACAAAACATGGTCATCTCATACAATAACGTATATCACATCATGTCTTTACCATATCACATCACAACATGCCCTACAAAAACAACTTAGACGTCATCTACTTTGTTGTTGCAAGTTTTACGTGGCTCCTACGGGCTTCTAGCAAGAACCGTTCTTTGCTACCTCTTGAGCACTGCGCTTAGTTTTTGAGAACCAAGGTATCAATCTAGTAGGAGGCTACGCGCGAGTCCCTCGCACCTGCACAAAACAAATAACTCGTCGCAACCAACGCGATAAGGGGTTGTCAATCCCTTCACGGTCACTTACGAGAGTGAGATCTGATAGATATGACAGGATAATATTTTTAGTATTTTTATGATAAATATGCAAAGTAAAATAAAAGCAAAGGAAATAACTAAGTGTTGGAAGATTAATATGATGAAGATAGACCCGGGGGCCATAGGTTTCACTAGTGGCTTCTCTCAAGAGCATAAGTATTCTACGGTCGGTGAACAAATTATTGTTCAGCAATTGACAGAATTGAGCATAGTTATGAGAATATCTAGGTATGATCATGTACATAGGCATCACATCCGAGACAAGTAGACCGACTCCTGCCTGCATCTACTACTATTGCTCCACTCATCGACCACTATCTAGCATGCATCTAGAGTATTAAGTTCATAAAAACGGAGTAACGCCTTAAGCAAGATGACATGATGTAGAGGGATAAATTCATGCAATATTATAAAACCCCCATCTTGTTATCCTCGATGGCAACAATACAATACGTGCCTTGCTGCCCCTACTATCACTGGAAAAGGACACCGCAAGATTGAACCCAAAGCTAAGTGAGGGAGTTCCGGACTAGGGGGTGTCCGGATAGCCGAACTATCATCATCGGCTGGACTCCAAGACTATGAAGATAGAAGATTGAAGACTTCGTCCCGTGTCCGGATGGGACTTTCCTTGGCGTGGAAGGCAAGCTTGGCGATACGGATATGTAGATCTCCTACCATTGTAACCGACTCTGTGTAACCCTAGCCCTCTCCGGTGCCTATATAAACCGGACGGCTGTAGTCCATAGGACGAACAACAATCATACCATAGGCTAGCTTCTAGGGTTTAGCCTCTTTGATCTCGTGGTAGATCCACTCTTGTAACACACATCATCAATATTAATCAAGCAGGGGCGTGAGGTTTTACCTCCATCAAGAGGGCCCGAACCTAGGTAAAACATCGTGTCCCTTGTCTCCGTTACCATCCGCCTAGACGCACAGTTCGGGACCCCCTACCGAGATCTGCGGTTTTGACACCGACATTGGTGCTTTCATTGAGAGTTCCTGTGTCGTCACCATCGGGAAGGATGCCTTTTCCCGTCTTTAAAGACGGCGCCCGTCGCCAAAGGGAGCTTTGGCCGCCGGCAGAACTATCCCGGCTAGGCGGTTTTCTCATGTCCGCCTGTTCGGCCACCGCCCCGACAATGACCTCTCAAGTCATTAAAAGCAATCTTCGCGTCAGCTCGGAATTCGCCGAGCAGCTAGATCCGATTGAGCTCTCCTCCGTAAACGAGCTCTTGGATCGCATCGCCGCCCTGGGAGTCGCTACCGACTACGATCAGATTGGGCTTAAAACCGATCTGAGAGAAATTAACTCTCCCGGGTTACCCACCACGTTGTCGTGGTAGAGGAACAATGCGGCGACTCTTCTTCTATGTTAAAATCCAACTATGTCCGGATTCCGGATCCCTCCATGCCGGATTCCCGTGGAGGGACGGACGCTAATCAAATATTGAACCTAAAGTCAGGCATCGGACCAGATTTGTTGGAAAGCGCTCAGCAAACCAAGCTTCCGAATCTGGAAGCTTCTTGGCCTTTGAGCCTCAGACCGGGCGGGGTTCCGAACTTAATTCCACCCGCCCACCCAAACATAAGTGATCTATCTCAAATACGGCAAGAGCCCGATGAAACAAAGACATCATTCTTGGGCGAGATTCCTCCGGTTATGAACAAGATAAAGGACTGCCGTGAAGAAAGCGCGATTTCAATCTTACGCAACAATTGCACGGACAAGGGAATCATAACGCCATCGATCGTCGCGAAGTTTCACGCCTCACCGACCTAGCGACCATCGTACAAAAATACTGCACGATGGAGAGTGCCTGGAAAACCGAAACTAGGTTTTGGGACAATCCGGCCCTGAATACAAACCCAGTCCGAAATAAAAGGGTGCTTCATACTCAAGCACCTAGGTTAAAAAACAGAAAGCAAAAACCCCTAAAGTGCGGAACCATCTTTGGAGGGATGGCTCAATGGACCACTGCAAAATCCACGATGTAGGGCGCCACTCCAACACACGACCTTGGCGTGTTGGATACTACGACAGTGGCCAAAAGTGGCGAGGGCTTTTAGCCCCGGCAACCAACCCAGCAATACCAGTACGGTATTAACTGTATTCGAGACTTTCGCATCAAATATCATGCGGAAACGAACAATCCGCAGCCTCACCGAAGTCTACCAAGTAGCAACAACAAATCCATGGATCGACACGGCTATCACCTTCAACGCCACGATTTAACCTAAATTCGAACAGCTAGAGCACCGGCCGCATTGGTCCTCGATCCGATAGTGGACGGTTTTCGTCTTACTAAGGTACTCATGGATGGCGGCAATGATTAAACCTCATCTATGAGGAAACCCTTCAAAAATGGAAATTGATCGAGCCGCATTGAGCGAAGCTAGCACAACCTTCGTGAGGGATAATCCCTAGTCGAGAAGTACGCTGCACGTAAAAAATCACACTAGATGTAGTGTTCGGCTCACCGGACAATTACAGTCCGAGGAGGTCACGTTCCAAGTGGCCCCATTCGGCAGCGGATA
Organism: Aegilops bicornis; assembly: GCA_021605145.1. NCBI lineage: Eukaryota > Viridiplantae > Streptophyta > Magnoliopsida > Poales > Poaceae > Aegilops > Aegilops bicornis. Next base: position 154,353,343 of record CM038675.1, read on the forward strand.
TCACGCTTTGTTAGGGCGAGAGGCATTCACAATCTTCCAAGCTATACCCCACTACGGGTACATGAAGCTCAAAATGCCCGGACCCAATGGGATAATCACTCTACTTGATGATTCAGATCTGACACTCAGCTGAAAATAAGACAACCAGACCGGCCCTAGAGGCATTGTCCGAAGCCCTAGCGGCAGAGGAACTAATTACGCTGCGCTCCACGATGGATAGGGACGATGTGATACTCGATAAGAGGTCCAAGTCCACCTCTTTTAAACCAGCAGACAAAATAGTCAAAATTCAGGTCCATCCAACGGACCCCACAAAGACGGCCTCCATTGGGGCACAATTAAGTCCGATGTCGAAGTCAAGACTACGAGAATTCCTTCGGGAAAATCGGGACATTTTTGCTCGGCACCCTTCGGACATGCCAGGAATCCCACGCAGTGGCAGAGCACAGCCTAAATATCCTAAAAGGATTCAAGCGATCAAACAAGCTCTTGGCGATTTTCCGAACCCAAAAGACAGCAATGGGAGAGGAGCTAGCCAAACTCTTAGAAGCCGGATTCATCAGAGATATAAAACATCCGGACTGGCTAGCCAATCTAGTAATGGTACCAAAAAGGACAAATCATGGCGCCTCTGCGTCGATTTTAAAGACCTTAACAAGGCCTGTCCAAAGGACCCTTTCCCCTCCCTCGCATCGACCAAATCATCGATGCTACCGCGAACACGATTCATTGTGCTTCCTCGACGCATACTCGGATACCATCAAATCAAGATGGCGGAGAAAGATCAGGCCAAGCGGCATTCATTACTCCATATGGGCCATTCTGCTTCAACACAATGCCCTTCGGACTCAAAAACGCCAAGCAACATATCAGCGCATGATTCAAACATGTCCGGCTACCCGGATAGGCAAAACAAGAGAGGCATACGTGAGCGATGTGGTCGTCAAGACCAAACACGTCGGAACTCTAGTAGTAGACTTGAGGGTGACATTCGACAACCTCCGAGCATATGACATTAAGCTCAATCCGGAAAATGCGTCTTCGGCGTACCAGCCGGAAAGCTCTTGGGCTTCATCGTATCCGGTAGAGGAATTGAAGCAAACCTGGCCAAAATCCGAGCTCTGTCACAATTGGATATTCCAAAAGACCTCAAGCAGATACAAAAACTAACCGGATGCGTAGCGGCCTTAAGTCGCTTCATCTCCCGTTTGGTAGAAAAGGCTCGCCCTCTACCGCCTCCTCCGTATGCCGAACATTTCGAATGGACGGATGCTGCCACAGCCGGACTTCGAAGAAATAAAGGCCATCACGGCAACAAATCTGAGTTCTGGCGCTACCAACCTGGGCGAACCTATGTTATTATATATCGCAGCAACACATCAAGTTGTCTGCGGTACTCGTCGTTGAACGAGAAGCAAGGGCACAGATTCCCTCTTCAAAACCACCGTACTACGTATCCAATTGTTCTAACTCCATGCAAATCCGGTACCCACATTATCAAAAGATAGCGTGTCACGGTGTTCATGGCATCCCGGAAGCTGCGACACTACTTTCAAGAGTGTTCAATAACGGTGGCCTCCAAGTACCTCTCAACGATATTATAAACAATCGCGACGTTAACGGGCAGGATTGCAAAATGGGCTATCGAGCTCTTACCATTTGACATAACCTACAAACCACGGCGAGCTATAAAGTCATGAGTTTCGGCTGACTTCGTCGCCGAATGGACCGGCCGAACTCCCTAAAGAGTACGGCGTACTCTAACCGGATCATGCATTTCGACAGCATCCAAAATGTTGGCTGGCTTGGGGATGGCGTCGTCGTGGCGTCCCCAATCGGAGACAGAATCCAATACGTACTTCAAATAATGTACATGGACTCCAACAACGCAAATTAACACGAGGACCTTCTACATGGCCTCCGGATGGCAATCTCCATGGGCATTCAACGCCTAGAGGTGCGTGGGGATTCAAACCTCGCAATATCCCAAGTAAATGGAGACTTTGACGCCAAAGATCCAAAAATGGCAGCTTACCGCAAAGCCGTCCTAAAAATGTCATTTCGGTTCAAGGACTCGAATTCCACCATGTAGCAGGATAATAACCAGGCAGCAGACGTGTTAGCACGCATCAACAAACGAGACACCGTCCCTCCAAACATCTTCTGGAACGGCTCTTTAAGCCATCCGTATTATGGGAAGAGGAGTCCGGAAATAACAATCCGGAGCCACCGCATCACCTAACTCGAGACCATTACGACACAATCGGCGGCTCAGCCAATGAAATAACACCTTCAAGACACGAAATAATGGCAGTAATTGCCCGTGGGCAGTAACCATTCCTAGCCTACTTAATGCGGCAGGAACTTCCGAAGACCAAAATGAGGCCCGCTGCATAGTTCGGGCGATCTAAAGCCTACAAGGTCCATGAGGGAGAACTATATAAGAAAAGCACAACCGGAGTCCTTCAAAGGTGTATCTCCGAAGAGGAAGGGCGAAATCTCCGGCTGAAATTCACGCCGGACTCGGCGGGCACCATTGCAGCCGGGCCCTTGTAGGCAAGGCCTTCCAGACAGGATTTTATTGGCCGACACCGGGCAGATGCTCAGACTTAGTCCAACGATGCGTCGGTTGCCGACTCTTTGCTAATCGAGCCACATGCCACCCACCGCCCTCAAAACTATACCCATTACCTGGCCGTTCATGGTCCGGGGCTTGACATGGTTGGACCCCTTAAAGGGGAACCCACAAGCACAAATACTTATTGGTCATGGTGGACAAATTCACCAAATGGATTGAGGCCAAGCCGGTTAAAACGGCAGAATCCGGACGGTGATAGACTTCATATCCGGTAGTACACCGCTTTGGCGTCCCCACAAAGATCATCACCGATAACGGCACGAACTTCACGGCCGATGAGGTTAAACTCTGGTGCAAAAACATGGGCATCAAGCTCGATTACGCTTCAGTCTATCACCCCCAAACTAACGGTCAAGTCGAGCGAGCAAATGGTCTAATCATGAGCGGCATCAAACCCAGACTAGTGCGGTCCCTCAAGGAATCTAACACGAACTGGGTAGAGGAGCTCGACTCCGTACTCTGGGGGCTGCGGACCACGCCAAACCGAACTCATCGGATTCACACCATTTTCATGGTATACGGCGCAAGCGCTTACGCCTGCGATATAATTCATGACTCACCTCGTAATGCGCATGTACGAAGAAAGAGAAGCCGAGTTGGATCGGCAGGACAGTTTGGACGCCTTAGAGGAGGAGCGATGCGTGGCAAAGGCTCGTTCCGCATTTTATCGCCAGCAGGCTCGAAGATATCAAAGCAGAGAAGCACGGGCCAAAACTTACAATGTTGGCGAACTTGTTCTACGCCACGGACAAGAAAAGGACAAACTTAAGCCCAAGGGGAAGGTCCCTTCATCATCGACCAAGTCCTCGACCGGCGGAGCATACCGTCTCACGTAACGCATCCGACAACCGACTCGAGCCGAACCCATGGAACGCAGCCCGTCTCCGAAGATTCTACGCTTAACGCCGGACTCGAGTTCGCCTCACCCCCGCCCACCTTTTTATATTTTTTATTGTCTCTTGTCCCCTCCTTCTTCCCACTTTTTTCAATACCTTTTATAGGCTGATTTACGCTTTGTTCAAGACACACTTGATGTGCTCCTGGCACTCATTATACCCGGGGCTTCTTCAATGAAGCTTATTCATACGGGCTTCATGCCCAATACATGTGTCATACTTCCGCATGTACCTTTTATTCACCATTGTATGCATCGATATGACTTAAGTTTTGGCCAAGCTGGGTTGCTCGGCTCTGCTTACCCCTACGTTCCCGATTGTTCGGCTAGGAGGTAAAGGGAGCACCTCTGCGATTACTACGCCGGGTCACGAATGTGTACCTCAGATCGGGTGAAGCCGAAAAGCTAGCGTTCTTAAGAGAATATTCGGTCGGTGACTTGAAAGATGATTTATTACTTACTTATTTATCTGCCCCCAGATGCTTTTTCTGCTATTTTCGCAGTCGGCATTGCACTTCAGGGCATGCCTCCTAGGGAAAGGAACCCTTAACGGAACTATTCTCCCTGGAAGATGTTTCTTACAAACCATGTAATATAACATAACTAGTTGGGCACTTGTCTGATAAAGCAATTATGACCCCGACGCCTTGTCTCCATTCATGCCCCGGTTCTTTTATAACCGTTAGGGTATTCGGACACACTCAGTACTGTTGTGTCACGAGGTTGAAGAGAAACGGTCCGAAAAGACAAACGATCTACAATCCGGCTAGAATGCATTTTTAATGTCATTTAAAATTACATCATCAAACTGACTGATTGTACTCGTCCTCAATCCCATCTATCAGGCTGTCTAATTCTGATCATGTTGGGAATATTTCGCGCCAGTTCTACTTGGCCGTACATCAAGCTCACAGGATCTCCTTCCCATCAGCCCCGCAGGTCCGACCTCAGCCATGTGGTTTGGGTCAGCCTTGGTAACGTGTCTTCACCATGGCCCAGGCCTCCTGGCGCCTCGACGGCAGGCCGATATCTTCCACAAACAGAGGCGTCGCCGTGCTCTCAAGCTTCTCAAAGAAGCTCACCAAGGCCCTCGGGTAGGGAGACGGATGGCCATAAAGCATGAACGACGCCACTCATCGCTCGCCGAACACGTTCGAGCAATTGCACCAGCTCGAAGTTGATCACCCGTTGACCTGTGCATTTCCTCCATGAGGCGACACTGTGAGCACACCTAAAGACATGTTTCTGTCAATCGACTTCCTCGCCGAATTCTTCTTTTCGAAGGAATTTGTTCAAGCACTTACTATAAATGCGGCGACGAAGCCGCTGATTCTCCTTCACGGAGCTGCATACCGGGCCCGAACACCTTTCAGCTCTTCTCCTCGCTGGGTGTGGGCATCTTGGAGCTTGTTTCTCTCCTGCTGCACCTTCATAAGCACCCTCTCGCCAGCCTTTAGCTCACGCAGTAGCTGTTTCTTGTCCGGATCTAGTCCGCGCCTCTGCAATATTATTGTCGATTCACGCCGCACTTTGTTAAATAATTATCTTTTCAAAGTACGCCTTACCGGGGGGTCTCTGTGGCTCCCTCATGGCGGCCAAGGCGGCCTCAAGTTGGGCCTTGCACTCTTGAAGCTCCCCGGGACAGATGGGTATTCTTCTCCGTAAGATCCTCAAGATAATAATTGATCCTTAAATCAGTTATTCAACTATTTTAAGTCTCGGGGGCTACTGGCATATATAACTATTAAAATTACTCACCCGCATGTCTTTCACATACTGCTCCGTGGCTCTGGTTAACCCATCTTGAGCGGCACGGAGGTGCTGCTTCCCGCATCAAAGGCATTTAACGCCGGGAGAAACATGCGCCACGAAGAACTGTCCGCTGACGCCTGTGATTCATGGCGCTCTCCACCTCGCATCGGTGGCGGACAGCCTGTCGGCATCCTCCGTCGGAGGAGCGTCCGCTCATGTTTGTATTCGCCTCCTCCTGCACCATGCGTTGCGGCATGGTTGGCGGAGGCTTGATTGGCAACCTCTCCGGACACTGTCCGGCGAGCGCTCTTTCTGGAAAAGTTATGAGCATTAATATACCTCCTGGGGATCCTTCCCTTAAAAATAGCGGTGCTCCGTACCGTTGCGGCGACGTTTCGGTTCGCGTCGCACTCCTCTTCCGCTTTGGGGCCGGATCGACCCTTTGTTGGTCGGCCGGGGTTCGGCTTCCCGCCTTAAAGGCACCTCCTTCGATGCACCCTCAGTATGGGATGGTCATAATTGAGCGCGGATCAAATGATGGTGTCAAGACCTCGGTCGTAGTCACCTGGGAGGCCGGAAACAAACCGGGGTAGTCAGCCGTAATGGCGACTAGGGCATTGTCTATGCTACGTTGGTGGAACACCGCGTCAATCAGCTCCACATTTATGTCCGGATCCTCTTCGGAGGTCGGATCAAGGGATCGTTCCGGATCCTCGGGCTGCGGAGTTAGGCTTCGTATGCCCTCCACGTCCCGGCGCAGCTCCTGCGTCGAAATCACAGAGTAAGATACTTGACTTTAAAAGTATGGATCGGGTAGATGAACATCCGCTTACCCAGCTCCGAGGGTTATTCATAGAAAATCCATTCAACGGATTCGTGCGGAGGAAGTCCTCCTCCTCTCCCTTGTACAAGTCGGACAAGATCTTTGCCAGATCGGCTGCCGAGCCTGGCCCTTTGCGGCCATGACGGGTGGCGTCATCTTCCCCGTTGAAATCCCACATAGGGTGGCCCCTATATTGGAGTGGCTGCACCCCTCGCATAATGCACGTGGCCATGACTCAAATCATGGTCAATCCGGAGTGGGCCAAGAACCTAATCCGCCCATCAGATAATGGACGCCCTATCATCTTCCCGTTGAGGGCTCATGGCGCCAACTCAGGCGCTTTCTTCAAGGGAGCATTGTTGAACTCCGGGAGGCCGATCCGAATCGGATCCGGCTGAGGGCGTCCTCCATGTAGAACCATTCAAGGCCAGTCTTGGACGCCTTCTTCGGGTGCCGGATAGATATCCGGTCCCGTGATGCGCCATATTTCGCTCCGCCCACTTGATATATCGACCCCTCATGAGAACGGGGTACGAGACAAAACAATCTCTTCCACAGGCGCAAAATGGGGCTCGATGCCCAAGAACAGCTCGCAGAAGAGCTACGAAGCCCGCGATGTGCAAAATGGAGGCGGGCGTGAGGTGGTGAAGCCGGAGTCCAGAGAACTCTAGGAGCCCCGGAGAAAGCGGATGTATGGGAAATCCGAGTCCCCTTATTAGATAGGGGACAAAGCATACCCGCCTCCCTTTGGAAGGGTTGGGGACGCTCTCACCGCTTTCCACCCTTGTAGGTGGCTAGTCCGGCTCGAACCGGAACCATGAAAGCTGGGGGAAGATATCCCTCGGTTTGGAGTACCACTAGCTTGTTGTGTGGAACTGAGCATCTCCCCCAATCTCCTGGCTTAGGGCTGGGAGCGCGAGAGGAGGAGCCGCGTCGGCTATCCATGATGGAATGGATTTTTGTCAGAGGCGCTTCGATGAGAACTTGCGGATGGAGGATGGTGTGAGCTGGATCTAGATCCTCGCCTCTCTTATGGGCGGCTCGTTCGCACGGCTAGGGGGTAAAATGTAAAAATACCCCAGCCTTTCGCATTCGTACGACACATGGAAGAAGGCCATTATTGGGCGTAGAAGCCAAGGAGCGCAACATTTATAAGGAAGCCGGACACTATTCGACGGGAACATGAAGTTTGAAGGAGAACCCGCCTTGCAACGCCGAAGACAATATACGCCACGGACTCACATCGCTGAAGCCGGTTCGGGGCTACCGAGGAGTTCCGGACTAGGGGTGTCCGGATAGCCGAACTATCATCATCGGCGGACTCCAAGACTATGAAGATAGAAGATTGAAGACTTCGTCCCGTGTCCGGATGGGACTTTCCTTGGCGTGGAAGGCAAGCTTGGCGATACGGATATGTAGATCTCCTACCATTGTAACCGACTCTGTGTAACCCTAGCCCTCTCCGGTGCCTATATAAACCGGACGGCTGTAGTCCATAGGACGAACAATAATCATACCATAGGCTAGCTTCTAGGGTTTAGCCTCTTTGATCTCGTGGTAGATCCACTCTTGTAACACACATCATCAATATTAATCAAGCAGGACGTAGGGTTTTACCTCCATCAAGAGGGCCCGAACCTGGGTAAAACATCGTGTCCCTTGTCTCCTGTTACCATCCGCCTAGACGCAGTTCGGGACCCCCTACCCGAGATCTGCCGGTTTTGACACCGACACTAAGCACTTCTCCCATTGCAAGAAAGATCAATCTAGTAGGCCAAACCAAACTAATAATTCGAAGAGACTTGCAAAGATAACCAATCATACATAAAAGAATTCGGAGAAGATTCAAATATTGTTCATAGATAATCTTGGTCATAAACCCACAATTCATCGATCTCGACAAACACACCGCAAAAAGAAGACTACATCGAATAGATCTCCACGAGAGAGGGGGAGAACATTGTATTGAGATCCAAAAAGAGAGAAGAAGCCATCTAGCTACTAACTATGGACCCGAAGGTTTGAAGTAAACTACTCACACTTCATCGGAGAGGCTATGGTATTGATGTAGAAGCCCTCCGTGATGGTTGCCCCCTCCGGCGGAGCTCCGGAACAGGCCCTGATGTCTACTACGCAACCTTCTTCTTGTAGACGTTGTTGGGCCTGCAAGTGCACAGGTTTGTAGGACAGTAGCAAATTTCACTCAAGTGGATGACCTAAGGTTTATCAATCCGTGGGAGGCGTAGGATGAAGATGGTCTCTCTCAAGCAACCCTGCAACCAAATAGCAAAGAGTCTCGTGTGTCCCCAACACACCCAATACAATGGTAAATTGTATAGGTGCACTAGTTCGGTGAAGAGATGGTGATACAAGTGCAATATGGATGGTAGATATAGGTTTTTGTAATCTGAAATAATAAAAACAGTAAGGTAACTAAGGATAAAAGTGAGCGTAAACGGTATTGCGATGATAGGAAACAAGGCCTAGGGTTCATACTTTCACTAGTGCAAGTTCTATCAACAATAATAACATAGATAGATCATATAACAATCCCTCAACACGCAACAAAGAGTCACTCCAAAGCCACTAATAGCGGAGAACAAACGTAGAGATTATGGTAGGGTACGAAACCACCTCAAAGTTATTCTTTTGGATCGATCTATTAAAGAGTTCGTACTCGAATAACACCTTAAGAGACAAATCAACCAAAACCCTAATGTCACCTAGATACTCCATTGTCACCTCAAGTATCCGTGGGCATGATTATACGATAAGCATCACACAATCTCAGATTCATTCAACCAACACAAAGTACTTCAAAGAGTGCCCCAAAGTTTCTACCGGAGAGTCAAGAAAACGGGTGCCAACCCCTATGCATAGGTTCATGGGCAGAACCCGCAAGTTGGTCACCAAAACATACATCAAGTGGCACATGAAATGCCATTGTCACCATAGATAAGCACGGCAAGACATACATCAAGTATTCTCAAATCAAAGACTCAATCCGATAAGATAACTTCAAAGGGGAAACTCAATTCATCACAAGAGAGTAGAGGGGGAGAAACATCATAAGATCCAACTATAATAGCAAAGCTCGCGATACATCAAGATCGTGCCATAGAGAGAACACGAGAGAGAGAGAGAGAGAGAGAGAGAGAGAGAGAGAGATCAAACACATAGCTACTGGTACATACCCTCAGCCCCGAGGGTGAACTACTCCCTCCTCGTCATGGATAGCGCCGGGATGATGAAGATGGCCACCGATGATGGATTCCCCCTTTGGCAGGGTGCCGGAACGGGCTCCCGAGAGGTTTTTGGTGGCTACAGAGGCTTGCGGTGGCGGAACTCCATATCTATCTTCTCCGTGGATGTTTTTAAGGTACGTACGCATATATAGGCGAAAGAAGTCGGCCGGGAGGTGCTCGAGGGGCCCACGAGACAAGGGGGCGCGCCCAGTAGGGGGGCGCGCCCCCTATCTCATGGCCTCCTCGAGGATCTTCTGACGTGAACTCCAAGATGATATTCTTCCCAAAAATAACACTGCCGACGGTTTCATTCCGTTTAGACTCCGTTTGATATTCCTTTTCCTCGAAATACTGAAACAGGCAATAAAACAGCAATATGGGCTGGGCCTCCAGTTAATAGGTTAGTCCCAAAAGTAATATAAAAGTGTATAATAAAGCCCATAATCATTCAAAATAGGTAATATAATAGCATGGAACAATCAAAAATTATAGATACGTTGGAGACGTATCAAGCATCCCCAAGCTTAATTCCTGCTCGTCCTCGAGTAGGTAAATGATAACAACAGAATTTTTGATGTGGAATGCTACCTAGCATGATTCTCAAAGTAATTTTCTTTATTGTGGCATGAATGTTCAGATCCAAATGATTCAAAATAAAAGTTCATATTGATAAAAGAAATAGTAACACTTCAAGCACACTAATCAAAGTAATCATGTCTTCTCAAAATAACATGGCAAAAAAAAGTTCATCCCTACAAAATCATATAGTTAGGCTATGCTTCATTTTCATCACACAAAGATGTTCCCAACTTCTATACCCCCGATGACAAGCCAAGCAGTTGTTTCATACTTAAATAATCTCAAACTTTTTCAACCTTCAAGCAATACATGAGCGTGAGCCATGGATATAGCACTATGGATGGAATAGAATATGATGATGGGGATTGTGTGGAGAAGACAAAAAAGGAGAAAGTCTCACATTGCCGAGGATAATCAACGGGCTATGGAGATGCCCATCAATTGATGTCAACATGTGGAGTAGGGATTGCCATGCAACGGATGCACTAGAGCTATAAATGAATGCTCAACAAAAGAAAACTAGTGGGTGTGCATCCAACTTGCTTGCTCACGAAGACCTAGGGCATTTGAGGAAGCCCATCATAGGAATATACAAGCCAAGTTCTATAATGAAAAATTCCCACTAGTATGAAAAATACAACTTATGAGACTCACTATATGAAAAACATGGTGCTACTTTGAAGCACAATATATGAGACTCACTACATGAAGGACAAGGTGCTACTTTGAAGCACAAGTGTGGAAAAAGAGATAGTAGCATTGCCCCTTTTTATTTATTTTCTTTTTTTGGGCCTTCTTTTTTTCTTTTGGCCTTTCTTTTTTTTGGGAAATGCTCTAATAATGATGATCATCACACTTTCATTGATTACAACATATGAATTACAACTCAAAACTAGAACAAAATATGACTCTATATGAATGCCTCCGGCGGTGTACCGGGATGGTGCAATGAATCAAGAGTGACATGTATGAAAAATAATGCATGGTGGCTTTGCCACAAATACGATGTCAACTACATGATCATGCAATGGCAATATGAAAAAAGTAATGTATGTCATAATGATGATAAACGGAACGGTGGAAAGTTGCATGGCAATATATCTCGGAATGGCTATGGAAATGACATAAATAGGTAGGTATGGTGGCTTTTTTGAGGAAGATATAATGAGGCTTATGTGTGATAGAGCGTATCATATCACGGGGTTTGGATGCACCGGCGAAGTTTGCACCAACTCTCAAGGTGAGAAAGGGCAATGCACAGTACCGACGAGGCTAGCAATGGCGGAAAGGTAAAAGTGCGTATAATCCATGGACTCAACACTAGTCAAAATAACTCATATACTTATTGCAAAAATTTAGAAGTCGTCAAAAATCAAGCACTACGCGCATGCTCCTAGGGGGGTAGATTGGTAGGAAAATACCATCGCTCGTCCCCGACCGCCACTCATAAGGATGCACAAGCCAGGTACACTTCATGTTTCAAATTTGTTACACAACTTTAACCATACGTGCATGCTACGGGACTTGCTAACTTCAACACAAGCATTCTTTAAATTTATAATCACCCAACTAGCATGACTTTAATATCACTACCTCCATATCTCAAAACAATTATCAAGTATCAAATTGATCATAGCATCCAGTTCACCTCCTATGAAAGTTTTCGTTCAAATTACCATGCTGTTTAATACTCTCAAAATAATATAAGTGAAGCATGAGAGTTCATTAATTTCTACAAAATAAAACCACCGCCGTGCTCTAAAAGATATAAGTGAAGCACTAGAGCAAACGACAAACTACTCCAACAAGATATAAGTGAAGATCAATGAGTAGCTAAATAATTATGTAGCTAATGTGAAGACTCTCTCTCATTAAAGAATTTAAGATCTTGGTATTGTATTCAAACAGCAAGCAAAACCAAATAAAATGACATTGCAAGGATAGCACAACTCATGTGAAGAAGCAAAAACTTAGGCCCAACCGATACTAACCGATAGTTGTTGAAGAAGAAAGGTGGGATGCCTACCGGGGCATCCCCAAGCTTAGATGCTTGAGACTTCTTGAAATACTATCTTGGGGTGCCTTGCGAATCCCCAAGCTTGAACTTTTGTGTCTCCTTAATTCCTCTCATATCATGGTTTCTTTTTTTATCAAAAGCTTCATCCACAACAAACTCAACAAGAACTCATGAGATAGGTTAGTATAAACCAATGCAAAACCTTATCATTTTCTACTGTAACAAATCACTAAAATTATTATTCAACATTGCATATTAAATGCCTCTGCATATTTAACACTCCTATCCTCAAATAGAATCATTAAACAAGCAAACATATGCAAACAATGCAACCATAACAGCAATCTGTCAAAATAGTATAGTCTGTAAAGAATGCAAGAGTATCAATACTTCCCTAACTCCAAAAATTATAAAATAAAATCCCACTGTAATAAATTTATCAGAGCTCAATATGCAAAAATATTCAACAGTATATCACTCTCTGACGTTTCTAGGGAATTTTTGCAACAGCGGTAAACTTTCTGTTTTCAAACAGCAACATGTATAGTAGCAAAATAAGCATGGCAAAGGCTATCCTTGACATTTTTATTGAAACTAAAGATGAAAAACATTATTCTAAATAACAGCAAGCAAATACTAACAAGAGAAAATGACGCTCCAAGCAAAACACATATCATGTGGTGAATAAAAATATAGCTCCAAGTAAAGTTACCGATGAACGAAGACGAAAGAGGGGATGCCTTCTGGGGCATCCCCAAGCTTGGGATTTTGGCTACTCTTGAATATTACCTTGGGTTGCCTTGGTAATCCCCAAGCTTAGGCTCTTGCCACTCCTTATTCCATAGTCCATCGAATCTTTACCCAAAACTTGTAAAGTCCACAACACAAAACTCAACAGAAATCTCGTAAGCTCCGTTAGCGAAAGAAAACAAAACACCACTTAAAGGTACTGTAATGAACTCATTATTTATTTATATTGGTGTTAAACCTACTGTATTCCAACTTCTCTATGGTTTATAAACTATTTTACTAGCCATAGATTCATCAAAATAAGCAAACTACACAATGAAAACAGAATCTGTCAAAAACAGAACAGGCTGTAGTAATCTGTAACTAACGCAAACTTCTGGAACTCCAAAAATTCTAAATAAATTGGTGGACCTGAGGAATTTGTCTAGTAATCATCTGAAAAAAGAATCAAATAAATATCACTCTCCAGTAAAAAGTTGATGCTAATCTCGTGAGCGCTAAAGTTTCTGTTTTTTACAGCATGATCATAAAGACTTAACCCAAGTCTTCCCAAAGGTTCTACTTGACACAAACACTAATTAAAACTTGAAAACACATCTAACCATAAGTTAGATGGATTATTTATTCCTAAACAGAACCAAAAAGCAAGAAACTAAAATAAAATTGGGTTGCCTCCCAACAAGCGCTAACGTTTAAAGCCCTAGCTAGGCATGATGATTTCAATGATGCTCACATAAAAGATAAGAATTGAAACATAAAGAGAGCATCATGAAGAATATGACTAGCACATTTAAGTCTAAACCACTTCCTATGCATAGGGATTTTGTGATCAAACAAACTTATGGGAACAATAATCAACTTGCATGGGAAGGTAAAACAAGCATAACTTCAAGATTTTCAACACATAGAGAGGAAACTTGACATTATTGCAATTCCTACAAGCATATGTTCCTCTCTCATAATAATTTTCAGTAGCATCATGAATGAATTCAACAATATATCCAGCACCTAAAGCATTATTTTCATGATCTACTAGCATAGAAAATTTACTACTCTCCTCATAAGCAAAATTCTTCTCATGAATAGTAGTGGGAGCAAACTCAACAAAATAACTATCATGTGATTGAAAATTAAGATCAAGATGACAAGTTTCATGGTTATCATTATTCTTTTAAGCATACGTGTCATCACAATAATCATCATAGATAGGAGGCATGCCTTCATCATAGTAAATTTGCTCATCAAAGCTTGGGGGACAAAAAATATCATTTTCATCAAACATAGCTTCCCCAAGCTTGTGGCTTTGCATATCATTAGCATCATGGATATTCAAGGAATTCATACTAACAACATTGCAATCATGCTCATCATATAAATATTTAGTGCCAAACATTCTATGTAATTCTTCCTCTAACACTTTGGCACAATTTACCTTTCCATCATACTCAAGAAAGATATTAAAAAGATGAAGTGTATGAGACAAACTCAATTCCATTTTTTTGGTAGTTTTCTTTTATAAACTAAACTAGTGCTAAAACAAGAAACAAAAAGATTTAATTGCAAGATCTAAAGATATACCTTCAAGCACTCACCTCCCCGGCAACGGCGCCAGCAGAGAGCTTGATGTCTACTACGCAACCTTCTTCTTGTAGACGTTGTTGGGCCTGCAAGTGCACAGGTTTGTAGGATAGTAGCAAATTTCCCTCAAGTGGATGACCTAAGGTTTATCAATCTGTGGGAGTCATAGGATGAAGATGGTCTCTCTCAAGTAACCCTGCAACCAAAGAGCAAAGAGTCTCTTGTGTCCCCAACACACCGAATACAATGGTAAATTGTATAGGTGCACTAGTTCGGCGAAAATATGGTGATACAAGTGCAATATGGATGGTAGATATAGGTTTTTGTAATCTGAAATAATAAAAACAGCAAGGTAACTAACGATAAAAGTGAGCGTAAACGGTATTGCAATGATAGGAAACAAGGCCTAGGGTTCATACTTTCACTAGTGCAAGTTCTCTCAACAATAGTAACATAGATAGATCTTATAAAAATCCCTCAACATGCAACAAAGAGTCACTCCAAAGCCACTAATAGCGGAGAACTAACGTAGAGATTATGGTAGGGTACGAAACCACCTCAAAGTTATTCTTTCGGATCGATCTATTAAAGAGTTCGTACTAGAATAACACCTTAAGACATAAATCAATCAAAACCCTAATGTCACCTAGATACTCCATTGTCACCTCAAGTATCCGTGGGCATGATTATACGATAAGCATCACACGATCTCAGATTCATCCAACCAACACAAAGTACTTCAAAGAGTGCCCCAAAGTTTCTACCGGAGAGTCAAGAAAACGTGTGCCAACTCCTATGCATAGGTTCATGGGCGGAACCCGAAAGTTGTTCACCAAAACATACATCAAGTGGCACGTGAAATCCCATTGTCACCACAGATAAGCACGGCAAGACATACATCAAGTGTTCTCAAATCAAAGACTCAATCTGATAAGATAACTTCAAACGGGAAACTCAATTCATCACAAGAGAGTAGAGGGGGAGAAACATCATAAGATCCAACTATAATAGCAAAGCTCGCGATACATCAAGATCGTGCCATAGAGAGAACACGAGAGAGAGAGAGAGAGAGAGAGAGAGAGAGAGAGATCAAACACATAGCTACTGGTACATACCCTCAGCCCCGAGGGTGAACTACTCCCTCCTCGTCATGGATAGCGCCGGGATGATGAAGATGGCCACCGGTGATGGATCCCCCCTTTGGCAGGGTGCCGAAACGGGCTCCCGAGAGGTTTTTGGTGGCTACAGAGGCTTGCGGTGGCGGAACTCCATATCTATCTTCTCCGTGGATGTTTTTAAGGTACGTACGCATATATAGGCCAAAGAAGTCGGTCGGGAGGTGCTCGAGGGGCCCACGAGACAGGGGGTGCGCCCAGTAGGGGGTGCCCCCCTATCTCCTGGCCTCCTCGAGGATCTTATGACGTGAACTCCAAGTCTCCAGGATGATATTCTTCCCAAAAATAACGCTGCTGAAGGTTTCATTCCGTTTGGACTCCGTTTGATATTCCTTTTCCTCGAAATACTAAAACAGGCAATAAAACAGCAATATGGGCTGGGCCTCCGGTTAATAGGTTAGTCCCAAAAGTAATATAGAAGTGTATAATAAAGCTCATAATCATTCAAAACAGGTAATATAATAGCATGGAACAATCAAAAATTATAGATACGTTGGAGACGTATCAGGCCCCAAGATGGGATCTCGCTGGTACAGAAGGTTGCAGTGGTGGAATTAGGTTTTGGCTCAGATCGATCGCTTTGGGGTAATGAGGTATATATAGGAGGAAGGAGTACGTCGGAGGAGAAGCAGGGGGCCACGAGGGTGGAGGGCGCCTGGGGGTGGGCGCGCCTCACCTCGTGGCCTCCTCTTTGTTTCTTGACGTAGGTTCCAAGTCTCCTGGGTCATAATCTTCCTAAAAATCACGTTCCCGAAGGTTTCATTCCGTTTGGACTCCGTTTGATATTCCTTTTCTACGAAACTCTGAAATAGGCAAAAACAGCAATTCTGGGCTGGGCCTCCGGTTAATAGGTTAGTCCCAAAAGTAATATAAAAGTGAATAATAAAGCCCAATAATGTCCAAAACAGTAGATAATATAGCATGGAGCAATCAAAAATTATAGATATGTTGGAGACGTATCAAGCATCCCCAAGCTTAATTCCTGCTCGTCCTCGAGTAGGTAAATGATAAAAACAAAAATTTTGATGCGGAGTGCTACTTGGCATAATTTCAATGTAATTCTCCTTAATTGTGGTATGAATATTCAAATCTGAAAGATTCAAGACAAAAGTTTAATATTGACATAAAAATAATAATACTTCAAGCATACTAATAAAGCAATTATGTCTTCTCAAAATAACATGGCCAAAGAAAGTTATCCCTACAAAATCATATAGTCTGGCTATGCTCTATCTTCACCACACAAAGTATTTAAATCATGCACAACCCCGATGACAAGCCAAGCAATTGTTTCATACTTTTAACATTCTCAAACTTTTTCAATATTCACGCAATACATGAGCGTGAGCCATGGATATAGCACTATATGTGGAATAGAATGGTGGTTGTGGAGAAGACAAAAAGGGAGAAGATAGTCTCACATCAACTAGGCGTATCAACGGGCTATGGAGATGCTCATCAATAGATATCAATGCGAGTGAGTAGGTATTGCCATGCAACGGATGCACTAGAGCTATAAGTATATGAAAGCTCAACAAAAGAAACTAAGTGGGTGTGCATCCAACTCGCTTGCTCACGGAGACCTAGGGAATTTTGAGGAAGCCCATCATTGGAATATACAAGCCAAGTTTTGTAATGAAAAATTTCCACTAGTATATGAAAGTGACAAATGAGAGACTCTCTATCATGAAGATCATGGTGCTACTTTGAAGCACAAGTGTGATAAAAGGATAGTAACATTGTCCCTTCTCTCTTTTTCTCTCATATTTTTTATTTTTATTTGGGCCTTTTCTCTCTTTTTTACGTCCTCTTTCTCTTTTTTTCGTCCGGAGTCTCATCCCGACTTGTGGGGGAATCATAGTCTCCATCATCCTTTCCTCACTTGGGACAATGCTCTAAAAATGATGATCATCACACTTTTATTTTCTTACAACTCAAAAATTACAACTCGATACTTAGAACAAAATATGACTCTATATGAATGCCTCCGGCGGTGTACCGGGATATGCAATGAATCAAGAGTGACATGTATGAAAGAATTATGAACGGTGGCTTTGCCACAAATACGATGTCAACTACATGATCATGCAAAGCAATATGACAATGATGGAGCGTGTCATAATAAATGGAACGGTGGAAAGTTGCATGGCAATATATCTCGGAATGGCTATGGAAATGCCATGATAGGTAGGTATGGTGGCTGTTTTGAGGAAGGTTTATGGTGGGTGTATGATACTGGCGAAAAGTGCGCGGTATTAGAGAAGCTAGCAATGGTGGAAGGAAGAAGAGTGTGTATAATCCATGGACTCATCATTAGTCATAAAGAACTTATATACTGCAAAAATCTACAAGTTATCAAAGCAAAGTATTACGCGCATGCTCCTAGGGGGATAGATTGGTAGGAAAAGACCATCGCTCGTCCCCGACCGCCACTCATAAGGAAGACAATCAATAAATAAATCATGCTCCGACTTCATCACATAACGGTCACCATACGTGCATGCTACGGGAATCACAAACTTTAACACAAGTATTTCTCAAATTCACAACTACTCAACTAGCATGACTCTAATATCACCATATTTATATGTCAAAACAATTATCAAGCATCAAACTTCTCATAGTATTCAACACACTCATAAGAAAGTTTTTACAAATCTTGAATACCAAGCATATTAGGATTACTTAAGCAAATTACCATGCTATTTAAGACTCTCAAAATAATGTAAGTGAAGCATGAGAGATTAATAGTTTCTATAAAACAAATCCACCACCGTGCTCTAAAAGATATAAGTGAAGCACTAGAGCAAAACTATATAACTCAAAAGATATAAGCGAAGCACATAGAGTATTCTAACAAATTCAAAATCATGTATGGCTCTCTCAAAAGGTGTGTACAGCAAGGATGATTGTGGTAAACTAAAAAGCAAAGACTCAAATCATACAAGACGCTCCAAGCAAAACACATATCATGTGGTGAATAAAAATATAGCTCCAAGTAAAGTTACCAATGGAAGTAGATGAAAGCGGGGATGCCTTCCGGGGCATCCCCAAGCTTTGGCTTTTTGGTGTCCTTAGATTATCTTGGGGGTGCCATGGGAATCCCCAAGCTTAGGCTCTTGCCACTCCTTGTTCCATAATCCATCAAAATCTTTCACCCAAAACATGAAAACTTCACAACACAAAACTTAAGAGAAAATCTCGTGAGCTCCGTTAGCGAAAGAAAACAAAAGACCACTTCAAGGTACTGTAATGAACTCATTATTTATTTATATTTATGTTAAACCTAATGTATTCCAACTTCTCTATGGTTTGTAAACTATTTTTACTAGCCATAGATTCATCAATATAAGCAAACAACACACGAAAAACAGAATCTGTCAAAAACAGAACAGTCTGTAGTAATCTGTAACTAACGCAAACTTCTGGAACTCCAAAAAATCAGCCAAAATAGGAAGACCTAGACAATTTGTTTATTGATCATCAGCAATTGGAATCACTATTTTATCATGTTCTGGTGATTTTTAACAATTGTTTTCGTGAACAGAAAGTTTCTGGAAATTACAGCAAGATCAAACACCTATCATCCAAGAAGATCATATAGGTTTAACTTGGCACAAACACTAATTAAAACATAAAAAAAACATCTAACCAGAGGCTAGATCAAAGATTTATTCCTGAACAGAAGAAAAAAGCAAAAACCTAAAAATAAAATTTGTTTGCCTCCCAACAAGCACGATCGTTTAACGCCCCTAGCTAAGCATAAAAGCAAGGATAGATCTAGGTATTGCCATCTTTGGTAGGCAATCCATAGGTGGCTCTCATGATAGATTCATATGGTAATTTTATTTTCTTCCTAGGGAAGTGTTCCATGCCTTTCTTTCATGGAAATTGGAATCTAATATTCCCTTCCTTCATATCAATAATTGCACCAATCGTTCTAAGGAAAGGTCTACCAAGAATAATAGGACATGAAGGATTGCAATCTATATCAAGAACGATAAAATCTACGGGCACATAATTCCTATTTGCAACAATAAGAACATCATTAATTCTTCCCATAGGTTTCTTAATAGTGGAATCTGCAAGGTGCAAGTTTAGAGAGCAATCATCAAAATCACGGAAATCTAGCAAATCGCACAAAGTTTTGGGAATAGTGGAAACACTAGCACCCAAATCACATAAAGCATAGAACTCATTATCCTTAATGTCAATTTTAATAGTAGTTTCCCACTTATCATAAAGTTTACTAGGGATAGAAAGTTCCAACTCAAGTTTTTCTTCATAAGATTGCATCAAGGCATCAACGATATGTTTGGTAAACGCTTTATTTTGACTATAAGTGTGAGGAGAATTTAGCACGGATTGCAACAAGGAAATACAATCTATCGAAGAGCAATTTTCATAATTAAATTTCTTGAAATCCAAAATAGTGGATTTATTAGCATCTGGGGTTTTGATTTATTCAATCCCACTTTTATCAAATTTAGCATCAAGATCTAAAAACTCCGAATTTTTGGAAGGCCTTCTAGGTAAAGATGGATCATATTCAGTCCCATCATTATCAAGATTCATATTGCAAAACAAAGATTTAATAGGGGACACATCAATAACTTTTAGATCTTCATCTTTATTTTCATAGAAATTTGAAGAACACGCTTTCATAAAGCAATCTTTCTTAGCACGCATCCTAGCGGTTCTTTCTTTGCACTCATCAATGGAAATTCTCATGGATTTGAGAGACTCATTGATATCATGCTTAGGAGGAATAGATCTAAGTTTTAAAGAATTAACATCAAGAGAAATTCTATCAACGTTCCTAGCCAATTCATCAACTTTAAGCAATTTCTCTTCAAGCAAAGCATTGAAATTGTTTTGTGAATTCATAAAATCTTTAACACTAGTCTCAAATTCAGAGGGCATCTTATTAAAATTTCCATAAGAGTTGTTGTACGAATTTCCATAATTATTAGAGGAATTACTAGGATAAGGCCTAGGATTAAAGTTTCCTCTATATGCGTTGTTACCAAAATTATTCCTACCAACAAAATTCACATCCATAAATTCATTATTATTATCAATCAAAGTAGACAAAAGCATATCATTAGGATCAGAAGAAATACTTTTACTAGCAAATAATTTCATAAGTTCATCCATCTTTCCACTCAAAACATTAATCTCTTCTATCGCATGCACTTTTTTATTAGTAGATCTTTCAGTGTGCCATTGAGAATAATTAACCATAATATTATCTAGGAGTTTAGTAGCTTCTCCTAAAGTGATTTACATAAAAGTGCCTCCATGCCGAATCTAAAAGATTTCTAGAAGCAAAATTCAATCCGGCATAATTTTTTGTATAATCATCCACAAATTCAAACCATGAGTAGGGCAATTACGTATCATTAATTTCATCCTCTCCCAAGCTTGTGCAACATGTTCATGATCAAGTTGCCTAAAATTCATAATATCGTTTCTAAGAGAGATGATCTTAGCGGGAGGAAAATACTTAGAGATGAAAGCCTCTTTGCACTTGTTCCAAGAATCAATACTATTTTTAGGCAAAGACGAAAACCAAGCTTTAGCACGATCTCTAAGCGAAAAAGGAAATAGCTTCAATTTAACAATATCATTATCAACATCTTTCTTCTTTTGCATATCACACAAATCAACGAAGCTATTTAGATGAGTAGCGGCATCTTCACTAGGAAGGCCAGCGAATTGATCTTTCATGACAAGATTCAACAAAGCAGCATTGATTTCACAAGATTCGGTATTGGTAAGAGGAGCAATCGGAGTGCTAAGGAAATCATTATTGTTGGTATTGGTAAAGTCACATAATTTGGTATTATCTTGAGCCATCGTGACAAACAAGCAATCCAACACACGAGCAAACAAAAAGCAAGCAAAAAATAGGCGAACGAAAAAGAGAGGGCGAATAAAATGGCAAGGGTGAAGTCGGGGAAAAGGAAAACGAGAGGCAAATGGCAAATAATGTAATGCGGGATATAAGGGATTGTGATGGGTACTTGGTATGTTGACTTTTGCATAGACCTCCCCGGCAACGGCGCCAGAAATCCTTCTCGCTACCTCTTCAGCACTGCGTTAGTTTTCCCTTGAAGAGGAAAGGGTGATGCAGCAAAGTAGCCTAAGTATTTCCCTCAGTTTTTGAGAACCAAGGTATCAATCTAGTAGGAGGCTATGCGTGAGTCCCTCGCACCTGCACAAAACAAATAACTCCTCGCAACCAACGCGATAAGGGGTTGTCAATCCCTTCACGGTCACTTACGAGGATGAGATCTGATAGATATGATAGGATAATATTTTTGGTATTTTTATGATAAAGATGCAAAGTAAAATAAAAGCAAAGGAAATAACTAAGTGTTGGAAGATTAATATGATGAAGATACACCCGGGGGCCATAGGTTTCACTAGTGGCTTCCCTCAAGAGCATAAGTATTCTACGGTGGGTGAACAAATTACTGTTGAGCAATTGACAGAATTGAGCATAGTTATGAGAATATCTAGGTATGATCATGTATATAGGCATCACGTCCGAGACAAGTAGACCGACTCACCTGCATCTACTACTATTACTCCACTCATCGACCGCTATCCAAAGATGCATCTAGAGTATTAAGTTCATAAAAACGGAGTAACACCTTAAGCAAGATGACATGATGTAGAGGGATAAATTCATGCAATATGATAAAAACCCCATCTTGTTAAACTCGATGGCAACAATACAATACGTGCCTTGCTACCCCTCATCCTTTGGGAAAGGACACCGCAAGATTGAACCCAAAGCTAAGCACTTCTCCCATTGCAAGAAACATCAATCTAGTAGGCCAAACCAAACTGATAATTCGAAGAGACTTGCAAAGATAACCAATCATACATTAAAGAATTCAGAGAAGATTCAAATATTGTTCATAGATAATCTTGATCATAAACCCACAATTCATCGGTCTCAACAAACACACCGCAAAAAGAAGATTACATCAAATAGATCTCCACGAGAGAGGGGGAGAACATTGTATTGAGATCCAAAAAGAGAGAAGAAGCCATCTAGCTACTAACTATGGACCCGAAGGTCTGAAGTAAACTACTCACACTTCATCGGAGAGGCTATGGTGTTGATGTAGAAGCCCTCCGTGATGGATGCCCCCTCTGGCGGAGCTCCGGAACAGGCCCCAAGATGGGATCTCGTGGGTACAGAAGGTTGCGACAGTGGAATTAGGTTTTTGGCTGCGTATCTGATCGTTTGGGGGTACGTAGGTATATATAGGAGGAAGGAGTACGTCGGAGGAGCAACAGGGGGGCCCATGAGGGTGGAGGGCGCGCCCTGGGGGGTGGGCACGCCCCCCTACCTCGTGGCCTCCTCTTTTGTTTCTTGACGTAGGGTCCAAGTCTCCCGGATCATAATCTTCCTAAAAATCACATTCCCGAAGGTTTCATTCCGTTTGGACTCCGTTTGATATTCCTTTTCTACGAAACTCTGAAATAGGCAAAAAACAACAATTCTGGGCTGGGCCTCCGGTTAATAGGTTAGTCCCAAGAGTAATATAAAAGTGAATAATAAAGCCCAATAATGTCCAAAATAGTAGATAATATAGCATGGAGCAATCAAAAATTATAGATACGTTAGAGACGTATCATTCTTACCTACGCATCAAAACCACAACGGTAATTTATCAAGTTTGTTGTTTTGACCTTCAACAAGCATCGGCCGCAGTCAAATTCGATTCAACTAAAGTTGGAGAAACAGACACCCGCCAACCACCTTTATGCAAAACTAGTTGCATGTCATTCGGTGGAACCGATCTCATGAACGTGGTCATGTAAGGTTGGTCCGGGCCGCTTCATCCAACAATACTGCTGAATCAAAATAAGACATTGGTGGTAAGCAGTATGATGATCACCGCCCACAACTCTTTGTGTTCTACTCGTGCATATCATCTACGCATAGACCTGGCTCAGATGCCACTATGAGGAAACATAGCATGCAATTTCAAAAAAATTCCTACGCTCACGCAAGATCTATATAGGAAATGCATAGCAACGAGGGGGAGAATGTGTCTATGTACCCTTGTAGACTGTAAGCGAAAGCGTTTGACAACGCGGTTGATGTAGTCGAACTTCTTCTAGCTCTGACCGATCAAGTATCAAACGCACGGCACCTCCGAGTTATGCACACGTTCAGCTCGATGACGTCCCTCGCCTTCTTGATCCAGCAAGACGTCGAGGTAGTAGATGAGTTCCGTGAGCACAACGGCGTGGTGATGGTGATGGTGAAGTGATCCTCGCAGGGCTTCACCTAAGCACTATGAAGATATGACCGAGGGTGTAAACTGTGGAGGGGGGCGCCGGACACTGCTAGGCAATTGTATGTTGTGTGTAGGATGAAGATGGTCTCTCTCAAATGACCCTGCAACCAAATACAAGAAATCTCTTGTGTCCCCAACACACCCAATACAATGGCAAACTGTATAGGTGCACTAGTTCAGCGAAGAGATGGTGATAAAAGTGTAATATGGATGGTAGAAATATATTCTTATAATCTGAATAAATAAAAACAGCAAGGTAGCAAATAGTAAACAGGCACAAAAACTGCATTGCAATGCTTAAAAACAAAGCCTAGGGTCCGTACTTTCGCTAGTGCAATTTCTCAACAGTGCTAACATAGTTGGATCGTATGATTATTCCTAAAAGTGCAATAAAGAATCACTCCCGAGTTCCTATTAGCGGAGAACAAAAGATAGAAATTGTTCGTAGGGTACGAAACCACCTCAAAGCTATTATTTTTGATCAATCTATCCTAGAGTTCGGACTAAAATAACGCAAATTATTCTTTCCGATCGATCTAATCAAGGTTTCATACTAAAATAACACCAAAGCAAATTCATATTCATAATACTCAATCCACACAAAGAACTACAGAGAGACCCCAGAGTTTCTATCGGAGAAAAGATAATAAAAACGTGCATCGACCCCTATGCATAGACTACCCCAATGTCACCTCGGGAATCCGCGAGTTGAGTGCCAAAACATATATCAAGTGAATCAATACGATACCCCTTGTCACCTCAAGTATACATACCGCAAGACATACATCATGTGTTCTCATATCTGAGTATTCAATCCGACAAGACAAAACTTCAAAGGGTAAAGATTCAATTCATCACAACAAGAGTACAGAGGGGAGAAACATCATATGATCCATCTATATTAACAAAGCCCATGATATAGATCACGAGAGAGAGAGAGAGAGAGATTAAACACATAGCTACTGGTACAAACCCTCAGCCCCGAGGATGGACTACTCCCTCCTCACCGTGGTGGCCGTCGGGATGATGAAGATGGCCACCGATGATGATCCCCCCCCCCTCAGGCAGGGTGCCGGAATGGGTCTAGATTGGTTTTCGGTGGCTATAGACCCTTGCGGCGGCGGAACTTCTGATATAGGTTAACCCCGAAGGGTTTTGGAATATTTGGGAATTTATAGTGCAAAGATGGGGTGCGGGAGGCCACCGAGGTGGGCACAACCCACCTGGGCGCGCCCAGGTGGGTTGTGCCCCCCTTGGGGCACCCCCCAGCTGCTGCTCTAGCCCATCTTGGGTGTTCTGGTCCATAAAAATTCTCCAAAAAGTTTTGCGGTGTTTGGACTCCGTTTGATATTGATTTCCTGCAATGTAAAAAAACAAGCAAAAAACAGCAATCGCACTTTGAGCCTTTGGGTCAATAAGTTAGTCCCAAAAAATGATATAAAGTTGCTATAAAATGATTGTAAAACATCCAGGAATGATAATATAACAGCATGAATAGTTCATAAATTATAGATGCGTTGGAGACGTATCAGTGACAGATCCTAATCTCGATCTATGCCAACCAAACAAACACCTTCGGAGATACCTGTAGAGCATCTTTATAATCACCCAATTACGTTGTGACGTTTAATAGCACATAAGGTATTCCTCCGGTATCTGGGAGTTGCATAATCTCATAGTCGAAGGAATATGTATTTGACTTGAAGAAAGCAATAGCAATAAAACTGAACGATCAATATGCTTATCTAACAGATGGGTCTTGTCCATCACATCATTATCCTAATGATGTGATCCCATTCATCAAATGACAACACATATCTATGGTTAGGAAACTTAACCATCTTTGATTAACGAGCTAGTCTAGTAGAGGCTTACTAGGGACACGGTGTTTTGTCTATGTATCCACACATGTATCAAGTTTTCGGTTAATACAATTCTAGCATGAATAATAAACATTTATCATGATATAAGGAAATATAAAATAAAAACTTTATTATTGCCTCTAGGGCATATTTCCTTCATTTCCTTCGTAGGCTCACTGGTCGGTGAGGAGTTGGATGAGATTCATCATGTAATCTAGTTAGTTTTGTTAGGGCATGATCCCTAGTATCCACTATGTTCTGAGATTGATGTTGCTATGACTTTGCCATGCTTAATGCTTGTCACTTTGGGCCCGGGTGCCATGATTTCAGATCTGAACCGTTTATGTTATCACCATTATATCCATGTTCTAGATCCGATCTTGCAAGTTATAGTCACCTACTACGTGTTGTGATCCGGCAACCCTGGAGTGACAATAGTCGGGACCACTCCCGGTGATGACCGTAGTTTGAGGAGTTCATGTATTCACCGTGTGCTAATGCTTTGTTCCGGTTCTCTATTAAAAGGAGGCCTTAATATCCCTTAGTTTCCAATTGGACCCCGCTGCCACGGGAGGGTAGGACAAAAGATGTCATGCAAGTTCTTTCCATAGGCACGTATGACTATTTACGAAATACATGCCTATATTATATTTATGAACTGGAGCTAGTGTCGTATCGCCCTAGGTTATGACTGTCACATCATGAATATCATCCAACAAATTACCGATCCATTGCCTATGAATTTCTCTTATATTGTTCTTGCTAAGTTACTAATGCTATCATTACTGTTGCACTTGCTACAAAATTACTGATGTCGCTGTTACTGTTACCATTGCTGCTGCTACTACTATCAAAACTATCATACTACTTTGCTACTGATCACTTTGCTGCAGATAATTAATCTATGGGTTCAAAGAAAACAAACAAGAAAAGAAGAAAAGGCGAACACAAATATTTTTGTATTTTTGCAAAAGCGTTTTAGAAGTGTGGGAGATGAAAACAAGAGGCAAATGGCAAATAAAGTAATTGCAAGGACATGAGAGTTTGTGCATAGGAACCTTGAAAGGACATGCGGTGCCCCCATGTGTGGTTTTGGTAATTGATGACATTCTCTATCGACTAATGGTTGCATTGAGTTATATTTTGAAGGATTTGTCCATAGGCATTTCTTGAAGTCCATGTGTTGGTTTCAAGGAGTTTATGTGTTGACCAAGGTGCTATTAAGGAATTATCCAAAGATTGGTCATGTGAGTGTTGTGCTTATTGCAAGCATGTCTTGAAGAACAAGATTGTGTGATCATCATGTTTACCTTCAAGACATCATCCAAACGAAGAGAGATGGAAAGATTCAAGGTTGATCAAGACTAAGTCAAGAGTGAATCAAGTTGATCAACTCACAAAGCGTAAAAGATGTACCGAGAGGGATCAAGTGATCCCATGGTATGGTAAGCATTGTCCATTGCACTTTGTGTACTAACCCATGGTCTATGTGAGAGTTCTATGTGGGGTTAGGTACGTGTCCATGGGCTTGCGTCAAGAGGAAGATATCATACAACCCATGGAAAGGATGACATCAAGTGGCGATCGTAATCAAGGTTGTGTTGTGCAAGTTCAAGTGGAGCATCACGAAGAAATCATGCTTGTAGCTTGTCGTCCATTGTGGTAACAATGGACTTGTGAAGGTTTACCGAAGAGTGACTCACCCATAGTGGAGTATGGGGGAGCAATCAACTAGCCTTCATCGAGCCAACGCAATCACTTGTGAAGTTGTACCGAAGAGTGACTCACCCATAGTGGAGTATGGGGGAGCAATCATCTAGTCTTCATCAAGCCAACGAAATCAAGAAAGGTGGTCCAACTTGAGGGAGTCAAGATCATCATCATCTAGCTCAAGTGGACCATGTGCAAGGAAAAGGTTTGCCCTTGATAGGTTTTCTATTTTACCGGTCTCGTGGTGGTAGTTGGGAGACCGGGTTATATGATCGTTTGCCGTACTATCAAGGGGGGCTCTCAAGTTGGTAGCTTGATCGTATCGTTAGTAGAGAGCTCAAACCATTGCATCCTTGCATCATGTTTCTTGGTTCTTGTTTGGTTCACTTTGTGACTCTTAGAGCTTGTGGTCATCTTGATGACAAGCTTGAGTTCATCAAAAACGGAGTTCGCATGCGTCTTCTATGATGTTTTCGGTGTTGGAGGTTTTACCGGTCTTATCCGAGGAAGGGTTCTCACCATTTTCTTATGGGCCTTTTCTCATTTTCTTATTATTGATATTTCTTTCAAGATTGTGTTAGCCCATGTCGTTAGCTTTCCAACAAACTTGGTTTCGTCGAATTCGGAGTCCGTTTGCAGAACTTGTGGTAGTTTTGGTGTTCTGAAAAGATTGCAGTGGTACTACCGCGGACAGGAGCGGATGTAATTTTTTACTACCGCTCTTGGAAGCGGTACTACTGCTTGGAGCGGTACTACCGCAGCTACTTCCGCTCCGGACCAAAAACTCATCACAAGTCCAGCGGTGGTAGGCACGGATGTATTTTTTAGTACCGCTCGCAAGCAGTAGTACCGCTACCCTTAGCGGTAGTACCGCTACCCCTAGCGGTAGTACCGTGAGGACGAGCGGTAGTACCGCTCTGTGCGGGCTGTGAGCATAACGGTTGGATTTTTTCCCCATCTATAAAAGGGGGTCTTCTTCCCCAATGAACCTCATCCTTTGAGCTCGTGTTCTTCCCCCATTGTTGACCTTCTTCAAGCTTGCTAACTCTCAATCCCCCCAATGATTCTTGCTAGTTCTTGAGGGAAAAGAGAGAGGAGATCTAGATCCACGTTTCCACCTATCACTTTCTCCTCTAAATGAGGGGAACCCCTTGGATCTAGATCTTGGAGTTCTTGGTGTTCTCCTTCTTGTTCTTCCTCTCATTTTCCTCCCTAGCATTAGTTGCTTCGGTGGGATTTGAGAGAGAAGTACTTGGGCACTCCATGTGCCCTTGCCATTGCATTTGGTGCATCGGTTTGAGTTCTCCACGGTGATACGTGGAAGTTACAAGTTGAGAAGATTATTACTCTTGGGTGCTTGGTACCCTTGAGCTTGTTCCTCTTGGGTGCTTGGGCGCCCTAGACGGTTGGTGGTGTTCGGAGCTCAATCACTGTGGTGTAAAGCTCCGGGCAAGAGTCCGGGTCTCCAATTTGGTTGTAGAGATCGCCCCGAGCAATTTGACGGGTACCGGTGACCGCCCCCAAGGGTTGCCAAAGTGTACGGGTTCGGTGACCTCCCTCAAGGGTTGCCATTTGTATGGGTTCGGTGACTGCCCTCAAGGGTCCCTTAGTGGAATCACGGCATCTTGCATTGTGCGAGGGCGTGAGGAGATTACGGTGGCCCTAGTGGGTTCTTGGGGAGCATTGTGCCTCCACACCGCTCCAAACGGAGATTAGCATCCGCAAGGGTGTGAACTTCGGGATACATCGTCGTCTCCGCGTGCCTCGATTATCTCTTACCCGAGCCCTTTACTTATGCACTTTACTTTGTGATAGCCATATTGTTTCTTGTCATATATCTTGCTATCACATAGTTGTTTATCCTGCTTAGCATAAGTTGTTGGTGCACATAGGTGAGCCTAGCCGTTTTAGGTTTTGTGCTTGACAAATTAACCGCTAGGTTTATTCCGCATTTGTTCAAGCCTAAACCATAATTATTTTAAAACGCCTATTCACCCCCACCCCCTCTAGGCGACATCCACGATCTTTCAATCGGTGTCAGAGCCTCGTCT
Organism: Aegilops bicornis; assembly: GCA_021605145.1. Taxonomy (NCBI): domain Eukaryota; kingdom Viridiplantae; phylum Streptophyta; class Magnoliopsida; order Poales; family Poaceae; genus Aegilops; species Aegilops bicornis. The sequence goes on from CM038675.1 coordinate 154,382,742, forward strand.
CTTTGTGTTAGGCTTAACCGCCTAGAGAGTAAAGATGTCGACTAGGGGATTAGGATTCTCTAACACTCTTAGTTTCGATGGCACAAATTTTCATGTTTTGGTAATTCGCATGCTTAATCTCTTTAGGGTCATGGACCCAAATTTAGAGAGAATTGTAGATATGGGTTTTTCTCCTCCAAAAGATCCCCAAAGATTATCTTTAGAGGATGAGAAAAACTCTTATCTCAATGCTCAAGCTTCTAATGTGCTTTTCGATGCTTTGAGCAATGTAGTTATATTTCAACTCATGTCGTTCCGGGATGCTCATGAGTTGTGGACAAAGCTTCAAGATAAATATGGTGTGTCCAAGATTTGTGGGGATGATTGTTCTCCCTCCACCTCCGGCCGTGTTGCCTTCTCAACTTCTTCTACTTCACCTACATGTGATTTGCCACAAGGTAATGACATGGTGAGTAGTGGTGTTCATTGCAATGATGATAGTGGGCTCATTGTTGATAATCCTTCATCACTTTCTTATTGCAATGCTTCATCTTTGGACTTTAGCACTTCGAGCACTCCAAATGTTTCACATGCTTGTGTTGATAGTCCTTGCATATCATGTAGAATTTGCTTGACTAAATCTCATGATGATATGCTTGCTGTATCGTATTGCCATGATGAAAATGCATGTATTTCCTCGAGTTGTTGTGCTAACAATGTAGAGGAAACCCAACACTCCATGGAACAAGATGTGGTCTTGGATGGTGCTTCAAGGGATCCTAAGTCATCATCTATTGCATTTTGCCTTATGTCCAAGGCTTCAAAGGTATCTCCCACTTTGAATCCCAATATATCTTGTGATGATATTGATGATGGCAAGAGTGATGATGATGTTGATTATGATGAAGAGAATTATGATGTTGCCTCCTTCAAAATTAAGGGGGAAATGATTTTTAAAGCTCTTCTTAAGAATAAAATTGCTCGTTCCAACTTCATGGAAATCATGTCTATTGCTATTGAGGGCAAGAAATATATTGATGAGTTGGAATCTCGTCTTGAGGAGCATGAGGTAACCATTGATAAAATGGAAGGTCATGAGCATGATTACGCTAATGAGATTTCCGACCTCTCTCAAGCTCTTAAACTTGAACAAACCACCAAGGAATCTCTTGAGGAGACTTTTGCTCTAGAATTATCTAGAGTGAGGGAATCTCGTGAGAGAGCTCTTGTGGTGGCCAATGATTTTGAAACTAAAAATGCTAAGCTTGAAGTTGCTCATGCTAGACTCCTTGAGGATTTTGAGCACCTCGAAAATGGCTCAAGGGTCATTAAGGGTGAGCTCATCAAACTCACCGAGTTTCATGCTCAACTTGAAGCTTCTTATTTAAAAGAGCTTTCCAAGTTGTGCTCTCCTCTTGTTGTTAATGATGATGCTTGTGCTACTAACTCTATTACTTGTGAAGCATCCATTTTGAAGGAGAATGTTGAGCTACGGGCTCAACTTGAGTTGCTATCTAGCAATTACGGGAAATTGGAAGAAAGTCATGAAAAGCTCTCAAGCTCTCATGATGATCTTCTAGTATCCCATAATGTGCTAAAGATAGCTCATGAGGCCATGATTGCTAAGGTAACATCTAGTGAGCCTCATGTGGATACTAGCACTACTTCTAGTCAAAATGTTATGTTGCCATGTGCTAGTCCTTGTAATTCATATACTCACAATGTTGGTACATCTTGTGATGAATTACTTTCCTTGCCTTGTTTCTCTAACAATGATGCTTATACTTCCTCTAGTACTTGTGTTGATACTAACCATGTAGAGGAAATCAAAGAGCTCAAGGCCCAAGTCACTTCCTAGAAGATTGACTTGCAAAAGTGTCATGAAGGGAAGTCCACACTCAACAATATCTTGAGTGTGCAAAAATCCCCCAATGACAAAGGTGGACTTGGATTCAACTCCAATAAGAAGAAAAAGTCCAAGAGTAACAAGAAGAAGGGCCAAAAACAAGTCAAGAATTCGGCCAAGATTGTTTGCTTCAAGTGCAAAATTGAAGGGAATCATGTTATATCTTGCCCTTTGAAGAAGAAGGCCATTAGTGACAAGCAACAAGGGAAGCGGCCACAAGTTCACTCTCATGCTCAACCTCAAGTTGAAGAAAGGCCTCTTCCCAAGAAAATTCAAGCTAATGCTTCTCAAGTTGAGAAATCAAGTGAGAAGAAAGTGATGAGTAGACATTGCTACCTATGTCGTGAGAAAGGTCACCTTGCATCCTCATGCACTAGTGGTAACTTATCCAACCCAATTATTATTGATGATATCTATTCTCTTGGGAAGGATAAGGTTGGCAATGTGTTTGCCAAGTTTCTTGGTACTCAAAGTGGTTTCAAGCAAAGAACCATTTGGGTTGCCAAGCCTATTGTGACTAACCTATTAGGACCCAACTTGGTTGGGGACCAACTTGCTCAAACTTGATCAATAGGTGTTGTTGGAGGGCATTGGAGACTTGGCTACATTATGAAGATTTAAGGGGAATTCATCATTCTTATTGTCTCGAGCCAAGTCAATTGGGTTATCAAGTTTCTATACTAGATCCAATGTGCCTCTTTCCGGTAACTTGTACTTAAATTGTTTACATTGAAAGTTACTTGCCCCTTTGCACGTTTTGGTTTTGTTCCTTGCATGAGGTTGTATATGTTGTGCCTCCAATTTGCTTATCTTGAGTAATCAAGTATGTGTGTGTTGGTTTGCACATCATGTACGTGTGTGTATTGCGTTGAGCCTTTGCGCATATTGTTTGTATGTTAGTTGGCTCTTGTGAGAGATTAATGGAACATCCCATTTTGGGGGAGTGATGTGCTTTGTGCACCTCACAGTCCCATAAATGTGTGTACATGAGGAATAACACCTAGTATTGATATTTGCAAGCTTATCTAGTCACTATGTGGTATGTCTTCTCATGAGAAATTCAAATTCTAAATAGTCCATTAATTATCTCTTGTTGGATCATCTTATTGTCTCTTGTTAAGTTTTCCTTAATTGGTATCACATTATGGGGGAGTAATATGCTATGTGCATATTACAAGCCTAGAAAATGTTTACATTTGAGATATTATCACAAAGCACCTCTTCCCATGGCAAGAAAAATCAATCTAGTTGGCCAAACCAAACCAAAGTTTTGGAGAAGAAATACGAGGCTATAAAAATCATGCATAATAGAGTTCAACAAAGACCCAAATTATATTCATGGATAGAACTGATCATAAACTCACAATTCATCGGATCCCAACAAACACACTGCAAAAAGTCATTACATCAAATAGATCTCCAAGAACATCAAGGAGAACATTGTATTGAAGATCAAAAAGAGTGAAGAAGCAATCTAGCTACTGCCTACGGACCCGTAGGTCTGTGGTGAACTACTCACGCATCATCGGAGGGGCAAGGGCGATGATGAAGAACCCCTCTGTGATCGTTGACCCCTCCGGCAGAGTGCCGGAGAAGGCCTCTAGATTGGATCTCGTGGTTCTGGAACTTCGATGGCTGGAATTTTGTTTCGACGACTCCCCTAGGGTTTCTGGAATATTAGAGTATTTATAGAGCTGAGAGGCAGTGGAGGGGGTGCCTGTGGGCCCCACTACTCACCAGGGTGCGCTTGGGGGCCTTGGCGCGCCCTGGTGCCTAGTGTGATCCACGGGTCCCCTCTAGTGCACATCTTGGGCCTCATGGGGGTCTTCTGGGCAGAAACAAATCTCCAAAAGTTTCGCTGCATTTGGACTTTGTGTGATATGGATATTCTGCAAAGTAAAAACAAGCAAAAAACTACAATTGGCACTATGTCAATAGGGTAACCAAAAAATGATATAAAGTTGCTATTAAATAAATATAAAACATTCAAGAATGATACTTTAATAGCATGGAACAATCAAAAATTATAGATACGTTGGAGAAGACGTATCAGTATGCGCATTATTTTGGCCTATATGGGACTACATAAATGACATGAATTTTAATGGACAAACTCTTAATAAATATTTTGCAGGTTATATACAGAGCCACTGCTTGGGTCCGTACGTGGTCGTTAATCAGTCATGCAGAAGCAAAGGAGCATATGACTATTGGGTGCAACCGTTGGGAGTCGGTAGCATGGGATACTTACAACTGGTTTGGATGCGGTCCAATAACAGGCTAGGTGTTTAGTCATCTTGACCTATTTTCGTCGGTTGTGGCAACTTTTTTTTATCACTTCATTATGTTATTTTTCGCTCTTCCTGGGAGCTTGTAGTGAATCTCAGACCGTTGTTTGATCTTTTGCTTAATAATGTGGTTGCATGCATCATTCAGATGCAGAAGCCGAGGGTGACCCTACTTTTCAAAAAGAAAAGCTTCGGTCCACCCCGCACACCTCTCCCGCTCCCTCCCTCTGTTTTTCTGTGTATGTGTTCTGTTGCGGGTCTCTCTCAATGTGTGCCTGTCCATCCAATTATGTGCATGTGTCCACACAACTGAAAGACAAATGGGGGACTTTGTTGTTGTATTTTCTCATGCTACAACAAGTATGAAAAACATGAGTGGATTCTATGCTCCCTAAGCTCGCTTACACCCTTTAGGTAAAAAGAACCGAAAATCATATCCCAATACTATAAATAATAATGAAAAAATAATTCATGTACATATGGTATGTACTATCTATGAACTTGCGAATCTTCGTAAAGAATATGCTAGTTTGTATTTTTGCAAAAACAAACTAGATCGAGTGACTATAAAAAACTTATGGACTTAATATATTTCTTTTGCACAAGGCTTAGTAATATATGTTTTTCACTGAACTTTAGAAAAAAAACAGAAGTATTGCAACATGTATATGTGTGATGTTTTCATGATTTTTTTATAACAAGTGTTTATTTTAACCCAAAAGCATATGTCCCTGCTTAACTCAAAGTTATTGAAATCAAATCAGATTATATGTTGGTACCTTTCCTCAAGCACTACCAAGATTGGATTAAACTTTTTGTAGATGGCAAGTATAGTGTTTGTAATTTTCATGATTTTATTAATTAAATGGTTTTATGTCATCAAATCTAACATTATTCTTTCAGTGTTTCAAATAGTATTTTTTCACTATAACCGCATAATTGCTAATTGATGCAAAATAATCTATTAAATCATGTCTTAATTTATTACATGATAATCACATGAATACCCATTTTGAAGTAGTAACTCATTATAAGTTGTACCACTGAGATTACTTAGTATGCAAAATATGTTTTTCTCGCTATGTGTTGTACCACTAAAATCACTAATTATGGAAAATATGGTTATCTCATTATGATCTATACCATAAACCCAAATACATCAAATATACTAAAGTTGAAATAGGTTCACTATTGTTTATACTAAACGTTTTTGCCTTTTCATATTTATTTCATACGATCAGAACTACAATTAGATTTTCTTATTAAACCTTACAAAATTAACTGGACTACTATGTATGTTTCTAAATAGATCGTTTTGCAAGCTAGCTTGCAAAACAATCTTATATGATGGGACGGAGGGAGTAGCGGATAATGTTCTTTGTCATAGTTGCATATACATATGTGCCAAATGAAAATAAAATTTATATTGATAGTTAGTTATTTAGTTTGAGCCCCTTAAAATTATTTTGCTTCATTCTAAGCCTATATAAGAGAAAACCATATCGATCCATGCATAGTTTTGCAATACAAATGTATTACTGTGTACTTATGGCCATTAATATCTTGCAGCTCAATTCATGTCTATTTATAAACTTAATTAACCAGATCCACCTCCATTTTAACATCCTAAATATCTTGGAGCTTTATCTATAGTGTACTAACAAATACTACCTCTTAGAAAAGGTTTCTAGAGTGTCGTATGATCTTATATCCTGGCCCTATTAGTGTGTAAATGTTATTACTTTCCTAGATTTATAATTTTATCGCTCCCTAACTTGGCTTCAACTAATGACAAACTTCCCTAAAAACAGAAACTCATGACAACCTATCTAGTGATACTGGCCTTTAGATAATATACAATGTTACAAAATTTTAAAAAATTGTGTAAATGGCCAGGACTATTTACTAAAAAATAGTTCACATAGCTAGAGAATGATATGATGGACTACTCACGGACATTTGAACTAAAATTAAGATCTACATCTGGATGAGCATAAAAGAAAAAATTATATGAATAGTTGATCTTCTTCTTCTTATTCTTATTTTCATTATATTTTGTGCTTTTAGTCTCTAATTATATGACATAGTAAATTGATTATATGTCAATGATTGGCAATAGATATGTTCTCGTCCGTCTATCTATCGTCCATACACATAGATTGGACACTTGTAGACGAAAACCACTTGGTGGTCGTCCTCTGGGCATCATAACATTGAGTTCCTTTGTCAGTACTCTAAATCCACAGGAGTGACATAGCAAGTGCCTCTTTGCATCAAAACTAATATTTAGCCATATTGAAGGATTGCTATCCTTTCCTATGTTGGTTGATATAGTTTTAGGATTGGGATCATATAGGCGTTTTCTTAAGAATTTCTTTACTCTAAATTAATTTTATAAACTTTTGCAGCCGCTCAGAACCTCTTGAAAAGAATCCACTGTTATTTGTGATGCAGTGAACTTTGGTGCAAAGATAAATCTTGGAGGATTCGACAGGGCATGATATGAGGGCATCTCCAAGGCGGACCTTGAAACCTCCCTCAAATGTCCGGACCACGTTGTTCGAATGCAGTTTGTCATCCAACGGCAACGTTGCCCTGTGTTGGTCCGCCGAGCGGTCTGGGCCACATTTTTCCGGCCAAATGGGGGGGGGGGGGGCGTTGCGGGTGTCCGGACATCCGTTTGGCCAATCAAAAGGCATCATGTGCCGTCTCTACTCTACGTCCGTTCAGAATGGCTAGCATTTTGGCGGAAGGCTTTGTGCTAATTGCGTAACATTTGGCGGAAGGTAATGTACAAGATGTTTTGTGCATCTGACGGAAGGTGCTAATTATGCTTGATTAGGCTGTCATTACTAGATTAGGCAAAGCTTAGAAGCTTCATTCGGCGGAAGCTAGCTTTTTGTCAAATGCTTATGAGTAGCATTTGGCGGAAGCTAGCTTTTCGCACAATGCTTATGAGTAGCATTTGGCGGAAACTAGTAGCTTAGCCATTAAACAAATTACAAATTATAGTTGCTACCTTTTTAAGGCGAGCATTTGCGGTATAGAGTTGGATGGATGGCTATACCATACCGATTTTCTGACAAATAATGTGTCCTTTTACGGGTCCGCGTTGAAGATGCCCTTACAGTTCCACCGTTTTTATAATCATGCGTATCAAAGAGGCCTTTCCACTTGGTACAAACACAATCAATTGGCGCTTAGACATGTGTCACACTCATGCAATGTGTAAGGTATTGTAAGCTACACTAACACAATTCTAAAGTTTATACCAGGAACTGCTACAATAATAGATCATAAGATACCACCGAAGGTGCATACCCATAACAGAAATAAACGATGTAGGTCGTCCAAGTGTGGGAGCCGCAATGCCTCCAAGTTATCCAAACTTTTATGGAGGAATGTCTCACGATGGAATTCCACGCACTCCCTCCACTTTAACGAATAAGGCGCACATGGATTTTAAATATCAACTCTGACCATAAATTATATCAATAGATATATTTTATGACATAAAACTTATATAATTGAAAATTTCTTTTGAATATGAATTCATGGGTATAATTTTGTTACATATGACCCACATTTAGTTGGTCTATTTATAGTCAAAGTTTGATTTTAAAATGCGTGATGCCTTGTTCGTTAGATTGGAGGTAGTAGGTTGCTATGTGACCATGAAATCGCCTCATATGCCCATAGTTAGAGCATCTACAGCCGGTATATATCAAATCCGGTACCCTATATGTCAACAGATGCGCCCGAACACATTCGCGGACAGTGACCAGTCAATTCTCAAATCACCGCGTCCACAACCGTGTACCTCATATCTGGTACCTTAAATCCGTACTATACATGCGAGGTGAAACAAACTATGTAGATCATCAACGAAACAAAGCGGACACTCAACAAACGGATATAAAACAAACCACATATCACAGTTATCCAAAGCAAAATACAGAGTTTAAATATCACAGTTCAGCCGACGCATAGAGATGTAAACTAAAAGTACGAATAATCTCTACTCCTAATAGAGCAGTTGGTAGTCTCGCTCCAGGTTTTTTTTTGTCCCACCTTCCATGGTTTTTTTTTGTACCTCTTCCCACCTTCGCTGGTTTTTTTTCGTAGATTTTTTTCATCCCCTCCCCCCACTTCATCAATTTATTTTCGCGTCACCCTCTCACACAAAGAAAGAAATCTGAACAGATCAGAACTTTCCATACTGGCGCAAGTCATTTAGTAATGTAGAATCAATCATGAACAATCTCTAAAGATCAAATCTAAATTAATTAACCTTACCTAAAATCACTCAATCACATTAATTAGAAAACAAGTAATTAATTTTCAGAAAAATCGCTCAATCACACTAACCTTACCTTAACTCACGGATGGTAATCAATCTCCAAACAAAGGAAACAATACATCGAGGGAGCAGTAAATAAACTCCCTTTCTTATGACATGTATATGATCTTCCCTTCCCTCTCCATTGTCGAGCGTTCTTGATTCTCGAGGCTGATGCTTGGGCTACGTCACTGGGTCGCGACGGTGCCGGAGGACGAGGACGGCGAGGCCGGGTGCCGCGGCACCGCGTTGGCTGTGGCCGGTGAAGGGGGCGAAGAAGGGCGGCTTCCCTGGCCCTGGCCGTGGCCGTGGCCCTGGGAGTTGGTGCGGTGAAAGCGGCACTTGAAGGACCCGGCGTGGGTGGCCGGCGCACAGACGCACTTGGAAGCGGGCCCATGGCCCGCGCCGGACGGCGCCGACGCTGACCGGGGCCACCTCCTCGCGTATTCTTGGAGCTGTGGCTGGTCGATTTTACATGAAATTAATTCCCTCAGTCGTGGTGGCAAATATATTCCACATAATCCATTGTGACGCCCGGATAATTAAGCTACAGTAATCTCCTAGTAATGATGCCAGGTCATCACTCTTAATGTTACTAATCCTCATTTGATCTGAAGCATAATTCAAATTCAATCCAAATTAAAGTCCAAAATTCAAGTTTGTCAAACATGCAAAATAAAATGTTCAAAGTGCGGCAAATAATCCCTCAACATTTGTCAGGTTGGAACCAACCTCTTTTGAATTCCCAAAATGCCCCTGAGAGTTAATTTTTGCTCCAGCAGTAAATTAAATGGCCTTTGAAAAATAAATAATTATTTATTTAACTCCAATTGCCTCCAAACTTTATGTGCCACCCCAAAATATTGCGTTGGAATATTGTGCCAAATTTCAAGCTCAACTAAATTCATTTGCTTTGGTAACTAAATAGGAATCAGTAACTAAAAAGGAGAAAAGCCCCCCCTCTCAACTGGGCCGACTGGCCAGCTGGCCCCCATGCCCCTCCTTGGGCCTCAACCCACCAGACCGGCCCACCACCTGCCTACACCTAACCCTCCACCGTGACCTAGTCCCAGAAAATATCTGCCCACGCTCCACCACACCCCCACGATCCCCATCTCTCCCTGGTCTCTCTCTCTCTCTCTCTCTCTCTCTCTCTCTCTCTCTCTCTCTCCCGCACGCCCCCTCCCCTGCTTGATCTGGGCGCCTGCCCTCGCTCAAGGGCCCGGCCCCGTGCCCCTGACGCCATTCCGGCGCCACCCCGCCACCTCATCACCGTCGCTGGACCTCGCCGTACGCCACCATCACCGCACGAAGGCCTCGCCGTCGCCGGACCTCCCCACCGGACCTCCTCATCTCCTCCCCGTCGGACTGCCTCCCCGCCACCGTTGCCGAACCGTCCCCGTCCTCCTCCCCGCCGGACCACATCGAGCCTCGCCGCCACCTCTGCTCGCCAACGCCGGTGAGGGCCGCACCCTCCTCGTCTCCTCTCTACCCCGTGTGCCACGACCTCGTCCGTCGCTCGACGTTGCCACCTGACCCACGCCGGATGCACCCGGTGCATGCGCCCGCGCCCTCGGCGGTGCTCTGTCACATCTTGTTGCGGCCAGCGTGCCTGCGCCCACCTCGGCGCCTCGCCCATGACCATCTCCGCCTTCCCTCGCCGGGCTGCGCCTTCGCCGCCACGCGCCCAGCGCCCGTGCCTCTGCACGCGCCGCCCGTTCCCCCTACGCCGCCCTACGCGGCCGCCATCGGCCGAGGCCATGGCCTCGACGACCACTGGCGAGCGCCCGTGCCCCGCCCGATAACCCGTGCCGCTATGGCCTATGGGCCCTTGACAATGAGGCCCCACACCTTTCTGTAAAAAAAAAGAAATACATATATAATAAAATTATTATTTATTTATTTATTTAATTGATTACTTAATTAATTATGTTTAACTAAACTAATTAAAATTAGTTAATCTAATCTTTTAGTTAAAACTAATTAACCTTGCTTAATTACTCTGAGCCTATGACGAACGGGACCCACGCGTTAGTTTGACTGGTCAACGGTCAACATTGACCGTTGATGTCGTGCTGACATCATGATGACACAGTAATTCTTTTTGATTTAGCTAAATAATAATAATCCTAGAAAATGATTAAAACTTTAGAAAATCATAAAAATAAATCAGAGTTCGGATGAAAAACTTTTCTACATGAAAGTTTCTCAGAACGACGAGACGAACCCGGATACGCAGCCCGTTCGTCCGCCACGCACCCCTAACATATCAAACTCGCAACTTTTCCCCTCCGGCTCCTCTGCCCGAAAACACGAAACACCGGGGATACTTTCCCGGATGTTTCCCCCTTTTCGCCGGTAACACCTACTGCCGCGTTAGGGCACACCTAGCACCGCGTATTGCCATGTTACGCTTTGTGATGCTTTGATTGCTCTGTTATTTATTGTGTTCCCCTCCGTTACTTCTTTCCCAGAGACCCCGTGGCGATCTGATGCCCCTATGGTCGATTACGCCACCGACGACCCTCCTTGTCCGAGCAACTGTGCAAGTCCCCCCTTGATCACCAGATATCGCCTACTCTTCTCTATACTGCTTGCATTAGAGTAGTGTAGCATGTTATCGCTTTCGATTAATCCTATATCGCTGCATAGTTGTCCTTGCTACTCTTGTTGTTACCTTTTACCGCTATCCTACCGCTTAGTATAGGATGCTAGTGTTCCATCGGTGGCCCTACACTCTTGTCCTGCGCCATGCTATACTATCGGGCTGTGATCACTTGGGAGGTGATCACGGGCATATACTATATACTTTACATCGTTACATTACCCGTGATACTTGTTCGGAGATGGGGAAATTTGAAAGGACGGTGGCTCCATCCCGGTAGAGGTGGGCCTGGGTTCCCGACGGCCCCGATCGTTACTTTGTGGCGGAGCGACAGGGCAGGTTGAGACCACCTAGGAGAGAGGTGGGCCTGGCCTCGGTCGGCGTCATGGATACTTAACACGCTTAACGAGATCTGGGTATTTGATCTGAGTCTGGCCATTTGGTCTATACGCACTAACCATCTACGCGGGAGTAGTTATGGGTATCCCGGCGTCGTGGTATCAGCCGAAGCACTTCGTGACGTCAGCGATTGAGCGGCGCGTGCCGGATTGGACTGGAACGCCTGTTAGGCTAGGTCTGCTTCCGGCCGCCCATGCAATGTGCAGGTGTGCATTGGGCGATGGGCCCAGACCCCTGTGCGCTTAGGTTTAGACCGGCGTGCTGGCCTCTCTGTTGTGCCTAGGTGGGGCTGCGACGTGTTGATCTTCCACGGCCGGGCATGACCCAGGAAAGTGTGTCCGGCCAAATGGGATCAAGCGTGTTGGGTTATGTGGTGCACCCTGCAGGAAGTTTAATCTATTCGAATAGCCGTGATCTTCGGTAATGTGACGACTTGGAGTTGTACCTTGACCTTATGACAACTAGAACCGGATACTTAATAAAACACACCCTTCCAAGTGCCAGATACAACCCGGTGGTCGCTCTCTCTCAGGGATACGAGGAGGGGATCGCCGGGTAGGATTATGCTATGCGATGCTACTTGGAGATGCTACTTGGAGGACTTCAATCTACCCTCTTCTACCTGTTGCAAGACGGAGGTGACCAGAAGCGTAGTCTTCGATAAGACTAGCTATCCCCCTCTTATTCTGGCTTTCTGCAGTTCAGTCCACTGATATGGCCCTTTACACATATATCCAAGCATATGTAGTGTAGCTCCTTACTTGCGAGTACTTTGGATGAGTACTCACGGTTGCCTTGTTCCCCCTTTTCCCCCTATCTCTACTCGATTGTTGCGACTGCACGATGGAGCCCAGGAGCCGACGCCACCGTCGATGATGACTTCTACACGGAGGTTCCTACTACGTGCAGCCCGGCGACGGCGACCGGGAGTAGTTAGGAGGATCCAGGCAGGAGGCATGCGCCTCTTCGATCTGTATCCCAGCTTTGTGCTAGCCTTCTTAAGGCAAACTTGTTTAACTTATGTACGTACTCAGATATTGTTGCTTCACTGACTCGTCTATGATCGAGTACTTGTATTCGAGCTCTCGAGGCCCCTGGCTTGTATGATGCTGCTTGTATGACTTATTTATGTTTTAGAGTTGTGTTGTGATATCTTCCCGTGAGTCCCTGATCTTGATCGTACACATTTGCGTGCATGATTAGTGTACGATTGAATCGGGGGCGTTACATCCATATTGTTATGCACTAGCGTGTGTTTGTGAAATAGATGAACTATGGTCTCGTACCCAATAAGATGGATATGTGTGTGTGTGTTAGAGAGAGAGAGGGAAAGGGGAAGAGAGAGTGAGGAAGAGGGAGGGAGAGAGTGTGTGTGTGAGGATTTGATGGTAAAAAAAGGTCGCCAAGGTCACTTGATATGTATGAAAATATTAATATTAAACTCTTAAAGTTGATGTGGCCCTGTTGCCACGCACGGGCATTCTTCTAGTGCATATAAAGACGGACAGTAGTGAGCATATTCTCCACTTCCACACCGGTCCTTTGCCATTACGGTCACATGAGCGGCTGTAACCCTCCGTGTAGGCATCGACTGCGGGAGGAGGGTCGTCTGAGTCGTCGGAGTCGTCAACGAGGAGTCAATGAAGCCGGTCATCCTTCGGACGGCGCGGTTCTGCTACTTCGCTAGCTTCATAGCTCCCGCTGCCGTTGCCGCCTTCTTAGCCACTTTGCGCTCCGATTGCTCGATACTGAGCCGGGGCGCCTTGGCATTATTCCGATGGAGCTGATGGGCGTATGTCTCCATCGCTGTCAGTGAGCGGCAAAGAATAGCCATGAGGAGCTTCTCCTCCGCATCGAGCTCCGGCAGTCTGTGTCGGCGGCGGGAGGAAGACACAGCCGCCTGTGCCGCAAGCGCCCTCTCCCTAGCACGCTGCCTCTCGCGTTTGGTGGTTTTTTTTAGAATCCTCGCGTCTAGTGGTTGAGTCAAGAAAAAGTGACCGGTCACTGGGTCGTCCGTCTGGTTAGTACAGTGAGCCTCGCTATAGATGCTCTTAGCTACCTACGCTACCAATCTCACGGCGACAAGGATTGGTGCGTGCTGGTAGCCTTGCCTGCCTCCGTCCAGACGAGGCGACCATGCATGCGACCCTTTTCCCCAACCTATTCAAGATCTGACCCTAGTTCGATTTTTTTTTAAATCTGACCCTTTTGCTATCGCCAGGAACCATGGCGGTAGGGTATAACAGCCTACCGCCAAGGACCCTGGCGGTAGGGTTGCATGCCTTACCGCCAAAAACCTTCTAAGTATTGAGCACAGTGCGTGCTCGTGCCTACCGCCAAGGTGCTTGGCGGTAGGGTTGTGCAGGCTACCGCCAGCCCGTTTGGTGATAGCGATGTTTCCTACTGCCAAAGCCTCTGGCAGTAGGCTGTTAGACCCTACCGCCATGAACTCTGGCGGTAGCAAAAGGGTCAGATCTTGAAAAAATTTCAACCTAGGGTCAGATCTCGAATAGGTTTCAGAAAAGGATCAAAACATGAAATTTTGCCACACCACGCACGATCGATGGTGACGCGGCTGTTTCGACACCACCAGCACGCAATGGCGTCTGGCAAGGCGCTATCAGGTTTCAGGACATATCAGACGGGTGCATAGGGCCTAGTATCGATATCGGCAGAGGCAGCTAGCAGAGACATTCACGCCCGTACGTAGGTGTGCTTTGGCATGGCACGGCAAAATCGAGAGTAGCAATGCAAAGCAAAGCCTGCGGCACCACCAACGCATGCACCCATGCATGCATGCTCCCCACTGCGGACAATTTTCATGTTTTGACCCTTTTCCGTAAGGCCAACTCCACCACGCGACCCCATCTTATCCGGATGTGTCCGTTTGAGGTAGAATGAAAGAATGGCGCGGCCCAACGCGCGGCCCCAAACGAACAAATGTCCGAATTCCGTCTATTTTCGACCCATCCCTGACCTAAACTTGCGCCGAATTTGGGGTGAAACGGACACCGCGCGGACGGGCTCGCCGCACGCCCTTGTCCTCCCGTGGCCCGCCTGTCGGGGACTAGTAGTCCCTTCGCTTCCAACGCCCACACCCCTCTCCCTGCCCCGCCCCGCCGCCGGCGCCGCCGCTATTCTCCGACCGCCTCCTCACCGCGCAGCCGCCGACCGTCCATACCAAACCACATCCCGACATGGCCGCCACCACGCCCGCGCTTTCGCCGTAGTTTTGGCCGTCGATCAGAGGAGGAGGTTTGGCCATCGCTGTCGTTGCCGGTGGCAGAGGGGATACGACCGTCGGTGACGTAGCAGCTTCCGACGATAGCTCCAGAGTGGCCAGTAGCTGGCCGGCAACCACCCCTGCTGCGTCGAGGTGATCATCGCGGCCTCTTTGCCACCACGACCGCAAGGTGTTCGGCACTTTGCCCACAAAGGTATGGATAGTGGAGATGAGTTTTTCTTCCACCACTTCATTTGTTCATCGGACGATTCGTCGTCGGATGATGAAGATCTTGTGGTGGTTGCACTGGTCGTTCACGACCACATTCAACGGCAGCTACCTCGATACAGGGAGTCACTCCCTGGCCGTGCTCCCAACCCGAACCGCAACAGGGAGAGAGGCCACGCCCTGCTCTATGCCGATTACTTTTCGAACACCCCGCTCTTCAATCCGGATAAATTTCGTCGCCATTTTCAAATGACAAGGCATGTGTTCAATCGTATCCGAGAGGGAGTGGTTGCTCATGACCCATACTTCGAGTGCAAGACGGATGCCCTTGGCAAGCCTGGATTCTCCTCTTACCATAAATGCACCGCGGCCATCTGCATGCTTGCATATGGAATTCCAGGCGATCTGGTGGATGAGTATGTGCGTATGAGTGAGACAACATGTCTGATGTCAATGTACAAGTTCTGCCAAGTTGTGATCAAGGTGTTTGGCCCTGAGTACTTGAGGCAGCGAACTGCCGCTGATACAGAGAGATTGTTGGCGACCAACGCAGCTAGAGGCTTTCCAGGCATGCTCGGCAGCATAGATTGTATGCACTGGGAGTGGAAGAACTGTCCATTTGCTTGGCAGGGCCAGTACAAGGGGCATGTCAAGGCGTGCACTGTCATATTAGAAGCAGTGGCTTCACAGGATCTTTGTATATGGCATTCTTTCTTCGGCATGGCAGGTTCTCACAATGATATCAATGTGCTGCAGCGTCCTCCAATCTTTGCAAGGCTTGCAGAAGGCCACTCCCACTGTCAACTTTGAGATCAACAGCCACCAGTGCAACAAGGGATACTATCTAGCTGATGGTATATATTCTCAGTGGTCAACTTTTGTGAAGACAATCTCGAAACCCCAAGGTGAGAAGATAAAGATATTTGCCCAAATGCAAGAGAGTGCTAGAAAGGATGTGGAACGTGCTTTTGGTGTGCTTCAATCCCGGTGGGGTATTGTTCGAAACCCTGCACTGTCATGGGATCAAACGAAGCTTTGGGAGGTGATGACTGCTTGCGTGATCATGCACAACATGATCGTTGAGGATGAGCGTGATGAGAGTATCTTCGACCAAGGATTTGATTATCAAGGTGAAAATATTGAGCCTCTGCACCAAGACCCGGTCACATTTGAACAGTTTGTCCAATTCCACCGTGAGATGCATGATTGGCACACTCATTTGAATCTTCAAAATGACTTGGTTGAGCATGTGTGGGATCACATTAGCAACCAATAGATGTATTGGTTCATTTTATGTTCAGTCAAGACAATTTCGATTTGGTTGTAAAACTATTTTATTAGAGACAATTTCAATTGGGTTGTAAAACTATTTCAATTTTCAGACAAATATTTGAACGTGGAAACTAGTTTTTATGAAAATAAGGGCATTTTTGGCCCTGACGGACAGGATGGGGCAAACGGATGCGGCCGCGCGCTAGGCGCACGGCCACCGCATCCTAGGACACGCCCGGACACGACCTCATTGTCCTACCCAAACGGACAGAATCCGGACAAAACAGACGTCCATTGGGGGTCGCACGGGGCCAACTCCACCGCGCGACCCCATCCCCTTCGGCCCCGTCCGTTTGGGGTAAAAAGGACAAACCAGTCCGTTTTGTGTCCGGGCCAACCCATTTCGAGCGCAAACATGCGCCGGGTTTGGGTCACGGCGGACAGCAAACGGATGCGTCGATTGTCTGCATCGGGGCCGCGTGGCAGGCGACCACCTACCTCCAACCCGCCATCATCAATGAGCGCGCGCAGCCGGCCCCACCTGTCATCCACCCAGCGAACGGGCGCCGTCCTTCTTAAATGGGAAGCCGTGGAGCGGTCGTCGTCCACACTTCCCACTCCGGCCCTCTCTGCCCCCTTGAAACCCGACACGCCCCAAACCCTAGCCTCTCCCCATCCTCGAACTCGCCGGCCGGCCGCCTCGCAGCCATGGGGCTATGGAACCACGGCCGCAAGGGGAAGCACGACCGCGAGGCCGGCTCCTCCTCGGGACGCCGTCGCGGCTCCGTGAAAGAGGAGGCCGCTTCGCCACCGCGTCGGGCCCCCGCGCCTGCCCCATTCAGCATCGGCCCTAGGGCCGCCGGCGAGCGCGACCGGCAGTACCTGGCCGTGGACGTATGCCGACGTTATTGGGAGACGCGGACGCCGGTCCCGTGGAGCGACGTCCACCTCCCCAACAACTGGAACCTCTCCGCTGACCGGGTCCCGATCCCACCGGTCCCGATGAGCGGCCTTGCGCGCCGTTATGAGATCGAGCGCCGCCGCCGCCTCCTCCCTAGCGACCTGAACTACGACGAAAGGTACGCCCCTCAACTCCGTGCTCTGGGACACGTGGCTCCAGGACGAGCACGACGTGCAACGCTTCCCTGCGCCGCCCGACGCGGCGTCGAGGCCTTGGCGGCCCGCGTCGCGAGTCTGTGACCTCACGCCCACGCCCTCGCCTTCCCCATCTCCGTCGCCACCTCCACCTCCTCGCATGACAGCGGGGGAGCAAGCCTGGCTCATGCAACGTGTCATGGAGGACTCCATGAACACGCACGATGAGCGCCAATGGCCGGGCCTCGAGGAGACGATGGCCCTCTCTGCGGCCGGGGACGTCGCCATCCCCGAGCTGGAGATGGAGAGGGCGGAAGAGATGGTGGAGGAGGAGCCGGTGGCCGCGTTCCACCCGGCCCTGGTTGGGCAGCACTGGAGCTGGTCGTGCTCGGCTCCGGAGATGCCCGATGCCGTGGGGTCGCGAACTGGTGACCCACGCCGCCGCGGTCACCGGAGCGGGACGCGTCACCACGGGAGGAGGTGGTGCAGGCACCTCCCGCCTTCCAGCCCGACCCCGTCTATCACGGACCGCCGGCCCACCTCTGGACGCCGCCGGACTACATCGACCTCGTCAGCGACGACGACGACACCGGCGGCCAGTGAAGACGGCGACGGCCACGACATCGGCAGGCCCGGCAGGAGCGCGCGGGCGGCCAGAAGACGGTGTTTTCTTATGTTAATTATGGCAACTTGATGAACCGTGGAACTGGGCCGTTTTGTGGCCATTATGTTTAATTATGGTTTATGTCTATATTTTGCTTTTATTTACTTTTTTTGGCATTTTATTTTAGTTTTTATGTTTTTTTAATCACGTCCCCCCCCCCCCCCCGACATGATTTGGGGTGCGGCCGCGCGTTGGGCGCACCCATGACCCAACGGACAGCAACAGACATGGGCGAACCCATTGCCGCCCCAAAAGGATGAAATCCGGCCAAACCGGACGTTCGTTTGGGATCGTGCGGTGGAGTTGGCCTAAGTTGATCCAGATCTGGCCCTAGTTTACAAAAATTTTGGGATCTGACCCTTTTCCTACCACCAGTGTCCTTGCGGTAGGTTATAACAGCCTACCGCCAAGATTTCTGGCGGTAGGGTTGCATGCCCTACCGCATTTTTTTCTTAAGTATCAGACACAGCGTGTATTCGTACCTACCGCCGGACACCTTGGCGGTAAGGTTATATAGGCTACCACTATCGTGTTTAGCGGTAGGGGTCCGTGCTGCTGATGTGGATAAGTTTCCTACCGCCAGAGACCTTGACGGTAGGCTGTTATACCCTACCACCAAAGACTCCGGCGGTAGGAAAAGGGTCAGATCCCAAAAATTTTATAAACTAAGGTCAGATCTAAAACAACTATCAGAAAGGGTCAAAACACGAAAATTGTCCCCCCACTGCATGCAGTGCAAAACCCATATTCCGTGATGAGATTCCCGTGCCCTATCTCTGTCTGCACGCGAGGGCGTACGTACGCGAATCTTGGCGCGGGCAGCTGCTGCATGCTGCGATGCCAGCGGTAGAAAGTGAAGGAGGCTTTTGGCTGGCAGTGGCATGTCTACGTGCCTCGCTTTCGTCTTCCTTAGTGCGCTCTGGGATTGAGGATGACGCGGATGCGTGTAAGCTTTTCTACAATCAAGCCCGCCGCTTGCTGCAACGAAAGATAGGACAGTCTTCTTACCGAGAAAGATACGTACTGGAGTACATCGGAGCTGCCTTCTCCTCGGAACCTGCGTGGAACTCTTGTGCTCCAAATAGATTTCGTAGAATTTTCTCTCTACTGAGTTTATTTGGTCTGTCCATACCACTATATAGTGTATGAATACGTTTGAATATGAATCTTTAGATGAACTCAATCCGACGGTTAAGAGGTGGAAAATTCAAGTGTTGCTGACCATTCAATTTTCTATCAATTACATCAAATTCTGCCATGTGTACTATCAAGAAGTTTTCAATAATTTAAAACTTAGTACACCATTGTACTTATTACATACACTATCTTTACACACTTCTCATTTATTCTAGAGCCTTCCATGCATGATCTTGCTCCCTTATATTTTCTCGCTTGAATAAAAGTGAATCCATTTATGATTTGGGAAATGTTTGGGCGCGGTGCACCGGCCGAATCGCTATACTGTTCGACGCCACGCCGGGTAAACGCGCTCACAAGAAGGGCTGGATCCCCGCCTACTTCCCTATGCGCCTCCATCCCCTACCTCCAGCCTATGTGCGCGCATCCTTCCCCTCCCCCGGGCTGCGACTAGGCCACCACAGACTCCATCGCCGGCGGCCAGGCGCTCCCTCGCCGGCCGCCATGGCTGCCTGCTGCCATGGCCAGATCCATCCCCTACCTACAGCCTTCAAGCGCGCGCATCCCCTCCCCCCTCCTCCTCCCGGGTAGCGACTGGGCCACCACAAGCTCCGTCGCCGGCGGCCAGGCGCTCCCTCGCCGCCCGCCATGGCTGCCTGCCCGCCATGCCCGGATCCACCCACGTATAGAAGTGTTGCAACCATCACCTAGAAAAGCTTCAACAGCCATTGAAAAAGCTTCAACCATAGACATAGAAAAGCTTCAATGGCACCGCGCAAAAAGGGGGAAGCTGCAGCCGTAGTTGAATTTTGCTACTACCGGCGAAGCTTTTTGCTACATCCATCAGGCGGAGCTCGGACCTCGCGACGACGACAATGATGTTTTGCTGCAACCGTAGCAGGATTTTGCTACTACGTTGGGTTTTTTCGCTACATCCATGTAAGGCGGAGCTGCGACCTCGTGAAGGCGGCGACGGCGTTTTTGCTGCATCCGTAGTTTGATTTTGCTACTACCGCAGAAGTTTTTTGCTACATTCATTCAAATGGCGTTGATTGACTGGCGGCCGTCGTCGACCGGCATAGATTTTTGCTACAACTGGCATAGCATTTTTGCTACAACTAGCGTCACTTTTTGCTACAACACACAACCGGCGTCACGGTTTTTGCTACAACTAGCATCGTTTTTTGCTACAACCGGCATAATGTTTTGCTATATCCAGCATGGCCGAGCTGTGACCCGCGACAACGACGACGGCTTTTTGTTACAACTGTCATAGGTATTGGCTACGTCCGGCAACGGGTTTTGTTACATCCGTTCATTTTTTTAGAATGCAAATGTTTGCTACCTGCAACGGCGAGCTACAACCAGCGACAATGGCGACCTTTCTTTTTTGTTGCAACCATGTCTCCATTTTGCTACGACCAACAACGAAAAATGCTACAACGGCCAATTATATTTGCTGGAACCAGTCAATCGCCAGCGAGGCGGAGCTGCATCCATGGCGTGCGCAGGCGGGATCCATCCATGGCGAGCGCGGACGGTGAAGCTGCATCCATGGCGAGCGCGGCCAGCGGAGCTGCATCCATGGCGAGCGCGGCCAGATGAGCTGCATCCATGGCGAGCGCGGCCAGATGAGCTGCATCCATGGCGAGCGCGGATCTCCGACGAGCGCGGGCGGCGGAGCTGCATCCATGGCGACCGCTCTTCTTGGGCAAACGCAGAAGGCCGGCGAGGGCGCCCACCGGCGACGAGAGAACGCCGCGGTGGTGCTTCAAGCTCGGCCGTTTTCTCGCGGGGTATGGCGTGGTCTCGGCGACGCTCGGGGGAGGAGACAACGTTTCTGCAAGAGGAAGAAGGGAGCTGGGCGAATCGTATTTTACCTAGATCTGACGGTCTCCGTGATTTGATCTGACGGCCCGCGCGCGACCGACCGAAACGTTGGGCCTGTGCGCCGGCGCAGATCACTGCCCTTATGATTTAGTCTAGAATCCTCCATGTGTGCTCTTGCTCCATTAGAGTTCTCACTTGATTAAAAGTGTATCCATTTACGAGATTACTTGTGAATTTTTACTCAAGGTGAAAGACTTCTGATGAACCATTTCTTATAGTCTATATTTTTTTTACATAATTTCAACCAAATATCACAACACTATCTTTGCATATTCATGAGATTTAATCCTTAAGGTCCATACATATAATATGTTACATACACTGATACGTCTTCAATGTATATATAATTTTCTATTGTTCCATGATGTTATATTATCTGTTTTAGATGTTTTATATGTATTAATATACAATTTTATATTATTTTTTGGACTAACCTATTAACCTAGTGCCCAGTGCCAGTTGCTGTTTTTCCTTGTTCTTGATTTTTTTTTCAGAAAGGAATATCAAACGGAGTCCAAACGGAATAAAACTATCGCGATGATTTTTCTTGGACCAGAAGACACCCACGTAGCTTGGAGAGAGGGCCAGAAGGTTCCCGAGGAGGCCACAAGCCTACAAGAGGAGACTCAAATAATAATATGCATATAAGAATTCAGAGGGGTATCAGATTATCTATGAATATTATTTGAGTATCTATGAATATTATTTGAGTCTCCTCTGAATTCTTATATGCATGATTTGATATCTTTGTATTTCTTTTCAAACTATCGATTTGTTTTGGCCAACTAGATTGGTTTTTCTTGCAACGGTAGAGATGCTTAGTTTTGGGTTCGTCCTCACCCAGTGACATAGTAGGGGTAGCGAGGCACGTATTATATTGTTGCCATCAAGGATAAAAAGATGGGGTTTACATCATATTGCTTGAGTTTATCCCTCTATATCATGTCATCTTACTTAAAGCGTTACTCCGTTCTTATGACCTTAATACTCTAGATGCATGCTAGATAGCGGTCGATGTGTGGAGTAATAGTAGTAGATGCAAGCAGGAGTCGGTCTACTTATCACGGACGTGATGCCTCTATTCATGATCATTGCCTTAGATATCGTCATAACTTTGCGCTTTTCTATCAATTGTTCAACAGTAATTTGTTTACCCGCCGCATGCTTTCTTTAAGAGAGAAGCCTCTAGTGAAACCTGTGGCCCCCGGGTCTATTTCCCATCATATATTTTCAGATCTACAACCCTAAAAACCCAAAAATACCTCGCTGAGTTTTATTTACTTTTATTTTGTTTTACATTTTAATAATCTTTTATATCTATCTCTATCAGATCTCATCCTTGCCAGTGACCGTGAAGGGATTGACAACCCTTTATTCCGTTGGGTTCAAGTGTTTGATTGTTTGTGCATGTGCATAGATTGGAGACTTGTGTATACCTCCTACTGGATTGATAACTTGGTTCTCAAACTGAGGGAAATACTTATCTCTACTTTGCTGCATCACCCTTTCCTCTTCAAGTGAAAAACCAACGCAAGCTCAAGAAGTAACAGGAAGAATTTCTGGCGCCGTTGCTGAGAAGATTCTACGTCAAGCCTACCAAGTACCCATCATAAACTCTCATATCTTGCATTACATTATTTGCCAATTGCCTCTCGATTTCCTCTCCCCCACTTCTAAAATATTTTCAGAAAAACACAAAAATATTTGCCTTTTTATTCGCCCTTCTTTCATTCATCTTTTCGTTTGATTTTCGGTTTTTTGTGTGCTAGATTGGTTTCTTGCCGCCATGTCTGAATATGGGGAGGTTATCATTGAAAATTCTGAGGATCTTGCTAATAATCTTGAGGAAAATTTGGATCTTGTTCTTTAGACCGTGAAACCGAAACTCCCTCTAATCTTAAGGCAAAAACTTTTAATGTGGGTGACGGTAATATTATTTGTAAGAGTGTTATTCAAGATTCTTTGATTACACGGGAGTTATGCCAATTAATAAGGGATCTATTCTTCTTGATACAAATTGTTATGCGGATGCTATTGCTATGCTTGTTGCTAAACTTGAGAGAAAGTTTGTGCACATTCATGCACCTCTACAAAAGATATTTTATAAACTTCCCAATATACTCCATCCTAAGGCTAAAAATTGCAACCATCATTCTTATGCGAGAGTTCGATTTCATAATACAAGAAGCTAGGGAAAATTTTGTTTTCTACAGTAAAAATATTGAACATCCCCCAATTGAAGATATTCTCCACGATAAAGAGAGTTTGCGTAGTTTGGAATCTAGAGATTATCATGCTTATTAGTAACAATCTTAGGAGAAGAGTCCCTTACTCAGAAATTACTTAAGCCCTCTACCTTGATACTTATGATAAATTTGATTGGGTAACTCGGGGAATTTATGTAGGATTTAATGATGATTGGATGGAGGAGATGACTAAGGAACCCATTAAACACGAGATACGTGTATTATACGATGATATTTATGGTGACGATCCAGATTATGGGTTTATGAATGTTAAAATCACTAATCAAAGTCCTTTCCATGAATTAAGTTCACCTATTAGAAAGGATAGAAAAGAAAAGAAAGATTTGCTAAGAGAAGTTTTGGGAGATTTGGTTAAGAAGGAATTAAATACCAAAGATGACAATATCTAGATCGTTGCATTATGCCTAGGTAGGGGTGTTAAACAATAGCGCTTGTTGGGAGGCAACCCAATTTTATTTTATTTTTACATTTTTGTTCCTGTTTTCCAATAAATGTATATTCTAGCCTCTGGTTAGAGGTGTTTTCATGTTTTAAATTAGTGTTTGTGCCAAGTAGGACCTTTGGGATGATTTGGGAGATAGTTGATTTGATTTTGCTGAAAACAGAAACTTTTGCGTCCAGTAGGATAATTTTGATAATTCACAGGAACGTGTTCTGGTTCTGAAATTTTTACACAAGATTGATATACAAATTTCCTAGATTGTCGTAATTTTTCATAATTTTTGGAGTTACAGAAGTATACGAAGTGTCCTGATTACTACAGATTGTTCTGCTTTAGACAAATTATGTTTTTATTGTGTTCTTTGCTTATTTTGATGAATCTATGGGTAGTATCGGGGGGTATGAACCATGGAGAAGTTGGGATACAGTAAATATAACACCATATTAAATTTAGAATGAGTTCACAACAGTACCTAAGTGGTGATTTGCTTTTCTTATACTAACGGAGCTTATGAGTTTTCTGTTGAGTTTTGTGTTGTGAAGTTTTCAAGTTTTGGGTAAAGATTTGATGGACAACGGGATAAGGAGTGGCATGAGCCTAAGCTTGGGGATGCCCAAGGCACCCCAAGGTAATATTCAAGGACAACCAAGCATCTAAGCTTGGGGATGCTCCGGATGGCATCCCCTCTTTTGTCTTCAATCCATCGGTAAATTTACTTGAGGCTATTTTTTTATTCAACACATGATATGTGTTTTTCTTGGAGCGTCTTGTATGATATGAGTATTTGATTTTTAGTTTGCCACAATCATCCTTGATGTACAAACCTTTTGAGAGGGACACGCATCAATCGTGAATTTATAAGAATACTCTTTGTGCTTCACTTATATCTTTTGAGCTAGGCAGTTTTGCTATAGTACTTCACTTATATCTTTTTAGAGCACAACAGTGGCTTTATTTTATAGGAACTGATGAACTCTCATGCTTCACTTATATTATTTTGAAAGTCTTAAACAGCATGGTAATTAGCTTTGGTTATGAATTTAGTCCTAATATGATGGGCATCCAAGAGAGATATAATAAAAACTTTCATAAAAAGTGCATTTAATTACATGAGAAGTTTGATTCCTTGCATTTGTTTGAGATATAAAGATGGTGATATTAGAGTCATGCTAGTGAGTAATTGTGGATTGGTACAAATACTGGTGTTAAAGTTTGTGATTCCCGTAGCATGCACGTAAGGTGAACCGTTATGTGATGAAGTCAGAGCATGATTTTTTTAATTACCATCCTTTGTGTGGAGGTCGGGATCGCGCCATGGTTAACTCCTACCAACCCATCCCCTAGGATCATGCATATTAGTACTTTGTTTTGATAGCTAATATACTTTTGCAATAAGTATGTGAGTTCTTTATGACTAATGTTGAGTCCATGGATTATACGAACTCTCACCCTTCCACCATTGCTAGCCTCACTAGTACCACGCAACTTCCGTCGGTGCATTAAACCACCACATACCTTCCTCAAAACAGCCACCATACCTACCTATTATGGCATTTCCATAGCCATTCGGAGATATATTATCATGCAACTTCCACCGTTCCATTTATTATGACACACACCATCATTGTCATATTGTTCTCATATGCATGAGGCATTCATATAGAGTCATATCTTTGTTCTAGCATTGAGTTGTAATTCTTGAGTTGTAAGTAAATAAAAGTGTGATGATCATCATTATTAGAGCATTGTCCCATGTGAGGAAAGGATGATGGAAGCTATGATTCCCTCGCAAGTTGGGATGCGTCTCCGGACATTGAAGAAAATAAAATAGGCCAAAGAAGCCCAAATAAAAAAAGAGACCATAGAAGCCCAGAAAAAAGAAAAAAAAAGAAAAAATGAGAGAGAAAGACAGAAGGGACAATGTTACTATATTTTTCCACACTTGTGCTTCAAAGTAGCACCATGATCTTCATGATAGAGAGTCTCTTATTTTGTCACTTTCGTATACTAGTGCAAATTTTTCATTATATAACTTGGCTTGTATATTCCAACGATGGGCTTCCTCAAATTGCCCTAGGTCTTCGTGAGCAAGCAAGTTGGATGCACACCCACTTAGTTTCTTTTTGAGCTTTCATAAACTTATAGCTCCAGTGCATCCGTTGCATGGCAATCCCTACTCACTTGCATCGATATCAATTGATGGGCATCTCCATAGCCTATTAATTTGCCTAGTTCATGTGAGACTTTCTTCTTCTTTTTGTCTTCTCCACAACCACCATATTCTATTCCACCTATAATGCTATATCCATGGCTCACGCTCATGTATTGCGTGAAAGTTGGAAAAGTTTGAGAACATAAAAGTGTGAAACAATTGCTTGGCTAACACCGGGGTTGTGCATGATGAAATACTTTGTGTGATGAAGATGGAGCATAGCCAGACCATATGATTTTGTAGAGATAACTTTCTTTGGCCATTTTATTTTGAGAAGACATGATTGCTTTATTAGTATGCTTTAAGTATTATTGTTTTTATGTCAATATCAAACTTTTGTTTTGGATCTTATGGATCTGAACATGCATGCCATAATAAAGAAGATTACATTGATAAATATGTTAGGTAGCATTCCACATCAAAAATTCTATTTTTATCATTTACCTACTCGAGCACGAGCAGGAATTGAGCTTGGGGATGCTTGGTACATCTCCAACGTATCTATAATTTTTTATTGTTTCATGCTATTATATTATCTGTTTTAGATGTTTTATATGCATTATATACTATTTTTTATCTTTTTTGGGACTAACCTATTAACCTAGTGTCCTAGTGCCAGTTGCTGTTTTTTTCCTTGTTTTTGGCTTTTTCAGAAAGGAATATCAAACGGAATAAAACTTTCAGGATGATTTTTCTTGGACCAGAAGACACCCACGTAGCTTGGAGAGAGGGCCAAAAGGTTCCCGAGGAGGCCACAAGCCTGTAGGGCGCGCCCCAGGGGGCGCCCCCTTGGCTTGTGGGCCCCTCGGAGGTCTCCTAACCCTAATTCATGCTCTATAAATTCCCAAATAATCCAAAACCACCAAAAACGTCCACCAAAATACTTTTCCACCGCCAAAAACCTTTGACCTCGTGAGATCCCTTCTTGGGACCTTTTCCGGCGATCTGCCGGAGGGGGATTCGGTCACGGAGGGCTTCTACATAAACCCTATCGCCCTACCGATGATGCGTGAGTAGTTTACCACAGACCTACGGGTCCATAGCTAGTAGCTAGATGGCTGCTTCTCTCCCTTTGATCTTCAATACCATGTTCTCCTCGATGTTCTTGGAGTTCTATCCGATGTAATACTTTTTGCCGTCTGTTTGTTGAGATCCGATGAATTGTGAATTTATTATCAAATTATCTATGAATATTATTTGAGTCTCCTCTGAATTCTTGTATGTATGATTTGATATCTTTGTATTTCTCTTCGAACTATCGATTTGGTTTGGCCAACTAGATTGGTTCTTCTTGCAATGGAAGAGGTGCTTAGTTTTGGGTTCAATCTTGCGGTGTCCTCACCCAGTGACATAGTAGGGGTAGCGAGGCACGTATTATATTGTTGCCGTCAAGGATAAAAAGATGGGGTTTACATCATATTGCTTTAGTTTATCCCTCTACATCATGTCATCTTACTTAAAGCGTTACTCCGTTCTTATGAACTTAATACTCTAGATGCATGCTCGATAGCGGTCGATGTGTGGAGTAATAGTAGTAGATGGAGGCAGGAGTCGGTCTACTTAACACGGACGTGATGCCTATATTCATGATCATTGCCTTAGATATCGTGATAACTTTGCGCTTTTCTATCAGTTGCTCAACAGTAATTTGTTTACCCACCGTATGCTTTCTTTAAGAGAGAAGCCTCTAGTGAAACCTATGGCCCCCGGGTCTATTTTCCATCATATACTTTCAGATCTATAAACCTAAAAACCCAAAAATACCTTGCTGAGTTTTATTTACTTTTATTTTGTTTTCGTTTTGGTAATATTTTATATCTATCTCTATTAGATCTAATCCTTGCTAGTGACCATGAAGGGATTGGCAACCCCTTTATCGCATTTGGTGCAAGTGTTTGATTGTTTGTGCAGGTGCATAGATTGGAGACTTGTGTGTACCTCCTGATGGATTGATACCTTAGTTCTCAAACTGAAGAAAATACTTATCTCTACTTAGCAGCATCACCCTTTGCTCTTCAAGGGAAAAACCAACGCAAGCTCAAGAAGTAGCATACACTTATTGGAGCACTATATATGCAGCTAAAGTTTTCCTTTTCCAATGGGTTTAGCTATCATTAGTAACAAATTTGTATCTTGAACTTCATGCACATAATATGTAAGTGTCAGTTGTCTGTTAACATTGTGTTGTCATGATATCTCACAACTCACGTGCAAAGCACGTGCAACTCACTGGTAGGGCTAGAAATTACATAAATTTTACGTAATGCACTTTGCTTGCAACTTCAAAGGTTTTTTATTTAAGGTAAAGATGGTTTTTTTTTTCATTGAGTTCAACCTCTCGAAAACATTCCTCCATTTCTATGACAACCTTGCTATATGTGTGACCACTTACGATTTTTTTAAGTTCTCTCCTAGTGCAATCAAACAACTTCTATTATATATGAGTGCCAATGCTTATAATTTATGTTAGAATTAGTATGGCATGACACTCTAATCCCATTGCTTTTCGTATTTCTTGTTTCTAAAATCTCGCAAACTGAAGTGGAAGCCTCAAGAGAAAAATCAATCATGTGTACAGTGTATTAATTCATAAGGTCCCAATATGTTTGCTTAGGGCTTCTCCAACGCCCCCCCCCCCCCAATCAGACATCGTATCCGTCCACGGAGCGGTTGAGACCAGCACACATACACTGATGCGGAGCCGGCCATCCAAAGCTACATTCGCCTCTCTCTTTTTAAGTCCGCAAGCTTAAAATAACCGCATAGTGAATTGTAGTTTATCTAAAAATGTTCAAATGCAGCAGTAGTTGTAATTTAAATATTACAATCCAACACAGTTTAAATTAAAATAGTTTAAACTTGAATTCAACTAGCATATATGTACTAGTTGTGTCCTTTAACCGTCTACAGATGCTCAATCAAATATTTCTTCAGTTGCTCATGAGTTGTTCGATGCCGATTTTTTTTTGATGCATTTGAACAAACTAATCAAATATAGCCAAATTCTACTCTAGAAGTTCGATAAGATCACTCCTGTTCTAAAATAAGATGTGGCAGCATCCTCACACTCATCTTCCACGGTCTTGTTGTGCATGCTCACACTACATGTCATCACCTCCCATAAGGTCCCCGAATCCCATTGTTTATAAGGTCCACGAGCAACTGCAAAACATGCTTGGAGACTCTAAATGTCCTCTCAACATCATTTATGGCTGCTTATTATCTTTGAGAAAAGTGAGACCTTTTCTGATCAATTTGCTCACATATGGTCTTGACAAAGTTAGCCACTGAGAATAGATATCGTCAACCAGATAGTAGCCATGTCGTATTCATGCCCATTGACAGTATAGTTGCACAGAGGAGCTTTCCCTTCAGTCAGCCTAGCAAACAGTGGAGATCACTGCAGCACATTGATGTCATTGTGAGACTTGGACATGCCAGAAAAAACATACCAATTCCAGAGATCATGTGATGCAACTACTTCAAGAATGATGGTAGGCTTCTTAACATGACTCTTATATTGCCCTTGTAGAGCTTTTGGGCAGTTTATCCATCTCCAATGAATGCATTCAAGAGATCTGAAAAACCTGGCCACTCTCTTGCTTCAGACATTGCCAAGAGCCTCTCGGTGTCAGTGACAGTTGGTTCTCTGAAGTACCGAGGTCCAAACAGTGAGACCATGGAAGTAGCAAATATGACCATGGCGTCTCTGCATGTGTTATCAAACATTCGTAGGTATTCGTCCCACGAATCAACGACCCTACCATATGCACGCATCCACAATGATGTAGTGCACTTCTGGTAACCAGAGAATCTAATCCTTCCTACGGCTTCCTTCTTCAAGATGAAGTAGTCACCAAATGACCGGGCGCCATGGCAGAGATGATCAAAGATAACTTTTTGCATCCAAAAGCGCCGGCGAAAATTGTCAGCGAATAGGGAATCGGGGGCAAAGTAGTCATCCGTCAGCGTCCAATGGCCGTCTGCCCTATTTGGAGAGCACTCGATGACCCTTGATCGATCCCTTGAAATTGAGATCATGCTCTTCCGAACGATCCGCCATCACATCTGTGTAGTTCTCCTCGCCGGACAACTCAAAGTAGTGCTCATGTATGTAGTCCATATACGAATCCATTGCTTCGAAGAAGAAGGGACAAAAAAATTAGTATGGGCATTTACCAAACCCTTGCGGGTAGGCGGTGGAGGTCGCCAAGCTCCAGGAAGGGTTTGATAGGCGGCCAGGATGGTGGACCGGCAACGGCGGTGTGAGAAAAAATGGTTGCGGAGAAAGAGAGGAGGATGGAGATGTGGGCTCCGAAAGGGGTTTTGGATGGGTCGGGGGTGTTGGAGTCCTACGTGACTGATGTCCAGACTTCCACAAAGCTCCCTTAGTTTGCTTCCGGTTTGCGAGAAAAAGAACGTCCAGATTGGCCAACGGAGAGATACATAACCGTGTTGGATGTTAAAACACATCCAGACCGACCATGTGGTTCTGACGGTTGCAGACGATTCTTGAGTCCGTTTGAAGATGTCCCTAGTGCATCTATGGCCGCAACCTGGAAATCCAGCCCCTCAAACGCCCGCGAACGCGCATTGACCAGTCACGCCTAAAATATCTCTTCCACATCTGTGTACCTCATATCCGGCACCCTGTATCCATACTAACCATGCAATGTAAGAGAAACTTTACAAGATCAAACAACGCACAACAAAATTGGCATCAAACGGGCAAGCAAATGCACATAAACAAACTATACATCATCCACGAGATCATCGGAGTTCATCGACAGACAAGTTCTTAACTTCAATAACTAAAAACGATAAAAACGTAGGAGGAGGAGGAGCGTCTTCACCACTTCATCGCTGGGCCTTTCCTCTTCAGGTCGCCAGCATAGCTGTAGGCGTCCGCGGTTGGTGGAGGATCTTGGTCGTCAGAGGAAGAGGTGGAGTTGTGGTCATCGCCGTCGCCGTCGTTGAAGTCAGAGTCAGAGAGGACGATCAACCCCTTCATCCGGCGGACGGCCCTGTCCTGCTGGCGCTTCAACTTTGCGAGTCGAGCTGCCTCCTTCGCCTTGCGCTCTGACTGCTCTATAGCAAGCTGGAGCACCTTCGCGTTCTTCCGCTGTAGGCAGCGAGCGTCCGTCTCCGCCGTCATGAGCGACCGGCGGTAGACCCAAGCGAGGAGCCGCTTGTCCTCATCGGGTTCCGCCGGCGTGAGCGACCGGCGGTAGACCCAAGGGAGGGTCCCGCTCCGGCCGCAACCATGCTGCATCGGCGCCGGAGTTGCGGCGACGCTGCCGATATGAAGCTGCACTCGGTGTCCACGTTGGACCGCTGCAAAGGCAATGCGGAGGGCTAGCTCCTTGTCGACGTCGAGGTTGGAGCCGGAGTGGTTGTTGGAGCTCGACATTGCGCCGGATTGGATCGGAATCGGTGGGGGGAGAGAAGAGGACGGAGAGAGAGAGGTGAGTGAGTGAGCTAAGGTTCCGAGCGAGGAGTCGGATTGGATTTTTTTGGGGGGATAGCCGTGGGGTCGGTGATGGGCCCGGCTTGCCAGACGGACGCGCCCGGATGTGCCTGGGCGTCCGTATCCACCCTATATTTGGGCTGGATACGAGGGGCGCCGGACAGCCGGGTGTTTGAAACCGGCTTGATGCGTTTAGATGGATCGATTTTTTGTGACCGGTCAGTAACGGTCCGCCCGCCCGCCCGTTTGAGACGGGTTTAAGGCGTCCGGGTGTAGATGCTTGTCACAATAGTGCGGCTCACAAGATTATTCATTCTCCGTGATGTTTGACATGAAAAGAGGAATAGATGATTGTACTAGTACTACAACGACATAGGTTATGGTGCATGCGCTACTGCTTGCTGGTGGTACTGGGTCTGCCCCCGTGTCTCTCCATTCAGGGTGCATACGCAGAGTGCTGCCGCTCTAGCACGAGACAAAAAGAGCGCTCTACACTACACCACACCATGGCCTGCACAGCGATAGATGCGAGCA
The DNA here is from genome assembly GCA_021605145.1 of Aegilops bicornis. Classification (NCBI taxonomy): domain Eukaryota; kingdom Viridiplantae; phylum Streptophyta; class Magnoliopsida; order Poales; family Poaceae; genus Aegilops; species Aegilops bicornis. Next base: position 154,414,689 of record CM038675.1, read on the forward strand.
GGCGCCAACTTTTGTTGGTCGAGCACGAGAGAAATTCACTAGCACCAAAAGCATTCGCTATTTGCTGTGGCCGTTGGTCAGCTCAGTTCAATTCTGCCAGCTTTTTGGAAAGAAAAGATTTATGTTTTGTCGTCGTGTCTGAACATGATTGGCCTCTACACGCCAGCAATATCCACGACGCACCATCGTGAATTTGTCGAACGAGGAAAATATGGGATTTTGCTTAAGCGAGGTGATGTAGATTTGGGTTATTGTTTACTATAGCTAATTCTTCAGTTTGTACTAAACGGCTCAAAGATCTTTAATGCCTTCACTTCTTTTGCATACGGAAGGACAACGTGGTTGGTTCGTGTTGCACGACTTTTACAACTCTCCAAATCATGAGTGGTATATGATCGGGATACGAGAGCAGATGTGAGTACAGTAGGTGATGATGTTGTGATCAACCCGCTGGAAAAGTTGGTGGTCAGTCCATTTTACGAGAAAATGGGTTTGGTATTTCTGTTGCGCGAGTTCTTTTCTTTTTCTGAAACTGTGTTGCACGAGTTCTACAACTCTCTGAATCATGATGGGTAGTTGGGGAAGTGAAGAAAGACCATCACGTGTGGTACATGATTGCAGGGCGAAGACAAATGCCACTGCGAGAAGGGATGATGTTGTGGATCCTTGGTGTACTCAAAATTAACTCAGTCCATTTTCCGGGACTCGTGGTTGCATGAGTAACAAATGATTCGAGAGCATTATCCTTCTATAACCCTCGAACAAATGAACATTTTGCACTCCATATCCTAGTTATTTTGCACTCCATATCCTAGTCATCGATTCGAGAGCATTATCCTTCCGGGACTCGTACTAGTAAATTAGGACAGAGTATTATTGCTTCGGTACACCACTACACATACTACCTCTGTCCTAATTTACTAGCTAGTTCACCTCATATTTTTGGTACTATCTTAACCTTGATTTTAACTAATAAATATAAGTTATACGTACCAAAGGTAATATCATTGAAACTATAATAAAATATGAATCCAACAATATTTTTTTTTGATAACATGCATTAACATCTCGCTAGTCAAATATGGTCAAATTTTGACCCAAACTACGATGGAGACTAATAAATACAGACGAAGATAATATTTAAACGGTAATGATAACTCCCGAACGTTCGGGATTTAAGCATGGCAACCCGAACGTTTTAGGTGGCAAGTTTAGTTTGCGTGAGATTAGGGAAACATGGCAATTTTCTGACAAAAAAACGAAAAAGGAGAAAGTTGCCATCCCCTATCAACTAAAGTTGCCATCCCCTACGAACTAAAGTTGCCATGTAAAAACGTTCGGGACAAAATGCTCAAAATCCGAACGTTCGGGAGTTATTGGATTCCTATTTAAAAACATAATTCAAAGAAAAGAAATTTCAATGGTGATTGCTTCTTTTCCTCCTCACGTGCTGATCCGGTTTTTGGTTAAAAAGACAAACAAAACCAACAGTGACATAACTAAACACAGTAATCAACCAAAACAAGTTCTCGGTGATGCATGATCAGAGCATTTCTCTTGGTGCCGATAGAACACTCTACTGAAAGTAAAAAAAAATGTTATACTCAATATGACGAACATGACTGATTCAGTTTTAGCATATGCAGTGCTGCAATGTTGAGTGAGACTCCAACTAAACACCAAGGCCGGAAAAGGGTCATACCCAGTGTTAAAACCTCCCACACTAGGTGGGGTCTCGTGAAAGATTATACGAGGCAAGCCTTACCCTTTCGCAGTGCAATGCCTAGAGGCCGCATCGAACTCGGGACCTCTTGGCACAAGTGGCGAGTACTCCACCATTGTGGCATGCCCGCCCTTGACTCCAATTAAACAACACAACAAAAGAAGCTAAGAATTAGCATATGTACCAATGATCCAATTTTATTGATAAAAGGAGATCAGACGTATTCATCAGTCGGCCAAAAATTAACTACTAAAGATTGACATATAGTAGACATGCAAGACAATTAATAAACATGTTTCCATTGTTGCATTTATTCCATGATCTCATTGAGAATCGACGAGCAAAGTCGGCCCCAAAGCACCATGCAAGTTTAATCGGAAGGGTTGATCTGGCACTCTTATTAATTTTTTTATCACTACTAGGCGATACACCGCGTATTACCACAAGAACTTATAAGAATAAATTTTATCAAGAACAAATTTGAAATATTAATATCCTCTGCATTCTCGCCATATATAAACGGAGCAACTTCATGTTATAGTTTCATGTGACTTTCTAGCTTAGGTGAATGATTTGTTGGTAAAACAAATAAAAAGATGATATGAAGGGCTTGCATATGCTCGATGATGTGGAAGGTTTGCATGTGTAAAAAATAGAATGCAAAGGTTTTGTATGTATTTGATGATGTAGAGAGTTATCGCAATGAGTTGATAAATTTATAATATTAATATTCTCCCCATTATTGCCATATATATATAGAGGGTGAGTGCATGTTATAGTTGCTCGTGACTTCTCCACTTCCGCTTTTGTGAAGCTAGTAGATACATTTGGCTTATTTTTTTTCTATGTTTTTCGCTTGGGGTTTTCCACTGGCTTTTGTTTTTCTTCTTTGATTTGTTAGTTTCATTTTTTAACATTAATATTTTTTAAACCACAATTTCTTTTCAATTCATGAATAATTTTTTCAAATTTACAAAAAAATTAGACCCATGATTTTTTTACAAATTGTCAACATGTTTCCAGTCCATGAGCTTTTTTCCAATTTAAAAATGTTAGTAAATGTACAATTTTTTCAACTTATGAACTTTTTTTAGAAAAGTCAACGGTCAACGGGCAAATGGACTACTGGCCAACAAAAGGGGAAACCTGAGCGATCAAGGAGGTCGCATTGTTTGGCCGGGCCATGGGAGTGGACATGCGAGCGCAAGTTGGGTAGCTAGCGCTTAAGGCGCTGAGTAGGAGCTTCAGGATGGTCCCCTAAAGAAAAAAGAGCGTCAGGATCGAGACATCGCCTGCAACGCTCGCTATCTGGGCCAGGTCCAATGTACAACACAAGCAGAGACTCACACTACGCATGTTCTTTTTCATTCGTTTTTCCCTTTTTTGTTTTTTTACCTTTTTATATTTGATAATATTCTAAGTATGTATTTCCAAAATTAATTTATGTAAATTTAAAAAAAAATTACCGCATATCTAAAAATATTAATGCAGTGTAAACAAATTGTTTGTGCAACTTAAAAAAATCATGCCATTAAAAAAATTCTCGTGTCATTTTAAATAAATCACACGTTTTAAAAACAATTAATGAAATTTAAATAAAATGTTCATGAAAATGTAAAAATTGGTGGTGTAATTTTTAAAATAAATGGTTGACCCATTCAAAAAACTGTTCATGACATCTAAAAAATTTCACTTTGTTTAAAAATATGTTTGATGACATTAAAAAAATCATGAAATGTAAACATTTGTTCACGCAGTTTTAGAAAAAAAATCATAACATGTGAAAATGTACGTGCCATTGTAAAAATGTTCTAACACCTAAAATATTATTTGCGTGTTTTATAAAAATGTTGTGGATGTTCCTGAAATTTTTTAAAAATGTATTTAAAAATAATTACTACTCCATCTGTCCCATAATATAAGAGTGTTTTTTACACTACATTAGTGTTGGAAACACTCTTATATTTTGGGACGGAGGGAGTATGTTATTAAGAAATGCTCAATGTGCATTTTACAAATACTAATTGTGCATTAATAAAATGTTTTACGGGTTTAAAAACATATTTAAACCTGTATATAAAAACATGATTCCTGGCGAAAATTCTGTCAAATATTCAAAGTTTTTGAAAAAGATCAATACGTATCGCAAATTGAAGAAAAAACAAAAACCAATGGAAAATAAAGAAAAAATAGATAAAACAGGCAAGAAAGAAGCTTTTAAAACGTCCATAGAAGCTTTTCAAAACCGCTCCCAGAAAACAATAGGAACACACGTTGCTGAGCCAGCCCAGACCAAGTCAAGACGAAAACCCTAAGGCGGGATGGTGCTCTATCTTGCAGTTGGCGAGATAGAGCACCGACACTTGTGAGAAAGTGTGGATCTACTAGTGGGGCAGCACATTCTTTTTAGGGATACTAGTCGAAATCACTAATTGAGTAGTACCCATTGCAAAGATCACTCCCACCTTCTCAGGTTGTGACAAGTGACGCGCTGCATGTTCACAACCTGTCGCAACCTGAAAGTTTTTCCTTTTTCCGTAGATCCATTTATTCCAACGTTTTATCTCTTAAACCGTGCGTCCAAATCCCGAACCGCTTTCATCATTGGATTCCTCGCGTCAAGATTTTCAAAACTAGATCCCATGTTGATAGGTTTTGACGAACTTTTTTCTCACAAAAAAACAGACGAAAAAACCGAACCGGGAGCATGGGTTTTTTCCCTTTCCGAAAAAGGCATGCTCGTGCCTCCCACAAAATCACAACCGTGCCTCTCGCGGAAGGAAAAAAAGAGAAAATGCATGTTTTTTTATTTTCGAGAAGGCACGGCCATGCTTCTCGCGAAAAGACAACCATGCCTCTCGCGAGAAGCAAAACCACGCCTCTCGTGAAAGAAAAAAAACAGAAAGCACGTTTTTTCCCTTTTTCGAGAGGCACGGCCGTGCCTCCCGCGAAAGCACAACCGTGCCTCTCGCGGTAGCAAAACCACGACTCTCGCGAAATAAAAAAACAGAAAATGTGTTTTTCTTTTCGTTTCCGGCCGTGCCTCTCGCGAAAGGGAAAAAGTAGAAAACGTGTTTTTTTCATTTCTGAGAGGCACGGCCGTGACTCTCGCTAAAGCAAAACCGTGCCTCTCGCCGAAGAAAAACCATGACTCTCGTGAAAGAAAAAAAACGCGCTTTTTCACGCAATTTTTTTTCGATATTTTTTTATCCAAAAGCTAAGGAAGACCGGTAGAAAACCGAAGTGTCAAAACCCCCGGAAAAACCCGTTTAAAAAGCCAAAAATGCGTGCGAAAAAATAAAAAGAAAATCCGAAAAGAGCGTCCAAAGCGCAATACGTGATGAACGGCTGAGAGCGCGCCAAGTGGCGATGATCATTGTGAGGCTCCTGAAGGAGCGCTCGTCAACTGGTTGCTCTCGGCACTAGTGGACAGCACATGAGAGAGTAGTTTTTCCTTTGAGCGAAATGAGAGAGAGTAGGTATGCAACAGAGGTATGGATCCAAGGCCCAAAAGGCAAAAAGCTGACAAAAAGCCCACCCACTATCGCAGAGCGGACACCCGCGTCCGCGTGCCCGGTGCGTGCGCGCACGCCATTCGCGTCGCGCTAGTGCGGCCGCGGCTTTCTCTCTTTCATTCCTTTCTTTCCAGAAAAGCTTAAGCCACTTTTCACTAGCCATGACATGTGGGTCCCGTGCTCGCGGTGGCCCGGCCGCTCAGCGGTGGAAGACGGCGACGGAAAAGTTGCACCAAAACCCCTAGCTCCACGGCGCGCTCACTCGTCAAGAGGAGGAATGTGCGCGAGGACGACGACGACGACGGCACGCTCGAGGGTCTCTCCCTCCTCCGCTGGGTAGTGTGATCCCCCTCTCTCCGCTCGCCGCCCGGGCCGAATCGCGCCCGCGCGGACCCGCCGCCGCCATGGATTTCCTCTGCCCCGGCGATCCCAAGGTACGGCTCCTAAACCCCTCGCACGCGCCGGATTTCCCCCTTTTTCGAATGCGCGCGTTGTTGATCAGGACGCGGCGGCGGTTTCTGCAGGTCTGGGACGGGAGGCGTTTCGCTCCGTGCTTCGCGGATTTATATCCTTTTTCCTTGTTCTTCGTTGTGCGGGCGGTGACGATCGGAAATCGTTTTGGCTTTGCCGTTCCTTAATTTTCCTCTGCGTCGCACAGTGCTGGGGCTCGGGGGGAATGTGGTCGCCGCGTTCGCCGTCCTCGCGCTCTTCATCGCCAAGAGAAACGCGCCCAGAGCCGAGGTACTGGTCCGATTGGGTTCAGAACTGATTAAATGCTCTGGTAACTTAGTTCGTATCAAAGTAAATAGTACAGTAGTATATCTTAATCGATACTTATACTGGATACATGGTTGACGGCACCAACTTATTACTTACTGGCGAGGCATCGCAGCACCGAGCGAAATCGCATACAAGTTTAGTTCAGTTTGCTTGCAATTGGGCCTCTGGAGTTTGAGGATGTCTAAAAAGCACGAAGACAGTTAACTAGTGACAGAGACAACATATATGATTATCTGCGGGACCTGTCATTCTCAAGGTGTTATTGTTTGTTTGCAAATTATAGGACAGTCGGATGCTGGCAGCTATTTCTTATAGGCAGAGCATTTATGTACTTATACTAATCTAGGTTGAAACAGGGGTTCAGTTAACAATATGCTGAAGGATGAATTGCTAGGTCTACCTTCGGGTACCATGCAACTTGCATGTAGTATTTCAGAACTCGCTGAAGGTCTTTGTTGCCGGTTGGTTGTTCTACCAATTGGAGTGCTGAACTCAAAGATTCTAGCTAATGATCTGTTTGATGTTTCTAGTGGAGAACAAATATGTCCTGTTTGAATAAGTGGAGAACTGAGAGTTGCTTAAATGTTGCAGAAGTTTAATCATCAAATATGCCATGTTTGCAACGATAGTTAATTAGACAGCAATTAGCATTGTTATTTAATTTTATACGCTGTTATTACTTTTTCCCATGTTCTTTTAATGATTATAATTCCAGCCACTGCTTCAGAACGTCAGGGGACGTTTACCAGAGAAGTTGTTTGTGTTCGGCATACCTAGCTTTGCAGCCTGCCTTTCTTTGCTTGGACTGATTTTGCTTGTAAAGAAGGAGGTGGAAGGGATAGATGTCCCAAACCACGAATCATTCTTCAGATGCTCCCAGTTTCTTGCATGGGTAAGAGATCCACCACAATAACGATCTGCATGCTCTTCCTTTCCAGCCATTACAGTCTGTCCTTTGAATAGGTAGCTGTTCTTGTCTCTGCCAATGGGCCTTGGTCCGAAGTACTCTGCAACCCAATCATATGCATTTGCTGGATGTTGAAGATTCTTCTAGAGATACCTCATTTGCAATACACGCTTACAGAAATGAAGGTATTCCATTTTACACACAACTCGCCGTCTTTTTTTTCCCTTTGAGTGATGCTTCTTTGTTATGGATATGAGTTATGACACTCCTCTATGATTTTCTGCTGTATTACGATAACCTACAAATTATCTGTCCATTCCACTGTTTCTTTAGTTGGCATGCTACTGCAAGTTGCATATAAATTAACATGAAATGGCAGCTACACAAATAGAAGCATCTAGTTTATGCTCTGTTTTGGTATTCATTGCAGGCAATGGCATATGTTACGGAGATCGTCTCATTCTCTACATCAATTACATTTGGACTTCTTCTTATTGTCATAACTGCAGTATGCAAATTATGCAACAAAAGGTAACTGGTTTGTAAACCCTACAGCACATTATTGTTTTTATTAATGCATTAAATTGGTTTTTATCTTTTATGAATTAGGAGTTATACTTGGAGCAAGAATGTTGTTTATCATTAAATGCAACCTAAGTCATTGGTATATCATGTATAAATAACTTATGCTTAGTCATTCTAATTAGTACACTCTTGTGCTTTATTTTAATCTTACCATGCTCTATTTTATGTTTGTTGTTGCTAAATGAGGCAAAGTCAAACTACAACTGTAATTTGTTTTGGATCCATGCAGGCTGCATCCTCTATTTAACTTTAACCTAGGCACGCTAGACAATTCTTTTGCCAAGCACAGCAACCTAGCTACTCTGTTGAATAACCAACCCTGTGTTGTTATTCATTGTTATAAATCATACTGAGCTGTGTTCCTCACAATTCATGTAAAGCTGTGTGCTGTGTTGTTCTCTTTCAGAGAAGTTAACTCTATCGAAGCTCCCCTCATTCTGAACAATGAAAATTCTGAGGCTGAAAATGCAAACTTGGTATGACGTTTTTGTAATCCCTTTTTGAGTTCCTGTTGTACATTCAGGATGTGTGCAATTTCTTATGTTATAAATGCATAATTTTGCCTAAACTCCTCAAGTTAATGTTAACTTTTCTTGTCAAAAATATGTGGCATCTTTGTTTTGAGAGCAAGTGATTTGTGCGATACAAATGGCATCCCTGTATTGGGTGCAGGTGTCAACCCCAAACAGCTGAAAACTCCAACCGACAATTGCAAACATGGCAGGAATAGTTGAATCAATATTAAGGTTATGCCATCCTATAATCCACACCTGCAAACATGTTCCTCTAAAACCATGCCAATATGTTAATGTAAACCTTTGGTGTATGAAAAAATGTTCCTGCTACTTGATTATTTGTAATTTGGACACTGGTATTTCACTTCTATTAACCAAATTACGTAGTTCAGGTTCTGAGTTTCTCTATGCTTTATGTCCTGTCCTCTCAGGTAAATAAGCAGCACAATGTTTGGGAACTGTTGACTTTTAAATCTGTTAATTCAATGATGGACATTGGTATCAGAAGACAACTTGACTTCACAGATCTACTTGAATTACCCGCTGAGCTCAGAACTGCTTCCTGTTATGACAAACTTCTGTCTTCCTGGACCGCTGAACATCAAAAATACCATGCTGATTCTTCTCTACTTAGAGCTATGTTTTACGCTTATGGATGGTCCTACTTACGTTTGGGCATACTAAAGGTACCTTTCTAAAATTATTATAGATCAGCTGAGTAAATTTATGTCGTATATATGAATTAGTTGTTCGGGCTTGTAATTTTATTAAAGAGGGCGAGGGATTTATGACACAGAAATGCATGATCTCTTTCTGCATCCCCCTTCTATAGCCATGTTGCATACATGACCATATTAACCAAGTTACAAAAAAAGGATTATCATATTGCTATTGAGAACTCCATGTACTAAATGCTGGGATGAATTTTATTAATTTGATACGTGTCCTGTGACAGACAGCTTTGTGATTAATATATTGCTAGCACTTCACAAAAAGGAGGTTGACGTACTTGGTTAATAATTTTTATCTTGTTCAATGAATGCTGGCCAAATTATTGCTTAGTGAACCCTACATTCGAAGATTATTTTGTTTTCTAATACATTATCATAATTTCCGTTCGTGCAGGTGGTAAATGACAGTATCAGTTTTGTAAGCCCGCTGCTACTCAACAAGTTCATAAAGCTTATTCAAGAAGGTGTTGTTTCCTAAAAATCTACAAGGCTTTCCACTAAAAATTTCTAAGGATAATAACTGCCATGTTCCTCTGGCACTAAAACTTGCACTATACAGAGTGTTTCATTAGTTTGCTTCACATGGATGGCTCAGGAAAACCAAAGACAATAAGCAAATCTTCTCACAAGCTTTTTAGAAGTAGTTCTTAGGATTCTGCTGGTAGTTCTTGTAGAAGCACTGCATAATATGTTGGGATTCATCAATAAATAAACTACAAGATGTATTAAATAACCGGGTATCTGAATAATGTTTCTTATCAAAGTAGCATCCATTATACTGGTTTATTTGTGCTTTTTAGCCATGTATAAATAGACCAAGCTACATATTCTGGTATTTATCAACATTTCTTTCGTCAGGTTCCGTTGGCATGGATGGATATATTATTGCCATTTCCCTAGGATTGACTTCGATTATCAAGTAAATCTTCTCACCACAAATTAATTGTGAGTTTTTGTGTGATTTGGAAGTCTAGCTAGACACATTATTCTTAACTCAGTCTTAGATACTGATGAGCTACAAGTGAATTCTGCAGCAAAAATAGTGACAATTTATGAAAATGAATTTTTTTATTTCGACTTCACCTTGAGTGTTGGTTCCATTTTAGTTTTTTCTTTAAATTTGAAAGTGTAGACATTGTTTTTAACCAAGTCTTAGACACTGATGCGTTATAGATGAAATTGTGGTAACATAGTCACAGTTTATGAAGATGAAAAATTTATTTTTGATACTTCAACAAGAGTGACGAGTCTTTCTTTTAACAGAAAGTGATGAGTCCATTTTATGTATTGAATTTATTGAGATCCACAGTATGCCTTCAATTTCATTTTGAACGAAATAAGCTTTCAGTTTAAAAGTTGCAAACTGCGTAAGCCTTTTATTCACTGGCGGACAGGTTATGTGATAGGCATTGTGGTCTTCTCATGTTATCTTCTGAAGAATGCTGCATCATGCCGTACACTTGTACTGGTGTCACATGTTCATTTTACTGCTGCTTTAGCTAAATTTGTTTCGTCCTGAATGGAATAAGTATGATAGTAAAGATGACTTCACCAGTTATAGTTTCTGACCTCTTGTGGTATTACGAGTGTGGTTTTACTTGTAGTAATGACCATACTAAATAGTGAAACGAGATAAATGCTGAACAATTATTTCCAGATGATTAACCACTTGTGCATCTTTTCAAATCTCATTAGTAATTAATTCATTCAATTTCTGTTTCACCGTTTTCTAGGTCATTTTTAGATACTCAGTACTCCTTTCGTCTTGCAAAGCTCAAGTTGATGTTGCGATCAAGCATGATGGGAATAGTTTACCGGAAGGTATGCCTACTGTAATTCTGTTAAAAAGAAAAAATCTGAGCAAAGAACATTGCAGTCTGCTTGCATTGTACAATAATAGTTAATTAAACTGGTCATGAGGACATATTACTAAGATGTTCGTATGCATCTTGGCTACTATTCACCTCCCAAGAACGATAGGAATCATCATCGTCTAGGACACTAGCTCACCATTTCCTGACATTCAGTATGGATCCAATGAGTAGTTTGTATGATAGCTCATGTTTTGTTTAGACCATTCTTGTGAGATTGTACAATAGTTGTAGCATATCTTCTGTTGCTGGCTGCTGCTGTAGAATGTTTTTTTGTTCTTAAAAATCAACAAGGAATTTTGTAACAACTTCCAGTAGATTTGAAGCATCATTCAACATTACTTGACTTACCTTTGTCCCTTTTCAATTTGTATGTGCCGTAAAAAAACAGTGTCTATGCCTCAGTCTATCTGAGCGTTCTAGGGTTTCTGAAGGAGAGATTCAGACCTTCATGTCTGTTGACGTTGACCGCACAGTAAACATATGTAACAATCTCCACGATGCTTGGAGGTATTTCATTCTCTACTGATTCTTGGCTATTACGGACTTAAATTGTATGCTTGTACCGCCTTAATTAATTGCAGAATTGCACACTTTGGTGTTTGGTTAGCTTCCCATTGCAGATTGGACTTGCTCTTTACCTACTGTATACACAAGTCAATTATGCATTTCTATCTGGACTTGCAATAACAATCATACTGATACCAGGTATTGCTATTTTTCTAATTGTTTAATGTGAACTAGGTTTCCGTATATCTCGAGAGACTTGCCAGGTCATAAATCCCATTTTTTCACGTTACTTGTAGATCATTCTTCAGCCTCTCACTTCATCAATGTCTCCGTTTATCTGGGGCAATGACAGATACATCCTCCTATGCTAGCGCTAACAAATAAAAATGTGCATCTTAAAGCAACTATGATTCCATAAATATTGCATCACGTCATGCTAGGCCTTTCTTAATCATTACTTCAAGATTTATGTCAAAATTGTGTCATCAAAACACTGCCATATTTTACAGTGAACAAATGGATTTCTACAAGGATTGCTACTGCCACACAAAAAATGATGAAGCAAAAAGATGAGAGGTGAGATAAGCAATTCCTCTCTTACTATCATGGAACAAAGAAACTATTCTCTTAATTGAATAATAGGAATGGAAAAAAAGTTTGAATAATTGTGCAAAAATGTCTGTTGCTATTTTTCTATGGACAGGATAAGTTGTGCAGGAGAACTCTTAGCACACATTAGAACAGTGAAGATGTACAGCTGGGACAAACTATTCACTCAACGCTTGACTAAAAGAAGAGAACTAGAAGTGAAGCATCTCGCGGTGTGCAGTTGCTTGTTAGCAATTTTAAAATTTCTATCAAGTTGCATTTTTGGCACTGGAACTCACAGGTGCTTCTTTTCCTGACAGACTCGAAAATATCTGGATGCATGGTGTGTCTATTTCTGGGCAACCACGCCAACATTGTTCTCCCTTTTCACCTTTTCCATATTTGCAATAATGGGCCACTCACTGGATGCCGCCACGGTAAAGCAATATCTTGAATTATATGTTTGAAGCATGCCCTTGGGTCTCGGGGTGTGACAAAAACTCCATACATGTATTCCTTCTTACAGGTTTTCACTTGTGTCGCACTCTTCAACACATTAATATCTCCCTTAAACTCATTGCCATGGGTTATTAATGGGATGATTGATGTAAGTTAGATGATCTCTATCTGCTATTGTAATGCCAGATGCATCTCTACCACTGTAACCTTATCTGTATTCTCTGGTATTGCAGTCTGTTATCTCTAGCAGAAGATTGCACAACTATTTGTCTACTCCAGAGCATTGCTCTTCTGAGTTGACTATCTCAAGTGACGTTGTAAAGGATGATTCCAACAGACATACTGAAACAATCTATGATCCCACAGCTGTTATAATCAGGAACCTATGTTGTTCTTGGTCTAGTACCTCCACTGTTGAGCCCCAAATAATTCTCAGAGACATATCTCTGCAGCTACAGAAAGGCCTCTTCATTGCAATCGTAGGCGAGGTGATTTTTAAAATTGTATAATTATCCTACTACTTTCTTTGAATATTTCTCTTTTAGTTGGTGAAAGAATACCTTGGGGATACTGTATTATTGGCTGAAAATCATATTTGAATTTGCAATACTATTACCAGTGACACCTTAAATTTTCATTGCCACACTTTTTTTCTTTTCTCCAGCTTCATCGATTCTCTGACACTTCTATAATGCAAATTTGCGTTTGATTTGGATACTGATAGTTGGATAGGGAACTTTCACAAGGCTTTCTATTAAGCACCTTAATTTGCCAAGAGGAGTAAAAATAAACACTCTTGTAGAGTGTTGTGGCTATTGCAGTTGTTTTCTGTTAATTGGAAAATAATAATATTATGTTCATTTTCAGGTTGGTTCAGGCAAGTCATCTTTGCTGAACTCTATTATTGGAGAGATGTCTGTCATCAGTGGTTCTATTAACTCGTGTGGTTCAATTGCATATGTACCACAGGTTGTACTTTATGATTTAGAGATGGCTTAAGATTCGCAGCTGAACTGCATAAAACTAAAAAAAATTCATTGGTTTTTGTAGGTACCTTGGATATTATCTGGGTCTTTACGGGATAACATTTTGCTTGGAAAAGGATTTGACACAAGGAGGTAGATTATTAAAATGTTAGCTTTACCAATAAGAATCACTTGTTCTGCTAATGGTGGTGCTTTTTTTAATTATTTTTCTTAAAGCTGAATTAGCTGGTGTTTATTGCGTCTTATTTTAATTATTATTCTGTGTTGGAGCATTTATGTAGATATGAAGAAGTAATACAAGCATGTACCCTTGATGTTGACATCTCAACAATGATTGGGGAGATATGTCACATATTGGAGAGAAAGGTCTCAACTTATCGGGTGGACAGAGAGCCCGTCTAGCATTGGCTAGGTCATATTAAAAACATTGTGCAGTTGAGACTGGAAAGTCCAAAGTTTTTGTACTAACAACGTGATCATATACTTGCAGGGCTTTGTATCATGACTCTGATGTATACTTGTTCGATGATATACTTAGTGCAGTTGACTCACAGGTTGCTTCATGGATCCTCGAAAAAGCCATTATGGGACCACAAATGAAGCGAAAAACACGATTATTAAGCACCCACAATCTCCAGGTAATGATTTTCTGATCTCACCAAAACAGATTGTAGCATGTTGTTTCTAAATGCATGAAACAAGCATTTAATTTGATAGCAAGAAAATGAAGATAGCTTCCACTAAAACAACAACAACGTTTCCTTTTATCTTCAGGCTATTTATGCTGCAGATATGATTGTGGTCATGGCTAATGGATTTGTCAAGTGGTTTGGGACATTGGACAGTTTCTTGGCAACTCCATATTCAAAAATATCTAATCCAGATAGTTCATCTGCTGTCTCAGCAACAAGTTCACAAAAAAATAAAGGACCAAGCACCTCTGAATTCAACACTAAAGATGTGCTTGACAATGGTTCAGTTGTTGACCAGGAGGAACAAAGAGATCAGACTGAAGCAGAGGGCAGGAAAGAAGGCATGGTTGAGATAATTGTGTACAAGTGAGTTGTTTTGCAATATTGTTGATTTACTGCATTGAATACTGGAAGCTTCTTAAACTTCCTACTGCAGCTAATCCGAAATGATTATTTCTACAGAAAATATGCAACACTTGCAGGGTGGTCAATGGTATTTCTGATATTTGTGAGTGCATTCTTAATGCAAGCATCTCGTAATGGCAATGATCTTTGGTTGACTTACTGGGTGGATAGCAGCTCAGGCACCAATAACACAAGATTTTATCTGGTAAGAGTGCTCTCTATCTAAGTCTACTGAATTTGAACAGTTATTATCATAAACATGTTAGCTATATCTGGTCACTCAGAACAGAAGGCAGTGTGTGAAATAAATAAGATCTGATGTGCATTTATGCTGATTCAAGATTTTGATCTCTGTAGACTATCCTTGCTGGGTTTGGCATAATCAACTCCTTTTTCACATTGGGAAGGGCATTTTCTTTTGCATATGGCGGTCTGTGTGCAGCAATTCAGATACATGCCGATCTTCTTGGCAGTCTAATTGGTGCCCCGGTTTCTTTTTTCGACCAAAATCCCAGTGGCCGAATACTGAATAGGTTAGTATGTCAGGAATCTTCAGCAAACTCTGCAATACAGAAACACCCTTGATGAACTTTATGAACTTCCAGATTATCGTCAGATCTCTACACTGTTGATGATTCTCTTCCATTTATCCTCAATATATTTGTGGCCAACTTCTTTGGCTTACTTGGCACCCTTGTTGTTTTGTGTTATTCACAGGTAAATATGCAATAATTTTACTATAATTCTAATGTGGGCCAACATTATATTCAAATAAATTAATTCACTTAGCTTTAACTCATGAATGTTCCCGCGCAGGTTACGTTTCTACTCATCTTAGTCCCTCTCTGGCTTATCTACAGCAAAGTGCAGGTACTGTTATCTATTTCCTCAGTTTGTGCTTTTCTTCACTAAGGCTTTGGTCCTTCACATTCTTACAATTTTTTAAAATTCATTATTCGGACATTCTCAATGCATGTTACGTAGTGATAAACTGGTTGGCACTTATGGTATCAACTATAAAGTTCTACTGCATAACATGTGCTTCAGGAGAGCCTTCCACAAAACTGAAAGCAGACTGTAAGGAGCTCATGTGTAGTGCAGAACTCATCTTGTTAGCCTAAATACATTTACAGTGTGGAATCTGATTCTTTCACACTATACATATGCTCTACTTTTGGAGAAACAAATTAACATTCTGTGCAGTTCTATTACAGGTCGACATCACGTGAAGTAAGACGGCTTGACAGTGTTGCTCGTTCACCTATCTATTCATCTTTTACAGAGACACTTGATGGTTCATCAACAATAAGAGCATTCCAAAAGGAGGTATGTTAATTACATCAAGACTATTGAAAACTATATGAAGGATACCAGAGCCTTTACCTTCATTTGAACCTAGCTGTTAAAACTTTAAAGCGTGAGTGACTTGTGTTGATGTGATTTGTTCAAGCTACTGACGGTAAAATACACAGGGTTTCTTCTTAGAGAGATTCATCCAACAATTGACACTATATCAAAAACATCCTACTCTGAGCTTACTGCTAGTCTGTGGCTCTCATTAAGACTCCAGGTATAATACGTTGTCAAGGGATAGTAACTCATCTTCTGTTACGGAACCATGAATCTTTCTCTATTAGTTAGACCTATTGCGCAGTCAATCTATTAACTAGTGGATCACTTTAGTTGTTGGCAGGGTTGATCATTTTGTTCATCGCCGTGATTTCCGTTGTTGGCTTCCATAGCAAGTCTCCTGTTAAGTTTGGTACACCTGGACTGGTAAGTATGACAGGGAAGAAATTACCAACTCCAGCCTCATTTTTTTACATTTCTGTTCCTGTTGAAAATATTGGTATGTTTGAACTGTGTAGAATTTAAGATAAAGAAATACACTGCAGGTGGGCCTGGCATTATCGTATGCAGCACCTGTTGTATCACTGTTGAATAGTTTCTTAACCACTTTTACAGAGACAGAAAAGGAAATGATCTCTGTTGAGAGGGTTGTTGAGGTAAAAAGCCAAGAAATATTCTGCCTGTTAGTGACAAGCATATTTTCCTCTAATAATTCAATAATGCTTGCAGTATGTCGGTATACCTCAAGAAGAACTCCAGGGATCAGAATCTCCTGATAGAAGTTGGCCAACAGAAGGGAAGATTGAGTTTGAGCATGTAACTCTAAGGTACAAAGCGGATCTACCACCGGCTTTGAATGAAATCTCATTCCATATTGAATCTGGCATGCAGGTATGGTAACTGTTTGCACATTCTTATTGAGTCATTCAGAAAACTACCATTAAACTGCCCTGGTTTGTTAGGTTGGAATAATAGGAAGGACCGGAGCAGGAAAATCCAGTATACTGAATGCACTTTTCCGTTTAACTCCAATCTGCAATGGTCGCATCTTAGTAGATGGTTTTGATGTGGCCAAAGTTGCTGTCCGAGATCTTCGTGGACATTTTGCAGTAGTACCCCAGAGTCCGTTTTTGTTTGATGGTTCTTTGAGGTAAACTATTATTTCTCTCTTCTCTGGCTTCTACAATTTTGGCTCTTATTTCTCTCTTCTCTGGCTTCTACAATTTTGGATCTTAGTTGCTCTTATTTCTCTCTTCTCTGGCTTCTACAATTTTGTGGGCATTGGTTGGACATTTAGAGAACTAAACAGAGAAACCTATGTCCAGCATTCTAATTTTGAGTTGACAAACAGGGAAAACCTAGACCCTTTCGGTATAACAACAGATATCAGGATATGGGAAGCTCTTGAAAAATGCCATATGAAGGCAGAGATAGAATCAATAGGAGGACTTGATATCCATGTTAAAGAAAGTGGTGGATCCTTTTCAGTAGGCCAGCGACAACTCCTATGTCTCGCCCGTGCTATCCTAAAATCATCAAAGGTATCTATACTATGTTGGTCTTTTCAAACAGTCTGCAAGTTTCATCAGCAGCAAAAGCTTATGATGTTAAGTTGCGTGCCACGTAGTTGCTCAAAGAAGTTAAACTTGCTTATGATTCTACAGGTACTTTGCCTTGATGAGTGCACAGCCAATGTTGACAATCAGACAGCATTCCTGTTACAGAATACTATTTCTTCTGAATGCAAAGGCATGACGGTCCTCACCATAGCCCATCGCATTTCAACTGTGATGAAGATGGACAATATTCTAGTTCTTGATCAAGGCAAACTGGTAAGTCATGCCATTATGCTTTTGTAACCTCTTAGTGATGATATATAACTGAAGAGTCAAAATCTGGATGCAACAAAATGCTTCACAGAAATGAACAAATGGCAACGTGAATCAGATGCCCTTCATTGGACATCTGCAGCAGCGTGGTTATACTATGTTCAAATCATTAGAAATGCCCTTCGCTCACCTTGTTAGAATAGTATCTAACTCCATTTCCTCCAAATTTAGGTTGAAGAAGGAAACCCAGAGGTTCTTATGAATGACAACAGATCAAGATTCTCACGATTTGCTAAGGCATCTATGTGATCCTAGGAAAATCATGTGCCACTCTGTGTTGTACTACTAGATGAAACACTAGGGCTTAGTTGTATCTCTCACTTTGATCACTAATACCTTCTTCTGTTCACATGCGCATCTAAGAGCTTATAGGAAGCCTGATCCTCTAGCTTATGAATCGATTTGTCGGAACGTGAAGGTTTTCTGAAATGGATCTAGGATAGAATCTGTTATATCTAAATATTTATGACAGCAAAGTTGAAATGAACCCAGATGAAATGCTCATAAACTAACAACCACAGCTGAATCAGGCAAGTAAGCGGTAACTGCATTCCACGGTACCAGCAAATCTGGATCCAATTTCAGGTATATAGCCTGTCATCCAAAGTGTACATATACAGGGGGCAGTAACAGGACTGGTTCATTCCACTAACCTAATCCCATAGAAAGACCACACGGCGGGGGAGGGGAGGAGTGCTGCTCAGGCGACGTAGATGTAGTCGTCGTCGCGGCGGCGGACGCGGTCGGGGTCGACGGAGCAGATGACATAGGCGGCGTAGAGGACGCCGGGGAGGTAGCCGAGGATGGTGAGCAGCACGCTGATCCAGAACTCCATCTGCCGCAGAAACGAGGAGGAGAGACATGGTGATTAGCCGGCGAAGAAAGGGATGGGGTTGAGGAGGGGAATGGCGAGGTAAAATTGGTGGCGTACGGAGCAGCAGCCGTGGCGGACGCAGACGCCGAGGGGCGGGAGGAGGATGGCGCACAGGATCTCCAGGAACCGGCAGCAGCACGAGCACAGCCCCATCGCGGTTCGCTCGCTCGCCGCTGTCTCCGGCTGGGTTGCTCGCGGTCGCCGGACTCGGAGGCGGGGGTGGAACTGCGGGAGGGAAGGGGAGCTGGACCAACGATGCGTGCGGGTCTCTGCTTTTCTGTGCGGGTGCTCTGTTTTTCTGTGGGGGAGATCGCGACTCGATTGGGTTGGGGGACACGGAGACGCGGGCCTCGCGACTTATGCGGGTTGGGTTGGCTGGATGTCCTATCTGCGAGGCACGGCAGCGCTGTTGGTCCTTCACAGGTCAGCTCGGGTTTTATCACACGCTCACGTGTCCTGCCAAATTGCGTATTGAGCGACAAAACCTAAAATTCTACGACTCTCATTCTTTGAATATAAGCATCAACCAACATTCCAGTGCCGATGGCCATCCAAAACTGAAGTTGAAAAACCAGTTACGCACCATTAGAGCATCCCCAATCGTCCTCCCATTTGTTCTGACGAATTGGACAGACACCGTCCGAAAAAATCTCACAGAAACCACCCATTTATCTGAATTGCCCCGATTGCTTCAAACTTATCCTAAATGTTGGGTGGATATTAGGTTCTGCAAACATGTTCGGACATGTTTGCCATGTCGGCTTGTCCTGACCCATCCGCACAAACCCGAGCTCTCACTCTAATTCCCATCTCCTCATCTCTCCTCTTCGGTCATGTTCGGATCCAGATTAGAGTCCAAGTCTAGCGGGTGGACTTGGAGCTACTTGGCGCGATGCTCAAGTTGGGGTAGAAACGGCAGGCCAAAGCTATCCAAATCTTCTTTCACTACTATCATCCAATGTGGGATACAACAAGTTTCATCTGTTTTTCTTATCCGACGTGGCATCACTAAGATATCATCGATGTACATGCCCTAAAACATCATAGAGTTTACATCAACTTTATCTAAACTATACTTTCTTAAGATATCTTCCAGTTGCCTTCTTGATTTGTAGGTCCACAAAAACTGAGTAAATTGCTCAAAATCACCACAAACGTGCCTAGGGTACTTCCAAACTATCGTTTTTACCAAAAATCACGAAAGACCACCACTTCTACGTCAAGTGAATAACGAAATGCACTAAACAAGGTTGCGAATAACAGAAGAACTGACATCTGGGGCCCACCTGTCGGAGCCACGTGGCAAGGGCAAACGGCCCATACGGCCGAGGGGCCTGGGCATGGGGCGTGAACAAGCATTACTTCGTTAACTGTAGCGTCATGTGCACTGTAGCGACCCTGTAGCAACACTGTAGCAGCCTGGGCCCTGGCCTTGAACCAATCCTAGCTCCGCCCCTGCCGACCGTGGTGGTGGCCGGCCGTGGTATTCATTTGCCGCCGCCGTTGCGTGTCTTTATTGATCTTTGCTTACGCCGCCGCCCTCTGTTCTTTGTTGCCGCTGCCCACGCCGTTGTTTGCTTTGCATACGTTCTTTATACCTTGCGTCGCTTCTGCCCAATACGTGTTGTTATACGCTTCGCATTGTCGCTGCTCACTACCGCTACACCGGCCTTGGTGCCGGCCGGGCGTGGTGCTGTCCAGCGCCCCTCGTGCGGTTCGCCAGGCGTCAGTGGTGTAGCTAGTGCGCACGTCGCCGCTTGTGGACTGCAGCGACCACCAGTCGCCGTCGTGGGATTCCAGCAGCCCAACCCCCTCCCTTTCGCGGTGGTTCCGTCGAGGATGGGGGAAAGGGTGTGGGAGGAAGAAGATCTAGTGCCAGTCCGTCTCCGCACAACAGTTTGCCCGCGCCACATATACCCGACAGATGGGCCATCCCTGTTAGTTATCCAGTTAGTCACGGCTTGCAGCCCGTTTAGTGCACTTTGTTATTCACTTGACACAGAAGTGGTGGTCTTTCGTGATTTTTGACAAAAATAACAATTTTACAATACTCTAGCCACGAATGTGGTGGTTTTGAGCCATGGCGGAGGTAGACGCCGAGCGGCGGGAGGAGGACGACGCACACCGCCGGCACCAAGCGCCCAACCCCATCTCCTCCTCGGCTCCTCCCGTCGTTGGTGGATGATGCTCTTCTCTTCTCCCGCGCTCGCCGGTTGGCTGCTTGCTTGCTGATCCTTTTGCTGGAACGGAAGGATAACTACGGCACGTGCGCTGACTGCTCCGCCAATACTAGACTAGGCTTCGTGCCAGTTGGAACTTGCAACGAGTAGCTAGTAGCAATAAAATGAATAATATTCAGTGCAACTTAACCTGGCAAACAAGCCGTCATAATGGAGTACCCACGAGTCCGGGACAACTTAGTACGATCCATTGTCGACGTATACCACGAGTCCGCGACAAGTATTTGGCTGATTATGAAACCACATCTTCTGCTAGCTACTCGTAGCTTTATTGTCTGGTTAACTAACCTCGAACTAGCGAGAGATGGGTGGTCGGTCAGGCTAGGCGATGGAGACGTAGGAGGCGGCGGCGGCGGGGTCGTCCTCCTCGTCAACTTCTCCATCGTCGCCGTCGCTGGGGTAGCGGACGAATAGGGCGAAGACACAGACGGCGGCGAGGTAGCTGTGCAGGTAGCCCTTGTTGGGGTGGTAGCCCAGAAGGAGAAAGACACCAAGGCAGGCGAGTTGGTTGTGCAGGTAACAACCCTTGTTGTTGCAGTGGTAGAGTAGCACGAAGGCGCCGAGCAGGGCGAGGTAGTCGTGCAGGTAGCCCATCATGGGGGCCTCGGTGACGAAGAAAAGGCAGACGAAGTAGCCGAGGACGGTGCACGGCACGCTGATCCAGAACCGCGTCTGCTCGGGCAGCAAGCGGCGAGAAAGAGTGGCAGCGTCCGGTGAATGAATCAGCTGGTGAAAGGGATGCATGGCGGGGAAATGAAACATGGGGTGTGTGAGCTGCGGACGTACGGAGTAGCAACCGTGGCGGAGGTAGACGCCGAGCGGCGGGAGGAGGGCGGCGCACAGGATCTCCAGCCACCGGCGGGGCCGCGAACCCGGCCCCGTCTCCGTCTCCTCCTCCGGTGGATGCTAGCTGCTGTCTCCGGTGCAGCTCACGGTCGCCGGAAGCGGAAGCGGGGGTGGGACGAGCAAAGGGACTAATGGAGCGCTCCTTGCTTCTGTTCATTTGTTGGAAGTTGGAAGTTGGAACGGAAGGATAACTCGACCAGCGATCGCGTGTGCGCCGACTCCGTTCACAATATTAGACTGACTTTTCCGGCTGTGCCAGTTGCAACTTGCAATGAGTTGCTACTTTGACCCGTGGAGTCCAGTTTGGAGTCTTTGGACCGGAGCTATGGTTGATTATTTTTAACGTCTCTAATTCAAAACCAAACATGAAATTTTGATTTCATTCCCTCCCCAGCAACAAGTGATTGTCCGTGCGAGCCAAGCAGCGAGCATGCTTTACCCTCAGAGTGAAGTTGACATTCATAGGTCTTATGGAAACTCCTTCATGAAATTCGTTAGCGAATTTTAAAAACCTATAGATATTTTTTTAAATATTTGTTTCCAAATTCTGAACTTAAAAAAAATCATGAACTTGTCTTAATCTGCGATTTTATTCAGATTCAATAACTGTTTCAAATTCACGCTTGCTTTTTCAAAATCCATGAACTTTCTTCAAATTACAAACTTTTTTTCAAATTCTTCTAAATTTGAGGGGGGAAAATCAAATCCGTGATTTCTTTTACACAAATTAATGTTTTCTTATTTTTATCAGCTTTTAAATTTTACCCTACGAAAACCAATGTTTCTGTTTCTGTCTTTCTTTATGAATATAAATAACCTGCTATGTATGGCTATCTACATGACCTTGATAAAAAATACCAAAATAATAAATTTGGAAGAAGGCAAACAAACGGTTGCAGAAAGCAAATTGTTACTAAAAGATAAAAATGCGTACCCCTAGCAAATTCGGAAATCAAGATTCCGAAGGTAGATCTAGTAAATTTAGGTTTAATTTCTTCAAAATAGATACTTCATGCTTGGGACCCTGTATTACTATGCAGCGAGAGTGCACATGCACTGTTTATAATTTCAGAGATGTTACCAACCCCATCAGAGCTAATGCAATTTGTCAAGGGCAGATGGCAACAACACTGGTGTTTTGCTGCAGGGAATGGCCTATGGGAGGAAGCAGGTGCAGGCGCACTACGACGCCGCCATGGCAGAGGAAGAACAACCTGCCCGGCTCCTATGTCGACGTTCCGGCAGGCATAGGAGAAGAGGTACACCATGGTCCTCCTCGAGCAGCACCCGCTGGTGAAGGGCCAAATCTATGGCGATCGCGCAAGCGAGGAGGCCGTGGCCACCATGGCCGTGAACCCGAACTTCGCTGCGAGGCCACGCGTGCTCAAGGCGTCGCTCGGAACGCAGAGCCGACACAGCCGGACGCGGGCGCACAAGCGCTGGCGGTGCATGCGATCGTGGACTCCAACGCCGCCAGCTACGCGTCCTACGTGTCGTCGTCCAACTTTCGGGGGCGCATGTGGTGGGTGGAGTGTGACAGACCGTCCATGTCCATCATCGACCTCACGTCCACCAGCGCTGGCGACGGACAGCTTAGGGACTCCTCCGAGGATGAGTAGGGCATGGGAGGCGGCAGGGCATTGTGTCCCAAGTCGGCCGGTCTGTCTCTCATGTTCTACTCTTCTTCGCTGGAGACCACACATTCACTTCACGGGTCTTGAACCCCACCGTTGCGCATGGAGACGGCAGATGGAGAACGTGGTCGCCGATACAAAATACAAAGGAAGTGGACGACAGGCGCCACCGTCATATAGGTTTAGGGTCTGACCGCTATTTTGAATGAAAAATGTTTGAATTGTATTGAATGTGCTCCGGTTTATATGAAAATCCGCGGTGTTTGCATGGATTTTGTCTGGTTAGTTGAAATTATGTTTGAAATGTATGCGGACAACACTGGATGGTCGCCTCCCGTATCTGTGTCTGTGGACGGATGCAAGAGCAAATTTGTGGGTGTGTGTTCACTTTGATGCTTCATTTTAAACTGAAATTCACCCTTTGTAAAAAACACACAAGGAGGCACATAGGAGGTTGGGTTTTGAAATGGGTCAATAATAAACTCAATTTCACCCGTAAAGATAAACTCAATTTAGTACCCTCTGTTCCAAATTATTTGTAGCAGGTATGGATGTATCTAGATGTATTTTAGTTTTAGATACATCTATTTCTGCGATGAGTAATTTGGAACGAAGGAAGTACAATGACAAGGTCTCGCCCAAATAATCTCGTTGTGGGTCTGACAATCCACACGGGCATGTAACCGTCAAACACGGTCAGGCGACGAAGACGTAGGAGGCGGCGGTGGCGGAATCGTCGTCTTCGTCGACGTCGTCGTCATCGCCATTACGCGGGCAGTTGAGGAATGCGACGAGGAGCAAGACGCAGAAGAGGGTGAGGCAGTTCCGCACGTAACCCATGACGGGGGCTTGAATAACGAAGAGAAGGCAAAAGTAGTAGCCGATGATGGTGCGCAGCACGCTGATCAAGAACCGCATCTGCTCCGGCACCAAGCGGCAAGAAAGAGTGAGCGGCAGCATCGGATGAATCAGCCGGCGAAAGATATGCATGCATGGAGGAAACGAAACATGGGGTGTTCGCTCGTTGGCGGGTGCTTACGGAGCAGAGGCCGTGGCGGAGGTAGACGCCGAGCGGCGGGAGGAGGACGGCGCACAGGATCTCCAGGCACCGGCGGCACCGTGAACCCGGCGCCGTCTCCATCCCCTCCTCCGGTGGATGCTGCCGTCTCCGGTGCAGGTCGCGGTCGCCGGAAGCGGGGGTGGGACGAGGGAAGGACTAATGGAGCGCTCCTTGCTTCTGTTCATTTTGGTGGAACGGAAGGATATAACTTGTCGACCAGCGACCGACCGCGCGGGCGCTGGCTCGTGTCACAATATTTAGAGGGGTACCTAGAACTCATTTAGATGAGATATAATTTGGTCTTATTCACTTTAAAAACAAGAACAGATACAACTTACGTCAACACACACGCATCTTATAGTATCACATCCAATGGCTATAAAAGGTGAATGAGACCAAATTATATCTCATCTAGATGAGTTCTAGCAAAACTGATATTTAGACTAGACTATTCCGGCTGTGCCAGTTGCAACTTGCAGATTTTAGACCAGGGTTGCAAAGTTAGACCCGTCCCGTCGCGAGGTTCCACGGGAGCTTGCGAGAAGGCCAACGCTAGGCACCGGCGCAACGGCCCAAATTTGGGCCGGTCGTGCCCTAGCCGTTGGATCTAGTGTCCCTCAGCCGTAGGATCTCCCTACCTTTTATTCTATTGCTTCTTCTACCTCTGGCTTCCCCTTTGTCCGCCGCAAAAAACACACCGCAGGCGTCGCGCGCGGCAGTGAAACGTTTCCCTTGCGAGAAAGCATGATGCCCCTTGAACTTGAGCTACAAATGAGCAACCCTGCAACTGGCACACCACGGCATCACAATCACACCCTGATTTACCTCCGTCCGGAATTACATCCATCTGCACGACAACTAATTCCGGACGGAAGGAGGGAGTACGTGCTTGACTTACCAGAGAACTGAACCAACACCGAGATCTGATACTACATCCCCTCAAAGAACAAAAAACAAAAACAAAAACTGATACCACACACCAGGATAGCAATATGCAGGATTTCGTGCCTGACTCGCTATGGTTGGCAAAGGATCAAAACTTCATCCATTTGTTATTACTACTGATACAATCGACTAGTTTTTTTTTTTTTGGTTCCGGTGCTGGACACTGCACAAACACGGATGTTGGTAAAATTCAGAAGAACACCACTTGTGCGAATTGAAATGCACAGTATAAAAGCGAGGCCTCACCATGGTGAACGTTGCAATCGCTTCCAGTCTACTGTTCATTTCATAACAATAGATATCATGTTAACTGTCTCCAGCCACACTAGCAATAGGATACCCTGGGTAGTTTCTTACCCAGAGAGTTGACTTATGCTGTACACCCGAAATCCTGGAACATAAGGAGGAATTGCGTTCTCATTTGTTATATCAAGAGATGTAATGTGGTATGAAGGGTGTATTTGACAGACCAGACTATTTCGGAAGGGGAAAAAAGGGGCACATGATGCACTATTCTCACAGATAAATATTTGTCATGAACGAGGTTCTACAATACATATTGTGTTATCAACACCAGGTGGAGAAACAAAGAGCAAAATTCTCACAGGCATAAACACTTATTCTACAACGGAACCCTACGAGCAAAAGGAATTAAAAATGTAGTACCACACTAAAGTTTTGTTGTGTAGTTCTTCATATCATACATGATACCTGGAACAACCTTTTCTGGATGTTGTGTAATTCTCACAGCTATCACCCCAGCGACCGTTGCTGCCAGCAACAAGCAAATTTTTTCTGATCCCGCATTTCCAGCAAAGACATTTTGTGTATCTTCTCTACCACATGGGCATTGCATCAATCATGACAAAAGCTGTAACCGTGCATAAGTTTGAGTCAACCAGGTCAACACAGTTCCTCCTTATGCCTTTCCACATCAAAACATATTGAATCTATCAAGCAGAGGTACATTCTTTCATGACTTAAGAGCTTCTATATGACTGATTTTGCCATTGGATAGCACTAAGAAATGAAACTCATCGAAGAATTTCAGTCACCAGAACCCCTATCATCAATCAAAGCCCCTGTCACGGCGAGGAAGGCTATTCTGTTGTGGCTGAGAAATCCAGTGCAGCCCATCGAGCAATTCCGAGTACATCCGCTGGTCCAACGCCCCTCGCTTCCTCTCTTTCAGCTCCTCCAGCAACTGGAACGCATCCTCTGTCCGCGTAGCTCGGCACAGCTCCTCGAGCAGCGTCCTGTAAGTGATCATATCTGGCTTCCTCTTGCTATCCAGCATATCCAAAAGCACCTCCCTCGATTCCTCGAACCTCCATTCCAGTGCCAGCGCGGCCACCGCCGACATGTAAACGCCGCCGCTCGGCACGAACCCCTTCTCCCTCATCGTCTTCAGATACACCAACCCGTTGTCGGTCCTGCCCTTCTGGAACATGGCCTTGACGATGTAGCCGTAGGTGAACTCGTTGGGCTCGCAGCCGTAGAGGGGCATTTCCCGGAACACCTTGAGGGCGTCATCCACCTCCAGGCAGCGCCCATACGCCTTGATGATGAGGTTGAGCAGGTAGGTGTCCGGGACCACGCCCGTGGCCTTCATCTGGCGGGAGAGGGATCTGACGGCGTGGAGGTAGACAAGCGACGCCGGCGGGCGGCGGACGCGGCGGACGACGGTGCTGAGGAGGAGCGTGAAGGTCTCGACGTTGGGGCGGCAGCCGGCGTTGGCCGGGAGGGCGCGCATCTTGTTGAACATGTCGAAGGCGATGGGGAAGAGGCTGCGGCGGTCGCAGCAGAAGCGGAGGCAGGCGTTGAAGAGCTGGAGATCGGGGGCGCAGGCCCCCGCGAGCACGTCGTGGATGAGGTTCTCGGCGGCGACGGGGCGCTTGCCGGAGGACGCGGCGTTGAGGGCGGCGATGTAGGAGGCAGGGCCGTGGCGGAAGCCCGGGCGGAGCCCGGCCCAGCGGAAGAGCGCGAGCGCGAGGTCCGGGTCCTGCTCGGAGTTGATGGCGTCGGCCAGGTCGCACGCGGTGAAGCCCGGGCGCAGCCGCGTGACCCACGCCGCGAACTGGTCGTCCGGCGGGGAGCGGACGGGGGACCGCGGCTCCCAGGCGGGCGCAGGGCCCTCGGAGTCCCCGAAGAAGGTGGAGGAAGAGGTGGTGCTGAGGTGGCGAGGCTTTAGGAGCCGGAGGGCCCGAGGAAGGCGGCGGACGGCGGCGAGGAGCGCCATGGCGGGTGGCCGGCGGCGGCGGCGTCTCCCTAAAGCAAGCGCAGGAGGAGGAGGAGAGATCGGAGCGACTGTGGAAAGGTCACGCGCACGAGAAAGGCCTCGCGACGCGGGCCGGTGAAAACGGGCCGGCAAAAGAATTAGGCCTACTAACCCATTTGACTCGGGAAGGTGAGTACTCGGACTTACTCAGACCATGGAGACGCTGCCGTCCGTATCGTCGGCCTTCTCGCGGCGCCGTTGACGGCGGAGGCGGCGGGCGAGGGAGACGAGGACCGCGGCGAGTGCGACGCCCAGGAGGTCGGCCGCGGCGTCCCTGAGCGAGGCGCCGGAGGACCCGAAGAGGCGGGCCTCGTCGGCGGCCTCCTTGGCGGCGCCGACGGCGAGGGAGGCGGCGCAGCCGAGGGCCAGCGCGCGGCGGCGGAGGAAGGGACGGGAGCTCCGGCCGGCGAGCGCGGCGGCGGCGAGCGTGATGAGGAGGCAGGCGAGGACGTGCTGCAGCTTGTCCGGGGCGAGCCACTCGTCGCCCCACTCCATCAGTCAGCCGCCGCTGCCTCTGTCGATGCAGTGGAATGTCTCTCCCCTCTGTATGTCTCTCTCCGCCTTTGTTGGTGCTTTTACAAAGCAGAACTCCGGTGGAGTGCATTACACATAACCAAACGTTTTACTGCAGTAGTACTACTAGTAGACTAGTGGTGCGGATGATTTCCAGCCTGCAATCGGAATGGGCAAATCCGATCCCTAAACTTTTATCGGGCGCGCCCGCAAACGATGCTTGTTTGTCCTTCATTTGTTCGTCATCCAAATCACAATCCATATTTTTGAACGCTTAAATTCATACTAGCAATGCAACGCTCATTTCATCATACGTAGTGCATGTTATATGAACAAACAAGCTAAAAACAAGCAAACTATCCTAATCTACTCGTCGTCATCGGAGATGTAGATGACCCTCTAGAACGGACGGACTGGCCTCGTGATCATTGGCGGGGCGAAACCCCAACTCCTCTTCCTCGTCATCGAGGTTCGCGAAGAGCCGCTCCCGCCTCAGGTCGGCGAGGTGGATGCGACGACGGTTCACCGCCACCTCTCATGGATTGGATCCAGTCAAGGATGGCCGCTCGCTTCGTCTCAAACTGTGTTGCTGCCTAGGTGGCTTCGGCGTGTTGGAACCTCATCTTCGCCTCCTACATGTCCTTTGGGGCCTCCTCCTCCGGTACCTCCTATTGCTCCGCCGCAATTTGAGCAGCGCGACATGCCTCCTTGGCGACACGCATCTCTGTGATGATTTCCACCCGGCTCCCGGCCATGAGCATCTTGTAGTAGGTTATTTTCCGCAATACAATGTCATAATCAAGGAATGATGACAACATTCCAAAAAGTTGGGAGGGGCAACAATTCCTCTCCGGAGATGGACGATGGTAAAGAAGACGATGATGATGGAGAGGAAAGAGATACATGTCTATAAGTCGCACTCTGACGTCCAGCATGGGTCGACCCAACTGGAGGAATAGAGGAAAAGAGAAACTCAAGAGAGAAGGACAGATATAGGCGATGAAACAAAATATCAATGAGTTGATGAGGATAAGAAACGAGTACGCCGAGAAGAGAAAGCAAGAAAAGTTAGAGACGAAGGAGAAGAACCAAGAAAAGAGGGCGAGATGGGATGCTATGCTAGAGAGCCGACATCCTCAAAAAGAGATAGAGGCACATATGCTCGAAATTCAGGAGCGTCGAATGACAACTAAACGGATAGCAGAGGAGAATTGGTTCATCATGCTGGATCAGATGGATCTAGTGGCGCGAGAATTGGGGAGAAGGCGTGTATGGTGATCATACTTTCCAGCGACCCCGGAGAAGGAGACGGTGCACACGGTGGAGAAGGAGATGGCGCACACGACGACAACATTGTCAGCGACCATACTATGGGCCGGCCCTATTCGCCTTGATCTGGCCCAGAAGATGGATGGGCTCCAACTACAAAGGGCACACGGGTGCCCACGAAAGAGGCGGCTTGGACGGAAGGCTTCGGCCTGGCTGGCGATCTCCTCTCTCAGCGCTGCGTGTTCTTCCTCCTCTGTCTCCTCCTTCCTCTGCTTCCTCCTCCTGTAATTCTCGATTTGTAGCCAAACCATGGTGATTGAGTGAAACTACTAGCTGGATCCTAACAATTGGCATCAGAGCCGTTCGATCCTCCTTCAAATTCCTCAAAAAATTTCCACCAAAAATTTCTTCTCCATCCTCCGCTTGCATCCTGTTCGACAGAATGCCAAGCCACAAATTTGCCTGCCCCGAGGGAGTTCTCCACGCCCGGATCAACGACGTTCGCCAGGCGGTCACCGTCGAGTCGATTCGCGAGTTGTTCCGTCGCTCCGGTGATGGGTATGTGATCTGCGCTTACGAGCGGGTGGTGGACGGGATGTACGGCGTGGAGGCATATGTCGAGTTCCGGTCACGGTGGAGGGCGACCCGAGCTCGAGATGCCCTGGATGGCCATGCCATCTACGAGGGGTGTTGCATCCTTGCCGTGGACCTCCTACCACCGACCTACACCACCATCACCATGCCGGATGACGACGGGATGGCGCCGTCGTACTTCTACGATGACACTCCGTACGCGGAATGGGAGGTAGTGTTGGATGCGGTCCAGCGCCATGATGTGGTGCCCGATGCTTCAACCGACGACCTCCATCTCGAGGCGTCCATGGGCGCCATCAGCGAGACTCCGTCCGAGCTTGCCGCTCCTACAGCACCAACTCCGTCAGCGATCACCGGCAACGCCATCCTGGAGCTCAGTGTGCATGACAAGGTGCTCGAAGTCGATGACACCAACGACGCCACTACAACACCCACCACCTATTTGACAGGGTGCCCAAGTTGCGAAACACCCGAGGAGTCGGTGCTCACCTCATCCGCAACACCACCTTCATTCAAGACTGCAGGCAGCATCGCCCCTGAGCCTGCTGCACCGGAAGCCATTCAGATGCCGCTGCGTTGGCTGTTCCCTATCTTCAATCTGGACAACTTGGCAATCACTAGGTGCTCGACAAAGGCATATACATTGGTACAGTTGGAAGAAGTTCTGAACCTCGCGATTGCTTCAGCTAGTTTACCTGTGCAACATTCAGTTGGGTCGCTGCATGATTGGTATTTGTGCTTTACAAGATCCAGACCCACTGATGCATTTTTTGCCGTGCATGAGATGCAAATTCTTGTCTGGATATGGAGCTTATTAATTATATCAAGTGATATGGTCTATGCACCAGGTCATGCTGTGATTGGGGATTTGTGCTGTGAGTTTCAGAGCAAGGAAATTCTAGTACAAAGAATATATTGGCATCTGATTGCGGAAGTATGTTTGGAAGCACTGAGGTTTTCATGGCTGCCACTTTAAGGTAATATCTGTAGCCCACTCGCAAATTTTCTACTGAAGAAATCAATTGGCATATCTCTGCAATCCTACTGGGAAGGTACAAATTCTTTTGCGGTGATGTTGACACCAAGTCTGCAAATGTACGAGCATAAGAACAAATTCAGTTTACTGGAGCATGATAATTCTCCGTGTTGCTCATGGTAGTATTGTAATTCAGTGCATCCTTGTGCATCAGAAGATGCCCAATTGCAGTTTCGGAAACACATATAGAACAAAGAATTACATTGGAATAGTTGCATATGCAGACTTCCAATGGGCAACTACATGGTTCTTTTCCTTGGTGTGTTTGGCTGTATATAAGAGGTTCCATGGCATGTATTGTTCTGTTGCACGACATGACATCACCACTTTCAAGAGTGCATCATTCTTCTTAAGGAGGCCTCCTTATTGTTTATGTCTTGGAGGAGATATGCTATATAGTAGCATTATCAGTGCACATATGGCATCTGCTTCGCTTGCCAGAAAAGGGTTAGGCAGAGATGCTCATTTCTTGTTCCTTGGGTCCTCTTGCTCTGATTCAGTCCTGTTGATCTTTGAAACATTCTACTGGCGAATTGCCTGGCCACCCCCCTCTAGAGGTCATGTTCTTGTCTCCAGCTATATCAACTGCTTCAGTTTCTTCCAAGTTTACTTGGTTGTGGATCGCTTCTCGTTGAACTTGTTGGTTTTGTGTGTGGCTGAGCTCTTCACCTATAATTCTGAAATTTCCCAATGGATAATAGCTTGGTTTCTCAAGTTGGGGCATTCTGCCAGTGATATCATGTTGAAGCAAGCATTCTCTCAGTCACTGGAATTATGGCATATTACTGTTCTTGGTAGTACTTTGAAGACAAGTACAATTACTCGTCCTCTAGTCTTGCATCATTGGGATCCAGGTGTGGGCTTCATAAATGACAGTTGGCTATGCTGGAAATGTTTCTCCTTGGAAGACAATTTCAGCTGGCCTCAGTTTGTTACAAGAAATTTGTGTGTAACCTCACAATGGAACCATGGTCTGCTCAGCTTGATCACTCTTGCAGGGTTGGAGTTCACAAGTAGATACATGTCGATTACCTACAGTAAGCTTGTTCAGGTTACTGGTCATCTCTCTTCACCTTATAATCCACCTGCCACAACTGATTGTATATGGACCAATGACAGGGGGAAGATAGAATGGAGTCTTGGTATTTTCTTGGACTTAAGAAATTGCAGAGAGCTGGAGCACTGGACACGAGAGTCTGAACTGAATTTGAGTGAAATACCAGTTTCAGAGACTAGAACAAGTGGGGCACCAAACATTAAAATGGATATTGTGTGCCGACTTATTCATCAATGGCAAGAATATTTTCTTGATGGGAGGATTGCTACGTTGCCCATGATAAAAATTGGAGAAGCTATCACATATGTGAGGGCTGAGAGCGACAACCGTGCATGGCTGCTTTGTCCAGAGCAGTTCTATACTAGCCTTGATGGAATTCTGCCGTTCATATGCGACTTGGGTAACTCCATGTTCTTATGTGGTTCTGGCTCTGCAAAATTTCAGTGGACAATTGCATGGCCGAGTGCAACAACTGGATGCAGAATCAAAGAAGCATATTTTGTTGAGGGCTACCGGTGCAGAGATGCAGGCTTTTCTCGTGGTGTCTATATATCACCTTTGCAGATACGGCAAGTTGATTGTGTTGCCTTGCTCAGTCCTAAGGGGGCAGTGGATCAGTCATGGGTTTTCTGTTCTAAGACCTGGCGGCGAGACAATCCTGACAGCATGGATCAATGGTCTACAATTAGTCAACCAAGTGCTCTGTGTCTGACTCTGGTTCCTGGTGTGCTCATTTTACAAAACCAGCAACTGACTTGGGATCCAGGTGAGAAGATACTTGATTCGGTTCAGCTTGCAGTACAAGTGCCTTGGGATCCCGGTGGTTCGACAGGGAATCGGCTTGAGGGCAAGCCGAAACTTATGGAGGGGGGATTGTCAGCGACCATACTATGGGCCGGCCCTATTCGCCTTGATCTGGCCCAGAAGATGGATGGGCTCCAACTACAAAGGGCACACGGGTGCCCACGAAAGAGGCGGCTTCGACGGAAGGCTTCGGCCTGGCTGGCGATCTCCCTCTCTGTAGCGCGTGTTCTTCCTCCTCTGTCTCCTCCTTCCTCTGCTTCCTCCTCCTGTAATTCTTGATTTGTAGCCAAACCATGGTGATTGAGTGAAACTACTAGCTGGATCCTAACAAACATGTGATTTGTAAATGTCGCCGGTTAAATGCTTTTGTTCACACGGCTTGTCATAAACTATATGAATATTTGCTTGATGTGCTAGACATTTAAATTTGAAGAGAATCAAAGTGTTTAAATGAGGAAATGAAAACAATAATATGAAAACTCTGTTTGTGCACGTCGCCTGACTAAAGCTCCGCTGGAGGCCTGGAGCAGGAGCGATCCAACAGCGTGCCGCGCAATCGACGCGCCGACGAAAACCAGCCTGCCGATTTCAATGCTTTTCCAAATCCAAATAAGAGAAACACGCGAACGAGAAGTCTGGTGACCGGTGAGGCTGAGCCATCTTGGACCCTGTACGTGCACAAGGCTGCGGTACGGCGGGCCTGCCAAAACGGTCGGGCTTTGATGGCTTGATGTAAACCGGATCCTGTCCCGCGAGCAGCAGAGTTTGCAAAGAGCAGAGTGCCTAGGCTGTAGAGGCAGACGGAGAAGTAGAGAGAAAGTAGAATGCAGCTGGAGCTTCTCATGGTGCCGCATCTCCTTCTCGGCCTGCTCCTTCTGCCGCTCTCGCCCTCGGCGTCCGCGGTGGTCACCCACCTGCCAGGATTCCATGGCCCTCTGCCCTTCTACCTCGAGACCGGGTATGAGGATCACAGCCGAAGCTTCGTTGCCGCCTACTTCCTTCGTCCAGAAATACTTTTTAGAGATGGATGTATCTAGACTTATTTGGTTATAGATACATCCATTTTTTCCATTTCTAAGACAACTATTTCCGACAGAGGGAGTAGTATTGTTGGAACTAATGGAGAATCCGCCATGTACGCGCGCACTGCAATGCAGGTACGTGGACGTGGAGGAGAAGACCGGGACGGAGCTCTTCTACTACTTCGTGGAGTCGGAGAGGAGCCCCGGCACGGACCCCGCTGCTCGGGCTTCAGCGGCTTCGCCTTTGAAGTTGGTTAGTCGCTCGAAGTCAATCCTGGCCAGTTGATGGCTTTTGTTAATTCAAAGTCAGCCTTTTCTTTAGCCTTTGTTCTAAAAAAAGGGTTTTGAAAGTTTGCAGCGATAAATTTTTCTTTCAAGTTTCGCCGTGGCCGGCGCTCACAATTGGCCATCATTTTGAGATGAAGCTCGTGATCCAACTCTCCTAGACTAGATGCCAGCTTTGCAGTTATCGTGATTTCAACAAGAAAACGCTACTAGATGCCTACTCTGATGCACCTGTAGATCGATGTCGAGTGATTCAGAGCTGATGAGATGTTATTTTTTTTTTACCATCCGTCATGGTTCTTTTTACAGGCCCTGTAAATTTTGTGCTGGCACCTTATGATGGCCATTTGCCGCAGTTGGTCTATAATCCGCATTCATGGTCGAAGGTGAGATTTTCACATTGACAAGTCATAGCACCAGAGATGTACCCTGTTCCTAGACCGTCCTTCCGATGGTCTGATCCTTTTGACCTCTCTGAATAGATATACATGTAGTTCTCCTGCATGTTTTCCATAAAAAAATAACACCACGGATGTCTCTTTTCTCCTAGTACTTTTATTAGAGAAATTGGCGAAGCACATCAATGTTTATGAGAGCGGGCTTAATTTGAACCTGCAAAAGCCAAAACAAATCTTTAAGAAACCACAAGGGAACTACTTATCGCTATTGATTGCAATGAACACAAAAGTTTAATTATTCCGTCTATGTTAACAATGTCAGATGGCAAGTATCATCTTCTTGGATTCTCCTGTCGGTTCTGGTTTCTCATATGCTCGTGATCCAAAAGGCTATGATGTTGGGGACATGTCATCTTCCTTGCAAGTCATGACATTTCTGAACAAGGTGAAAAGAGGCACAACTTATCTCCTAGTTAAGTTTGAATTGGCAGAATTTCATGTAGTTTCTGACCATCTTGTGCATACTAACCTAGTGGTTCGACGATCACCCACGCTATCGTTCAAATGCATTTTACATTGGAGGAAGTTCATATGCTGGGAAGATCATTCCGCTTATAGCGCAATATATCTCAGAAGGTAACTAGTATTACCTCTGTCCCAAATTAATATATCCCTATCTAGACAAATCTAAGACAACTAATTTGGGATGGAGGGAGTATATAATACCTGCACATCCTAGAAATAAATAAGGATAGGAGAAGCAATCTATAATAACCTCTTCGATATTTATTTTGGACCTTTGCAAAAATAAAACAAAGGTGTATAAAGGCATCCTTGCAGGTTGTTAAGAGGAATCAAAAGTTAAATGTTGCAGTTTTCCTATTTTCTCTACTCAGTCACATAGCCACTCCCTTCTTGAACGCGTTGTTGTTGAAGAATTTCATCGTCTGTGTGGTGTCATGAGATGGTCGGTGCGGATATGGTCTTTGTTGTAGCTTGCCGATCACGGTTTGTATCGCTTTGGGGTTCTTTTTTCTTTTTTTTCTTGCCCATGCATAGCTTTGGTCTTACATCACTTTGCTATTCGCCGGCGAGGTTTTGTGTGCGTGTGTTGGTGTTGGCTGTGTGCATCTTAGCTATGCAAAGGTCGGGTGTGTGCTCATTGTGTTTGTATCCTCTTGATGCTTCATCTCGAGTCAATAAAATCCACCCTTTATCGAAAAAAAGTCACATAGAGCACTATGGTCTTCTCATTTTAGCCCGGTCACATGCCGGTTCATGTTTCAAGTTGCTTATGACTGAAATAACCACATATCTTACTAATAAACTCATAGTGATATCTTCATTTTGTTTTACTTTACTGCAGGAATTGAGCAAAGGAAGCAACCTGTGATTAATCTCAAGGCAAGTAATTTCCTAGCCTTCAAACTAAAGTTTCTTTTTATAAATTAATGGGGATGAGAGAAGGTGTGCAAGCAACATGAAAAAAATCATAATGGTTCCCTATTTTTCTTCTATTCATTCAATTGTTTATAGGGCTATTTAGTTGGCAACCCTATTACAGGCTCCAGGTATACTGATTCCAATTCCAGAATACCATATGCTCATGGCTTTGGAATCATACCGGGACAACTATATGAGGTATCAAATTCCGCGTTCGTACCCTTTTGGAAAGTGCAGTTCTACAATCATTGATCATGTTTCGGTCTTGTTTCTAAAAGGCTGCAATCGAGAACTGTAAAGGAGACTATATAAACCCGCTGAATAACATATGTGCTGGGGTTCTAAATACTATTGAAAAGGTATGATTCACATACTGACATACTGTTTTTTTTTCTCTGAAATAACTAATACTTGCTGCCATACATTACATATTTAGCTATATTTAATTATTTAAGCACACTGGTCCCTTGTGTTGCAGCTCCTTTCGGAAGTCGAGCACGATCATATCTTGGATGACAAATGTGTACGCACCATACCAAACCCTGTGAATGCTCCTGCTGAAAGAAATAGGTTTCTGTCAGAAGAACACATTCAAAAAATGTTCCATCTCCTCATTAATTGTTTTGTAAGTTATTACTAATACTTATACATGAAGTGTAAATTCCTATAGAAGATTTTACTGAATATGATACTGTAGTACTTCATCTCTCTGTTTCCATAATCTGACATCTCTTTCCAACATGCAGTCGTACCGTTACTACCTAGCTAACATTTGGGCGAATGAAAACGTGACTAGAGATGCTCTTCGGATCAAGCAGGTAACCAGATGGACCCTTTTACAATCATACTCTTATAGCAACTGCTTCCGCAAAATATACACTCCGAAATTAAAATTGTACGGATTGGTCTAAACGAGGTTCTGAATTTAATGGCAAAAGTATGGCATATAGGTTCCGCAAAAGTATGCCTGGCTTGATAAATCTGTCCGGAAACAGCAAGAAAAGAGAACAAAGGATTTCTCCGCGATATGGTGATCAATAGGTTCGGGAAGTATATAAAATCTTGGGGGGACAAGCATACGAAAGAAAAACAGAGTCCGGGAGGTGTCCCAGGTGGGCACAACCCACCTGGGCGCGCCCTGGCACGCCCTGGCACGCCCTGGTGTCTTGTGCCCACCAGGGGACGCTTCTTGGAAGTTTCTTTATTTCCAAAATCCTTAAATATTCTAAAACTGATAAAAAATATTTTTGCGGATTTTTCGGAGTCCGTTTATTTACCGTATCACGTACCTCCTTATTTTCACGATTCTGGAGTGTTCCAGAAGGACTTTTTTATGTGTTCCTCTGGTGTCAAAGTTTGGATAATATTACTTTCAACGTTAATGGGCGTACCTAAGATATAATGTTTTATTCGTCGCCCATTGAAAACCTTCAGGTTAGTACCTTCGGGATTATTATTTTGATGGCTCCAGACCGGTAAACCTCCTCGACAACATATGGGCCTTCCCATTTCGAGAGGAGTTTTCCTGCAAAGAATCTAAAACGAGTTGTACAAAAGTGGGAAAGTCCTATTCATTGTGTCCCTAAGAAAGGAGGTATTACTGTTGTTCCTAATGGTAAGAATGAACTTATTCCATAGAGAATTGTTATAGGCTATAGAATGGTAATTGATTTTAGAAAATTTAACAAAGCCACTAGGAAAGATCATTACCCTCTGCCTTTTATTGATCAAACGCTAGAATGGATATTCTGGTTTTTCACAAATACCTGTTTCTCAACCTGATCAAGAAAAGACTACTTTTACTTGCCCATTTGGAACTGATGCTTATAGATGTATGCCTTTTGGTTTATGCAATGCACCTGCTACCTTTCAAAGATGTATGACTGCTATATTCTTTGACTTCTGTGAAAAGATTGTTGAGGTTTTCATGGATGACTTCTCTGTTTATAGGAAGTCTTTTGATGATTGTTTAAGCAATCTTGATCAAGTTTTGCAGAGATGTGAGGAAACAAATCTTGTCTTGAATTGGGAGAAGTGCCACTTTATGGTTAATGAAGGTATTGTTTTGGGCCATAAATTTCTGAAAGAGGTATAGAGATGGACAAAGCTAAGGTTGATGCAATTGAGAAAATGCCATGTCCTAAAGATATCAAAGGTATTCGTAGTTTCTTAGGTCATGCTGGTTTCTATAGGAGATTTATCAAATACTTTTCTAAAATTTCTAGGCCTCTTACAAATCTTTTGCAAAAGGATGTTCCTTTTGTTTTTGATGATGATTGTTTAGAAGCCTTCAAAATAGCCAAGAAAGCCTTAATTTCTGCACCTATTGTTCAACCACCTGATTGGAACTTGCCTTTTGAAATTACGTGTGATGCTAGTGATTATGCTGTTGGTGCTATTCTAGGACAAAGAGTTGATAAGAAACTGAGTTATTCATTATGCTAGTAAAACTCTAGACAATGCACAATGAAATTATGCTACTACTGAAAAAGAATTTCTAGGAGTGGTGTTTACTTGTGATAAATTTAGATCTTACATTGTTGATTCAAAAGTAATTGTTCACACCGATCATGCTGCTATTAAATATCTTATGGAAAAGAAAGATGCTAAACCTAGACTTATTTGATGGGTTCTCTTGCTACAAGAATTTGATTTACATATCACCGATAGAAAATGAGCTAAGAACCCCGTAGTTGATAGCTTGTCTAGGCTTGAAAATGTTCTTGATGACCCACTACCTATTGATGATAGTTTTCCCGATGAGTAGTTAGCTGCAATAAATGTTTCTCATAACACTCCTTGGTATGCTAACTATGCTAATTACATTGTTTCTAAATATTTACCACCTAGCTTTACATACCAACAAAAGAAAAAATTCTTCTATGATTTAAGACACTACTTTTGGGATGACACACATCTTTATAAAGAAGGAGTAGATGGTATTATTAGACATTGTGTACCTGAGCATGAACAGGGACAAATCCTCCGGAAATGTCACTCCGAAGCTTATGGAGGACATCATGCGGGAGATAGAACTGCTCACAAGGTATTGCAACCTGGGTTTTATTGGCCTACTCTCTTCAAGGATGCCCGTAAGTTCGTCTTATCTAGTGATGAATGTCAAAGAATAGGTAATATCGGTAAGTGTCAAGAAATGCCTATGAATTATTCACTTGCTATTGACCCATTTGATGTTTGGGGATTTGATTACATGGGACCTTTTCCTTCCTCTAATGGGTATACACATATTTTGGTTGTTGTTGATCATGTTACTAAGTGGGTAGAAGCTATTCCAACCAAGAGTCTTGATCACAACACCTCTATTAAAATGCTTAAGGAAGTAATTTTCCCAAGGTTTGGAGTCCCTAGATATTTAATGACTGATGGTGGTTCACACTTCATTCATGGTGCTTTCCGTAAAATGCTTGCCAAGTATGATGTTAACCATAGAATTGCATCACCTTATCATCCTCAGTCTAGTGGTCAAGTTGAACTTAGCAATAGAGAAATAAAATTAATTTTGCAAAAGATTGTCAATAGGTCCCGGAAGAATTGTTCTAAGAAATTATATGATGCACTTTGGGCTTATAGAACAACATATAAAAATCCTATGGGTATGTCTCCTTATAAAATGGTTTGTGGAAAACCTTGTCATTTACCTCTTGAGTTAGAACATAAAGCATATTGGGCAATTAAAGAACTCAACTATGATTTCAAACTTGCCGGTGAAAAGAGGTTATTTGATATTAGCTCATTAAATGAATGGAGAACCCAAGCTTATGAAAATGCCAAGTTATTCAAAGAAAAAAAATTAAAAGATGGCATGATAAAAGAATCCAAAAGCGTGAGTTCAGAGTTGGAGAATATGTTCTTTTGTACAAGTCTCGTTTCAGATTCTTTGCAAGAAATCTCCTCTCCAAATGGGAAGGACCCTATGTTATCGAGGATGTTTATAGATCTGAAGCTATCAAAATAAATAATGCCGAAGGTAATAACCCGAAGGTTGTTAATGGGAAACAAATAAAACATTAAGAGACCTTCCGGAACACTCCAGAATCGTGAAAAAGAGGAGGTACGTGATACGGTAAGTAAACGGACTCCAAAAATCCACAAAAATATTTCTTGTCTATTTTGGAAAATAAGAAAAATTAGGAAAATAAGAAACTACGGGGAAAGTAACCCTGGTGGGCACAAGACACCAGAGCACACCTAGCTTGCCAGGCACGCCCAAGTGGGTTGTATCCACCTCGGGTACCTTTCAGACTCCATTTTTCTACTGTTTGCTTGTCTCCCAAGATAAAAAATCTTTATATACCCCCCGAACCTATTGACCACTGTATCACAAAGAAATCTTCTGTTCTCTTTTCTTGCTATTTTCGGTCAGATCTGTTGAGCCAGGCATCATGTCTTCTTCTTCCTCCAACAACATGGAAGAGGATGTTTGGTTGATAAAGATCAAGCTGAAGAGACAAGAGCCCGTAGAAGCCATCAAAGGGGACAAGAGCAAGGAGGCTACCGGAGATCAAGCATCGGTGGCTGAGCAGGCCTGGCCTGCTGAGGAAGAAGAAGAAGATATCCTTAAACCTTACTATGCTCATCTTACCCCGACTGAGATTGAAGCCTTTTGAATAATTGAAACGGTTCGTGTGCACAATAAATATCTCACTCATGAAAATATTCTGCATCAAGAGCACATCATCTTCCTCTGGAGCGTCATTCGTAGATTAGAGAATCTCTTGATCCTGAAGGACAGGATAGCCTCTACTTAATCACCACCACCACCTTCTTCATCACCAAAAGAAAATTGAGTATCAGGTATGGGCACTCCCCTTGGCTTCCACCAAGCTTCGGGGAGGTGCCCCGATATCATATCACCCCCACTATCTTTTGCCTTTACTTATCTTAGTTCGATCCATAGTATCTTTTGCCTTTACTTATCTTAGTTCAATCCATAGTATCTTTTTCTTTAGATGAATAAAAGTTTACTTCGATCCTTTCTTTTCGAGAGTTTTCTTAGTGATCTATCCTTGTAATCGTGTGCGAGATATATAATAAAGTTTAGTTTGAGTTTTTGCTTTCTTTACTTTCATGTTTCAATAAAAAGAAAGGAAATAAATAAGAAAGATCATATGCTAATCTTATGGTAGGTGATGACACCACATAAGGAAAAGTATAAGTAGAAAATTTTATTAGAGATTGACAAACATAGCATTGGTCAATGATGCAACTCATGAAAGAATTAATAAGGGAAGAGAAGATTCACATATAAATACACTATCCTGGAAATATTTTGTGATTGTGAGCCCCCATCAAAATATTAAATGCCAAAATTGTTGAAGTTGGACAAGGAAGACAACATAATGATTTATGTTTGTTCATATTCACATAGAAGTTATATTGTCATAGATCCTTCAACATGTGGTGCTTGCCCCCTATCTTTGCTAGCCAAAAATTCTGCACCAAGTAGAGATACTACTTGTGGATCCAAAAACCCTTAAACCCAAATCTTATTTCAAGACTCCACCATACCTACCTAAGGATTGAGTAAGATCATTCAAGTAAGTTGTAATCGGTGCAATAAGGCAATAAAAATTGCTTCTAAAAGTGTAAGATCATTTAGTGTAAGATAAAATTGAGCGTTGTACGAACTTGTGATAGCAAAGAATAAAAGCGACATACTGCATCATAAAGGTTGCTATCATAAGGGGCAATATAATGTGGCATTCTTTTGCACTAAGGGGTTGAGCATATAAACAAATAAGCGCATGGCAACCTATGCTTCCCTCTGCGAAGGGCCTATCCTTTACTTTTATGTATTTACTTTTATGCAAGAGTCAAAGTTTTTCTCTCTATTCCTTTTTATTTTTCTCCTTTGGCAAGCATCATGTGGTGAGGAAAGATATAAGCACATATGTCCAGTTGAATATGGGTAGCATGAGTTATTATCGTTGACATCACCCTTGAGGTGAATACGTTGGGAGGCGAAACTATAAGCCCCTATCTTTCTATGTGTCTGGTTGAAACGTTTTGCTTATGCAGTGAGTGTTAGCAATCATAGAAGACTATATGATGGTTGAGTATGTGGACTTGCCTAAAGGCTCCGATACGTGACCCTTCCTGAAAACATGATGAATTGTAGTTGCAAAGTTGACTGAGAACATAGTTTGTTCGTTTCCAATAGAGTTCATGCTTCATACTTCGATGTTGTGATGAATTGTTACTTATGCACGAGAAGTCTATGTTAAAAAGCCTATGATAAAAGTTCTATGATAAAAGTTTAATGTTAAAGTTTGTTGCTGTTATAATATTTTACATGATGCTTCTATGTCCGTATTTTGTTTTTATCGACACCTCTCTCTCTCTAAGCATGTGGGCATGTGCTACCTCTTGAGCACTGCGTTGGATTTCCCCGAAGAGGAGAGTGTGATGCAGCAAAGTAGCGTAAGTATTTCCCTCAGTTTTTGAGAACCAAGGTATCAATCTAGTAGGAGGCCACGCGCGAGTCCCTCGTATCTACACAAAGCAATAGCTCCTCGCAACCAACGCAATTAGGGGTTGTCAATCCCTTCACGGTCACTTACGAGAGTGAGATCTGATAGAGATGATAAATAATATTTTTGGTATTTTAGGTATATAGATGCAAAGTGAAAAGTAAAGGGCAAAGTAAAAACAAAGAAAGTATAAAAGTAATGAAGATTGATATGATGAGAATAGACCCGGGGGCCATAGGTTTCACTATTGGCTTCTCTCAAGAGCATAAGTATTCTACGGTGGGTGAACAAATTACTGTTGAGCAATTGATGAATTGAGCATAGTTATGAGTATATCTAGGTATGATCATGTATATAGGCATCACGTCCGAGACAAGTAGACCAAACGATTGCATCTACTACTATTACTCCACTCGTCGACCGCTATCCAACATGCATCTAGAGTATTAAGTTAAAAAGCAGTAACGCCTTAAGCAAGATGACATCATGTAGAGGGATAAATTCATGCAATATGATAAAAACCCCATCTTGTTATCCTCGATGGCAACAATACAATACCTGCCTTGCAACCCTTTACATCCTTTGGGTAAGGACACCGCAAGATTGAACCCAAAGCTAAGCACTTCTCCCATTGCAAGAACTACCAATCTAGTTGGCCAAACCAAGCGGATAATTCGAAGAGACTTGCAAAGATAACCAATCATACATAAAAGAATTAAGAGAAGATTCAAATATTATTCATAGATAAGCTGGATCATAAACCCACAATTCATCGGTCTCAACAAACACACCGCAAAAAGAAGATTACATCGAATAGATCTCCACGAGAGGGGAGAACATTGTATTGAGATCCAAAAGAGAGAAGAAGCCATCTAGCTACTAGCTATGGACCGAAGGTGCAGTAAACTACTCACACTTCATCGGAGGGACTATGGTGTTGATGTAGAAGCCCTCCGTGGTGGATGCCCCTCTGGCGGAGCTCCTAACAGGCCCCAAGATGGGATCTCGTGGATACTGAGGAAGTTGCGGCGGTGGAATTAGGTTTTGGCTCCTGTTACGATCGTTTGAAGTGCGTAGGTATATATAGGAGGAAGGAGTACGTCGGTGGAGCAATAGGGGGCCCACGAGGCAGGGGGCACGCCCTAGGGGGGGCATCCCACCCTCGTGACCGCCTCTTTTGTTCCTTGGAGTAGGGTCCAAGTCTCCTGGATCCGTTCGGTGAGAAAATCACGTTTCCGAAGGTTTCATTCCGTTTGGACTCCGTTTGATATTATGTTTCTTCGAAACACTGAAATGGGCAAAAAACAACAATTCTGGGCTGGGCCTCCGGTTAATAGGTTAGTC
Organism: Aegilops bicornis; assembly: GCA_021605145.1. Taxonomy (NCBI): domain Eukaryota; kingdom Viridiplantae; phylum Streptophyta; class Magnoliopsida; order Poales; family Poaceae; genus Aegilops; species Aegilops bicornis. Next base: position 154,458,328 of record CM038675.1, read on the forward strand.
CCAAAAATAATATAAAAGTGGAAAATAAAGCCCAATATAGTCCAAAACAGTAGATAAAGTAGCATGGAGCAATCAAAAATTATAGATACGTTGGAGACGTATCGAGGCATCCCCAAGCTTAATTCACCTTTCGTCCTCGAGTAGGTAAATGATAAAAAGAGAATTTTTGATGCGGAGTGATACTTTGGCATAATTTCAATGTAAATCTTCTTAATTGTGGTATGAATATTGAGATCCGAATGAATACAAAATAAAAGTTCATATTGATAAAAGAAATAGTAATACTTCAAGCATACTAATCAAAGTAATCATGTCTTCTCAAAATAGCATGGCAAAAGAAAGTTCATCCCTACAAAATCATATAGTTAGGCTATGCTTCATTTTCGTCACACAAAGATGTTCCCAACTTCTATACCCCGATGACAAGCCAAGCAATTGTTTTATACTTAAATAATCTCAAACTTTTCAACCTTCACACAATACATGAGCGTGAGCCATGGATATAGCACTATGGGTGGAATAGAATATGATGATGGGGATTGTGTGGAGAAGAAAAAAAAGGAGAAAGTCTCACATTGACGAGGATAATCAACGGGCTATGGAGGTGCCCATCAATTGATGTCAACATGAGGAGTAGGGATTGCCATGCAACGGATGCACTAGAGCTATGAATGCTCGACAAAAGAAAACTAGTGGGTGTGCATCCAACTTGCTTGCTCATGAAGACCTAGGGCATTTGAGGAAGCCCATCGTAGGAATATACAAGCCAAGTTCTATAATGAAAAATTCCCAATAGTATAAAAAGACAACTTATGAGACTCACTATATGAAAAACATGGTGCTACTTTGAAGCACAACATATGAGACTTACTACATGAAGAACAAGGTGCTACTTTGAAGCACAAGTGTGGAAAAAGAGATAGTAACATTGCCCCTTTTATTTATTTTCTTTTTTTGGGCCTTTCTTTTTTTTGGCCTTTCTCTTTTTTTGGGCAATGCTCTAATAATGATGATCATCACACTTCTATTGATTACAACATAAGGATTACAACTCGAAACTAGAACAAGATATGACTCTATATGAATGCCTCGGGCGGTGTACCGGGATGGTGCAATGAATCAAGAGTGACATGTATGAAAAATAATGCATGGTGGCTTTGCCACAAATACGATGTCAACTACATGATCAATATGACAAAAGTAAAGTATGTCATGATGATGATGAACGGAACGGTGGAAAGTTGCATGGCAATATATCTCGGAATGGCTATGGAAATGCCATAATAGGTAGGTATGGTGGCTGTTTTGAGGAAGATATAAGGGGGTTTATGTGTGATAGAGCGTATCATATCACAGGGTTTGGATGCACCGACGAAGTTTGCACCAACTCTCAAGGTGAGAAAGGGCAATGCACGGTACCGAAGAGGCTAGCAATGGCGGGAAGGTAAAAGTGCGTATAATCAATGGACTCAACATTAGTCAAAAGAACTCATATACTTATTGCAAAAATTTAGAAGTCATCAAAAATCAAGTACTACGCGCATGCTCCTAGGGGGATAGATTGGTAGGAAAAGACCATCGCCGTCCCCGACCGCCACTCATAAGGATGCACAAGCCAGGTAGACTTCATGTTTCAAATTTGTTACACAACTTTAACCATACGTGCATGCTACGGAATTTGCTAACTTCAACACAAGCATTCTTTAAATTCATAATCACCAACCAGCATGACTTTAATATTACCACCTCCATATCTCAAAACAATTACCAAGTATCAAAATTTTCTTAGTATTCAACGCACTCAAAAGAAAGTTTCACATATCTTGAATACCAAGTATATTAATTTTTAAGCAAATTACCATGCTATTAACGAATCTCAAAATAATCTAAGTGAAGCATGAGTGATCAATTGTTTCTTTAAAACAAATCCACCACCGTGCTCTAAAAGATCCAAGTGAAGCACTAGAGCAAAAATTATCACGCTCAAAAGATATAAGTGAAGCACTATGAGCAAAACTATCAAGCTCAAAAGATATAAATGAAGCACATAGAGTATTCTAGCAAATTCCAATTTATGTATGGCTCTCTCAAAAGGTGTGTACAGCAAGGATGATTGTGGTAGACTAACAAGCAAAGACGCAAATAATACCAGACGTCCAAGCAAAACACTTATCATGTGGTGAATAAAAATATAGCTCCAAGTAAATTACCGATGGAAGTAGACGAAAGAGGGGATGCCTTCCGGGGCATCCCCAAGCTATGAATTTTTGGTGTCCTTGGATTTGGGGGTGCCATGGGCATCCCCAAGCTTAGGCTCTTGCCACTCCTTGTTCCATAATCCATCAAAAGAATTCACCCAAAACTTGAAAACTTCACAACACAAAACTCAATAGAAATCTCGTGAGCTCCGTTAGAGAAAGAAAACAAAAGACTACTTTAAGGTACTGTAATGAACTAATTATTTATTTATATTGGTGTTAAACCTACTATATTCCAAATTATCTATGGATTATAAACTATTTTACTATCCATAGATTCATCAAAATAAGCAAACAACACACGATAAACAGAATCTGTCAAAAACAGAACAATCTGTAGTAATCTGTAACTAACTTAAACTTCTGGAACTCAAAAAAATCTACCAAAATTAGACGATCTAGAAAATTTGTTTATTGATCAGAAGCAATTGGAATCAGTATTTTATCACGTTCTTGTGATGTTTAATAATTCGGGCACTAAACACAAAGTTTCTGGAAATTACAGCAAGATCAAATAACTATCATCGAAGAAGATCCAATAGGTTTAACTTGGCACAAACACTAATTAAAACATAAAACCACATCTAAACAGAGGCTAGATGGATTATTTATTCCTAAACAGAAGCAGAAACAAAAAATTAAAAATAAAATTGGGTTGCCTCCCAACAAGCGCTATCGTTTAACGCCCCTAGCTAGGCATAAAAGCAAGGATAGATCTAGGTATTGCCATCTTTGGTAGGCAATCCATAACTGGCTCTCATGATAGATTCATATGGTAATTTTATTTTCTTTCTAGGGAAGTGTTCCATGCCCTTCATTAAGGGAAATTGGAATCTAATATTCCCTTCCTTCATATCAATAATTGCACCAATCGTTCTAAGGAAAGGTCTACTAAGAATAATAGGACATGAAGGATTGCAATCTATGTCAAGAACGATAAAATCTACGGGCACATAATTCCTATTTGCAACAATAAGAACATCATTAATTCTTCCCATAGGCTTTTTAATAGTGGAATCCGCAAGATGCAAGTTCAGAGAGCAATCATCAAAGTCATGGAAATCTAGCAAATCACACAAAGTTTTGGGGATAGTAGAGACACTAGCACCCAAATCACACAAAGCATGAAACTAATAATCTTTAATTTTAATTTTAATAGTAGGTTCCCACTCATCATAGAGTTTTCTAGGGATAGAAACTTTCAACTCAAGTTTTTCTTCATAAGATTGCATCAAGGCATCAACAATGTGTTCGGTAAAGGCCTTACTTTGACTATAAGCATGAGGAGAATTTAGCACGGATTGCAACAAGGAAATACAATCAATTAAAGAGCAATTTTCATAATTAAATTCCTTGAGATCCAAAATAGTGGGTTTAGCAACATCTAGGTTTTATTCCTTTCAATCCCACACTTATCAATTTCATCATCAAGATCTAAAAACTCCGAATTCTTAGAACGCCTTCTAGGTAAAGGAAGATCATATTCAGTTTCATCAAGGTTCATATTGCAAAACAAAGATTTAACGGGGGACACATCAATAACTTTTATATCTTCATCTTGATTTTCATAGGAATTGGAAGAACACGCTTTAATAAAGGCATCTTTGGAAGCACGCATCCTAGCGGTTCTTTCTTTGCACTCTTCAATGGAAATTCTCATAGCTTTGAGAGACTCATTGATATCATGCTTAGGAGGAATAGATCTAAGCTTTAAAGAATCAATTTCAAGAGAAGTTCTATCAACGTTCCTAGCCAAATCATCAACTTTATGCAATTTCTCTTCAAGCAAAGCATTAAAATTCTTTTGTGAATTCATAAACTCTTTAACACTATTCTCAAATTCAGAGGGAATCTTATTAAAATTTCCATAAGAGATGTTGTAGGAATTTCCATAATTATTAGAAGGATTACTAGGATAAGTCCTAGGATTAAAATTCCCTCTATACGCGTTGTTACCAAAATTATTCCTACCAACAAAATTCACATCCATATATTCATTATTATTCTCAATCAAAGTAGACAAAGGCATATCATTAGGATTAGAAGAAAAACACTCTTAGTAGGAAACAATTTCATAAGTTCATCCATATTTCCACTCAAAACATTAATTTCTTCTATCGCATGCACTTTTTTATTAGTAGATCTTCCAGTGTGCCATTGAGAATAATTAACCATAATATTGTCTATAAGATTAGTAGCATCTCCTAGAGTGATTTCCATGAAAGTGCCTCCCGCGGCCGAATCTAAAAGATTTCTAGAAGCAAAATTCAATCCGGCATAAAAGTTTTTATAATCATCCACAAGTTCAAACCATGAGTAGGACAATTACGTATCATTAATTTCATTCTCTCCCAAGCTTGTGCAACATGTTCATGCTCAAGTTGCTTAAAATTCATAATATCGTTCCTAAGAGAGATAATCTTAGCGGGAGGAAAATACTTAGAGATAAAAGCATCTTTGCACTTGTTCCAGGAATCAATACTATTTTTAGGCAAAGATGAAAACCACGCTTTAGCATGATCTCTAAGCGAAAAAGGAAATAGCTTCAATTTAACGACATCATTATCGACATCTTTTTTTCTTTTGCATATCACATAAATCAACGAAGCTATTCAGATGAGTAGCGGCATCTTCACTAGGAAGGCCGTGAATTGATCTTTCATAACAAGATTCAACAAAGCGGTATTGATTTCACAAGATTCAAGATTGGCAAGAGGAGCAATCAGAGTGCTAAGGAAATCATTATTATTGGTATTGGTGAAGTCACACAATTTGGTAGCATCTTGAGCCATCGCGACAAACAAGCAATCCAACACACGAGCAAACAAACGGACAAGAAAAAAGGCAATGGGAAAAAGAGGAGGAGATTGGGAAAGAGAGGGCGAATAAAACGGCAAAGGTGAAGTGGGGGAGAGGAAAACGAGAGGCAAATGGCAAATAATGTAATGCGAGAGATAGGGATTGTGATGGGTACTTGGTATGGTTGACTTGCTCTTGCGTGAGCCTCCCGACAACGGCGCAGAAATTCTTCTTGCTACCTCTTGAGCACTGCGTTGGATTTCCCGAAGAGGAGAGGATGATGCAACAAAGTAGCGTAAGTATTTCCCTCAGTTTTGAGAACCAAGGTATCAATCCAAGAGGAGGCCACGCACAAGTCCCTCGTACCTACACAAACGATAGCTCCTCGCAACCAACGCGATTAGGGGTTGTCAATCCCTTCACGGTCACTTACTTAGAGTGAGATCTGATAGAGATGATAAATAATATTTTTGGTATTTTTGGTATATAGATGCAAAGTGAAAAGTAAAGGGCAAAGTAAAAACAAAGCAAGTATAAAAGTAATGGAGATTGATATGATGAGAATAGACCCGGGGGGCCATAGGTTTCACTAGTGGCTTCTCTCAAGAGCATAAGTATTCTACGGTGGGTGAACAAATTACTGTTGAGCAATTGATGTAATTGAGCATAGTTATGAGTATATCTAGGTATGATCATGTATATAGGCATCACGTCCGAGACAAGTAGACCGAAACGATTCTCAAGATCTACTACTATTACTCCACTCATCGACCGCTATCCAGCATGCATCTAGAGTATTAAGTTAAAAACAGAGTAACGCCTTAAGCAAGATGACATCATGTAGAGGGATAAATTCATGCAATATGATAATAACCCCATCTTGTCATCCTCGATGGCAACAATACAATACGTGCCTTGCAACCCTTTCTGTCACTGGGTAAGGACACTACAAGATTGAACCCAAAGCTAAGCACTTCTCCCATTGCAAGAACTACCAATCTAGTTGGCAAAACCAAACGGATAATTCAAAGAGACTTGCAAAGATAACCAATCACACATAAAAGAATTCAGAGAAGATTCAAATATTATTCATAGATAAGCTGGATCATAAACCCACAATTCATCGGTCTCAACAAACACACCGCAAAAAGAAGATTACATCGAATAGATCTCCATGAGAGAGGGGAGAACATTGTATTGAGATCCAAAAGAGAGAAGAAGCATCTAGCTACTAGCTATGGACCAAGATCTGAAGTAAACTACTCACACTTCATCGGAGGGACTATGGTGTTGATGTAGAAGCCCTTCGTGGTGGATGCCCCCTTCCCGTGAGCTCCTAACAGCCCCAAGATGGGATCTCGTGGATACATGAAGTTGTGGCGGTGGAATTAGGTTTTTGGCTCTGCTGCAGCGTTTGAAGTGCGTAGGTATATATAGGAGGAAGAATGCGTCGGTGGAGCAACAGGGGGCCACGAGGCGGGTGGCGCGCCCTAGGGGCGCCCCACCCTCGTGACCGCCTCTTTTGTTCCTTGGAGTAGGGTCCAAGTCTCTTGGATCACGTTCGGTGAGAAAATCACGTTTCCGAAGGTTTCATTCCGTTTGGACTCCGTTTGATATTCCGTTTCTTCGAAACACTGAAATAGGCAAAAACAGCAATTCTGGGCTGGGCCTCCAGTTAATAGGTTAGTCCCAAAAATAATATAGAAGTGGAAAATAAAGCCCAGTATAGTCCAAAACAGTAGATAAATTAGCATGGAGCAATAAAAAATTATAGATACGTTGGAGACGTATCAGCATGTTTTTCGGTTTTGGTTTTCGCTTGAGGACAAGCGAGGTCTAAGCTTGGGGGAGTTGATACGTCCGTTTTGCATCATGTTTACCTACTGTTATTTATAATATTTTTATGCATATTAATGCTTTTTGGAGTAATTCTAATGCCTTTTCTCTCATAACATGCAAGGTTCACACAAAGAGGGAGAATTCCGGCAGATGGAAATCTGGACCTGAAAAAGCTACATCAGGCTACCTATTCTGCACAACTCCAAATGAGTTGAAACTTCATGGGGAATTTTTATGGAATATATAAGAAATATTGGAGCCAATTAGTACTAGAGGGGGGCCACCAGGTGGGCATAACCCACCTGGGCGCGCAAGGAGGCCCTGGCGTGCCCTGGTGGGTTGTGCTCAGCCCAGCCCACCTCCGGTGCCCATCTTCTCGTATATAGGTCATTTTGACCTAGAAAAAAAAATAAGGAGAGGACTTTCGGGACGAAGCGCCGCCGTCTTGAGGCGGAACTTGGGCAGGAGCACTTTTGCCCTCCGGCGGAGCGATTCCGCCGGGGGAACTTCCCTCCCGGAGGGGGAAATCATCGTCATCATCATAACCAATAATTCTCCCATCTTGGGGTGGGCAATCTCCATCAACATCTTCAACAGCACCATCTCCTCTCAAACTCTAGTTCATCTCTTGTGTGTTTAATCTTTGTACCAGAACTATAGATTGGTGCTTGTGGGTGACTAGTAGTGTTGATTACATTTTGTAGTTGATTACTATATGGTTTAGTTACTAGAAGATTATATATTCAGATCTAATATGCTATTTAATACCCCTATGATCTTGAGCATGATTATCATTTGTGAGTAATTACTTTTGTTCTTGAGGTCACGGGAGAAATCTTGTTGCAAGTAATCATGTGAACTTGATATGTGTTCAATATTTTGATAGTATGTATGTTGTGATTCCCTTAGTGGTGTCATGTGAACGTTGACTACATGACACTTCACCATATTTGGGCCTACATGAATGCATTGTGGAGTAGTTATTAGATGATGGGTTGCGAGAGTGACAGAAGCTTAAACCCTAGTTTATGCGCTATTCCATAAGGGACCGATTGGATCCAAAAGTTTAATGCTATGGTTATAATTTATTCTTAATACCCTGACCAAGTTTGCGTACTCGTCAGGGTTGAGTTGAGGGGGCAGCCCGTGCGCTAATTGGGCTTCGAGGTTTTTCTCGTAGTTGCGGATGCTCGCGAGGGGGTTAATCATAAGTAGGAGGTTTGTCCAAGTAAGAACAATACCTAAGCACCGGTCCACCCACATATCAAATTATCAAAGTAGTGAGCAAACATCAAACCAACATGATGAAAGTGACTAGATGAAATTCCCGTGTACCCTCAAGAACACTTTGCTTATTATAAGACACTTTATTGGCCTGTCATTTGCCACAAAAGGATTGGGCTACCTTGCTGCACTTTTGTTACTATTACCGTTACTTTCTCGTTACAAATTATTTTGCTATCAAACTACTCTGTTACTTACGATTTCAGGGCTTGCAGAAATTACCTTGCTGAAAACCACTTGTCATTTCCTTCTGCTCCTCGTTGGGTTCGACACTCTTACTTATCGAAAAGAGTACAATTGATCCCATATACTTGTGGGTCATCAACCTCCTAACCCTAATCTTCGCTCCATAAATACCCAAATATTCCCCCAACACCAGAAGCGTCCACCAAAATACTTTTCGGCTGCCGCAAGCCTCCGTTCCCTTGAGATCCCATCTTGGGGCCTTTTCTGGCACCCTACCGGAGAGGGATTCGATCATGGAGGGCATTTAAAGTTTTTATTTTATATTTTTAGGAAATATTCCCTAGATGCAATAATAAAGCTGTTATTTTATATTTCCTTATTCATTATAAAGGTTTACTATTCATGCTAGAATTGTATTGATCGAAACCTAAATACATGTGTGAATACACAAACAAACACCGAGTCCCTAGTGAGCCTCTACTTGACTAGCTCATTGATCAAAGATGGTTAAGGTTCCTAACCATGGACATGAGTTGTCATTTGATAACGGGATCACATCATTAGGAGAATGATGTGATGAAAAGAAGACCCATCCGTTAGCTTAGTATAATGATCGTTCAGTTTTATTGCTATTGCTTTCTTCATGTCAAATACATATTCCTTCGACTATGAGATTACGCAACTCCCGGATACCGGAGGAATGCCTTGTGTGCTATCAAACGTCACAACGTAACTGGGTGACTATAAAGATGCTTTACAGGTATCACCGAAGGTATTTGTTGAGTTGGCATAGATCGAGATTAGGATTTGTCATTCCGAGTATCGGAGAGGTATCTCTGGGCCCTCTCGGTAATACACATCATAAACTTGCAAGCAAACGACTAAGGAGTTAGTCACGAGGTGATGTATTACAGAACGAGTAAATAGACTTTCCGGTAACGAGATTGAACAAGGTATGAAGATACCAACAATCGAATCTCGAGCAAGTAACATACCGATGGACAAAGGGAATTACGTATGTTGTCATAAAGGTTCGACCGATAAAGATCTTCGTAGAATATGTAGGAGCCAATATAGGCATCTAGGTTCCACTATTGGTTATTGTCTGGATAGGTGTCTCGGTCATGTCTACATAGTTCTTGAACCCGTAGGGTCCGCACGCTTAACGTTCGATAACGATATAGTATTATATGAGTTATGTGATTTGGTGACCGAATGTTGTTCGGAGTTTCGGATGAGATCACAGACATGGCGAGGAGTCTCGAAATGGTCGATAGGTAAATATTGATATATAGGACGAGGGTATTCGGACACCAGAAGTGTTTCGGGGGGTACCGGGTACTTATCGGGTCACTTGAAAGGGTTCCGGGCACCCCCGACAAAAGATATGGGGCTTATGGGCAAAGAGGGGAAATGCACCAGCCACATGGTGCGCGCTATATGGGCCGTCCTAGGGAGGAGAAGGAAAGGGGAGAAGGGAAAGGATAGTGTGGATTAGGATTCACACTTCCTTCCCTGTGCCCCTCTTTCCTTCTCCCTCGGTTAAATATGGCAGGGGGCGCCACTTGGGGAGGACCCCAAGTAGGATTCAGCCTACTTGGGGCGCCTCCTGGCAGCCTCCCCTCTCCCTCCCACCTATATATATATATGGGAAGGGCACCCTAACACACACCAGATCAATTGTTAGCCGTTTGCGGCGCCCCTCCTCCATCGTTTACACCCCGGTCATATTTTCGTAGTGCTTAGGCGAAGCCCTGCAGAGATCACTTCACCATCACCGTCACCACGGCGTCATGCTCACGGAACTCATCTACACTACAAAAAAAGACACATCCGTGACATTTTGGGCCGAACGAATTTTTTGTATCATGCTTATGACACTTCTATGATGATAATTCTGACAAAACCCAGTATCATCATAGATGTGGTGGGCTCCTACTTCTATGACAAAAATCATGACAGAAAATGGGCTTTTCATCCTGGGCGGGCCGGAGACGCAGCTGCATGACATTCTTTGGGCCGTCCATGATGGAAAAAACCATGGTAGAAGCGAGGGTGCGGAAAATATCGGGAGTTCCCAGACGGCGGTGGTCGGGGCGGCGATGCACGCTTTCTCAGACACGACGCTGCGTGGTGCGAGGCGTTGGGCTCTAACTGAACCCGAGCGAGGCGTTCGCCTACTGAACCCGAGCGATTGCACTGCAGGCTACACGTTACTGAACCCGAGTGATTGATCGATGGCTGTTAACTAAACCCGATCGATCGACTCCTTCGCTACTGCTGCTAACTGAAGCCGATCGAACCTGCTGCCTCTTGATGAACAGTGAGCGTTGTTGGGGGTTTGGATGAACAGTTCCCGGTGGGGGGTTGGATGAACAGGAACCCGTGGTGTTGCCGCTAGATGAACACCCTGATCGATCGAGCCGGTTGGGGGCTAGATGAACAGGACCCCGTGGAGGGAAGGTTGAACAGTAGTCGATGGAGGGCTGGTTGAACAGTAGCCAGTGGAGGGCTGGATGAATAGTAGCCCGTGGAGGGGTGGTTGAACAGGACCCCGTGGAGAGGGCTGGTTGAATAGTAGCCGGTGGAGGAGCGTGCGGTGGAGGCTGGATGAACAGGAGCCCGTGGATGAACAGTCGTAGGTGGAGGCTGGAGGAGCTTGACGGTGGATGAACAGTAGCCCGTGGAGGCTGGAGGAGGTCGAAAGTGGAGATGAACAGTATCCCGTGGAGTCCCGTTTTGCGGTACACCACACCCCTCCTGATGAAGAGGACCGCCGTTTCGACCGTAGCGCTCCAACACAAGTCTGTTTCCTCTGTTTTGCGGTACGCCACACCCCTCCCGATCAACAGGACCCCGTTTCGACCGTAGGAGGTCCGTTTCCTCCGTTTTGCGGTATGCCAGACCCCTCCCGATGAACATGATCCCGTTTCGACCGTGGCCGGTCAAACACAAGGCTGTTTCCTCCGTTCTGTGGTACGCTAGGCCTCGTTTCCATCGGCTGTTCCGTCCTAGCTGGTTGGCTCCCGATGAACACGACGACGCATTCCGTTCCGACCCAGCCGGTTGGCTCCCCATGAACACGACGACGACGCAGTTTCCCGGTTCCGACCCAGCCATGTACACGATCCCTGGCCGTACGTATGCGCGAGTAGGCGATCGAGACCCCACCCGTATGTATGTGACCATATTTACTTTCTTGCACCCTGGCCGTTGTACGTATGTGTAAATGCTACGTGCACGCCTCTACTACGATACGTGCGCGCCTCTACTATGACACGTGCCCTTCCTTACACAGCCACGGTTCATCGCTGCAGCCTGCAGACAGACCGATCGTATATACGTACACGTTCGCGACCAGAATAACAACGCTATGTACACTTCGATCAGGTGGGTCCCGACTGTTAGGCACTTCGTTGCTTGCGAAGATGTAGCTGGTGGGTCCCAGCAGTTAGGGGGCGAATCATTTTATTTTTGCCTGTAATATCGACGCACTTCCTTGCGTGCGAAGATGTAGCTGGTGGGTCCCACCAGTCAGGGGGGAAACTTTTTTTTTGTGAAATATGGTGGCCCGTCCGGTGGGTCCCTGCTGTCAGGTGGAGGAATAATTATTTTGCGCGTAATAAGGAGGCACTTCCTTGCTGCGGCCGTGGACCCAGCTGTCAGCCTCTCCACGTACAGTACTCTTCCGAGGGAAGCCTTTCATTGACCACATTGACCATGCCGCGTCGAGAGCACCAGGGCGGTGGACGATGGCGAGGCCTAGGAAGGGGACGACATGGAGCCGGGGAAGACGAAGCAGTGGATGCACACGCGGAGGGGAGTACGTGGGTTGACTGCTTCAGTTGCGGTGTGAGGCTGCCGTCGCCGGAGAATAACAGGAGGTGTGGGTGAGTATAGAGGGATGGCATGGCGGTGGCAAAGACAAACCAACACGGGAGGCAGGAGCAGGCGGCACGACCGACACTTGTTTGGGCGGCTGGAGCAAGAAGACCAGAGGTTGAAGAAGCACTACGGCCGTCGGATGGACATCATATGGTCACTGGAGCTAGAATCGTTCATGTTGACTAAGTTGACAAAGCCCTCCGTCCGCGTCAACTTAGTAGGCCCACAGGTCAGCCTCCCACTATGGTGGGTCCCAGCTAGCAGGGGGAGTATTCATTTTTTGTGCGTAATAAGGAGGCACTTCCTTGCGTGCGAAGATATAGCTGGTGGGTCTGAGCTGTCAGCAGTAGTATTCGTTCTTTTTGGCATAATAAGGAGGTACTTGCTTGCGTGCGGCCATGGACCATGTGGGTCCCAACTGTCAGCCTCTCCATGTACATCCCTCTTCCAATGTTGTCGTTTGTTGACAACGTTGACCACGCCGTGCCGAGAACACCAGCGCGATGGACGACGGCGAGACCCAGGAAGGGAATGACTCGAAGGCGGCGAAGCCACAATAGTGGAGGGATGTGAGTTAGTAGAGGGATGGCCTGGCGTGTGGTGGGAGTAGTAGGGAGGTGAGGCATGCGCGGCAGCACAGCAGGCCATGGGAGGCGGAAGCAGGCGGTCCCGTCGGCGTTGGATTTGGCTGCTGGAGCAAGAAGATCAGAGATTGAAGAAACACAACGGCAATTGGATTGACATCAAACGGTTTAGTCTGCTAGAATCGTTTGTTTTCGTATATAATAAGTAAAAAAATCTTGCATACACGTCAACTTAATAGGCCCACAAGTCAGACCATTCCCTATTGTTTTAATAATTTATATATAGCTCATTGCAACTTCTTATGCAATTTATTGCAATCCTTTTTTTTGTTGGCCAGGGTTAAAAATTTAAACGAAATTTCTCATATTTCTATGGGTTCCAAAATATTTTTAATACCGAAATGTCGAGCCAGATTTAAAGTACTTTGAAGATATATTTAAATTAGGTTAAAGCCCAGTGAAATTGGAATCTGAAAATGTGAAAAAATTCAGAAATTATAAAGTAATTGCCAATTTGTCATCTATTTACAACCCATTTCATATTACTTTCAAGATTTGCAGGCGTCTTGAAAGAGTTGCAGCCTATCAGGGCGTAGAAAATTAAGTAGGCCTGGATTGGGTATTCTTGAGAAAAAATAAACTGAGCTCATTTTCACAAAAAAATAGCTGGACTGGTCATGTGGTGAACATAAAATATAAGCCTGGGCTAGACGGGCCACAACCCAGTTGAAACCCTGCTCCGTCTCAACAATAACAAAAAATACTGCTCGAGCAACTACGTCCCAGGTGTCAGCCGATCTTGTGCTGTTCTCTTGTCTATTGACTATATACGCTGACAATGTCATGGGTCCCAGATGTCAGGAAACCACTAGAAGGAAGCATTTTCATTTTCCATACGCTGACAATGGAGTATATATATAAAAAATGAGGAACTTCCTTGCGTCCGGCCATGGACATGGTGGGCCCCTACTATCATCCTCTCCATGTACAGTCCTCTGCCGATTCCTCTTGTTTGTTGACCATGTTGACAACGCAAGAGGGCGGCGCCGTGGCCAGCACAGCAAATCGCACGAAGGACGACGACGAGGCCTCGGAGGTCGACGTTAATGATTTAAGAGATGGTGGGGCGGCGATGCGTGCACTGAGGCGCAGACAGCCATGGGAGGCGGAAGCAGGCGGCCCCGCCGGGCTGGTTTGGTTTTGGCGGCTGGGGGAAGACAGGAATGAAGAAACACGACAGACTGTAAAAGCAGCAGGAGACTTAACAACCTTAACTGAAACCAGCAGGGGCACTTAACAACCATAGCTGGAAGCAGTATGAGTACTTATACAGGTTCAACCGTACAAAGCACGCCACGAACAGTGCTACTTTGTCTACAGTTAACCAAAGGGTGAGGCTGCCAAGCCCCAGGATAAGGCTCAGGCGCCACCCCGCGCATCCACAACCTTATGAAAGCAGCTTCATCTCACAATGAGGTCAATAAATAGGATATTCACTTTAGAGCCATGGAAAAGCAGGAACATAATCTACTGTCCTATTCTCCAAGATGGACGGGCCTTCATTATTTGAGACCACCCATGAATAAGTATCTTTTCACCTCCAAGGGGAATGGAGTAGGTTGACATAAACATCATGTTGTGACCAAGCGCCAAGTCCGACCCGACCATGGTCAGCATCTCAGATAGGAACAATGGAACTGGGCAGTTCCTATTTCAAGAAGATCACAACTGTAAAATTGTGCATAAGCAAGAGTTTATGAACAACATATATAACAGAAAACAGCTTGTACCATAAGTTTCGCAACACAGTTGGACCTGTTCAACGAGTGCAACAGTGGCACACATATCCCACGTGGCCTTCCACCATTGAAACGCCCCACAAGGACCTCAAGACGATCAATAAAGTGTAGGAGCTTGTGGATGTCGTCCAAGTCAACTTCAGTGCCATGAGTAACAGCCGAGTTCTTATAGAATAACAAACAAGTAGCCTGCTTAACTCTGAAAAAACCTACACGTGCCACCAATTATAAGGAAATATTAGTTAGAAGTAGCATCTTCATGAGAGATTCGTTGCTACTTCTAAAGTTAAATTGTGATTAGTTATACAGAATAGGTGGATTAAGAAGTAATCGACGCAACCATCAAGAAACAGATACAAAAATAACATGGATGAACAATTGGAACAACGTCGGGGGTGGAAGATCGCAGAGAAGATGAGACCATGTTCTGCAATTTCCATCAACATTCATGCGCTAACTTTCAGTCTGTAACACTTGAGAAAGTTTATCCAAGTTTGGCCATAAAAAAAGCAACGATCTTCTTGGTTCATGAACCCAACTCGGAACTTATATCCATGGCTTGTCTTCACTGTGACCATTAAACTGGTGTATTCAGTTATGGCAAGGCCGAGCATCTTGAGTACATGTGTTCTGGCAGAGCAAGGAATGCACTGCAGGAAAAATAATATGAGAACACAATGTATTCCCTATATCCAAATCTCGAAATAATTTCCTCCTTCACGTCAGTGTTGACCATGGTACTAGTACCTTTTATCCAAATATAGCAATCGAAATTTCCAAATTAGTCGACATCATGTTCAAAAAACCCCACCCTCCCAGATAGAAAAGAGGATTCTAGGAACATACTGTGCGCGTTTTAAAATCATGTGTTAGGATGAGAAGGAACAAGTGTGGCATCTCATCGAGGGCGCAAAAACCTGTAGGGTCCTTGTGTTGGGGAACGTAGTAATTTCAAAAATTTCCCTACGCACACACAGGACCATGGTGATGGCATAGCAACGAGAGGGAAGAGTGTCCGTCCACGTACCCTCGTAGACCGAAAGCGGAAGCGTTATAACAACGCGGTTGATGTAGTCAGACGTCTTCACGATCCGACCGATCCAAGCACCGAACGTCACGGCACCTCCGAGTTCTCGCACATCGCTCAGCTCGATGACGATCCCGGACTCCGATCCAAAGCAAAGTGTCGGGATGAGTTCCACAAGACGACGTGGCAGGACGATGTTGATGCTCCACCGACGCAGGGCTTCGCCTAAGCTCATGACGATATGACTTCTCCGGCGCAGGCTTCGCCTAAGCTCATGACGATATGACCGAAGTGGAATATGGTGGAAGGGGCACCGACACGGCTAAGGAAAGATCCGTAGATCAACTTGTGTGTCATGGGGTGCCCCTGCCCCGTATATAAAGGAGCCAAGGGGAGGTGGCGGCCCAAGGGGGGCGCACAAGGAGGAGTCCTACTCCCACCGGGAGTAGGACTCCCCCCTGTCCTAGTTGGATGAGGATTGGGAGGGGAAGAGGGAAGGCGCCGCCTCTCCTTGTCCTATTCGGACTAGAGGGGAGGGGGCGCAGCCCACCTTGGCCGGCCCTTCCTCTTCTCTCCTATGGCCCATGAAGGCCCATATACCCTCGGGGTTCCGTAACCCCGGTGTTCCTATAACTTCCTGCTTTCACTCGGAACCCTTCCGAAGTCCAAACATAGGCTTCCAATATATCAATCTTTATGTCTCGACCATTTCGAGACTCCTCCTCATGTCCGTGATCACATCTGGGACTCCGAACAAACTTTGGTGCATCAATACTTATAAACTCATAATGAACTGTCATCGAAACGTTAAGCGTGCGGACCCTACGGGTTCGAGAACTATGTAGACATGACCTAGAACCATTCTCGGTCAATAACCAATAGCGGAACCTGGATGCCCATATTGGTTCCTACATATTCTACGAAGATCTTTATCGGTCAAACCGCATAACTATTACACGTTGTTCCCTTTGTCATCGGTATGTTACTTACCCGAGATTCGATCGTCGGTATCCAATACCTAGTTCAATCTCGCACCGGTAAGTCTCTTTACTCGTTCCGTAATACATCATCTCACAACTAACTCATTAGTTGTAATGCTTGCAAGGCTTAAGTGATGTGTATTACCGAGAAGGCCTAGAGATACCTCTCCGACAATCGGAGTGACAAAACCTAATCTCAAATACGCCAACCCAACAAGTACCTTTGGAGACACCTGTAGTACTCCTTTATAATCACCCGATTACGTTGTGGACGTTTGGTAGTACCCAAAGTGTTCCTCCGTAAACGGAGTTGCATAATCTCATAGTTATAGGAACATGTATGGGTCATGAAGAAAGCATTAACATACTAAACGATCAAGTGTTAAGCTAACGGAATGGGTCATGTCAATCAGATCATTCAACTAATGATGTGACCTTGTTAATCAAATAACAACTCCTTGTTCATGGTTAGGAAACATAACCATCTTTGATTAACAAGCTAGTCAAGTAGAGGCATACTAGTGACATACTTGTTTGTCTATATATTCACACATGTATTATGTTTCGGTTAATACAATTCTAGCATGAATAATAAACATTTATCATGATATAAGGAAATAAATAATAACTTTATTATTGCCTCTAGGGCATATTTCCTTGATCTCCCACTTGCACTAGAGTCAATAATCTAGTTCACATCGCCATGTGATTTAACATCAATAGTTCACATCTATATGTGGTTAACACCCATAGTTCACATCGACATGTGACCATCACCCAAAGGGTTTACTAGAGTCAGTAATCTAGTTCACATCGCTATGTGATTAACACCCAAAGAGTACTAAGGTGTGATCATGTTTTGCTTGTGAGATAATTTTAGTCAACGGGTCTGTTACATTCAGAGCCGTGAGTATTTTGCAAATTTCTATATCTACAATGCTCTGCACGGAGCTACTCTAGCTAATTGCTCCACTTTTAATATGTATCCAGATTGAGATTCAGAGTCATCTAGATTAGTGTTAAAACTTGCATCGACGTAACCCTTTACGACGGGCTCTTTTATCACCTCCATAATCGAGAAGTATTTCCTTAGTCCTCACTAAGGATGTCTTTGACCAATGTCCAAAGGATCTACTTCCTAGATCACTATTGTACCCCTTGCCAAATTCGCAGCAAGGTATACAATAGGTCCGGTACATAGCATAGCATACTTTACCTATGATCGAGGCATAGGGAATGACTTTCATTCTCTTTTCTATTTTCCGCCGTGGTCGGGATTTGAGTCTTACTCAATTTCATACGCTTTGCAACACAAGCAAGAACTTTTCTTTGACTGTTCCATTTTGAACTACTTCAAAATCTTGACAAGGTATGTACTTATTGAAAAACTTATCAAGCGCCTTGATCTATCTCTATAGATCTTGATGCTCAATATGTAAGCAGCTTCACCGAGGTCCTTCTTTGAAAAACTCCTTTCAAATACTCCTTTATGCTTTGCAGAATAATTCTACATTATTTCCGATCAACAATATGGCATTCACATATACTTATCGTAAATCCGTAGTGCTCCCACTCACTTTCTTGTAAATACAGGCTTCCAAAAGTCTCAGTATAAAACCATATGCTTTGATCACACTATCAAAGCGTTTATTCCAACTCCGAGATGCTTGCACCGGTCCATAGATGGATCATTTGGAGCTTGCACATTTTGTTAGCTCCTTTAGGATTGACAAAACCTTCTCGTTGCATCATATACAACTCTTCTTTAATAAATCCATTAAAGAATATAGTTTTGACATCCATTTGCCGATTTCATAAAATGTGGCAATTGCTAACATGATTCGGACAGACTTTAAGAATCGCTACAGTTTGAGAAAATCTCATTGTAGTCAACACCTTGAACTTGTCGAAAACCCTTTTGTGACAAGTCGAGCTTTGTAGATAGTAACACTACTATCAATGTCCGTCTTCCTCTTTGAAGAACCATTTATTTAACATGGCTTGCTGATCATCGAGCAAGTCAATCAAAGTCCATACTTTGTTCTCATACATGGATCCTATCTCAGATTTCATGGCCTCAAGCCATTTCGCGGAATCTGGGCTCATCATCGCTTCCTCATAGTCCGTAGGTTCATCATGGTCTAGTAACATGACTTCCGTAACACGATTACCATACCACTGGGTGCGGATTTTGCTCGGAAGACCTACGAGGTTTGGTAGCAACTTGATCTGAAGTTTCATGATCATCATCATTAACTTCCTCACTAATTGGTGTAGGAATCACCGGAACTGATTTCTGTGATGAACTACTTTCCAATAAGGGAGAAGGTACAATTACCTCATCAAGTTCTACTTTCCTCCCACTCACTTCTTTCGAGAGAAACTTCTTCTCTAGAAAGGATCCATCTTAGCAACGAAAAACTTGCCTTCGGATCTGTGATAGAAGGTGTACCCAATAGTTACCTTTGGGTATTCTATGAAGACGCACTTCTCCGATTTGGGTTCGAGCTTATCGGTGAAAACTTTTTCACATAAGTATCAAAACTCCAAACTTTTAAGAAACGACAGCTTAGGTTTATTGTTAAACCATAGTTCATATGGTGTCGTCTCAACGGATTTAGATGGTGCCCTATTAAACGTGAATGCAGCTGTCTCTAATGCATAACCCCAAAACGATATTGGTAAATCGGTAAGAGACATCATTGATCGCACCATATTAAAATAAAGTACGGTTACGACGTTCGGACACACCATAACGTTGTGGTGTTCCAGGTGGCGTGAGCTGTGAAACTATTCCACTTTGTTTTAATTGAAGACCAAACTCGTAACTCAAATATTCTCCTCCACGATAAGATCGTAGAAACTTTATTTTCTTGTTACGATGATTTTCCACTTCACTCTGAAATTCTTTGAACTTTTCAACTATTTCAGACTTATGTTTCATCAAGAAGATATACGCATATCTGCTCAAATCATCTGTGAAGGTCGAAAATAATGATACTTGCCACGAGCATCAACACTCATTGAATCGCATACATCGGTATGTATTATTTCCAATAAGTCAAGAGCTTGTTCCATTGTTCCGGAGAACGAGTTTTAGTCATCTTGCCCAAAAGGCACGGTTCGCAAGCATCAAATGATTCATAATCAAGTGATTCCAAAAGTCCATCGGCATGGAGTTTTCTTCATGCGCTTTACACCAATATGACCTAAACGGCAGTGCCACAAATAAGTTGCACTATCATTATTAACTTTGCATCTTTTGGTTTCAATATTATGAATATGTGTATTACTATGATCGAGATCCAATGAACCATTTTCATTGGGTGTGTAACCATATAAGGTTTTATTCATGTAAACAGAACAACAATTTATTCTCTTACTTAAATGAATAACCGTATTGCAATAAACATGATCAAATCATATTTATGCTCAACACCAAATAACACTTATTTAGGTTCCACACTAATCCCGAAAGTATAGGAGTGTGCGATGATGATCGTATCAATCTTGGAACTACTTCCAACACTCATCGTCACTTCCCTTCAACTAGTTTCGCTTCATTCGGCAACTCCGCTTTCAAGTTACTACTCTTAGCAACTGAACCAGTATCAAATACCGAGGGGTTGCTACGAACACTAGTAAAATACACATCAATAATCAGTATATCAAATATACCTTTGTTCACTTTGCCATCCTTCTTATCCGCGAAATACTTGGGGTAGTTCCGCTTCCAGTGACCAGCTCCATTGCAGCAAAAGCACTTAGTCTCGTGCTTAGGTCCAGACTTGGGCTTCTTCACTCGAGCAGCAACTTGCTTGCCGCTCTTCTTGAAGTTCCCCTTCTTCCCTTTGCCCTTTTCCTTGAGACTAGTGGTCTTTTCAATCATCAACACTTGATGCTCTTTCTTGATTTCTACCTTCGTCGATTTCAACATCACGAAGAGCTCGGGAATCGTTTTCGTCATCCCTTGCATACTATAATACATCACGAAGTTCTAGTAACTTAGTGATGGTGACTAGAGAATTCTGTCAATCACTATCTTATCTGGAAGATTAACTCCCACTTGATTCAAGCGATTGAAGTACCGGACAATCTGAGAACATGCTCACTAGTTGAGCGATTCTCTTCCATCTTTTAGCCATAGAACTTGTTGGAGACTTCATATCTCTCAACTCGGTATTTGCTTGAAATATTAACTTCAATTCCTGGAACAACTCATATGGTCCATGACGCTCAAAACGCCTTTGAAGTCCCGATTCTAAGCCGTTAAGTATGGTGCACTAAACTATCAAGTAGTCATCATATTGAGCTAGCCAAACGTTCATAACGCCTGCATTTGCTCCTGCAATAGGTCCGTCACCTAGCGGTGCATTAAGGACATAATTCTTACGGCAAGCAATGAGGATAAACCTCGGATCACGGATCCAATCCGCATCATTGCTACTAACATTTTTCAATACAATTTTCTCTAGGAACACATATAAAAACATAGGGAAGCAACAACGCGAGCTATTGATCTACAACATAATTTGCAAAATACTACCAGGACTAAGTTCATGATAAATTAAAGTTCAATTAATCATATTACATAAGAACTCCCACTTAGATAGACATCTCTCTAGTCATCTAAGTGATTACGTGATCCAAATCAACTAAACCATGTCCGATCATCACGTGAGATGGAGTAGTATCAATGGTGAACATCACTATGTTGATCATATCTACTATATGATTCACGCTCGACCTTTCGGTCTCCGTGTACCGAGGCCATATCTGTTATATGCTAGGCTCGTCAAGTTTAACCTGAGTATTCCGCGTGCGCAACTGTTTTGCACCCGTTGTATTTGAACGTAGAGCCTATCACACCCGATCATCACGTGGTGTCTCAAAGACGAAGAACTTTCGCAACGGTGCATACTCGTGGAGAACACTTCTTGATAATTTTAGTGAGAGATCATCTTATAATGCTACCGTCAAACAAAGCAAGATAAGATGCATAAAGGATAAACATCACATGCAATCAATATAAGTGATATGATATGGTCATCATCATCTTGTGCTTGTGATCTCCATCGCCAAGCACCGCCATGATCACCATCGCCACCGCGCCGACACCTTGATCTCCATCGTAGCATCATTGTCGTCTCACCAACTATTGCTTCTACGACTATCGCCATCGCTTAGTGATAAAGTAAAGCAATTACATGGCGCTTGCATTTCATACAATAAAGCGACAACCATATGGCTCTCGCCAGCTGCGTATAACTTCGGTTACAAAACATGATCATCTCATACAATAAAATATAGCATCACGTCTTGACCATATCACATCACAACATGCCCTGCAAAAACAAGTTAGACGTCCTCTACTTTGTTGTTGCAAGTTTTACGTGGCTGCTACGGGCTGAGCAAGAACCGTTCTTACCTACGCATCAAAACCACAACGATAGTTTGTCAAATAGACTCCGGTTTAACCTTCTCAAGGACCGGGCGTAGTCATACTCGGTTCAACTAAAGTGAGAGAGACAGACACCCGCCGGTCACCTTTAAGCAACGAGTGCTCGAGCGGTGAAACCAGTCTCGCGTAAGCTGCACGCGTAATGTCGGTCCGGCCGCTTCATCTCACAATACCGCTGAACCAAAGTATGACATGCTGGTAGGCGGTATGACTTGTATCGCCCACAACTCACTTGTGTTCTACTCGTGCACATGACATCAACGCATAAAACCAGGCTCGATACCACCGTTGGGGAACGTAGTAATTTCAAAAATTTCCCTACGCACACGGACCATGGTGATGGCATAGCAACGAGAGGGAAGAGTGTCCGCCCACGCACCCTCGTGAGACCGAAAGCGGAAGGCGTTATAACAACGCTGGTTGATGTAGTCGACGTCTTCACGATCCGACCGATCCAAGCACCGAACGTCACGGCACCTCCGAAGTTACGCACATCGCTCAGCTCGATGACGATCCCGGACTCGATCCAAAGCAAAGTGTCGGGGATGAGTTCCACAAGACGACGGCGCAGTGACGATGTTGATGCTCCACCGACGCAGGGCTTCGCTTAAGCTCGCGACGATATGACTTCTCCGCGCAGGCTTCGCCTAAGCTCGCGACGATATGACCAAGTGGAATATGGTGGAAGGGGCACCGCACACGGCTAAGGAAAGATCCGTAGATCAACTTGTGTGTCATGGGGTGCCCCTGCCTCAGATATAAAGGAGCCAAGGGGAGGTGGCCGCCCAAGGGGAGGCGCTAAGGAGGAGTCCTACTCCCACCGGGAGTAGGACTCCCCCTGTCCTAGTTGGAGTAGGATTGGGAGGGGGAAGAGGGAAGGGGCGCCGCCCCCCTTCTCCTTGTCCTATTCGGACTAGAGGGGGGAGGGGGGCGCGCAGCCCACCTTGGCCCGCCCTTCCTCTTCTCTCCTATGGCCCATGAAGGCCCATATACCCCCCGGGGTTCCGTAACCCCCTGTTCCAGAACTTCCTGCTTTCACTCGGAACCCTTCCAAGTCCAAACATAGGCTTCCAATATATCAATCTTTATGTCTCGACCATTTCGAGACTCCTCGTCATGTCCGTGATCACATCCGGGACTCGAACAAACTTCGGTGCATCAATACTTATAAACTCATAATGAACTGTCATCGAAGCGTTAAGCGTGCGGACCCTACGGGTTCGAGAACTATGTAGACATGACCTAGAACCATTCTCGGTCAATAACCAATAGCGGAACCTGGATGCCCATATTGGTTCCTACATATTCTACGAAGATCTTTATCGGTCAAACCGCATAACGACATACGTTGTTCCCTTTGTCATCGGTATGTTACTTACCCGAGATTCGATCGTCGGTATCCAATACCTAGTTCAATCTCGTTACGGTAAGTCTCTTTACTCGCTCCGTAATACATCATCTCACAACTAACTCATTAGTTGTAATGCTTGCAAGGCTTAAGTGATGTGTATTACCGAGAAGGCCTAGAGATACCTCTCCCACAATCGGAGTGACAAAACCTAATCTCGAAATACGCCAACCCAACAAGTACCTTTGGAGACACCTGTAGTACTCCTTTATAATCACCCGATTACGTTGTGACGCTTTGGTAGTACCAAAGTGTTCCTCCGGTAAACGGAGTTGCATAATCTCATAGTTATAGGAACATGTATGGGTCATGAAGAAAGCATTAACATACTAAACGATCAAGTGTTAAGCTAACGGAATGGGTCATGTCAATCAGATCATTCAACTAATGATGTGACCTTGTTAATCAAATAACAACTCCTTGTTCATGGTTAGGAAACATAACCATCTTTGATTAACAAGCTAGTCAAGTAGAGGCATACTAGTGACATCTTGTTTGTCTATATATTCACACATGTATTATGTTTCCGGTTAATACAATTCTAGCATGAATAATAAACATTTATCATGATATAAGGAAATAAATAATAACTTTATTATTGCCTCTAGGGCATATTTCCTTCACCTTGCACTTTGGGTACTACAAATGAAACACACTAGATTTAGTATGAAGAAAATGCATCAACGGTGGCGGCTGCCATCCTAGGATTACCCGCGACCAAGGGACTTGGATTTATCAGGGATGGATGAAGAATTCGTACCAGGTTCTCCATGAGAAAACCCTATGCAATCATCGAGCGCGGGTTTTCTCTGAACAAGCATAGGAGGGAGAAGGAGATTCAGGCCTAGTGAAATATTGCCACTTCGTCCGTCCAACTTACTGCTAAAGCTGGAAAGGTGGGGGTTTTGTGATTTGACGGCTCATTGGGCATTGTTGCGGCGCTACGACCGGGGTGTGTCTACCGTGCAGTTGTGCACTCTAATTTGGTGCATATGGGACGTGGACCCCATTGCCAGATGCTCCACATATCAGCGAAAGGAAGTAGAAAGACATGAGTAACTAGTTACTGATAAATATATTTTGGCGAGAGATACTCCTCGTAAAAAGAAATATAAAGATCTTTTATATCACAACTTTATACATAAGAAAAATCAAGGGGAATATGTATAACATATATAATTATAAAAAACAGAGTTTTTTTAACACGGTATAGACGAGTTGGTGATGATGGTGTGCCTTCCATCCTGCAATATAGGCCGTCCGATTTATATTTGACGGATAGGAAGGAAAGTATGGCAATTTTGCAAAAAGCTACCCTCACGCCTCTCCACATTTGCAAATAAGACCTTCCTTCGTTCATCCTTTTCTCTCACGAGATAAAATACTCATACAAATGCATCTTGATGTTACGTGCAACGCACGGGCATTATGGGGGTTCAGCTGAGAAATACTCAAACAGGCTCACGGTTCTGGACTTTGGGCCACAGGCCGGTGGGCCTGCATGTTTGGGGGCCCATGTGTTCTACCTCAACACTTTTCATATTGCAAGCGATCGGTACGGCGCTGGTTTTAGATTTGAATACACAAAATTGAATACACAAAATTGAATAAAGCACGACAGCTGTTGGAATGAAATCGAACGACAGTTGCTAACCAGCAATCAGAGCTGCAATTCTATCAATGATAGTGTCGTACTAATTATACACACATGACACTTGTTTCACCATGCCAGAGTATTACATCAAAATCTCTCAGAGGATACATTAGTTCGGCGGTTGCGTGCTGCTACTGAAGAATTTCAAAGTTGATTTGGACTAGCTCTCCTTGCCGAGAAAGTTCATTTGACATCATCCCCTACCGCAAGGTATGATTTAGATTTGAACCTTGACCATCCTTTAGCATCAATCACCATGCGACCATCCTTTGTACTTACGGTATATTGAGCAGGTTCATTCACACCAAGGCTGCGCATGGTAAGAGAAACTTGGCCACGGTCGCCAGGATTGTTGAATGACTCCCTCGTTGCTATAGGAATTCTCTGTTTGCAAACAAGAAGACATACACAAATAGTTAGATCAACACAGTGAATCATGTGAAACAACATGGAAAGAAAAAGAACGAAGCACTTGGGCGGCCAATGCTTACCAAGAAGGTGGACATGTCGGTTTTTGTAAGGACTGGTATATGAAGTGCAAACTACAGTCGAGTCTATTGCCGGTGCAACTGCTGGTTCCGTTGGCGCTGCACGAGCCGGAGCAGATGCAAGTGCAAGTGTTGGTGTAGGTGCCGAAGTCGTTGCTGGTGCCCGTGCCGGTGCGACTGGTAGCGCCGCTGCTGCTGCCGGAGATGGTGCTCCTTGTAGAGTTGGTGCCGGTGTCGGAGCAGGTGCCGATGTCGGAGCAGGTGCTGGTGTCGATGCCCGATCCTCCAGTAGATCAGCCTGATCCGCTAACGTGGTCGGTGCCCAATCCTCAGCTGGATCAGACTGACCTACTGCTGCTGTCAGTGCTAGATCAACTGCCGATGCTCAATCCGTTGCTGAAGGTGGTACCTATGTGCGAGACAGCGGCGATCGTGTCTGGTCTGCTATGATCTGCTTTCTAACTTTACTTGGCCCCGTAACCGCGATCCAACCTTTTTCTTCATTTCTTTTAAATGCGAGAAGGACTAATTGTGGCGTGTTTGTTAAACCAAACCGCTGTTCATCATAGGGATTCGGCTTGTACTCAGACAACAGACTGATCCAATTTTTTCCAGTAATATAAGTAATGGACAGTGCCTTCGTTACTAGCACGACATAAGAAGTGAAACTTGCAAAAATATCCATCGTAGAGAAAACCAAACGGTTTATTCCGTGATGAATGTCACATGGCAAAACCTGCATCGTAAAATTGCAGCAAAAGAAAGAAAACATGACATTAAATCAATAAGATTTAGACAGTAAACCAATAAGATTTACTTGATGTGACACGAGTGAATCCTTACCAGGAAATCACTATGTTGAAGTACTAAACAGAAGATTGATCGTCGAACTACGCGTGGCATGCAGGGCCCCGCCTACTCCCACAAGAAGGACAGTCCAAAGGTCCTGACAAATCGTATGGACCGAACATCCAAGGGACTAGAAATCCTAGTGGGTGCGATAAACCCTGCAATGCATACAGATATTGGAGTGTAACCATAATTGATAAACCGTCCTCACAAAAAAGATGATCTGGATACTTAAAAATATACAGACTAAATGAGTGGACAGACATTAACATAGACCGTTCTCAGGACTCACCACACACCAAAAGCAGCAGTACTAAACAATACAGGGTTCACAAACACAAATGAAGTACAGAATAATAGTACTTACTACAGACAAGCAAAGTTGCACTAATTAAACTCTGCAGACTATTTCTTGCCACCGACTCCACGGATGAACCCCGCATAACTGACTAGGCCATGGACTTCGTGAGAGATGTCTACCGGCACCATGACCATCTCGTCAACCTTGGAGAACCTAACAAAGTGGTCTTTTCACTCATAAACATGACGATGAAGACATGCCGCATCAGATTTGCCGGGAAGCTTTACAAGAACCACACCCTTCGTAATCGAAGGCACAACCAGGAAATTGCTATGGTCAAGTCCCGCCTCGAGAACACGCCTGACAACAATGCTATAGAAAAACACTAGTTCAGGACACGTGGCGACAAGGACACAACAGCTGGATAGTTTAGCAGTAGAACTCATCCTCAGGTCTTCTACTTCACACGACATGACTTTGAGAACTTCATCTCCACCGTGGACCTGGTTCTAATTCAAACAGAAACCAAATATTCTATTACTACCTCCGTTCATAAATATAAGATGATTTTCGATATTTTACTCCATATATGACTACATATACGCACAAAAATGAGTGAGCAAAGACACTAGAACATGTCCTCAAAGGCATGAGAGTAGAGGGATTACTTGCAATATCCATAACACAAGTTACTGAGGCAAATATACCCTCTTCAAAGGTACCATTGATGTTCATAAAGTAGTTGAAAGTAATATGTAAGAAATTAGTGTCAACCTCTTGCATGTTTTGGTCAAAAGAGGAATTTAGAACGGTCATTTCGCACACAAAAATCACATGCAAGATCACCCAGAAAGTTGTACTACTAGTACTAGTACTGCGTGTTAGATGAAAAAACACGATCAAGATCGAGAAAAAGATCATCAAGACTTGAGCTTGTCTATGGTAGTCTCGGTGGGGTGCTTGCGCTTCCTCGTACCATGAGCCTCGACGGTTTTGGCCAGAGCCATAGACATCACTTCAGCCGGTGCTCCAGCGTCCATCAAGAAACTGTCAAATAGAAATAAAAGAAAAGAAACCATAATCACAAACCAAAAAGAAGAACAGAGAGGGAGTTATAGGATCAGTCTTGGGGTTGCAAGACCGGGCCTTGGCCAGAATCAACACCATTGATGCGCTCACCTTCCCTTCTTTGGGAGATAAGAACAATGGTAGAAGCAGGTCGGGGTTTTCTTGAAGAAATGAGGAACAAGATGAGGGAGAAGCGAGTTGGGGTAGAGAGGAAGCTAAGAGAGAAGAGTGAAATGATGGTTGCTTCGTCCGTCCAACTTACTGCTGGAAAGGAGGGGGTTTTGTGATTTGACGGCTCATTGGGAATTACTGTGGCGCTTCGATCGGGGTAGTCTACCTGCAGTTGGGCACTCCACTGTGGAGTAATTTAGTGCATGGCTGGTGAACCCCGATGCTGGCTGTCCCACGTGTCGGTGAAAGTGAGTAGCCAGGTTCCCGACGACCGTCGAGGAGGATCCGCACGGTAGAGCAAGTCCACTGGTTTTCTGAAGAAAAAAAAGATTACAGGAAGCGTTTCCACTCTTACGACGGAGGAGTGCGAAACACGGTAGCCACTTGAACATACATAGTGCTCCTACTACTAGGCATGTGAAGTGGTTCATACGTCAGTAGTACATAATCTTATTGCTAGTGTAGTAAGATATGACGATAACAAATGATGTTGTGTACATGTCAACTATATGAACACTAATGTAACATAGTACCACTTTTTCGACTGTCCGGTCGAGAATGAACGGGGAGGTCAATGTTAACAGAACTAGGTCTATAGCGCACGGAGAGTACGGTGCTACAGTACTCCATGAAACATGAACCATACGAACCACGACTTAGTGTTAGGAAGGGTGTATGAAGGGTGCATGGGATGGGAGCAAAAGTTCCCTTCTCGACCCACTTTTGGGTGTTTGGCAGAGTGCATGAAGGGTGCATGAGTCCTCACTAGTAGGTTAACACAAATACACGAAGAGGGAACAACTATATAGAGATGAGAATGCAACCAAACACACCCACACGCTTTGTGCTACAGTGACTGATTTGCATCGTTTGAGTTTGATCCAACGGTCATGTTGCACCGAGACATGGACATGCTCATGCAGAGGACGCCTAAACACCATCGAAGTCCCTCTGCTTCTCGAGGTGCATGACGTTGGTGATGCAGGGTGCAACGGCCCGCAGAGCCCGCTCCCGGTCGATGGGAGCCAGCTCATCAAAGACGGCGTCCAATGGCACGAATGGATTCTGGTGACGGAGCCCTGAGAGGATTCGCCCGACAACGACGACGGTAGCCTGCAACCCCTCCTTGTCCAGCTCCGCCCCCACCATCGCGCGGAGACGGCTCAGCTCCTCGGAGATATAGGTGAAGAAGGAGACCAGGTCAGGAAGCCGCAACTCGTTGAAGTCGACGGGGTGGTCGAACGGGTTTAGCCCGACGGCCGGCATGGTCGCGCTGGCACGACGGTAGGCATCGCGCAGCCGCAACACGTGTGTGGCAACTTGATCCACCAAGTGCCGAGGCGATCCTGGACCTCGTCACGATCGGCCCGCTTGTGCTCCAGCCGGCTCCCCTAATGGCCTGTCATATCTCCTGCTTTCTGCAGCAACACCGCCGACGCCTCGAGCATCTTTGTGGTGGACGCCTGCCGCTTTTGAAGCTCCGTGAACTACCGCACATAACGGAGGAGCATGACACTCCTCTCCTCCTTGAGCTCATGGAGCTCCACTTCCTGGCCCCGAGCTCTGCATCCTGGCTCGAGCTCTGTGTCAGCGCCTCACCTTAGACTCCGTGATCTGCTATACCGCCATGGCACCGTGTAGAAGCAATGGGGAGAGGAAGCAAAGGGGCGAAACGGCTGAAAGGCAATGCAATCTACGGGAAGGCGGAGGGAGCCAGCCGAGGAGCGGGGAATCTTTTGGTTTTCACCATGGGAAAACACCAGTCGACGACTTCTCACACCAGGGAGCAGTGGGTTTTACAGGCGGAGTCATCGTGACTAATTACTGCCGTGCCTTCTCCCGTCAATAAAAAATTAAAAATCCTGCCGCGCCTGCCGCACCCAAAGACTAGAGCAATGTCGCGGTGGATATTTAAATTTACCTGCCGGCAAGGAAATAAAAAACGGGTGAAAAAATCAATGTGGCAGCGGCCTAGCTAATCGGTCGCACTAGCCCAACTATCTAGCCACCGTGCTTCACTGATGTACTCGGCGGGAAAGGTGGTCTTTCGTGATTTGACGACTCATTTACTTGCTTCAGCGCTACGACCGAGGAGGACCCAGAAAACGCGCGGTAGGGCGTCCCACATATCGGCAAGGAAGAATATATGTGTGCACCACCCGGGAGGACCCCGAAACCGCGCGGTAGGGTGTGCCACGTCTCGGCACGGAGGAAAAATGTGTGTAAAATATATCAGATTCCGGCGTAGTAATACCTATGGTTCGACCTCGGGACCCAGCCGGTCGATTGAAAAACACCCCACTAGCCACACGGCTTCATCATGCTAACGTGTACAGGAGGATAGGTGTGGTTAACTCCGTCTCGACCAGCCACAACGTCTCTTGTTCTAGGTGATTCTTCTATTTTCCAAGCTTTTTTAGTTATAATAACACCACGGCGAGCTAGTGCCGCTCTTCGTGTGTGCACATGCGTCTAAAGGTTAGACGACGAAGAGGAGAGAGAGATCGCAAACCTGGGACCCACCAGTAAGTGAGTCAATGGTTATGCGCGTGTTGACGAGGCACTCCCTCTACTCTACACAATGTAATACTGTATACAATCAAGTTATGGGACAAAGCCAACAACCGTTGTTGTTTCAGGCTATCGACTTACGCTTTGTAGTCTAGGTTGCCAGTTCGAATCTCGTCTTTCAGATTTGTTAGTTTTAGGTCCAAATTTGATCAATGACAAGTGGGACCCCTGTGTGTTGTTCCGGTATTTAAGTGTACGATGGTTTTTTGAACAAACTGTCAGTGCGGAACGACACCTATGGGATCACAAGAATCCCTACTACGATTGCCGGGGCACAGGGTTGCGAGGAGAGCAGGGCTAGTAGATAGCACAAGGATCGTTTACCCAAGTTCGGGCCGCGAGGATGCGTAAAACCCTAGTCCTGCTTTGGTGGGTGTATTTCAGAGAGTTCTTGAGCTCTCGAACTAGCTGTGGTCAGTTCATGGTTCGAAAGAGCCAAATCCTTCTCCAGTATGCCATGGGCCTCCTTTTATAGGCAAAAGGGGCTGCCATAGTCGCACACAGGAGGTGGAAAGGCGTACAGTGCCCTGAGCTTATTGCTTGTATTACAGGAGAAGACGCATTTAATGCGTAGCTTAGGT
Source organism: Aegilops bicornis (assembly GCA_021605145.1). Taxonomy (NCBI): domain Eukaryota; kingdom Viridiplantae; phylum Streptophyta; class Magnoliopsida; order Poales; family Poaceae; genus Aegilops; species Aegilops bicornis. The sequence continues at coordinate 154,489,521 of CM038675.1, forward strand.
GTCCCTTTGCTTTATTGGGGATGGGGTGAGGCCTGTCCCGTCCGTCGCCGTCCTCCTCGCTTTGACACGCGCCCTGGCCAGCGATGCGTGCGACGCCATGTAGGCAGGCAGGCAGCTGAGGTGGCGTGGTGGTGGAGCCTTCACGAAGATCTGCATGCCGCCACGCAGGCGCTGGCGAGTTGGCTCGAGCTGCATGTTGCCACGCAGGTGCCCGCCCAGCTGGTTGGGCTGGTAGCTGCATGTTGAATGGCGGTGGAAGCTTGGTTGGCGTGGACCTGGCGGTGGCCCTGCTGGCGTCCATGGTGAGGGCCTTGCCGGGTGGCCCGGCAAGGGTCTTGCCGTGGCGTGCTGTCGTCCCCGGCAAGGGCCTTGCCGGGGATTTGGTGGCCTTCCTCGGCAAGGATCTTGCCGAGGATCGCCGTCTTCTAATCCTCATCTGATCTTGAATATGTCTTCACAAAGATCTGCATGCCACCACAGAGGTGCCTTCCCGAGCCCTGGCCCCACGTGGATGATGGCGTTGGGGACCGTGGGCTCAAGGGTGGCTTTCTTCTATTGGTGTGGGGCGAGCTGCCCCGGCAAGGGTCTTGCCGGGGGAACCTGCTTCGTCCCTCTGCTCTTTGTGGTCTTGGTCTTGGCGTTGCTCTGATTGTCTTGGGCTTCGGTCTTACTTTGGCTTACCTCCCCTGCTCTGCTTGGTGCGATCGCGGGCGCGGCTCCGACTGCCCGTGCATAGGTAAAGGGGTACAAAAGTGCGCCCCTCTTTTTGTACACCAACACAAACACTTTGCACGGTTAGACAAGTAACGACACGAGTTACACGTATTTTGCAAGTTTACGAACAAAAATGCCAGCGGCATAGGATATCACATCCACCCCGCAGCTTAGATGCTATGGTGATACGAGTTTTTACATCGTTGGAACTGAGATCCAATGGCTCGGGAGTAGTCTTTGTAATTATGCACAATTTCCAAACTCTCCAAGTTTTTTTGCAAATAAAACATTCAGGCCTCGTGTGTGCTGCTGCATCTTGGATCCAACGGCTCCCCGTTGCTCATATTAGGTTCTCCCCGTAGCTTAATTAGCCGCTACAGTGATACGACCATCTAGGTCGTATCGTCTGTGATCAGATGCCACATGCATAGTACTTGCACTTCATCCGCAATTCCCAAACTCTCTCCGGCGTATATTGCAAAAACATTCAAACCTCCTATTGTGAGCCATCAGATCTCCGTGAACTCGTATCACCATAGAATCTATGGTGCGGGAGCACCTCATATTCTCCCGTGTGAGAAAACATCAGGTGCTCTCGCAGCTTGGATGGTACGGTGATACGAGCTTCGAGGTAGTTTGATCTGAGATCCAATGGCATCTGAACAGTCTTTGTGCTTGTAAGCAGTGGCCGAACTCTTTGGGGGCTTTTTTGCAAAAAAAAATTCGAACCACCGAGGAGTTGTTGGGTCCCAAATCCAACGGCTCCGAAGAGCTTGTATCACCAAAGCATCTAAGGTGTGGTAGCACATGATATTTTTACATACAGGAGAATATGATGTTCTCCTTCATCTTAGATGCTACGGTGATACGAGCTTCGAGGTCGTTGGATATGGGATCCAAGGGCATCTCGAGTAGTTTTGTACAAATTGTGTGCAATTCTCAAACTCATTAAGGTTTCCTGTAAAAATATTAAGACATCTCGTGAGCTGCTATATCTCGGATCAACAAGCTCCAAGCAACTTGTATCAGCATATAGCATCTAAGGTGTGGGGGCACATGATATTTTCCCGGGGAGGGGGGGGGGTTACACAACCAATCGATGTTTGGGAGGGTGGGGACAAATATAATCTAAACAACCCTAAACGGAGCTTCACAATTTTATCTAGGGTCGAGGGGTTAACCCCCGACAATCTACATAGCTCCGCCTAAACACAACATTTGCATGTACCGTAGTACTAGAATTAATATTCATGTTTCAGATTCCTGTTCATTTTAAATATTGAATTGAGGACCATGCATGTCTTACATTTTACTCCCTTCGTTCCTAAATATTAGTCTTTTTAGAGATTTCAAATGGACTGCCACATACGGATGTATATAGACATATTTTAGAGTGTAGATTCACTCATTTTGCTCTGTATGTAGTCACTTGTTGAAATCTCTAAAGGACTAATATTTAGGAACAGAAGGAGTATTTTTGAATTCGTGTCATACATGCATGGTTTGGAAAAATAGATGCAGTATACTTATTGGATTGCTATTGTGTTCGTGTGTGTTCGTGTGTGTGTGTGTGTGTGTGTGTGTGTGTGTGTGTGTGTGTGTGTGTGGTCGTATGCTTGATACATACAAAGTTTTCTCACCACCATACGGTTCAACTTTTAAATTTGAATTTGCAACGAAAAACTTACTAGGGATACCATGAAATGTGAAATCCACGTTGAGATCACTATATCACAAACTCACTCTAATTCAAGAACTCTTCATAAATCAATTACCACGTTGAGATTACTATTTGCAAGGAAAATACGGGCATTGTAATACACATAGATCGTTCGGCAATTTAAAAGATTCCTTTCGTATTCTGTTTTTTGAGGGATCCTTTCATATTTTCGAATGGTTTGACCCAACGGCGTACCAGCCAGACCTTGGATCATGTTGATCCTAAAAAAACAGGATCGTGTCTGGCGTGCGTGGTACGCACATTAAGCCAACCCCAACCAGTCGAGCCTCCGCGTTTCGAGTCGAAATATCTGGCGGCCATAATTCCAGCCCTAGGAAATTCCCCTCATGCCCCCGGTCCATAAGGACTACCGATGAACAATGGAAGGATGCTTTAGTAACTAGACGACGTTACCTAATGTGCCGATCACGGTTCAATTCCCTCGGTCGCTGCTACCAAGGTCACCGTCAACTCCATTGCCTAGTACTACTACTACACCAGGATGAGCATAGAATTGAGCCCGTTTGTACGTGCCTACTAGTACTTGAGTTAATATATCAGGCAATGCACTGGTACGGAGGGATTACCATTTTACTATGCATATATAACTTGTCTGAAGTCTAACTAAGCAAAATGTTTGACCAAATCCTTTCTTAAGAAATACAACAGGAAAGATGTATCGCTTGAAAATTTATTGCATGATGCAGGTTATGATATTGTTTTGAATCCTAGATTTTAAATTTCAGAAAATCCAAAAGTGACCAGAAAGTGAGCATGGTCATGTGATATGGCACAAATATTCCTATGTAATTTTTTCTTCAATTTGAGACAAGCTGCTTATGAGAAGTTGCACAAATGAAGAGCCAAGGTATTTTGGAACAAAGACCTGTCACGTTAAGGCGAACGCTTTCACTATTGAAACCGTGAGCATTCACGTGCTGCCACGAGTCCTGCTTCTCATCGGCAGCTGCCGTCCGAGCAAGCGTGTGACTCGACAGGAGGCGTGCGAGAAGACCGCTGCGCCGGCTGACAGGGAGGCGGCGAGCGTATCGTCAAGAGCTCATTGGGAGGCGAGCCCTTTGACCAGGCTCCGCCGCCCACCTTCGTCCCAACTGCTCCCACTTTTAATGTCGTCGGCGCCTCAGTTTAAAATCAACCCCACACTACCCGGTATCGCTACAATCTTCTCTCTTCCCCTCAGATTCTCCTGTCGTCTACCTCCAACCAGCCTGACCTAACTGTATGCCATGCCGCATCATGATGGTCTGCCCTTAGTCTTCCATTTTCCTAAGGAAGACACCCAGCCGGAGTCTCAAGAACATAAGGCGCTTTGGGACAAGCTTGAACCGGCCTTGCGGGAAGATGCCGCGCCTGTTCCCGCTCCCGTCGTCCCGACTGCGCCAGCACCCATCTCCGTGGCATTTATGGGCTGGGAGCCACACAATGTCGCCGAGCTTGATGCCACGGGGTTCCACGAGGTCCCCACCGACTTTCACACGCCTGTGCACCTGCCAACAAGATGCGCATGCGCAAGGCAGCGAGCAAGACACCTGCAGCCGGTGCCCGCAGACTTCGCCAGCGCATGCGTCACAAGATGCATTGATGTGCGGTTCTGGCCGGTGCCCGTGCACATGAATGTCCCCGCCGCGCTTGTCCCTGCGCGGCTGCCAGTGTCCCCCTCAGCGGCATGGATGGCCGCCGTCGACCGCTTCCTTGCACCAACGCCAGTCACCTCCTCCCGCTAGTTGACTCGCTCCTGGAGACCGAAGTCCAGAACATTGTGGCCTTCCTTGAAGCTAGGGGCAACGTCCAGGAGTATGCCAACAATGGCGCAAGACGCCGCCGTCACCGTCAGTCAGTGGCCCGATGACATACAGAGCACGGCAGAGCCGCTTACCACCGCAAGACGCCCCCGCCGCCGCCGCGTAAACTAAATTTGCCATGAAAAACGTTCAGATTGCCATGCTTAAAATCCGAACGTTTATCATTTTCGTTTATTTTAGATCGATCATCGTATGAATGTAAAGTCGGAGTCAGACTGAATGAAATCTATGGTTTGATCGATTGAATGTTCTCCTAGAGCCATATCAAATTAAATATAAAACTTCATCAAGCCACATGTATTCCTTCTCATCCAACGACCTAGACTGCTTCAATGTCGAACGCTCAACACGTTTAGCGTGCAGTTAATTTCATGCCGAAAATAGTGCTAACCACATAATAACACGCAAATAATATCCTACTTAATATCTGCATGCACTTAATATACTTCCAAATTAACGTGCATTGCATGTACACATTGACTAGTACTACTAGTACGTGAAACTGGTGGCGTAACTTGTGAACGCGTCCAGATATAGTCAACGACAACATCACCCGCGAGTTCTTCGTGTTTGCCCGTGCGTCTAAACGCAGAAGGGGAGGGGAGAGACAGAGAGCACACATGAAACCCACTAGTAAGTGAAGGCGAATAGTACGTGCTAACGAGCCGGTCCCACTAATGTACTAAAAATAATATTACATGTTATCCATTAAATAGGTTGTGGTGATATAAAAACATTATATGAACAAAGGGGGGTACAACAAACATTGCTGTTCTACGTATGTTGCCTATTGACGTGAGGCTTGAAGGCCCTAGTCGCATGTTCGATCCTCGTCCTTTATTTTTTAATTTGTATATGGGTCCAAATTTGTTTCATGACAGGTGGGCCCCTCGGTGTGTAGTTTGTAGCACTTTAATTTGTGGGTCGAAATTTGTTCCATTCCAGGTGGACTATCGGTGTGTAGTTTTGTAGCTTATTTGTAATAATTAAAGAGAACAACAGAGTTTTTTGCAATAATACCATGGTGTGACGTTGAAGGCGAGAAAGGACGTGCGAGAGAGCGAGACCGAGCTAGAGGGAAATCAATTGGGGGAGGTGCGAGGGTTGCAACGGCGTTTGGAGTAGTTGTGGGCTGAATGCTACGAAAATATAATCTAAACCCATCGGAATAAATGCCTACACCAATTAATTCAAGGTTGGAGACCCCCTCGCAATGTAAATAGCTCCGACTTTTCAAGGGATGGAGAGCTAGCTTGAATGTGTTGAAGATACGACGTGAGAAAGCGAGGTCAATCGAGAGACATATAGATAGAGAGACAAAGTGAGTGTGGTCCGACATTCATTGAAAAGATATATATGCTCTGGAGAGATATCGTCGATTGAGCTTTTGGGAAGGGTGTGGGCTATAAGATAGAGCTTGAGAGATGATCCAGTCACAGACATGTAGACATATTTTGTGCGTGGGAGGAAGCAACGTCAATCGATTACATATATAAAGGGAGAGAGATTGAGCGAGTGTGGATCGTCGTGTGATTGAAAGAGTGAGACGGGTTGGAGAGAGTGACCTAGATAGACAATGTGAGTGAGAGAGCATATAATATGAATATGTCGAATTGGGCTCAAACATGGAGATATATCGTTTGTGTCCGAGAAAGAGCGAGGTCAATCGATACATACAAAGAGAGAGAGAGAGAGAGAGAGAGAGGGAGAGAGAGAGAGAAGGAGAGAGAGAGAGATTGAGCGAGCGTGTCCCGCCATGAGGTCGAAAGAGCGGGGACGGCTTGGATGGACTGACCTAGATAGACAATCTGCGTGAGAGTATAGAGTGTGTCGATCGAGGCCCGAACAGGGAGATATATCATTTGTGTGTGAAAGAAAACGAGGTTAATCGAGACTCGGATAAAGAGAGTGAGATTGAGCGAGTGTGGCCCGCCGTGCGGAAGAAAGAGTGAGAAAGTCTCGAGGGGGTGACCTAGATAGACAATGTGCGTGCGTGCGCACGAGAGGTTGGGGGGCTAGATAGACAATGCATGTATCTAGCGAGAGAGGGTGGGAGGGGGAGAGAGAGAGATTGGCATGGGGTGTAATGGCAGGTGTGTGAGGTAAATACATTTGGTAACAGAGTGTAAAAAGGGGGTTGTGTAGTTGATAGAGTTAGAGATCGAAACATGGAGAGAAAGAATGATCGTGTGTCGGAAACCGATAGCTTCCTAATGTGGTTAGGAGAGGAAGATTGACCGAAAACAACATTTGAATGTAGATAGTACGAGACTTAATATCGATGTTTCAATTCGATGTACATTGTAAGATTTGAACTGATGACCATGCATATGGGTAATTATTTCGAATTCGTGCCATACTAGGTTTGGAAAGTTGACATTGACTCGATTGTTGTGCTATTTATTAGGTCATATGTTTGAATCCATCCAAAGTTTTCTCACTACCATGGTGTTCAACATATACATATGAATTTGTATTAAAAAGTAGCATGGATACCGTGAAATGCGAAATCCACGTTAGAATTTGAGATAGCTATGTGACACACACTCTAATTCAAATAACTAATTATGTGACACACACTCTAAACCATGTTAGCGTGGATACCATGGATACAATTTCAATTTTTTTTCAAATAACTCCTCATTAATTAATTTATAGTGTCTCGTTTCAAATGACTAATTATTTGCAAGGAAAACACGGGCATGGTAATACATACAAATTCGTTTGCAAATGAAAGAAGATTCGTTTGCATTCTCAAATGTAGGCGCACCAGGCATACCAGGGTCGTGTCGTGGTGGTCGCGTGTGTCGTACAGACGCTTAGCACCCATCCACCCACCCCTCCCTCCCTCCCCCCTCCCCCCCCAAAAAAACAACGACAAAATAAGTTCGCGCTTCCATGTTTGGGATTGAAATATCTGGTGACCCCAAGCAAAATCTCCCTTCTCCACCGTCCCCTTCTGCACCCAGATTGCTCAAATCCATAATTCGCCGGCAATCCAAGAAAAGTTGGAATCGCCCCTCATCTCGTCTATTTCCCCACCTCTGTGCCGGACGACGACGACGAAGACAACAGTCGCGCTTCACCACCGCACCAGAGCTACCTCATCTATACCCTCGTCCACCGCACCAGGTGGTCCACCGACAATGTCAGCCGCCGCAACCGACGTGCCTCACAGACACCGACTTCCACCGCATCAGGTGCGCTTCACTGTTGCCGTCTCCCTCCTCACCGGGGCTACTTCACTGAGCACATCATCGGACATCCACCCCCACGGCCGTTGGGGCTTCAACAATGGTCTCATCCACCGCATCGTAGCGCTCCTCTGCCACTCAAGATCTGAATCCGTGCGCGGCCAGCCAACAGCAGCGCATCACCCTCAACGGCTCTGAAGTGATCCGCACCCTAGCTTGGCGAGCATGCCCAAACGCAGGCCCGAACTAGGTGTCCACACATCACTCCCTTGTGCACTGTTCCGATGATGTTTGGATATCCTTTCACCGCTCTCTTAGCTTACACGCCTATGCTACTCTGACTTTAACTCTTAACTCTTCTGGAGATATCATCTGAAACAAGCAAAACCATTTTTTAGCGAAGCATGAAGGAGCTACGGGATCTGGCACACATCCTGCACACCCGTATAACCTTGTAAGTATCTGCCCTCCGGTACAACAGCAAGGTCAATTCCTCTTATTTGATCAACCATTCTCCGTGTCAAAAATGCAGAGGGGGATGCAAGGAGCACATGGCCTGCACATCCAAGCAAATGGTAACATGGACTTGTACATGGAACATACCAAGCGCAAGCAGAGCTGTAGTGAGCCTGTACAACGAGCTAGCAAAAGTCCCTGCATTTCATTTAATTCGTACTAGCCTGCGTGTATGATTTGTGTGCAGTGGCGGATCCACGAATTCAAGTTACCAGGGGCGAACATTTAACTTTAAAAATACGAAGGCACTTGCACTCCGGAAATCAACATAACTTGAGAAATATGAAGCTACATGCACTTTGAAAACCAGCTAATGATCCAAAGTAGTTCAGATTATAAAATACTAAATGATGTAAGCACCAAAAAACACAAAATGCAACATGGTGTACAAGGACTACTAACATGGTGCTGCACTGCTTGAATTATTCGTTCTCTGGCTGAAAATATCGATGTGTAATTGCACCTATAACTAGTGCGCAAACTGCATATCAATATATCTATCATGCACAAGTATGCCAATAGTTTCAAACAAAAGATTAGAAAAGTATTTATGCTAAGTTGTCATGATACAGGGACTTTCTGGTAGATGGCCTTGACGTTTCCTCAAGCCATGAAAATGTACTATAATTTGCTTGTCATCAATGCCTACAAATCTCCATGTCTCTCTCAACATAGCAGATCATCATTAGACAGTAAATCCTTCAATGGGAGCTTGAAAAATGCTTGCATTAGATCCCTCATTAGACACTATATGTTCATCACCAAGAGCATGTAGAATGTTTGCATCAAATCCTTCATTAGCAGTCTGTTCATTAGACACTTCAGGCTCAAGAACAACATGAGCTTCTATGTTTGCACCAGAAACTTGATTAGGTACATCAGATTCTGTCAGTTCAGTATTGATTGGGGGCGTTATAAAATAAGCAGAAATATTTTCTCATAGATTCCCTACATGCAAGAAGTTTTACAACACCGTCAGGTTTAACTATTGGCCAGAAATTGAACAGTTGAATTAGATATAATCAGGGATGTGATGTACGTGCTCGTTGCGCATGCTACTCTTGCAAGCTGCGACTGTCCGTTTGTGCAAGCTCGATGCCATGCCCATGCTGCCGTCGCTGCCTCCCATGCAAGCTACACCCAGGGTTGGATCTTCATCTTCTTGTCCTTCCATTCACTAGAAGCCTGGCAACCGCCCTCCAACGAGGGCGCGAGGAAGTGTTGTGCCGGTCTGTCCAGAGGCGACTAGGTTAGGAGCGAACCAGACTGGAGGCTAGAGTGAACGAATTGGGATTTTTCCCGCTGTCGATCGATATGGGAGGTGCTCTTTACGGCCGCGAGCCTGCTATAGGGCCTGCCTTGCACTTACGTTATTGGCCCATCCAAATTGAAACATTTTTCTTCATTTTTTAGATTGCCTGCTCATGCGTTGGGACGAACAATACTAGCTTGGGCCAACCTAAATGACTCAAACTAGGCACACACTTTCCAGCCACCCGAGGTGGCCGCCCATACCAGACCCTATGGTGGCATCGCCCCTTTTTGCGTGTATGATTGGGGTAGTGAAAAATATTCCAGTGGCGCTTTTGATTTACCCACAGAATGGTTGAATTGCTTGTTTCTATGAACTGAGTTCGCCAATAATGTGAAGGATGCCAGTCTTTTCATCCTATTGTAGATTGCTTAGATCTCGATATGTCAAATGTAATCGCATGAAATATACAGTAAAAGCCAGTGTGATGTGTGTGGCTACAACTAGTCTGACTACACGTCCTCATATAACATATCAAGAACACACCATCTTACCAGATTAACCATTCGACTTACCAATGCAGTGTGCGAAGAAAGAAGTATTGGGACTGCGTATCCAAGCAATTGATGCCATGGACTCCTTCGTAGAACCTTGTAAGCAGAAAAGAAGTTGCAGTGTGCCTATACAAAGAGCTAGCATAAGTTCAGATACCTGCTTCTCGGAATTTTAGTTAGCCATTTATTGCAAAATTGTTCAATTACGTTGCTTGTCTTAATTTAGTTTGCTACTGAGTACATAATGCCATAGCCTGTTAATCCTATTATAGACTGCGCATATCTATGTGTTTGATACTTACTGTTAAGAATTACCTATTTGCCTGAACTTAAATAGCTACTTAAGCACGTAGATAGCTGGTCATATGTACTTCTAGGGTGCAGCAGAATTCACGTGTAATTTACGTTCTGATATCCTGTTTGTTTAAATGGTTTGCTATTATCACTTGTTGCACTAGTAATATTTGCATGTTCATAGATAGACAACTGCCAGGTTTATATGAGGGACACCGTCTTTTTAACTTATATATGTGTTGGAATCATTTTGCTTACATCAATGAAATTTACATATGTCTGTGTTGTTGGTAAACGGTACCGACTTGTTACTTTAATACGTTGATGAGAACTTGTTAGTTTTACTAGTTCATGTGTAATTAAATACGTTGCCAAAACTGGTTAGTTTTACTAGTTTGTTGTTAGTTTCTTATGGATCTTGCAAAACTTTATTTATTGATTGCTAACATTCAAGTTTGTAGGATCCAACTGAAACTCCGTTGGCACAACATGTATGTTTTCAGAAACTTCCTTATACCTCGTTTGTGTAGCGATCCGACCTCAGACGGTCAAATCTCTGTGCATAAGTGTCATCCCTGGATCGGTAATGCTGACACACACAGTACTCGAAGGATTTATAACAGAGTGCAATCACACACTTATTACAACGATGGTCTCAAGAAGAGAACTTAATCCAATAATATGGCTTAAGGCCACCTAAATAAGATAACTGCAGAAGCATCGAAGGTAAATGAGTCCGTTGTGGCACCCCGGCTTAGAGCTACCGATTTACCATGCATTGCCAGCCCAAAGACCATGTCTTCTGGCAACACACAATATCTTGGTACATAAAACAACCGCTTTATTGATGCTAGCGGAATAGAGTTTATATTATAATAGCCGTTGAGGCCAAGTGGCACACCCGGTGCGGCTGAACAATATGTACATTATTTAGTGAACATAAAGGGGCCTCGATCAGAACAACTACGTGGCAGTGGAATAACGTCATAGCGGAAGCTCCATATCACAGGGACAACGATGTGGACACGATCTAGACTCGAGCAGCGCTCCTCTCCGACGAGACTTTCCTGAAATCTGGCATGACACGCTAGGTCAGTACATTGAATGCACTTGCAAGCTCACAACAGGCATAATCATAATGGCAAACAATATCATGATACTTAACCAATTATTAATAATGCAACACTATATGTCAAACATGCTGTGATCATGCTCGAACGTCCCTCGGGATAACTTACCAACCGTGATCATTCTCGGATCACAAACAAGCCACCAACGTGGTCTTAACAAGAGTAACTCGTGATCCTTACGGCGATCACAACCACGACCAATATCAGGTCCCGAATATCTCGATGGCCTTTCTGCCATCCTCAACAATGCAAAGTTCATAGATTAGTGTGCAAATTTTATTAAACGTTGACTCATGGTGGGACCTACTACGAGGTGTCCGTGACCATGGACTCGGCTATCGATAGATTATACACTCTGCAGAGGTAGCACACTGTACCCACACCACGGAACTCATGGCCTCGCACTCCCATTCGGGTGGACCAACGGCATTCCGACGAAACCCTTCCATTGCCATGACACTTTCCTGGCCACTCCGATCCAATCCCCAACGAGCTAGTCCTGGGTGGCCCGGCCCGTGTCTACCAAAGACACACCGACCACCGTCGTGGCCAAAATGATCTCACTCAGGGACCCGGTACCATAATCTCAACAACGGGCACACAAGGTTATGCCTGCTTACCGGGCCAGGGTAAGCACGACGTAACCTTCCCTAGTTGGAGGCACCGACTAGAGGCAATGTCAATGGACCGAATCAAGGCCTTCCCACAAAGGCAAATGTGGTTGCACTGGGAAAAACTCGATTCAGCGGCACCATGACCCAGTCAATGGTATATTCAAGTTGAGTTATATTCAGGTTCAACTTAAAATGAAAATGACCGGTGTCATAGCATGCCATAAAATGCAAAACTGCACATGCATCACTTAATAACGAAAATGACCGATGTCATCCATATTCACACTAAGCATAAACATCAACAACTCATATTACTTTGCTGATCAAGATAACTCACATATTAACAAAATATTTTGCAGCAAGTTTTATTATTTTCTCATGCAAGAATTTAACTCCGATTAGTTTCTCATACGAATAACAAAGATTTTACCACACACAAACCCTAATTTCTTTACCAACCAAGTGAGGTTCAAACATTCTGTAAGCCAAGTAAAATGACTAAACAAGTACTTAACATAATATTTTCTAGCAAATTTTTATCATTTTATTTATGCAAGAACATGACTTTAAATAATTAATAACATGCATAACAAAAATTATTTCTATCAGCACCACAAATAGATCCTAGCTTTGCTTCACTGACTAAGCTAGTTTCCACATTATGTAAATCAAGCATATTAACTCGCAAACACTTAACAGAATATAAATAACACAATAGTTATTTAAATGCATGGATTAATCATTTCATTCAAGTAAGAAAATCATAAATATTGAAACGACACCATGAAAATGTTGATGTGGCTTGCCTTAGTGCAGATGAGGTTCACAAGCCTTCTGGTGATCCTCAAGACAAGCCTCACCCTCTGAAAATAATTTTAAACACAAAAAGAAAATATCAAGAACACTTCTGAAAATCACCAGAAATTTAAAGCAGCTCAGAAAAATCTCATCTTTGGTGAGCTGCTAGATTTCTTTGCAAAGAACAAGATGCAAAAAGAATCAATTCATTTGGACTTATGGTTGAGGAGTTATGGCTGTTTGAAGTGTTCTGTAAATTCAAATGAATTTGAATAAAAATAAACAGGCTGGGGGGGTGACGTCGAAGGCGTAAAGCCCAGGGGCGCCACCACTCGTACCACTTCGCGTGCGTACAGAGTGGCTAACTAACGAGCCCCGCTAGTCAGGTTAGGAGGAGGGGAAGAAGGAAACAGAGGGAGTCACAGCTCCGCCGGAGCTCTCGCCGGCGATGAGGACTCCTTGGCCAAAACGAGAGGGAGGGATGGCAAGAGGGGGTTGAGGCGCACCTGCCCGTACCCGTAGCGTAGCTAGGGGCGGTCGGACGGCGTCGGAATCAACCTCGCAAGCGGAGGCAGAACACGATGGTCGCCGGAGATGAAGAAGACGGTGAGCAAAGGCAACTCCAGGGGCTCGAGAGGGGCGGAACGACTTCACCGGAGAGGTGCGGAGGCCCTGGAAGGGTCTCCCTGACCTGGGAGAGGCTGGAGCTACCGCGACGACCAGAGGGGATCGCCGGCGAGCTCGAGCTCGGGGACGGCGGCCCAAGGCCTGCCCGGCCGGGCTACGGCTTCCTACTCTCTTGTGGGGTGTGAGGGAGTGCTGGATGGTTCTCGAGGAGGCTGGGGGCGGCTCCATTTATAGGCGAGCGGCGAGGGGGTTTCGGGCTCCGTCGGTGGACACCTGTCCACGGCGCCCGGTGAGAGCGGCGTCAGTGAGAGGAGAAGAAGGCGACGTAGCTCATGTGGCAACTGTTGGCGGACGGAGACGAGCATAGGAACGAGGAGAAGACGACGAGCACAGTGCGCACCGCACAGTTGGGTTGGCCGGACCGTGCCTGTGCTTGCTGCGGCGAGCTCCGGCGTCGACAAGCGCTAGAGGGGAGTTAAGGGAGTTGAGACGAAGATGGTGGCTGACGGTGTCCTGGGCTAGGGGGTACTCACCACGTCATCTCCCGATCTGTTAGATTGGGCCGAGGACCCCCATGGCCGTATACTCATGGGCTAGTCCGGACAGCTGCCGCATACAAGGAAGATTCCACAAGACTTGGTGATCAAGACAAGGACTCCTCCCCACCGGCGTATTGGGCTAGGATTCTTGTTATCCTAGGCCTCTAGTGATATTTAAACCAGGGCCAGGCTAGTCGATAGAGATAACAATCAAACCATAGGCTACCTTCTAGGGTTTAGCCTCTACGATCTCGTGGTAGATCAACTATTGTACTACTCATATCATCAATATTAATCAAGCAGGAAGTAGGGTTTTACCTCCATTGAGAGGGCCCGAACCTGGGTAAACATTGTGTCCCCTGCCTCCTGTTACCATTAGCCTTAGATGCATAGTTCGGGACCCCCTACCCGAGATCCGCCGGTTTTGACACCGAGATTGGCGAAGTTTGGTGCGCTACGACAGTCGGGGAAGCGAGGACGCGCGAAACAGAGTGCTCGGCGGCACTCAGAGCGTGTCGACACGCAAGCCAGCACCCCTGGACGAACGCGGTCTCCGCGTGGACTATGACATCAGGCCGAGCTAAGCCTAAACTTCATGCCTGGCGTGTTTTTCGTGGTAGTTTGAGATGTTAGCACGCTTTTGTTTGGATCCAGGTGCAGTAGAGAAGTTTTTACACGCCAGGTAAGTTTCTGGTGAGTAACTTTGAGAGGTTACTGAGGTCAAATGGCTGGGAGTTAGAGGTTGTGCTTTGGAGGTTAGCCAAGAGTTACTAAGGTGAAAATGAACAAGAAAACCCAGGCACAATGGAGCATGTAAAATGGTAGTTGCTGTGGAAACCACCATTTCTGTCCAGAACAGAAAATATTTTCTGTAGCAAAAATATTCCAAAAAGTGATGAAATATTTTTGCTCAGGAAGGTGCCCTAGGGTTCAAATAATATTTGTGAATTATCTCAAATTTTTCTGGGCCATAAAAATTAGGGTTGCTTTGGAGCATACTGATCTGGCTAGGGTTTTTGAGAGAAAATGAATATTTTTCATTGAAGAAAAATATTCCAAAGATTTTTTTGGGATGGATCAGAAGGGGAATGATGATCAGAGGGGGAAATGGAGCACTTGGGTGAAAGCCAAGAGTACCCAAGTGTTTAAGTCCATATGAAAAGATTCAAAAACTCCAAGTTTCAAATTTAATCCATATAAAAATGAAGCAAATGAGAGAGGGCAAAAACCAGGCTGTCACAAACCTCCCCCACTTAGAATGAATCTCGTCCTTGAGATTCGGTTGCTTGGGAAAACCACTCTGGATAATGTGACTTTAGAAATTCTTCCCGCTCCCAAGTTGATTACGACTCAGGTGATGCTCCCACTGAACTTTGTAAAATTTCCTTACTTTACTGCGAGTGACCCTTTCCATCTGATCCAACATTCTGAATGGTCTTTCTTCATAAGTTAAATCATTTGCCAACTCTACCTCAACCATAGCAGTCCTTTTTTCAGGCGGGGATATGCATCGTCTCAATTGTGAAACATGAAAGACGTTGTGCACATCTGCCAACTCAGCGGGTAGTTCTAATTGATATGCAATAGTACCTACTCGAGACATAACTGGGAATGGACCAATAAATCTGGGGGCCAGCTTTCCATAAGTCTGAAATCTCTTGACTCCTTTCATAGGAGTGACTCGGAGGTATACGTGCTCTCCGGGTTCAAAACTTATCTGTCGGTGCTTTGTACCATAATAACTTTTCTGTCGAGATTTGGCCAATTGCAATCTGTGTCTGATTTACTTAACTTGTTTCTCAGCTTCCATCATGAGATCAGTTCCGAAGATACGGCTATCTCCAGTTTGAGACCAATTTAAAGGACTGCGACACTTACAGCCATACAGAGCTTCATATGGTGACATTTTCAGACTGGTTTGGAAGCTGTTGTTATAGGAAAACTCGGCATATGGCAGACAGTCTTCCCATTTGGGTCCTTGGGCTAAAGCACAGGCTCGCAACATATCTTCGAGTATTTGATTTACCCTTTCGTCTCATCCATCCGTTCGAGGATGATAAGCAGTACTATATTTCAGTGCTGTCCCCAAGGCTTGATGGAGGCGTGACCAAAAAGCAGAGGTAAACAGGGAACCTCGGTCGGAAGTGATAGTTCAGGGTACTCCATGCAGACTGACTATTTTGGATACATATAGCTATGCAAGTTGATCTGCCCTGTATCTGGTGTTGATTGGAATGAAGTGAGCGACCTTGGTTAGGGTGTCCACTATAACCTAGATTGCATCATTGCCTCGCTGAGTCTTAGGCAATCCCGTAATGAAATCCATACAAACGTCATACCATTTCCATTGTGAAACCGACAGCGGTTGGAGGAGTCCGGCTGGCTTCTGATGCTCTGCCTTCACCTTGTTGCATATGTCGCAACATTCTACAAAATAGGAAATATCTTTCTTCATTCCATCCCACCAGAATATTTGTCTAAGGTCCTCATACATTTTCGTACCTCCCGGGTGAATGGAATATGAGGATTCTTGTGCTTCTGACAGAATTTTCTTCCTTAAATCCGGTTGATTGGGTACACAAATCCATCCACGGAATCGGAGGGTACCGAATTTGTCCTTGAAGAAATCTGGGGTCTGTTGTGCCATCTGGCCTTGGGCACGTCTTTGCAGCTCGGTGTCAGCTGGCTGGGCCTTGCGGATCTCTATATCAAGTGTGGGTGTAACTTCCAAAATATTAGCGAGGCCCGCATCCACTATGACCAAGTTGAGCTGAGCGATCTTCTCTTGGAGTTCGAGCGGCAAGGATCTCAATATGACATTTAAGCTGACGGGTTTTCGACTGAGTGCATCGGCAACTACGTTGGCCTTGCCCGGGTGGTAATTTATTCCAAGGTCATAATCCTTGACCAACTCTAGCCATCTTCGTAGACAGAGGTTTAAATCTGGCTGAGTGAAGATGTATTTGAGACTCTTGTGGTCGGTAAAAATTTGGCACCGTTTTCCAATGAGGTAGTGTCTCCAAATTTTTAATGCATGAACCACCGCAGTCAATTCCAAATCATGAGTAGGATAATTTCCCTCATGGGGTCGTAGCTGTCATGATGCATATGCTACTACCTTGCTGTCTTGCATAAGTACGCAACCAATACCTTGCATGGAGGCGTCACAATACACATCAAAACTGCGATAAATGTCTGGAAGAGTCAATACAAGTGCGGTTGTCAGACGTATCTTTAACTCATTAAAACTTTTCTCACAGTCCTCCGTCCATTCAAACTTCTTATCCTTTTTGAGCAGCTTCGTCATGGGTTTAGCAATCTTGGAAAACCCTTCAATAAAACGACGGTAATATCCTGCCAATCCGAGAAAACTACGGATCTGCGTCACAGTCGTGGGCGGCACCCAATCGAGCACATCCTTTACTTTGCTCGGGTCCACAGCTATACCTTCGGCGGATAGTACATGTCCGGGAAACCCAACTTGCTTGAGCCAAAATTCGCATTTACTGAATTTGGCGTATAGCTGATAATTCGATGGTCATGAGTCGTTGTAGCACTGCTCGGAAGTGATCCTTGTGCTCTTCTTCACCCTTGGAGTAAATGAGGATGTCATCGATGAAGACTACCACGAACTTGTCGAGGAAGTCCATGAATACTTTGTTCATCATATGCATGAAGAAAGCAGGGGCATTGGTGAGACCAAAGGACATCACGGTATATTCGTAAAGACCGTACCGAGTAGTGAATGCGGTCTTAGGAATATCTTGCTTTTTAATCTTGAGCTGATGATATCCGGTGCGTAAATTGATCTTAGAGAATACTTTAGCCCCACTGAGCTAATCAAACAGATCATCAATCCTTGGCAGCGGATATTTATTTTTGACAGTGACCTCATTGCTGGCGGTAATCTACGCACATACGGAGACTGCCATCCTTTTTGTCCACGAAAATAGCAGGTGATCCCCATGGTGAAGAGTTGGGACGAATATATCCTTTCTGGAGCAATTCATCAAGCTGTTTCTTTAGCTCCACTAATTCTGATGAGGGCATCCGGTAATACTTCTTGTATAACGGTGCAGTTCCGGGCACAAGATCTATTGCAAATTCCAGTTCCCGATCTGGTGGCATGCCTGGTAGTTCTTCTGGAAATACATCAGGGTACTCGCTGACCACATGAATAAATTCCAATTCAGCCATGGTGGTGCAAATCAATTCTTGCTTGGGTATATTCTTGCGAGCGTAGAATTTGATAGTCTGCCCATTCAGACTGGTCAAAGTGACTTCTCGGGTTGCGCGGTTTATGCAAACTTGATATTTGGTCAACCAATTCATACCCAATATAATATCCAACTTTTCGGACTCAATGATTATCAGAGAGGTTGGAAAGTAGACTCCGTTGATATTGATTTCCAGATCACGGCAGACCAGATTGCTCTTGATTATAGATCCCAGGGTTTGTACCAGCATATTTTTGCCCAAAAGCGTGCAAGGAAAGTTGTTTGGGGCAGCAAAACTCCGAGAAATAAAAGAATGGGAAGCCCCAGAGTCAAATAAAATTATGGTAGGTATGTCATTAACAGAAAACATACCAATGACGACTTCTGCCTTCTCTTGGGCTTCATTGGTGGAGATATGATGCACGTGCCCAGTGAAGTTTTGCTGGATTGGCCATGACTCCATACAGTTGACTTGTGGCCTGATTAGGGCATTCGCCTTGTTGTTCTTGGGGCACTGTCTGGCATAATATCCGTTCTGCCCACAATTAATGCAAGAATTATTGTGCTGACGCTCTTCATGTATTGGGTTGGTCACGACATTCTTGACTTGAGTGGTGGTCTTGTTAACATTCTGTTGCGAATTTGGCTTGTATTCCACCTGAGTCTGCTGCCAGGTACGAGCCTTGTGCACTGGTTGCCCATCCTTCTTTGGCTCAAACTTATGCTTGTTGTTGTTAACAGGCCTATTATCTGCTATAAGCTTGTTCTCCCGTTTAGCAATGAAAGCCTTGTTCACCAGAGTTTGGAAATCTGGGAAATCAAGCATACTGAGAGTACACCGGAG
Source organism: Aegilops bicornis (assembly GCA_021605145.1). Taxonomy (NCBI): domain Eukaryota; kingdom Viridiplantae; phylum Streptophyta; class Magnoliopsida; order Poales; family Poaceae; genus Aegilops; species Aegilops bicornis. Next base: position 154,508,357 of record CM038675.1, read on the forward strand.
TTGCGGATTTAGGCCTCCAACAAATCTGTCAATCTTCCTTTCTTCGGTGGCCACGTCATAAGGAGAGTAACGGGCCAGATGATTGAATTTTTGCAAATATTCAGCCACAGACTGATTTCCTTGGACGAGTGCGAGAAATTCACGCTGCTTGGTCTTCATAACTCCAGTAGGGATATGATATTTTCGGAACTGATCCTTAAACTTTTCCCAGGTGATTTCCTCATCAACCGGCCACATGGCTTTTATATTTTCCCACCATATGGCAGCTGCGCCTTCAAGGTAATGAGTTGCAAATGGAACTTTAGCATTTTCTTCAGTACGAGAAATCTCAAGCTTTTTCTCAATGGTGCGCAACCAATCGTCTACATCCAATGGGTCAACAATCTGACTGAAGCTGGGTGGCTTGGTCCTCTAAAAATCTGACAGCTTTGAGTGATGACCGTTCTGATTTCCATTCTGTCCAACCATAGCTTGCACACTTCTTAATATTTCAATCAGATCATTGTTCCTTCTTTCCTCAAACATACGCAGAATTTGCTCGGTGGAGGGCGGATTAGGCGGAGGAGGTGGTGGTGGAACGTACGGCTCGGGAGAATGTCCTGCCTGTTGTGCGGAACGACGAACATGAGTTCCCTCACGAACGTTGCTACTGCTGCCTCCCCGCGTCATCCTATTGTGGATTTTTTCCAAGACAACGCAATCGAGATGAGAAACATCCAAGAATAAAATTGGGGAAAAGCCAGCAACAAATCCCGGAAGAAAACAAAAGAGCGAAGAAAATACGGCGAATAAAGTCCCAACATAATTATACATAGACTCATACATGAAATAAACAACATGCCAGGTTCAACTACTCTCATACATGCAATGAAACATCATGACTCGTACGACTACATCCGTACATCGTCCGGACGACTGCGAATACTCAAAGATACTACTGCTCTGCTGGTGCTGCGTTGTCCTCCCCTGAAGCAGTCTCGGATCCCGAACTGACGTGGTTAACAGAAACCTCCGGGTTAAAGGTAACACGACGGCGCTGCCTCGAGGGCTCTCCCTCAGGGGCAGGGGTAGGATGAAGCATCGGGGCTATAGGAGTAGCGAGAAGTGAAACCCACTCGGCATGAGTACTAAGAGGATTCACGGCCGAGACGCCCATGCTACTCGGAGGAGTAACCGGTGAAATAGGGGAACTAGAACTGGCTTGAATATAAGGGGTAAATCCTAGAGAAGATGGAGTAGTGGCAGATCTAGTAGTTACTAAAGCAGCGGCTAAAGCAGTACGGGCACGAGTCAGCTCTCGAGCCAGCTCGTGGTCATAAGATAGCTAGCAGTGACATAACGAGCAAGGTGGCAAGCAACGCTATCAGACTCCGGATCAATGATAGGGAAACGGACACGACCGTTGTCGTGCAGAGATGGGTAGTAATAGAAACCTGGGTTGTTCTGCATTCAGACCTCGTTGTAGCGAAGCTCGACAAGGACCTCGAATGCAGCAAACTAGACAGCCTGAGAAGCGGTGGAGGCGTAACCGCTCCGAGAAGTACGAGTGTAAGAGCTGGAATCGGAACTAGTGTGTAGAGTGAACACTGCGTGATACTCATACACTAAATCAGCTAGATGCTCCCGGTACACACGATAGATCGGGTTTCCAGGAGGGTACAGCCGACGACACGTTGCGAAGGAGGTGCGGTGACGTATCACGGCATCGCAGCGCACGGATACGGCACCGGAGCCATCTACACCCACAACCATTAGCAGGTTAGCATATAAATTTATAAGCCAAATGCATGCAATGCAACAACCAGCAAAAATTACTACCGACACTCAACTTGAACTCGTATCTAACGTCCAGTTAACACGTCATAGTCTAGCGTGGTTTACGGTCAATAGCGGCTCTGATACCAAGCGTTGTGGCACCCCGGCTCAGAGCGACCGGTTTACCATGCATTGCCAGGCCAGAGACCATGTCTTCTGGCAACACACAACATCTTGGTACAGAAAACAACCGCTTTATTGATTCTAGTAGAACAGAGTTTATATTACAATAGATGTCGAGGCCAAGTGGCACACTAGGTGCGGCTGAACAATATGTACATTATTTAGTGAACATAAAGGGGCCTCAATCAGAACAACTACGTGGCAGCGGAATAACGTCGTAGCGGAAGCTCCATATCATAGGGACACCGATGTGGACACGATCTAGACTCAAGCAGCGCTCCTCTCCAACGAGACTTTCCTGAAATCTGGCATGACACGCCAGGTCAGTACATTGGATGCACTTGCAAGCTCACAACAGGCATAATCATAATGGCAAACAATATCATGATACTTAACCAATTATTAATAATGCAACACTATATGTCAAACATGCTGTGATCATGCTCGAACGTCCCTCGGGACAACTTACCAACCGTGATCATTCTCGGATCACAAACAAGCCACCAACATGGTCTTAACAACAGTAACTCGTGATCCTTACGACGATCACAACCACGACCAATATCTGGTCTGGAATATCTCGATGGCCTTTCTGCCATCCTCAACAATGCAAAGTTCATAGCTTAGTGTGCAAATTTTATTAAACATTGACTCATGGTGGGACCTACTATGAGGTTTCCGTGACCGTGGACTCGGCTATCGATAGATTATACACTCTGCTGAGGTAGCACACTGTACCCACACCACGAAACCCATGGCCTCGCACTCCCATTCGGGTGGACCAACGGCATTCCGACGAAACCCTTCCATTGCCATGACACTCTCCCGGCCACTCCGACCCAATCCCCAACGGGCTAGTCCTAGGTGGCCCCGTGTCTACCAAAGACACACCGACTACCGTCGTGGCCAAAACGATCCCACTCGGGGACCCGGTACCATAATCTCAACAACGGGCACACAAGGTTATGCACGCTTACAGGTGGCAGTGGTAAGCACGACGTAACCTTCCCTAGTTGGAGGCACCGACCAGAGGCAATGCCAATGGACCGAATCAAGGCCTTCCCACAAAGGCAAATGTGGTTGCACTGGAAAAAACTCGATTCAGTGGCACCATGACCCAGTCAACGGTATATTCAAGTTGAGTTATATTCAGGTTCAACTTAAAATGAAAATGATCGGTGTCATAGCATGCCATAAAATGCAAAACTACACATGCATCACTTAATAACGAAAATGACCGATGTCATCCATATTCACACTAAGCATAAACATCAACAACTCATATTACTTTACTGATCAAGATAACTCACATATTAACCAAAATATTTTGCAGCAAGTTTTATTATTTTCTCATGCAAGAACATAACTCCGGTTAATTTCTCATATGAATAACAAAGATTTTACCACACACAAATCCTAATTTCTTTACCAACCAAGTGAGGTTCAAACATTCTGTAAGTCAAGTAAAATGACTAAACAAGTACTTAACAGAATATTTTCTAGCAAATTTTTATCATTTTATTTATGCAAGAACATAACTTTAAATAATTAATAACATGCATAACAAAAATTATTTCTATCAGCACCACAAATAGATCCTAGCTTTGCTTCACCGATTAAGCTAGTTTCCACATTCTTTAAATCAAGCATATTAACTAGAAAACACTGAACAGAATATAAATAACACAATAGTTATCTAAATGCATGGATTAATCATTTAATTCAAGTAAGAAAATCATAAATATTGAAATGACACCATGAAAATGTTGCTGTGGCTTGCCTTAGTGCAGATGAGGTTCATAAGCCTTCTGGTGATCCTCAAGACAAGCCTCACCCTCTGAAAATAATTTTAAACACAAAAATAAAATATCAAGAAAACTTCTGAAAATCACCAGAAATTCAAAGCAGCTCAGAAAAATCTCATCTTTGGTGAGCTGCTAGATTTCTTTGCAAAGAACAAGATGCAAAAAGAATCAATTCATTTGGACTTATGGTTGAGGAGTTATGGATGTTTGAAGTGTTCTGAAAATTCAAATGAATTTGAATAAAAATAAACAAGCTGGGGGGGGGGGGGTGACGTCGAAGGCGTAAAGTCCAGGGGCGCCACCACTGCATTGCTGCCACAGTCTGAGTGGCTAACCAAATGGGCCCTGCTAGTCAGGTTAGGAGGAGGGGAAGATGGAAACAGAGGGAGTCGCAGCTCCGCCGGAGCTCTCGCCGGCGACAAGGACTCCTTGGCCAAAACGAGAGGGAGGGATGGCAAGAGGGGGTTGAGGCGCACCTGCCCGTACCCGTAGCGTAGCTAGGGGCGGTCGGACGGCGTCGGAATCAACCTCGCAAGCGGAGACAGAACACGATGGTCGCCAGAGATGAAGAAGACGGCGAGCAGAGGCAACTCCAGGGGCTCCAGAGGGGAGGAACGGCTTCATCAGAGAGGGGCGGAGGCCCTGGAAGGGTCGCCCTGGCCTGAGAGGGGCTGGAGCTACCGCGGCGACCAGAGGGTATTGCCGGCAAGCTCGAGCTCGGGGACGGTAGCCCGAGGCTTGCCCGGCCGGGCTACGGCTCCCTACTCGCTTGTGGGATGTGAGGGAGCGCTGGATGGTGCTCGAGGAGGCTGGGGGCGGCTCCATTTATACGCGAGCGGCGAGGGGGTTTCGGGCTCCGCCGGTGGACACCTATCCATGGCGCCCGACGACGAGCGGCGTCAGTGAGAGGAGAAGAAGGCGACGCAGCTCATGCGGCAACTGTTGGCGGACGGAGACGAGCACATGAACGAGGAGAAGGCGACGAGCACAGTGCGCACCGCACTGTTGGGTTGGCCGGACCGTGCCCGTGCTTGCTGCGGCGAGCTCCGGCGTCGCATGAAAAGCGAGGGGAGTTAAGGGAGTTGAGACGAAGATGGTGGCGAAGTTTGGCGCCACGGCGGTCGGGAAGCGAGCACGCTGAACAGAGCGCCGGCGGCACTTCGAGCACGCCGACACGCATGCCAAAGACTTCGACGAACGCGGTCACCCGTGGACTATGACATCAGGCCGAGCTAAGCCTAAGCTTCATGTGTGGCGTGTTGTTCGTGGTAGTTTGAGATGTTACCACGCTTTGGTTTGGATCCAGGTGCAGTAGAGAAGTTTTTACACGCCAGGTAAGTTTCTGGTCAATAACTTTGAGAGGTTACTGTGGTCAAATGGCTGGGAGTTAGAGGCTGTGCTTTGGAGGTTAGCCACGAGTTACTAAGATGAAAATGTACAAGAAAACCCAGGCACAATGGAGCAAGTAAAATGGTAGTTGATGTAGAAACCACCATTTCTGTCCAGAACAGAAAATATTTTCTGTAGCAAAAATATTCCCAAAAGTGATGAAATTTTTTTGCTCAGGAAGGTGCCCTAGGGTTCAAAGAATATTTGTGAATTATCTCAGAATTTTCTGGGCCATAAAAGTTAGGGTTGCTTTGGAGCATACTGATCTGGCTAGGGTTTTCGAGAGAAAATGAATATTTTTCATTTAAGAAAAATATTCCAAAGACTGTTTTGGGATGGATCAGAAGGGGAATGATGATCATAGAGGGAAATGGAGCACTTGGGTGAAAGCCAAGAGTGCCCAAGTGTTTAAGTCCATATGAAAAATTCAAAAACTCCAAGTTTCAAATTTAATCCAAATAAAAATCAAACAAATGGGAGAGCGCAAAATCCAGCCTGTCACATCCATCAACTCCAACGGCATAGCTGAGTGCACGACAACGACCTAGAGCACCTTACTCTTCGTCTGAAAAGTTTGCAACATAAAACATTGCAGCCCGAAACGGGTCAGCAAATGGAATATGCTGGCAAAATAACATTGTATAGCAATGAACAAGGTAAATGCTAACACTACATGCATATATGGCTGGTGGAGGCTCTATGGTTATCATATTTTTGCACAAAGCCAAAATTTCCCTACTACAAAGGAATATATTTTATTTAACTACAAAGTTGGTTGATAAACATTGAGAAGGTTCCTCCAACTCAACCCCAATTAAAACAATATTAGTATCCCAACAAGTTAAGTTAAGTGTGATGAGATCAAATCAATAATTCAAGAACCAGATACTCAAGATGTCCATAACCGGGGACGCGGCTAACCATGATTAGTTTGTACACTCTACAGAGGTTTGCGCAGTTTTCCCCACAAGACTCGATCTCCACCGTTGGATTTATCGCACTACATGGTGTTTGAGAAACGGATGACCGAGACACAGTCTTTCAGAAGCATTAACTCGTTACTCTAGGTAGACAGTGCCACCTACATCCCCTACATCTGCTAGACTACCACTGAAAGAGGTCACGCAACATACTCGGTGGAAGACTCCATGATATCTGCTCCAGCTTCATCTTCGTAATCATCATCACAACTGTCGGGGTCGGAGTCAGTGTTGTTGATGATGATGTAGTCCTCGGGGTGGTCGTCATCTCCTCCTGGCGCGGGGTCCCCCATAAATACTCCTAGCTTCTTCGTCACGTCTTCATTCTTCTCTAGTAGCACTGTGATTTCCTCCTCATAACCATCGCGTGTAGACTTGAGTTCCTCTTCAATCTCCATGTTCCTGGTCATCACCTTCTTCAGATCTATCATGTTGGCGCACATTTGGTTCTCCTGGCGGCGAATGTGCTGGTTTAACTCCTGGACGAAGGCTGCAATGGACCCGTCCCTCCTGGTGCTGATTATCTCCCATTGCTCATCTCGGTGCCCACATATCTGATAGATAGTTTCCTTAAGATCCTTGTGGTAAACTTCGCCGTCGCCCCATGGCGATGTGTTGCCATGCTCTTTCCTAGACTCTGTGTTGGTGCATCAAAGGAAAACTCTATGGGCTCAAGAATCTGGTGTGAATGTCCTTCTGGAACATGAACTCGAATCATCCAACGCTCCTCTTACGGTAAAGTGGCAGTGTAGGTCCCGGTGAAACTTGGTATTCCGATGTTCAGGTACCTAGTGACTTCCTTCAAGTGTCTTCCGAAAGGTGTGTCTTCATCCGGTTGAGCAAACTTGTTCCTTGGGTCCGCCATCTATACAGTGGAAAATGGAGAGGAGTCAGAAATGAATAGAGAAGAGTGACCTATGGCTTATCTTAGTGGTCGCGTCCTACAGTCAGCGTGTGCTCTAATACCATCTTGTAGCGATCCGATCTCAAACGGTCAAATCTCTGTGCATAAGTGTCATCCCTGGATCGGTAATTCTAACACATACAGTACTCGAAGGATTTATAACAGAGTGCAATCACACACTTATTACAACGATTGTCTCAAGAAGAGAACTTAATACAATAATAGGGCTTAAGGACACCTAAATAAGATAACTGCGGAAGCATCAAAGGTAAATGAGTCCATCAAGTCCAACTGCATAGGTGAGTGCACAACAACGACCTAGCGCACCTTACTCTTCATCTGAAAATTTTGCAGCATAATACGTTGCAGCCCGAAACGGGTCAGCACATGGAATATGCTGGCAAAATAACACTGTATATCAATGAAAACAAGGTAAATGCTAACACTACATGCATATATGGCTGGTGGAGGCTCGTTACCATATTTTTGCACAAAGCCAATTTTTCCCTACTACAAAGGATTATATTTTATTTAACTACAAAGTTGGTTGATAAACATTGAGAAGGTTCCTCCAACTCAATCCCAATTAAAACAATATCAGTAACCCAACAAATTAAGTTAAGTGTGATGAGATCAAATCAATAATTCAAGAACCAGATACTCAAGATGTCCATAACCGTGGACGCGGCTAACCATGATTAGTTTGTACACTCTGCAGAGGTTTGCGCACTTTTCCCCACAAGAATCGATCTCCACCGTTGGATTTCTCACACTACATGGTGTTTGAGAAATGGATGACCGAGACATAGTCTTTCAGAAGCTTTAACTCGTTACTCTGGGTAGACAGTACCGCCTACATCCCCTACATCTACTAGCCTACCACTGAAAGAGGTCACGCAACATACTCAACTATGCCATAGCCCATAATGGCTTGTGGCTGCACACAGAAGTTTCTAGCATGAATAATCTTATGATCCCTTTGAGCCTGGGTGGTGAACCATAGGATGATCACACAGGTACTCCGAAATATCCTAGGACAACACTGGATTCTCCAGGTGCCCGCAACCAATCCACCAAGATGTGTATTAAAGTAGCCACCTTAAGTTAACCATTAATTAACAACACTCACTTCTGTCATGGATCACTCAAACAAAATCCACGTCTACGAGCATAGCAAGCAGTATAAGCATAAGGTAGAAGTAACTCCCAAGGTTTGAAATAAAGGACAATAGGTTCTACCTCATCAACTACTTCCCAGACCCACATGTTAATCAGATCCTACTCATGCAATGTTTGAGGATTGGAACTAATGCATAAAAACTGGGTAATAAACGGGGTATGATCAAAGTGTTACTTGCCTTGATGACGATCTGCAAACCGTAGTGACTCGTAGTAGCACGCTTCGCACTCCGGAAATTCTATCGCAAACAAACAATAGCACACATAAGCACTCAAGCATAGATGCAAGGGAAAACTCAAATGAGAAAATCCAAACTAAAAGTGCAACTAAAGAGCTTCAATTTTCAAAAAAATTAATCAAATCGGAGCTATGAAACTCAAACTATAATCAAAATAAATTCGAATTCAAATCTGCTTGAAACCAAATTTTAATTTGTCAAAAGAATGTTCAAGTTGATTAACTGGAAAGAGGGGTTCGAGGCGAAGAATTTGGCGTTGGTTTCACTGGATTTGGACGAACGGTTAAAAAATAGCGAGGGTTTGATGATCATGGGCTAGTCTGCAATAAAAAAATCGCGGATAGGTCCTTGGCCGAAAATAAAATAAAAAGAAAAGACTAAGGAACGAAAGTTCGTTAACAGAGATGAACGAACGAACACGTTCGCGAACAGATGCTTTCGGGTGAACGTCCGCTACTTAGTGATACCAAAAAAACAAAACCAACCGAACCGATCTAAAAAAACCGGGGACGGTTTTGTCGGTTTTACCGGTCCAACGAAGAAAACTGACGGCGGCGAGATCCTACGAGTCCGACGGCAGCTGGCAACGGGGGGCGGGCGTTAGGGCGGCGGCGCGACGCGGCGGCAACGGCTGCGGCAGCGCTGCTCGGGAGGTGGGGTGTGGTGCGACTCGGCGGTGGCTACGGTGGTGGGCGGCTCGGGCTGGAGAGGAGGGCGGCGGCGGGGGGGGGTATATAACGAGGGGGGCTGCTTGGGGGAGGGGCAAGGCGGCGGCGGGGAGGCGGAGTCCGGCTCGAGGTGGGAGTCCAGCGGTGGCGTGGCTCCCGCGCGGGGAATGCGGCGATGGCCCGGCTCGGCTGGGCCTTTGGCCCAGTCGGGCGAAACTTTTTTTTAAAATTAAATTCCACTGAAGAAAAATCCTAATAAAAAGTATTAAAAATTCTAAAATGCCAAAAACAATTTCCACTGTCTAAATAAAATATTTAGAACAAAGTGGACATTTTTGTTGCCTAATAATGCAATTTTGAAAAATGCATATTTTTCTATTTCAAATAAAATCTCGAATAAAATCCGAACAAAAATATTTACTTGATTTTAAAAAATTTCCTCCAATATTCCTATTTTTTAAGAAGTCATATTATCTTCTCTCTTTTATTTTTTTAATTATTGGAAATATTGGAGAGAAAAATATTAAAATCAAATTGATCCTCTTTTCAAATTTGAGAAAATTCAAATATGAAAATAAATGAAACCCCCAACTCTCTCCTTGGGTCCTTGAGTTGCTTAAGATTTCTAGGATCACAACAAAATGCAAATAAAATATGATATGCTTATGATGACCTATGTATACCATCCAAATTGAAAATTGGGATATTACAAACCTAACCCCCTTAAGATGAATCTCGCCCTCGAGATTCGGGTTGGCTAGAAAATAGGTGCTGGTGGTCTTTCCGTAGGTCTTCCTCTCGTTCCCAGGTGGCTTTATCCTCGGTATGGTGGCTCCACTGAACTTTGCAAAACTTGACAACCTTGCTACAGGTAACTCGGCTGGCAAATTCGAGAATCTTGACGGGTTTCTCCTCGTAGATTAGGTCACTGTCTAACTGAATTGCTTCCAGGGGCACTGTATCTCTCAGAGGAATATCAACCATTTCTGCATGGCACTTCTTCAACTGAGAAACGTGAAACACATCATGAACTCCTAACAATCCTTCGGGTAACTCCAACTTGTAGGCCACTTCTCCCATACGTTCCAAAACTCGGTAGGGTCCTACAAATCTCGGGGCTAACTTTCCGTTAACTCCAAATCATTTAACTCCTCGCAGTGGTGACACACAAAGATATGCTCTGTCTCCGATCTCATAGACTACCTCTTTGCGTTTTGAATCTACATAACTTTTCTGCCTGGACTGAGCTACCTCCAGTCTATCTCGAATCAACTTAACCTTCTCTTCAAACTCTTTGATCAAATCTGGTCCAAACAACTAACGGTCTCCAACTCCATCCCACATCAACGGTGTCCTGCACCTTCTTCCATACAAGGCTTCGAAAGGTGCCATCTTCAAACTAGCTTGATAACTGTTGTTGTATGACAACTCCGCGTAAGGCAAATTATCATCCCAACTAGATCCATATTCTAGCACACAAGCTCTCAACATGTCCTCCAAAATCTGATTGACTCTCTCGGTCTATCCATCTATCTGCGGATGAAAGGCTATACTGAACTCTAGCCTGGTACCCAAAGTCTGGTGCAGCTGATTCCAAAACTTCGAGGTAAACTATGTTCCTCTATCTGATACGATGGTCCTCGGAACTCCATGCAGACATACGATCTTGGTGATATATATCTGGGACAACTTTGCACTCGTATAGGTGGTTTTCACTAGGATAAAGTGAGCCACTTTGGTCGAACAATCCACTACTATCCAGATAGAATCATATCTCGATCGGGTCCTGGGTAATCCGGTGATAAAATCCATGCCAAGCTTGTCCCACTTACAATGGGGTATCGACATAGGATGCAGTAATCCTGCTGGCTTCTGATGTTCTGCCTTCACTCTCTAACATACATCACATATGGCTACATACTCGGCAATATCATTTTTCATACCCGTCCACCAGAAACGCTCCTTTAAATCCAAATACATCTTGGTGTTTCCGGGGTGAATCGAGTATGGTGAGTCATGAGCCTCCTGAAGTATGAACTTCCTGATCTCCGCATTATTGTGTACATATACACGATCCTCATACCATAAAGTTTTGTGCTCATCCTCACGAAAACCTTTGGCTTTTCCCTTGCTCATCTTCTCCTTTATCTCAGCAATCTCCTAACCATCCTTCTGAGCTTCTCGAATCTTTCCCAATGATGTTGACTGAACCTCCATTGCTGCGGCAAAACCTCTAGGAACTATCTCCAAACGAAGCTCCCTGAGATGTTCGGCCAATTCCTTTGGTAAACCTCCGCTCACTAGGGTATTGACATAACTCTTCCGGCTCAAAGTGTCTGCTACGACATTGGCCTTTCCTGGGTGATAGTGCAGCTTCATATCATAATCCTTTATAAGCTCCAACCATCTCCTCTGCCTGAGATTTAGCTCCTTCTGAGTGAAAATGTAGTTCAAACTCTTATGATCTGTGTACACATCACAATGGTTTCCAATAAGAAAATGTCTCCAGGTCTTAAGTGCATGCACTATGGCTGCTAACTCCAAATCATGGGTGGCATAATTCAACTCATGCGGTCGAAGCTGTCGTGAGGCATATGAAACAACTCTTCCGTCCTGCATAAGTACTCCTCCAAGTCCTAAGCGAGAAGCGTCGCAATACACTTGGAAATCCTTGCGTATATCCGGTAGAATTAGCACTGGGGTTGTAACCAAACTTTTCTTCAACTCCTGGAAACTAGCCTCACATTCATCCATCCATTTAAACTTAGTGTCCTTCTTCAACAAATCCGTCATGGGCTTCGCAATCTTGGAAAAATTCTCAATGAATCTCCGATAATATCCCGCGAGTCCATGAAAACCGCGGATCTCTCCAACTGAGGTGGGTGCCAACCACTCAGTGACTGACTGAACCTTGGTAGGGTCTATTGCTATACCTTCTCCCGATATAACATGTCCAAAGAATCCAACTTCCTTCAACCAAATCTCACATTTGCTGAACTTTGCATATAGCTGATGTTCCCTAAGCTTCTCGAGAACTAAACACAAATGCTCCTTGTGCTCCTCTTCATTCTTCGAGTACACCAAAGTATCATCAATGAACACCACAACAAACTTATCCAGGAACTCCATGAACACCTTATTCATCATACTCATGAAATAGACGGGGGCATTAGTCAATCCAAATGACATGACCGTGTACTCATACAACCCGTACCTTGTGGTGAAAGCTGTCTTAGGTATATCCTGTTTTTGGATCTTCAGCTGGTGGCATCCGGATCGCAGATCAATCTTGGAAAATACTTTAGCTCCTTGCAACTGGTCAAACAAATCGTTGATCATCGGTAGTGGGTACTTGTTCTTGATCGTAACTTCATTCAATTCGTGGTAATCAACAACCATCCGCAACGATCCATCCTTCTTCTCAACTAAGAGCACTAGGCCTCCCCACGGCGACGAACTTGGTCGAATGTAACCTTTCTCCAATAACTCCTTAATCTGCTTCTTAATTTCTTCTAAATCATTTGCAGGCATCCGGTATGGCCTCTTCGATATCGGTCCAGTGCCTGGCGACAGCTCTATCAAAAATTCTATGTCTCGATCCGGCGGCATGCCTGGTAGTTCCTCTGGAAATACGTCCGGGTAATCCTTCACTACAGGCACTTCCTCTTGAACAACTCCTGATAGGGAATTTACTTGGGTCCTCCTTGGCGCATGCCTGGATACATACTTGATCCTTTTTCCCTCGGGGGTGGTGAGCAGAATTGACTTACTAGTACAATCAATGTTTCCTCCATACTTCGGTAGCCAATCCATGCCTAGTATCAAATCCAATCCTTGTGACTCCAGAATTATTAGGTCTAAGGGGAAAACATGGCTACCAATGGTTAAGGGTAACCGATCACACCATTGGCTGGCCATATACTCTGCTCCTGGTGAGCTTACTAACATGGGTGATCTAAGGGCTAAGGTGGGTAACTTAAACTTGTCCACAAATCCCCTTGATATGTATGAATGCGATGCACCAGTATCAAAAAGAACGAGAGCGGTTAATGACTTAACCAAAAACTTACCAATAACTGCATCTGGCTTCTCCTCAACCTCCTCCACGTTGATGTGGTTCACCTGACCTCTGGTGAAGGGATTGGGCTTCTTCCCAGAACTTCCATTGCCATTTCCATTCTTGGCTTCATAACACTCAGTGGCGTAGTGCCCAGTCTTCCCGCACTTGAAACAAGTAATGTGACTTAGATCCTTCTTGGCGGGTGTAGAGAGGTTGGAACGGTTCTGGTTGCTGCTTGCTCCATTCCCATTACCATTCTTAGGACCGCTGTGGTTGTGCGAACTTCCTCCATTGTGGGTGTGGCCTCCATGATTATGGGTATATCCTCCCGAGTTCGGGGTAAAACGAGGCTTCTACGAGGCTCCAAAATTGTACCTCCCTTGTCCATACTTCCTTTTACGGCTCTCTATCTACTGCTGCTTCCCTTCAATCATAAGAGCCCTGTCTACCAAGTCCTGGTAGTTAGCAAATTTAGCTACCATCAACTGCATGCTCAGCTCATCATTCAGCCCTTCCATAAACTTCTCCTGCTTTGCGGCATCTGTGGCCACATCATCAGGGGCATAGCGAGCTAATTTACTAAAATCATCCACGTACTGCCCCACAGTACAATTTCCCTGGCGTAAGTTGTGAAACTCACGCTTCTTCATGCTCATAGCTCCAGTTGAGACATGTGCAGTGTGGAACGCTTGCTGAAACTGATCCCAAGTGACATTTGCTATGGGGAAAGTGGTGGTGTAATTCTCCCACCATGAGGCTGCAGGTCCATCTAGTTGGTGTGCGGCAAAGCGCACCTTCTCAGCATCTGTGCAACCTGCGGTGGTCAACTCCCTTCCAATCCTGCGTAGCCAGTCATCAGCAACAATCAGCTCGGTGCTACTGGAAAACACCGGCGGATTCAACAGAAATCGGGCTAAGTTGTCAACTGGAGGAGGTGGCGGTGGGTTGTTGTTGTTGCCTTGGTTCTGGACTAGTAGCTGCATCAAGGCATTCTGCTGTTGGGTTAACTGAGTGAGCTCCGGTGGGAAGACAAATCCGGGGTCACGTCTCTGATGGGTTTAGAGGGAATAGATTAGAATAGAATGGGCACTACCCATATGCACATGAGACAAACACAATCGCATCACACCACTCAATTCAAATAAGTGCATACAAACAATCTAACTACCGGTCCAAAATACTCGGACTACTACTATATACATGGGGGAATACTACTGATAATATGCTGGTGATACGTCTCCAATGTATTTATAATTTTTTATTGTTCCATGCTATTATATTATCTGTTTTGGATGTTTAATGGGCTTTACTAAGCACTTTTATATTATTTTTGGGACTAACCTACTAACCCAAGGCCCACTGCAAATTGCTGTTTTTTGCCTCTTTCAGTGTTTCACAGAAAAGGAATATCAAACGGAGTCCAAACGGAATGAAACCTTCGGGAGAGTTATTTTTGGAACAAATGTGATCCAAAGGACTTGGAGTGGACATCAAGAAACAAATGAGGAGGCCACGAGGCAGGGAGGCGCGCCTGCCCCACCTAAGCGCGCCCCCACCCTCGTGGGCCCCTCGTAGCTCCACCGACCTACTTCTTTCTCCTATATATACCCATATACCCCGAAACCAACCAGGAGCGTCCCAAAACCCTATTTCCACCGCCGCAACCTTCTGTACCCGTGAGATCCCATCTTGGGGCCTTTTCTAGCGCTCCGTCGGAGGGGGCATCGATCGCGGAGGGCTTCTACATCAACACCATAGCCTCTCCGATGATGTGTGGAGTAATAGTAGTAGATGAGGCAGGAGTCGGTCTACTTGTTGCGGACGTGATGCCTATATACATGATCATGCCTAGATATTCTCATAACTATGCACTTTTCTATCAATTGCTCGACAGTAATTTGTTCACCCACCGTAATACTTATGCTATCTTGAGAGAAGCCACTAGTGAAACCTATGGCCCCCGGGTCTATCTTCCATCATATTAATCTCCCGTCAACGAGCTATTTCTGTTGCCGTTTATTTTGCAATCTTTACTTTTCAATCTTTATCATGAAAATACCAAAAATATTTATATTATTATCTCTAACAGATATCACTTTTGCAAGTGGCCGTGAAGGGATTGACAACCCCTTTATCACGTTGGTTGCAAGGTTCTTATTTGTTTGTGTAGGTACGAGGGACTTGCGTGTGTCCTCCTACTGGATTGATACCTTGGTTCTCAAAAACTGAGGGAAATACTTATGCTACTTTTTGCATCACCCTTTCCTCTTCAAGGGAAAACCAACACATGCTCAATAGGTAGCAAGAAGGATTTCTGGCGCCGTTGCCGGGGAGGTGTACACCAAGTCAAGTCAAGATTTGATCTCCCGACAACGAGCCATTTCTGGCGCTGTTGCCGGGGAGTCTACGCACAAGTCAAGACATACCAAGTACCCATCACAAACTCTTATCTCCCGCATTACATTATTTGCCATTTGCCTCTCGTTTTCCTCTCCCCCACTTCACCCTTGCCGTTTTATTCGCCCTCTCTTTCCGTTCTCCTCTTTTTCGCTTGCTTCTTGTTTGCTTGTGTGTTGGATTGCTTGCTTGTCACGATGGCTGAAGATAATACTAAATTGTGTGACTTTGCCAATACCAACAACAATTATTTTCTTAGCACTCTGATTTCTCCTCTTACCGATGCTGAATCTTGTGAAATTGATGCTGCCTTGCTGAATCTTGTCATGAAAGATCAATTCGCCGGCCTTCCTAGTGAAGATGCCGCTACCCATCTAAACAGCTTTGTTGATTTGTGTGATATGCAAAAGAAGAAAGATGTGGACAATGATATTGTTAAATTGAAGCTACTTCCTTTTTCGCTTAGAGATCGTGCTAAAACTTGGTTTTCGTCTTTGCCTAAAAATAGTATTGATTCTTGCAATAAGTGCAAAGACGCTTTTATCTCTAAGTATTTTCCTCCCGCTAAGATCATCTCTCTTAGAAACGATATCATGGATTTTTAGCAACTTGATCATGAACATGTTACACAAGCTTGGTAGAGAATGAAATTAATGATACGTAATTGCCCTACACATGGTTTGAATTTATGGATGATTATACAAAAAATTTATGCCGGATTGAATTTTGCTTCTAAAAATCTTTTAGATTTGGCCGCGGTAGGCACTTTTATGGAAATAACTTTAGGAGAAGCTACTAAACTCCTAGATAATATTATGGTTAATTATTGTCAATGGCACACTGAAAGATCTACTAGTAAAAAGGTTCATGCAATTGAAGAGATTAATGTTTTGAGTGGAAAGATGGATGAACTTATGAAATTGTTTGCTAATAAGAGTGTTTCTTCCGATCCCAATGATATGCCTTTGTCTACTTTGATTGAGAATAATATTTAATCTATGGATGTGAATTTTGTTGTTTGTTGGTAGGAACAATTTTGGTAACAACGCTTATAGAGGAAAGTTTAATCCTAGGACGTATCCTAGTAATTCCTCTAATAATTATGGTAATTCCTACAAAAACTCTTATGGAAATTTTAATAAGATGCCCTCTGATTTTGAGACTAGTGTTAAAGAATTTATGATTTCTCAAGAGAATTTCAATGCTTTGCTTGAAGAAAAATTGCCTAAGATTGATGAGTTGGCTAGGAACATGGATAGAATTTCTCTTGATGTTGATTCTTTGAAACTTAGATCTGTTCCACCTAAGCATGATATCAATGAGTCTCTCAAAGCTATGAGAATTTCCATTGATGAGTGCAAAAGAAGAACCGCTAGGATGCGTGCTAAAAAATATTGCTTTATAAAAGCGTGTTCTTCTAGTTTTCATGATAATAAGGATGAAGATCTAAAAGTGATTGATGTGTCCCCTATTAAATATTTGTTTTGCAATATGAATCTTGATAATTATGGGACTGGAGATGAGTCAGCTTTAGTTAAAAGGCGTCCCAATGATTCAGAGTTTTTAGATCTTGATGCAAAAATTGGTAAACGTGGGATTGAAGAGGCCAAAACTTTACATAGCAATGAACCCACTATTTTGGATCTCAAGGAATTTAATTATGATAATTGTTCTTTAATATATTGTATTTCCTTGTTGCAATCCGTACTAAATTCTCCGCATGCTTATAGTCAAATAAGGCTTTTACCAAACATATCGTTGATGCTTTCATGCAATCTTATGAAGAAAAGTTTGAATTGGAAGTTTCTATCCCTAGAAAACTTTATGATGAGTGGGAACCTACTATTAAAATTAAAATTAAAGATCATGAATGCTATGCTTTGTGTGATTTAGGTGCTAGTGTTTCCACGGTTCCAAAAGTTTTGTGTGATATGTTAGGTTTCTGTGAATTTGATGATTGTTCTTTAAACTTGCACTTTGCGGATTCCACCATTAAGAAACCTATGGGAAGAATTAATGATGTTCTTATTGTTGCAAATAGGAATTATGTACCCGTAGATTCATTATTCTTGATATAGATTGCAATCCTTCATGTCCTATTATTCTTTGTAGACCTTTCCTTAGAACGATTGGTGCAATTATTGATATGAAAGAAGGGAATATTAGATTCCCATTTCTGTTAAGGAAAGGCATGGAACACTTTCCTAGAAAGAAAATTAAATTACCTTATGAATCTATTATGAGAGCTACTTATGCATTGCATACCAAAGATGATAATACCTAGATCTATCCTTGCCTTTATGCCTAGCTAGGGGCGTTAAACGATAGCGCTTGTTGGGAGGCAACCCAATTTTATTTTTGTTTCTTGCTTTTTGGTTTCATTTAGTAATTAATATTTCATCTAGCCTCAGGTTAGTTGTGTTTTTTATGTTTTAATTAGTGTTTGTGCCAAGTAAAACCTATAGGATCTTCTTGGATGATAATTATTTGATCTTGCTGAAAAAGTCAGAAACTTTCTGCTCACGAAAACAATTGTTAAAAATAACAAGAACGTGATAAAATACTTATTCCAATTGAAGTAGATCATTAAAAAAATTATCTACGTCCTCCTATTTTGGTAGATTTTTTGAGTTATAGAAAGTATGCGTTTGATACAGATTACTACAGACTGTTCTGTTTTTGACAAATTCTGTTTTTTGTGTGTTGTTTGCTTATTTTGATGAATCTATGGCTGGTATCGGAGGTTATGAATCATAGAGAAGTTGGAATACAGTTGGTTTAACACCAATATAAATAAGGAATGAGTTCATTACAGTACCTTGAAGTGGTGTTTTGTTTTCTTTCGCTTCGGAGACTCATGAGATTTTACATTAAGTTACGTGTTGTGAAGTTTTCACGTTTTGGGTAAAGATTTGATGGATTATGGAACAAGGAGTGGCAAGAGCCTAAGCTTGGGGATGCCCAAGGCACCCTAAGGTAAAATCCAAGGAAAACCAAAAGCCTAAGCTTGGGGATGCCCAAGGCACCCCAAGGTAAAATCCAAGGAAAACCAAAAGCCTAAGCTTGGGGATGCCCCGGAAGGCATCCCTCTTTAAATCTTAAATCCATCGGTAACTTTACTTGGAGCTATATTTTTATTCACCACATTATATGTGTTTTGCTTGGAGCATCTTGTATGATTTGAGTCTTTTCTTTTAGTTCACCACAATCATCCTTGATGTACACACCTTTTAGGAGAGACACACATTAATCGGAATTTGTTAGAATACTCTATGTGCTTCACTTATATCTTTTGAGCTAAATAATTTTGCTCTAGTACTTCCCTTATATCTTTTAGAGCACGATGGTGGTTTTATTTTATATAAATTATTGATCTCGCATGCTTCCCTTATATTATTTTGAGAGTCTTTTAGAACAGCATGGTAATTTGCTTTGGTTAAAATTTTAGTCCTTAAGTGATGAGCGTCCAAGATAGGTATAATAAAAACTATCATATAGAGTGCATTGAATATTATGACAAGTTTGATACTTGATAATTGTTTTGAGATATGAAGATGGTGATATTAGAGTCATGCTAGTTGTGTAGTTGTGAATTTGAGAAATACTTGTGTTAAAGTTTGTGATTCCCGTAGCATGCACGTATGGTGAACCGTTATGTGATGAAGTCGGAGCATGATTTATTTATTGATTGTCTTCCTTATGAGTGGCGGTCGGGGACGAGCGATGGTCTTTTCCTACCAATCTATCCCCCTAGGAGCATCTTGGCGTAGTACTTAACCGATAACTAATAGATTTTTGCAATAAATATGTGAGTTCTTTATGACTAATGTTGAGTCCATGGATTATACACACTCTCACCCTTCCACCATTTCTAGCCTCTCTAATACCGCGCACCTTTCGCCGGTATCATACACCCACCATATACCTTCCTCAAAACAGCCACCATACCTACCTATTATGGCATTTCCATAGCCATCCTGAGATATATTGCCATGCAACTTACCACCGTTCCGTTTATTATGACACGCTCCATCATTGTCATATTGCTTTTCATGATCATGTAGTTGACATCGTTTTCGTGGCAAAGCCACCATTCATAATTCTTTCATACATGTCACTCTTGATTCATAGCATATCCCGCTACACTGCCGGAGGCATTCACATAGAGTCATATTTTGTTCTAAGTATCTTGAGTTGTAATTTTTGAGTTGTAAGTAAATAGAAGTGTGATGACCATCATTATTAGAGCATTGTCCCAAGTGAGGAAAGGATGATGCAGACTATGATTCCCCCACAAGTCGGGATGAGACTCTGGACAAAAAAGAAAAGAAAAAAATAGACCATTAAAAAAGAGAAAAGGCCCAAATAAAAAATGAGAGAAAAGGAGAGAAGGGACAATGTTACTATCCTTTTACCACACTTGTGCTTCAAAGTAGCACCATGATCTTCATGATAGAGAGTCTCCTGCGTTTTCATTTTCATATACTAGTGGGAATTTTACATTATAGAACTTGGCTTGTATATTCCAATGATGGACTTCCTAAAAAATGCCCTAGGTCTTCGTGAGCAAGCGAGTTGGATGCACACCCACTTAGTTTCTTTTGTTGAGCTTTCATACACTTATATCTCTAGTGCATCCGTTGCATGGCAATCCCTACTCACTCACGGTGATATCTATTAATGGGCATCTCCATAGCCCGTTGATATGCCTAGTTGATGTGAGACCATCTTCTCCTTTTTGTCTTCTCCACAACCACCATTCTATTCCACATATAGTGTTATGTCCATGGCTCACGCTCATGTATTGCGTGAAGATTGAAAAAGTTTGAGAACATCAAAAGTAGGAAACAATTGCTTGGCTTGTCATCGGGGTTGTGAATGATTTCAATATTTTGTGTGATGAAGATAGAGCATAGCCAAACTATATGATTTTGTAGGGATAACTTTCTTTGGCCATGTTATTTTGAGAGGACATGATTGCTTAGTTAGTATGCTTGAAGTATTATTATTTTCATGTCAATATTAAACTTTTGTCTTGAATCTTTCGGATCTGAACATACATGCCACAATAAAGAAAATTACATTGAGTAATATGCTAGGTAGCATTCCACATCAAAAATTCTGTTTTTATCATTTACCTACTCGAGGACGAGCATGAATTAAGCTTGGGGATGCTTGATATGTCTCCAACGTTTCTATAATTTTTTATTGTTCCATGCTATTATATTATCAGTTTTGGATATTTAATGGGCTTTACTAAGCACTTTTATATTATTTTTGGGGCTAACCTACTAACCCAAGGCCTAGTGCAAATTGCTGTTTTTTGCCTATTTCAGTGTTTCACAGAAAAGGAATATCAAACGGAGTCCAAACGGAATGAAATCTTCGGGAGAGTTATTTTTGGAACAAACGTGATCCAGAGGACTTGGAGTGGACATCAAGAAACGAACGAGGAGGCCACGAGGCAGGGAGGCGCGCCCCCACCCTCGTGGGCCCCTCGTAGCTCCACCGACCTACTTCTTCCTCCTATATATACCCATATACCCCAAACCCTACTCGGGAAAAGCCTAGGAGCAGCGCGGGTTTTGGGTGTATCAAGAGCGCAGTGCAGCGCTCGACGTCTGGCGCCCTGACTAACTTTTAGCGATGAGTGCGTGTTGACACGCCATCGCTATACATGGTTAATGGCGTGCTGCAAACAGCGCTCTGCTAATTAGTCAGAAGCGGGTCTTATACCCCGCGCTACTGCTATTACTTTAAAAACAAAAAAAATTGATCCCGTGCGTGTTGTCAATGGCAGCAATGGTAAGATCTAGCAACGATTGGCGTCGCCGGAGGCATGAACGGACAACGGAAGACCAGATCCAGCAGTGGCTGTTGGAGAGGGCCCGTTTCTATGGCAGAGCCAGGCCGCGGCGTGGGGCTCCTCTTCCCGACCATGCCAGATAGCTCTGGGTCATCCATGGCGACGACCTGCACGGGCATGGACATGGGAGGGTGAGTCAAACTAGAGGGAGAGAGAGAAAAGGAAAACCGAGGGAGAGAGGAAGGTGATGTAGGGAGCAGCGGAGCTAGTCACCGGTGGCGAGGTGCTCCGGTGTGGTGGCGTGGGGCGGCGGCCTCCTAGACGTCGGTGGAAGACCGACGAGCTCCTAGACGCCGGTGGCGAGAGGCGGCGGCCTCTTTTGGCGCCATGGAGGAGGATGGGTGCATGGGCAAGAGGTCCATGTGAGAGCGTATGGAAAGTGAGAGGAGAGAGTGGTGGAAGAGAGGAGGGATTTGGGGGAGGAGATGGGGATTCGGCCGAGGATATTGCGACTTCACCTACCTCGTACTTAGTAGTAGCGAGGGGTATAAAACCGCGCTACTACTATCAACTTAGTAGTAACGCGGGTTTATACCCCTCGCTACTACTATGGCATGTGTCGGGGGGCACGGTAGAGACCGCTTAGTAGTAGCGAGGGTTAAAAACCCGCGCTAGTACTATCAACTTGGTAGTAGCGAGGGTTAAAAACCCGCGCTACTGCTAATTAGCATTAGCGCTTCATTTTGTGTCGCGTTGCTGCTAAGATTATGTGTATAAGGTTTTCCCTAGTAGTGGAAACCAACCAGGAACACCACGAAACCCTATTTGTTGCAGACAGGAACATCACAGAGGGCTTCTACATCAACACCATAGCCTCTCCGATGATGTGTGGAGTAATAGTAGTAGATGCAGGCAGGAGTCGGTCTACTTGTTGCGGACGTGATGCCTATATATACATGATCATGCCTAGATATTCTCATAACTATGCACTTCTCTATCAATTGCTTGACAGTAGTTTGTTCACCCACCGTAATACTTATGCTATCTTGAGAGAAGCCACTAGTCAAACCTATGGCCCCCGGGTCTATCTTCCATCATATTAATCTACTGACAATGATCTATTTCTGTTGCCGTTTATTTTGCAATATTTACTTTTCAATCTTTATCATAAAAATATCAAAAATATTTATC
Organism: Aegilops bicornis; assembly: GCA_021605145.1. Classification (NCBI taxonomy): domain Eukaryota; kingdom Viridiplantae; phylum Streptophyta; class Magnoliopsida; order Poales; family Poaceae; genus Aegilops; species Aegilops bicornis. The sequence goes on from CM038675.1 coordinate 154,530,913, forward strand.
TTATTATCTCTATCAGATCTCACTTTTTCAAGTGGCCGTGAAGGGATTGACAGCCCTTTATCGTGTTGGTTGCAAGGTTCTTATTTGTTTGTGTAGGTACGAGGGACTTGCGTGTGGCCTCCTACTGGATTGATACCTAGATTCTCAAAAACTGAGGGAAAATACTTACGCTACTTTGCTGCATCACCCTTTCCTCTTCAAGAGAAGACCAACGCATGCTCAAGAGGTAGCAGGTGGTCATCTAAAAATTTTGATCGGTGGAAGACTCCATGATATCTGCTCCAGCTTCATCTTCGTAATCATCATCACAACTGCCGGGGTCGAAGTCAGTGTCGTTGATGATGATGTAGTCCTCAGGGTGGTCGTCATCTCCTCCTGGCGCGGGGTCCCCCATAAATACTCCTAGCTTCTTCATCAGGTCTTCATTCTTCTCTAGTAGCACTGCGATTTCCTCCTCATAACCATCGCGTGTAGACTTGAGTTCCTCTTCAATCTCCATGTTCCTGGTCATCACCTTCTTCAGATCTATCATGTTGGCGCACATTTGGTTCTCCTGGCGGCGAATGTGCTGGTTTAACTCCTGGATGAAGGCTGCAATGGACCCGTCCCTCCTGGTGCTGATTATCTCCCATTGCTCATCTCGGTGCCCACATATCTGATAGATAGTGTCCTTAAGATCCTTGTGGTAAACTTCGCCGATGCGTCCCATGGCGATGTGCGCTGCCATGCTCTTTCCTAGACTCCAGGTTGGTGCATCAAAGGAAAACTCTATGGGCTCGATGGCGGTGTGAATGTCCTTCCTGGAACATGAACTCGAATCATCCAATGCTCCTCTTCTGGTAAAGTGGCAGTGTTGGTCCCGGTGAAACTTGGTATTCCGATGTTCAGGTACCTAGTGACTTCCTTCAAGTGTCTTCCGAAAGGTGTGTCTTCATCCGGTTGAGCAAACTTGTTCCTTGGGTCCGCCATCTATAGAGTGGAAAATGGAGAGGAGTCAGAAATGAATAGAGAAGAGTGACCTATGGCTTATCTTAGTGGTCGCGTCCTACAGTCAGCGTGTGCTCTGATACCATCTTGTAGCGATCCGATCTCAAACGGTCAAATTTCTGTGCATAAGTGTCATCCCTGGATCGGTAATGCTGACACATACAGTACTCGAAGGATTTATAACAGAGTGCAATCACACACTTATTACAACGATTGTCTCAAGAAGAGAACTTAATACAATAATAGGGCTTAAGGCCACCTAAATAAGATAACTGCGGAAGCATCGAAGGTAAATGAGTCCATCAACTCCAACTGCATAGCTGAATGCACAACAACGACCTAGCGCACCTTACTCTTCGTCTGAAAATTTTGCAGCATAATACGTTGCAGCCCGAAACGGGTCAGCACATGGAATATGCTGGCAAAATAACATTGTATATCAATGAACAAGGTAAATGCTAACACTACATGCATATATGGCTGGTGGAGGCTCGTTACCATATTTTTGCACAAAGCCAATTTTTCCCTACTACAAAGGATTATATTTTATTTAACTACAAAGTTGGTTGATAAACATTGAGAAGGTTCCTCCAACTCAATCCCAATTAAAACAATATCAGTAACCCAACAAATTAAGTTAAGTGTGATGAGATCAAATCAATAATTCAAGAACCAGATACTCAAGATGTCCATAACCGTGGACGCGGCTAACCATGATTAGTTTGTACACTCTGCAGAGGTTTGCGCACTTTTTCCCACAAGAATCGATCTCCACCGTTGGATTTCTCGCACTACATGGTGTTTGAGAAACGGATGACCGAGACACAGTCTTTCAGAAGCATTAACTTGTTACTCTGGGTAGACAGTACCGCCTACATCCCCTACATCTACTAGCCTACCACTGAAAGAGGTCACGCAACATACTCAACTATGCCAGAGCCCATAATGGCTTGTGGCTGCACACAGAAGTTTCTAGCATGAATAATTTTATGATCCCTTTGAGCCTGGGTGGCGAACCATATGATGATCACACAGGTACTCCGAAATATCCTAGGACAACACTGGATTCTCCAGATGCCTGCAACCAATCCACCAAGATGTGTATTAAAGTAGCGACCTTAAGTTAACCATTAATTAACAACTCTCACCTCTGTCATGGATCACTCAAACAAAATCCACGTCTACGAGCATAGCAAGTAGTATAAGCATAAGGTAGAAGTAACTCCCAAGGTTTGAAATAAAGGACAATAGGTTCTACCTCATCAACTACTTCCCAGACCCACATGTTAATCAGATCCTACTCATGCAATGTTTGAGGATTGGAACTAATGCATAAAAACTGGGTAATAAACGGGGTATGATCAAAGTGTTACTTGCCTTGCTGACGATCTGCAAACCCTAGTGACTCGTAGTAGCACGTTTTGCACTCCGGGAATTCTATCGCAAACAAAAAATAGCACACATAAGCCCTCAAGCATACATGCAAGTATAAAACTCAGATGAGAAAGTCCAAACTGAAAGTGTAACTAAAGAGCTTGAATTTGCAAAAAGAATCAATCAAATCGGAGCTATGAAACTCAAACTATGATCAAAATAAATTCGAATTCAAATCTGCTTGAAACCAAATTTTAATTTTTCAAAACCATGTTCAAGTTGATTAACTAGAAAGAGGGGTTCGAGACGAAGAATTTGGCATTGGTTTCACTGGATTTGGACAAACGGTTAAAAAATTGCGAGGGTTTGAAGATCATGGGCTAATCTGCAATAAAAAAATCGTGGATAGGTCCTTGGCCGAAAATAAAATAAAAAGGAAAGACTAAAGAACAAAAGTTCGTTAACAGAGATGAAAGAACGAACGCGTTCGCGAACAGATGCGTTTAGGCGAACGTCCGCTACTTAGTGAAACCAAAAAAAACCAAACCAACCGAACCGATCTAGAAAAAACCGGGGACGGTTTTGTCGGTTTTACCGGTCCAACGAAGAAAACCGACGGCGGCGAGATCCGGCGAGTCCGACGGCGGCGGGGTTAACGGCGGGGCGTTGCGGACGTCGACACGGTAGCGGGGCGGCAGGCGCGCAGCAACGGGCGGCGGCGCGACTCGGGAGGCGGGTGCGGCGTGGCTCGGCGGTGGCTGCGGTGGTGGGCGGCTCGGGGTGGAGAGGAGGGCGGCGGCGGCGGGGTATATAAAGAGGTGGGGGTTGCTTGGGGGAGGGGCAAAGGCGGCGGCAGGGAGGCGGAGTCCGGCTCGGGGTGGGAGTCCAGCGGTGGCGCGGCTCTCGCGCGGGGAAGGCGGCGGCGGCCCGGCTCGGCTCGGCCTTTGGCCCAGTCGGGCGAAACTTTTTTTTAAATTAAATTCCACCAAAGAAAAATCCTAATAAAAAGTATAAAAAAATTCTAAAATGCCAAAAACAATTTCCACCTTCTAAATAAAATATTTAGAATAAAGTGAACTTTTTTCTGGCCTAAAAATGCAATTTTGAAAAAATGCATATTTTTCTAATTCAAATAAAATCTAGAATAAAATCCGAATAAAATATTTATTTCATTTTAAAAATTTTCCTCCAATATTCCTCTTTTTTTGAAGAAGTCATATTATCTTCTCTCTTTTAGATTTTTAATTATTGGAAATATTTGGAGAGAAATATATTAAAATCAAATTGATCCTCTTTTCAAATTTGAGAAAATTCAAATATGAAAATAAATGAAATCCCCAACTCTCTCCTTGGGTCCTTGAGTTGCTTATGATTTATAGGATGCCAACAAAATGCACATAAAATATGATATGCTTATGATGACCTATGTATAACACCCAAATTGAAAATTGGGATGTTACAGTTTGCTGCTGTAACTTGTTGTTGTAATCATCTTACCAACTTCAAGTTTTCAGGATCCAATTGGAAGTCCAATTGAACAGCAGGTACATTTTCAAAAATATATTTGTGTAATAGGTTTGCTGCTGTTACTTGTTGCTCTAATCAAGTTACTGACTACTCAACTTTTCAGGATCCAAGAGAACTCCAATGCCACTATAGGTTCCTTTTGCAAAAATTGTTTGTTTAACTGCTTTGCTGCTGCAACCGGTTGCTCTAATCACGTTACTGGCTACTCAACTTTTCAGGATCCAAGAGAAACTCCAATGCCACAACAGGTACCTTTTGCAAAACTTGTTTGCTGCAACAACCGGTTACAATGATGTTAATAACTACTTCTTAGCATCCAATTGAAACTCTTTAATTCCTTGTTTGTTTAACTGGTTTGCTGTTATTACTCCTAGTTGAGATGTTTTGCTAACTTCAACTTTTCGGAATCCAATTGGAACTTTAATGGCAAAACAGGTTAGCCCAAGATCAAAGAGCGAGGTCCCCATGGACGTTGTATCATCCCACAGCAGTGGCACCGACCCAATCGTGCATCATGAATTGCCAACTGCTGATGCTCTAGAGGCTAAACTATTGGTAGAAAGAGATTCTGCTTCTGCACTTAGAGATGAAGTTGACATGTTGAGGAAGCAAACAACACAATCACAAGAAGTACTCAAGACAACCATGAAATATTTGGTGGATTTCAAAACGAAGCAAGCTGAGACTGACCGCATTGTTAAGGTCCTGAAGGAAAAAAGGAACTTAAATTCCCGCTTGGTAAATCATAGGTGAAATGTTCTTTCCATTGTTGAATAACCTTTGTGTTGTTTGTTCTAATCAATCAAACCATATGTTGTACAGATCATGTAATAATTGCTTTTGTTTTTTGGTTTGTAATTTTATTTGAGCACAAGTCTATATTATTTGATAAGACTCAGAGACAATTCATTTTGATTGCTGGGCGAGACCTACAAATATGCCAATCGGGCTGAATGTGCATTCAACAATAATAGTAGTATAGATGGACCATAAGTGGCACGCATCGGAAAGGGCCAAGATGTTGTACTAGCTTCGCTAAAAAAGGATGCTCTTCTAGACAAAAAAATATACAGCGGCCTGGCTTATGTATGTTAGTTGATATTATTGATCCATATCTATAAGTTTTATATATACATTAGTTTTGTACATTCTTGGTTGATTGACTCGTATTTGAATCTTGATACGTCGCTTGTGTACATATCTAAATGGGAGTAGACATTATGCTGCGTGTGACATTTGAGTTGGACATAAAGTGTTCCAAATATTCGAATTCACCTTAAACTGGATTCTAGCTTCTGAATTCGAGTATCGGCATTTGTAAATTATATTCATATATGACAGTGGAATACATCTTTGTCGTGCTTTTGAAGATATATAAAAGCACATAAAATGATTTATAAAGATTCGTATAGGAATACAAAATGGATTCACATTTAGTTGCCATGGTAAACGTGGATGCTTATTGTCCCAAAATTCGAAAGAAGCGACAAAATGTCAACTCCCACGTCGGCTGCCCGAAGCCAAATGTTTGGGAGATCGAAATTACTGTCTACCCCTTACATGGACAATCCATTGGCCCGAATTCCACTGCTCTCAATAGGGGTAGGTTAGTAACTTCAATTAGACGTGACACGACCGCCTCTGAGCCCATTCCGACACGGTGGGCACCAAACATGGGCGGCAAACCAAATTTGATTCAAGCTCATCCGAAAGACCTCTGTTTCTCCCTCCATTTCCCCATTCATACACGGTGAGCGCCAAAACAAACTCGACTCGGCCGAAATCGACGTATTCAAATATTTTCAATAGGGGCAGGTTTGTAACTTCACTCAGACGTGACACAACCGCCCTACCTGTCAGCCACGTTCATACACCGTGGGCGCCAACCATGGGCGCCAAAACACCCTTTCCTCGCCAGAAATCGCTCTGGGCAAGTATTGGCGAGATGCAAGATTACCGTCCTATCCCCAAGCCGTGGGACGTCCAAATTATAAACGGGGGCTAAGTTCGTAACTCTCCCATATTTCAGACAGGCGCGTCCCGAAAACATGGTTCCCCGTACCTCTCCCTCCATTTTCCAATTCATACACCGTCCATGCTAGAACACCATCCCCACACTAGCCTCCTCCGTCCGCCACCCCATCCATCGTCGCCGTCCTCCACCCCATCCATCGCCACCGTCCTCCACCATGCCGGAGCGCCTACCAAGACCGCATCGTCCACTGCTAGAGATGGACGTTTCTCATCCACGGCGACGGACCAAGAGCCTTGCATCGCGTCCTCTCGCTTCATCGGCGCCATCGTCCTCTTTGCCGGGGCCGCTCACACGACCTTCTCTTCCACCGCAACGGGACTTACCCCCCCGATGCACCCGTCTACCATCACAGATCTACTTCAACGTCACCGACAGTCATCGCACCCCCGATGCCTACACGACATCGCAAGAGAGGTGGTACTTCATATCTCCTCAAATTTTTGATCTCAACCAGAAAATAGATCGTAACTTGGTTACTGTACTTTCTTTTCAGCTCTTAGAATTTAGTTCTTAGTTCGAAGCAAACAATGGATGCTAAATAGCATTTCTCCGGTTTGCAGCTTTAAATCTGCCATGGCACAGTCATAATAGGGTTTAATTGCTCATGCTTAGGGTTTAATTGATCATGTTGGTTCCGTGGTGGTTTCTTTAATAGAAATCGGAGGGGAAACCCTCTTTTGCTCAAAAAAAATCTAGCATAAGAACACTCGGGTGTGTGTATCACTACAGGGTGCCCACGGTGGGCCGCGGCACACCCTGGGATTTTGGGTCGGCCCAGGCCCCGATTCACCTCTGTTCTACTATGTGCTTCCGATCTCTACTCGCTCTCAGCCGCCTGCCTTGCCAGCGACTTGCCGTCCCCGGACGGCATGACTCTAGGAGGAGACGTCAGACTAATAGGAGGTCAGGAGCCGCTCGCCCATTAGTGTCACCGCTACAGGGCGCACCGTCATGCCTACCTTCCTAGTCTGTTCAAGGCTCAGGCGTGCAACACCCACTAAGCCAGCCTGATTTATCCTGAGATACGTCCTCAACACTCAGCAGTCACTCCTCATCACCCATTTTCTAATTGACTCATTACTCATGAGGCAGGATTGTCATTAGGGTTTATTGTGTGCTGAGTGCTACCTACACTCAATGGTTCAGATGTATTTCAGTAATCTGTAGTACCTGTAAAGTTCACAGGGTTTCAAAATTCCGGCCCTAGGAACAGACAAAAGTCATTTTGGATTGTTGGTCGTAGTAACACTGGCCCAGATACTACTGCAGGCCAGGTTTGTTGACAATTTTACTTGTCTTTCTTACTCATTTGATATGATATCCAATTATTCACGTCGATTAGTTGCAAACAAGAAGTGCTAGAAAAACTTCTTGATTCAGATTTTGGACGATCTCTTACTGCAGTTACAATTCTGCATACTTGTCCTAGTAAGCTCACAAGTAAATGATTGATTCACTACATCTATGCTTGCCTTGTCGTATTTGTTGTCAATATTCTTTTAGGGTGGACCACCCTGTTTCAAAATACTGGAATTGTAGACATGAGTGAATAGTATTTCTCTGCGTGATCTCTTCCATCATGTGTGGGCAACGGACACTGCATTGTATAGAAAGAAAGTGCCATTTCCAGCTTTTCTCAATATTCTTTTAGGGTGGACCACCCTGTTTTAACATACTGGAACCGTATATATGAGTGAATAGTATTTCTCTGTTTGATCTCTTCCATCATGTGTGGGCAACGAACTTGTATAGAAAGAAAGTGTCATTTCCAGCTTTTACATAGACTACAATCTTTTACATGGAATACAATCTACCTACTTGCTACGTGTCGCACTACCAGCACTCCACCCTTGAAGCTAAACATTATGCCACTCATAATTCCTTAGTTTATTTGTTCAAATACGAATTTGATATGATTCTAATGTTCCTACTTCAGTTTTGAAATGTGTATGCACTGTTATAGAGACATAAGAGGTTTGTATTTCTATGTGGTGCAGTCAAGACGGTTGGGGGTGAACTTTGCATATGCAGGGGTTTATAGGGAGACACTCTTGAGTTGAATCCATAATGCATTCCATAGGTAATCTGACTACTTTTTATGTTTTCATGAATCTCAGATTCTGAAGAACATCATAATGATTATGAGCTTGCGCGCATGAAAAGAATAAAGCAGAACAATGGCATGGCTGTCAAACCTGGCATTAAGGGACTGAAATCAAGTCTGGATGCAATGCAATGCAAACGCTCTCCACCTACAGATTCATGCTCAGAATATCATCCTAACAGTGATTTTGAGCTAGAGGGAGACCTAAGTCAATGTAGCTCCCTAGTGGAGGAGTCAGAGGTAGATGCCCTATCTTATTCACCCATCAAGGTGCTTGCTCTAACTTTCCACGGTTATATTGGTCGCACATATCTTGCAACTTATGCTTTGCATTGCTTCTACTTTGTTGCACTAACCATTTCTTAGTTTACACATCGTGCATGTGAATACGCCCTGCCTATCCATTTTAAGTACATATTCCATCTGTCATCATACCATATTTATCCATTGAAATGTTGTTCTTATGTATCAGACGTTCAAAAGGAAGAGGGCGATTGCTGATCGCGGAGGAGCAGGAGCATAGTATTTGGAAAAGGTAGTGACACCTGATAAATCAAATAGCCCATTAGGTGTAGTTGCAATATCACCTGACCCACAAAACACCCCAACTCTAGCAGACTCTAGCCCTACTACACTGGTCATTTCGAATGCCCCAACTCAGCAGACCCCAACTGCAGCAAACAGTATGATGATGCCAGTTGACATAGCACCAGCTCTACGATGCAAAACCCCCATTCCAGCAAAGAGTACACCAAATCCAGTTGCCAAATCCCTATTCGAAATAGAGAGAGCCCCAATTGTAGCAAATAGGACCCCTTTTCCATTTCTTCCCAGTTTAGAAGATGAAGCTTATATTGTTGTCAGGAACTTTGTGCGCAGCTTTCCTTCATGGAAAGATTATACTGCAGACACAGAACAATTTCCAGTCTTCCTCCACAACTTACGCGTAAGTAATGTACTAATGTTATTCATGGTAATTACTGCATATGTTTCTGCTGAAAAAATACACAAGATTTCATTCTTTTAAATAGGCGAGGACCAAACTGGATTGTCAAGAAAAGCAAGGGTTGGTTGCGCTTTTCAAGCACTCGTTGATGAAGTATCGTTGCTACCTGAGGCAAGCGCACTTCGATGGCAAGCCTCTAAATGAAATTTCTGTAAAGTCTCCGGTGCTACATTTATCAGACAATGACTGTTATAATCTTGTTACACATTGGTCTTGTTTGCAGCGTAAGGTATTGTCTATGATATCACATCACATTTTGAACTACATTTCTGCATTTGGCTTAACGTCTCACTTGTACGAAAACTGTTAGCAGAAGAACACTCATTCTCAAGGGACCACAGAATCTCGCAACTATACTGCACACTGCATTGCTCTTGTGAGTACCTCTTGCCATGTATGACCATACTTACTTTCATAGTTGTTTGATTATGTAGCATCACTGCACATGTTAGCCTCGTTATCGTCCATTTGGTGGACATTATAAGATCCGTATGGACTCTTACATAAATTTAGAATCAACCCAATGCTTTTGAATAGGTTTAGCTCTGCAGTCCTCTTGTAAGGGCTGAACGTCATCTATCACTGTACTTACATTAACAGCTACTCCCTCCATCCCATAATATAAGAACGTTTTGTACAGTACACCAGTGTTCAAAACACTCTTGTATTATGGGAAGAGGGTTTGGTTCATTGTGTAACATTCTGTATCCACCGCCGCAACTTTCTGTATCCACGAGATCCCATCTTGGGGCCTGTTTCGGAGCTCCGCCGGAAGGGGAATCCACCATGGAGGGCTTCTACATCATCATCATAGCCTCTCCAATGAAGTGTGAGTAGTTTACTTCAGACCTTCGGGTCCATAGTTAGTAGCTAGATGGCTTGTTCTCTCTTTTTGGATCTCAATACAATGTTCTCCCCCTCTCTCGTGCAGATCTATTCGATGTAATCTTCTTTTTGCGGTGTTTTTGTTGAGATCGATGAATTGTGGGTTTATGATCAAGATTATCTATGAGCAATATTTGAATCTTCTCTGAATTCTTTTATGTATTATTGGTTATCTTTGCAAGTCTCTTCGAATTATCAGTTTGGTTTGGCCAACTAGATTGGTAGTTCTTGCAATGGGAGAAGTGTTTAGCTTTGTGTTCAATCTTGCGGTGTCCTTACCTAGTGACAGAAAGGGTTGCAAGGAACGTATTGTATTGTTGCCATCGAGGATAACAAGATGGGGTATTTATCATATTGCATGAATTTATTCCTCTACATCATGCCATCTTGCTTAAGGCGTTACTCATTTTCATTAACTTAATACTCTAGATGCATCTTTGGATAGCGATCGATGAGTGGAGTAATAGTAGTAGATGCAGGCAGGAGTCGGTCTACTTGTCTCGGACGTGATGCCTATATACATGATCATACCTAGATACTCTCATAACTATGCTCAATTATGTCAATTACTCAACAGTAATTCGTTCACCCACCGTAAAATACTTATGCTCTTGAGAGAAGCCACTAGTGAAATCTATGGCCCCCGGGTCTATTTTCATCATATTAATCTTGCTACGCTTTATTATTGTTTTGCTTTTTTACTTTGCCTTTTTATTTTACTTTGCATCTTTATACCAAAAATACCAAAAATATTATCTATCATCTCTATCAGATCTCACCCTCGTAAGTGACCGTGAAGGGATTGACAACCCCTATTCGCGTTGGTTGCGAGGAGTTATTTGCTTTGTGTAGGTACGAGGGACTTGCGCATGGCCTCCTACTGGATTGATACCTTGGTTCTCAAAAACTGAGGGAAATACTTACGCTACTCTACTGCATCATCCTCTCCTCTTTGGGGAAAACCAACACAAGCTCAAGACGTAGCAAGAAGGATTTCTGGCGCCGTTGCCGGGGAGTCTACGCAAAAGTCAACATACCAAGTACCCATCACAATCCCTTATCTCTCGCATTACATTATTTGCCATTTGCCTCTCGTTTTCCTCTCCCCCACTTCACCCTTGCCGTTTTATTTGCCCTCTCTTTTCCGTTTGCCTTTTTCTCGTTCGCTTGTTTGCTCGTGCGTTGGATTGCTTGCTGGTCACTATGGCTCAAGATAATACCAAATTGTGTGAATTTACCAACACCAACAATAATTATTTCCTTAGCACTCCGATTGCTCCTCTTGCCAATACTGAATCTTGTGAAATCAATGCTGCTTTATTGAATCTTGTTATGAAAGATCAATTCGCCGGCCTTCCTAGTTAAGATGCCACTACTCATCTAAATAGCTTCGTGGATTTGTGTGATATGAAAAAGAAGAAAGATGTTGACAATGATGTTGTTAAATTTAAGCTATTTCCTTTTTCGCTTAGAGATCGTGCTAAAGCTTGGTTTTCGTCTTTGCCTAAAAATAGTGTTGATTCTTGGAACAAGTGCAAAGATGCTTTTATCTCTAAGTATTTTCCTCTCGCTAAGATCATCTCTCTTAGGAACGATATTATGAATTTTAAGCAACTTGATCATGAACATGTTGCACAAGCTTGGGAGAGAATGAAATTAATGATACGTAATTGCCCTACTCATGGTTTAAATTTGTGGATGATTATACAAATCTTTTATGCCTGATTGAATTTTGCTTCTAGAAACCTTTTAGATTCGGCCGCGGGAGGCACTTTTATGGAAATCACTTTAGGAGATGCTACTAAACTCCTAGATAATATTATCGTTAATTATTCTCAATGGCACACTTTGAAAGATCTACTAATAAAAAGTGCATGCGATAGAATAAATTAATGTTTTGAGTGGAAAGATGGATGAACTTATGAAATTATTTGCTAATAGGAGTGTTTCTTCTGATCCTAATGGTATGCCTTTGTCTACTTTGATTGAGAATAATAATGAATCTATGGATGTGAACTTTGTTGGTAGGAATAATTTTGGTAACAATGTGTATAGAGGAAATTTTAATCCTAGGCCTTATCCCAGTAATTCCTCTAATAATTATGGAAATTCCTACAACAATTCTTATGGAAATTTTAATAATATGCCCTCTGAATTTGAGACTAGTGTTAAAGAATTTATGAATTCTCAAAAGAATCTTAATGCTTTGCTTGAAGAGAAATTGCTTAAGGTTGATGAATTGGCTAGGAACGTTGATAGAATTTCTCTTGATGTTGATTCTTTAAAGCTTAGATCTATTCCTCCTAAGCATGATATCAATGAGTCTCTCAAAGCCATGAGAATTTCCATTGATGAGTGCAAGGAAAGAACCGCTAGGATGCGTGCTATGAAAGATGCCTTTATTAAAGTGTGTTCTTCCGATTCCCATGAAAATCAAGATGAAGATTTAAAAGTTATTGACGTGTCCCCTATCAAATCCTTGTTTTGCAATATGAATCTTGATAATGATGAGATTGAATATGAGTCACCTTTACCTAGAAGGCGTTCTAAAAATTTCGAGCTTTTAAATTATGATGCTAAAATTGATAAAAGTGGGATTGAAAGTAAAACCCTAGATGTTGCTAAACCCACTATTTTGGATTTCAAGGAATTTAATTATGAAATTTGCTCTTTAATTGATTGTATTTCCTTGTTACAATCCGTGCTAAATTCTCCGCATGCTTATAGTCAAAATAAAGCGTTTACCAAACATATCGTTGATGCCTTGATGCAATCTTATGAGGAAAAACTTGAGTTGGAAGTCTCCATCCCTAGAAAACTTTATGATGAGTGGGAACCAACGATTAAAATTAAGATTAAGGATCATGAATTTTATGCTTTATGTGATTTGGGTGCTAGTGTTTCCACTATTCCCAAAACCTTGCGTGGTTTGCTAGATTTCCGCGATTTTGATGATTGCTCTCTAAACTTGCACCTTGCGGATTCCACTATTAAGAAACCTATGGGATGAATTAATGATGTTCTTATTGTTGCAAATAGGAACTATGTGCCCATAGACTTAAACGTTTTGATATAGATTGCAATCCTTCATGTCCTATTATTCTTGGTAGACCTTTCCTTACAACGATTGGTGCAATTATTGATATGAAGGAAGGGAATATTAGATTCCAATTTCCATTAAAGAAAGGCATGCAACACTTCCCTAGTAAGAAGATAAAATTACCATATGAATCTATCATGAGAGCCACCTATGGATTGCCCACCAAAGATGGCAATACCTAGATCTATCCTTGCTTTTATGCCTAGCTAGGGGCGTTAAACGATAGCGCTTGTTGGGAGGCAACCCAATTTTATTTTTAGTTTTTTGTTTTTGTTTCTGTTTAGTAATAAATAATCCATATACCTTCTGTTTAGATGTGGTTTTATGTTTTAATTATTGTTTGTTCCAAGTTAAACCTATAGGATCTTCTTGGTTAAAAGTTATTTGATCTTGCTGTAATTTCCAGAAACTTTCGGTTCACGAAAACAATTGTTAAAAATCACCAGAGCGTTATAAAATAGTGATTCAAATTTATTATGATCAATAAACAAATTTCCTAGGTCTTCCTATTTTGGCTGAATTTTTGGGGTTCCAGAAGTTTGCGTTAGTTACAGATTACTACAGACTGTTCTGTTTTTGACAGATTCTGTTTTTCGTGTGTTGTTTGCTTATTTTGATGAATCTATGGCTAGTAAAATATTTTATAATCCATAGAGAAGTTGGAATATAGTAGGTTTAACACCAAAACAAATAAAGAATGAGTTCATTACAGTACCTTGAAGTGGTCTTTTGTTTTCTTTCGCTAACGGAGCTTACGAGATTTCTGTTGAGTTTTGTGTTGTGAAGTTTTCAAGTTTTGGGTGAATTTTTTTGATGGATTATGGAACAAGGAGTGGAAAGAGCCTAAGCTTGGGGATGCCCATGGCACTCCCAAGATAATCCAAGGACACCAAAAATTCAAAGCTTGGGGATGCCGGAAGGCATCCCTCTTTAAATCTACTTACATTGGTAATTTACTTGGAGCTATATTTTTATTCACCACATGATAAGTGCTTTGCTTGGAGCGTCTTGTATCATTTGCGTCTTTGCTTGTTAGTCTACCTCAATCATCCTCGCTGTACACACCTTTTGAGAGAGCCATACATAAATTGGAATTTGCTAGAATACTCTATGTGCTTCACTTATATCTTTTGAGTTTGATAGTTTTGCTCATAGTGCTTCACTTATATCTTTTGAGCGTGATAATTTTTGCTCTAGTGCTTCACTTAGATCTTTTAGAGCACAGTGGTGGATTTGTTTTAAAGAAACTATTGATCTCTCATGCTTCACTTAGATTATTTTGAGAGTCATTAATAGCATGGTATTTTGCTTAATGCTAATATACTTGGTATTCAAGATATGTGAAACTTTCTTTTGAGTGCGTTGAATACTAAGAAAAGTTTGATGCTTGATAATTGTTTTGAGATATGAAGATGGTGATATTAGAGTCATGCTAGTTGAGTGGTTGTGAATTTAAAGAATACTTGTATTGAAGTTTGTGATTCCGTAGCATGCACGTATGGTGAACCGTTATGTGATGAACTTCGAGCATGATTTATTTATTGATTGTCTTCCTTATGAGTGGCGGTCGGGGATGAGCGATGGTCTTTTCCTACCAATCTATCCCCCTAGGAGCATGCGCGTAATACTTTTCTTTAATAACTTCTAGATTTTTGCAATAAGTATATGCGTTCTTTATGACTAATGTTGAGTCCATGGATTATATGCACTTTTCCCATCCTTCCACCATTGCTAGCCTCTCTAATACCGCAAGACTTTTCACGGTATCATACACCCACCATATATCTTCCTCAAAATAGCCACCATACCTACCTATCATGGCATTTCCATAGCCATTCCGAGATATATTGCCATGCAACTTTCCACCGTTCCGTTTATTATAACACGCTCCATCATTGTCATATTGCTAGCATGATCATGTAGTTGACATTGTATTTGTGGCAAAGCCACCTTTCATAATTATTTCATACGTGTCACTCATGTTTCATTGCATATCCCGGTACACCGCCGGAGGCATTCATATAGAGTCATACTTTGTTCTAAGAATCGAGTTGTAATTGTTGAGTTGTAAGAAAAATAAAAGTGTGATGATCATCATTATTAGAGCATTGTCCCAAGTGAGGAAAGGATGATGGAGACTATGATTCCCCCACAAGTCGAGTTGAGACTCCGGACGAAAAAAAAGAGGCCATAAAAAAAGATAAAAGGCCCAAATAAAAAAATGAGAGAAAAAGAGAGAAGGGACAATGTTACTATCCTTTTACCACACTTGTGCTTCAAAGTAGCACCATGATCTTCGTAATAGAGAGTCTCTCGTTTTGTCACTTTCATATACTAGTGGGAATTTTTCATTATAGAACTTGGCTTGTATATTCCAATGATGGCCTTCCTCAAATTGCCCTAGGTCTTCATGAGCAAGCGAGTTGGATGCACACCCACTTAGTTTCATTTGTTGAGCTTTCATATACTTATAGCTCTAGTGCATCCGTTGCATGGCAATCCCTACTCACTCACATTGATATCTATTGATGGGCATCTCCATAGCCCGTTGATACGCCTAGTTGATGTGAGACTATCTTCCCTCCTTTTGTCTTCTCCAGAACCACCATTCTATTCCACATATAGTGCTATATCCATGGCTCACGTCCATGTATTGCGTGAATATTGAAAAAGTTTTGAGAATGTCAAAAGTATGAAACAATTGCTTGGCTTGTCATCGGGGTTGTGCATGATTTAAATATTTTGTGTGGTGAAGATAGAGCATAGCCAGACTATATGATTTTGTAGGGATAACTTTCTTTGCCCATGTTATTTTGAGAAGACATGATTGCTTTGTTAGTATGCTTGAAGTATTATTATTTTTATGTCAATATGAACTTTTGTCTTGAATCTTTCGGATCTGAATATTCATACCACAATTTAGAAGAATTACATTGAAATTATGCCAAGTAGCACTCCGCATAAAAAATTCTCTTTTTATCATTTACCTACTCGAGGACGAGCAGGAATTAAGCTTGGGGATGCCTGATACATCTCCAACATATCTATAATTTTTGATTGCTCCATGCTATATTATCTATTGTTTTGGACTATATTGGGATTTATTTTCCACTTTTATATTACTTTTGGGACTAACCTATTAACCGGAGGCCCAGCCCAAATTGCTGTTTTTTTGCCTATTTCAGTATTTCGAAGAAACAGAATATCAAACGGAGTCCAAACGGAATGAAATATTCGGGAATGTGATTTTCTCATCAGATAAGATCCAGGAGACTTGGACCCTTGGTCAAGAAACGAGGGAGGCGACCATGATGGTGGAGGGCGCGCCCCCCCTAGGGCGCGCCCCCTGCCTCGTGGGCCCCCCGAAGCTCCACCGACGTACTCCTTCCTCCTATATATACCTACGTACCCCCAACGGATCAGATACGGAGCCAAAAACCTAATTCCACCGCCGCAACTTTCTGTATCCACGAGATCCCATCTTGGGGCCTGTTCTGGAGCTCTGCCGGAAGGGGAATCCACCATGGAGGGCTTCGACATCATCATCATAGCCTCTCCGATGAAGTGTGAGTAGTTTACTTCAGACCTTCAGGTCCATAGTTAGTAGCTAGATGGCTTCTTCTCTCTTTTTGGATCTCAATACAATGTTCTCCCCTCTCGTGGAGATCTATTCGATGTAGTCTTCTTTTATGCGGTGTGTTTGTTTAGACCGATGAATTGTGGGTTTATGATCAAGATTATCTATGAGCAATATTTGAATCTTCTCTGAATTCTTTTATGTATGATTGGTTATCTTTGCAAGTCTCTTGAATTATCCGCTTTGGTTTGGCCAACTAGATTGGTAGTTCTTGCAATGGGAGAAGTGTTTAGCTTTGGGTTCAATCTTGTGGTGTCCTTACCCAAAGGATGTAAAGAGTTGCAAGGCATGTATTATATTGTTGCCATTGAGGATAAAAAGATGGGGTATTTATCATATTGCATGAATTTATTCCTCTACATCATGTCATCTTGCTTAAGGCGTTACTCTGTTTTCATTAACTTAATACTCTAGATGCATGCTAGATAGCAGTCGATGAGTAGAGTAATAGTAGTAGATGCAGGCAGGAGTCGGTTTACTTGTCTCGGACCTGATGCCTATATACATGATCATACCTAGATACTTTCATAACTATGCTCAATTATGTCAATTGCTCAACGATAATTGCTCACCCATCGTAAAATACTTGTGCTCTTGAGAGAAGCCACTAGTGAAATCTATGGCCCCCGGGTCTACTTTCATCATATTAATCTTCCTACGCTTTATTGTTGTTTTGCTTTTTATTTTTACTTTTCATCTTTATACCAAAAATACCAAAAATATTATCTATCATCTCTATCAGATCTCACTCTCGTAAGTGACCGTGAAGGGATTGACAACCCCTATTCGCGTTGGTTGCGAGGAGTTATTTGCTTTGTGTAGGTACGAGGGACTTGCGTGTGGCCTCCTACTGGATTGATACCTTGGTTCTCAAAAAATGAGGGAAATACTTACGCTACTCTGCTGCATCATCCTCTCCTCTTCGGGGAAAACCAACGCAAGCTCAAGACGTAGCATGGGCCGTTACCGGGCTGAAACATATCTTGGGCCTTAGTTGGCCCACTGATATCATGGGCCTTTAACAGGCTGAAAGCTTAGTACAGGCATCAACATGCCGAATTATACGACAGGCCTTTAACATGCCCAAAGTCACGTTGGGCTGAACTGTTGCCACCTTTAACATGGGCCGTTAGTGGGCCGGATGTTGCGTCGGACCATATATGGCCCATGGGCAGCACGGGCCATTCCCAGACCGAAAGACACACCGGGCTAAAATGGGCCCATGTCTACATCGGGCCTCTAAGAGGCCGAAAGTCACTGAGCCGTAATTGGGCCCAAATACTCGGCGAGCAATTAATGGGCCAGATCTGGCTTCAGGCCGTAAATGGGCCTCTATTAAACATGTCGTTATTGGGCTGGCCCACTTGTACCTAATTAAGTACTACAGGCCTTTGACCGGGCTGACCTTTTTAACCTATAGGGGCCTCTATTGGGCCCTGCCATATGTCGACGTATCATAGGCGCGTCCTGTCCAATGAATGGATGACATCTGTCCCAACGGTGAGCCAACACGTGTTTCCTCCAGCCAATGAGAATTTTACATGTGGAAAATCCTCATTGGTCCGGGCTGTTAGCGGGTTATCGGATCCAAAACCGGACCCGATAGCTTAACGGCGACCCGTTACGGTCGATGCCACGTGTCGGTCACCCTTGACGAAAGCACTTCTATGACGCACGATTTATCGTCATGGAAGTGGACACTTCCGTGATGATAATTTTGGTAATGTCATGGAACACTTCTACGACAACACAGGTATGACTATCTTGATTCTGTCATAAAATCGTCATGGATGTACATGCATGACAGAAAACGTGACCTACTGTGACAAACACGTATCATCACGGAAGTGTATTTTTTTTAGTGCTACTACCTCGACGTCTTGCTAGATCAAGAAGGCGAGGGACGTCACCGAGCTGAACGTGTGCAGAACGCGGAGGTGCCATACGTCGGTACTTGATCGGTTGACGTGAGAAGAAGTTCGACTACATCAACCGCGTTGTGAAATTCTTCCTCTTACGTTCTACGAGGGTACGTTGACACACTCTCCCCCTCGTCGCTATGCATCTCCATGGATAGATCATTGTGTGTGCGTAGATTTTTTTTGTTTTCCATGCAATGATTCCCAACAGTGGCATCATGAGCCAGGTCTATGCGTAGATGATATGCACGAGTAGAACACAAAGAGTTGTGGGCGGTGATAGTCATACTACTTAGCACCAACTTCTTATTTTGATTCGGCGGTATTGTGGGATGAAGCGGCCCGGACCAACCTTACATGTCCACGCACATGAGACCGGTCACTGCAAGAAATATGTCAACTTGTGACCACCACTATTGGTCACTGAAAGGTCACGGTTTTTCATTTGCGACCTTTTTGTGACCAAAAACAGAAGGTCAAAAGCTGGCGGCCGTAAACTGACTATAGCGACCTTCTCTATGAGAAGGTCGTAGACGTTTACGACCAAAAGAGAAGGTCGTTGAACCCATGACCTTTTGTTTTGGTCATTGGCTGTCTGCCCAAGCCACGTCGGATCCGACGTGGCAATCTGACGTGGCAAAACTACGACCAATTGAAAAGGTCACTGACAAGAATCAGCCCGGTCCGATTGAGTGTTTTACATGGGCCTAGCCCATTAATTCAGCCTTTTATATATGTTTTTTCCTGTCAATTTACGCTAGCTACATGGGCCAAGCCTAGCAATTCGGCCTTTTTTGTTTCTAAGACACAGAACTTTATGGTCCATTTCTTTTTGGGCCTAAGCCTTTTAAAAGTTGACTTCTTTTTTGGGCCTCAGCCTTTTTGCATGCTATTCACAGTTTGGGCCTTGGCCTCTACCAATAAGTAGGTCCAACTCATCAACTTTCTATTTCTCACATTTTCACAAAGACACAAATGACAAATATTTCAAATGAAATGTAACTATATACTTGAAATGATAGCCAAAATTAGCCAATTACAATCTTTACATAGTGTTCATACAACTGCACTGCAGAATACAATGTAACTAGCTATGAAGTACAACCAGAACACAAGGCATATTGATAGATAACCACCACGCTTCATCGTCTTCCTCTTCCAAATTCCAAGAAATAAATCACCTAGCATTAGAAGGATCACGCATCAGAAGCATATAAAACATCAAACAAAGAAATAAATGGCAAGCAGTATAGAAATCAAGGTAGCACTAGTATATTTTAACTTGTCTTGCAACCATCAATATAATTTGCTTATAAGAAAACATATGGTCTGATGCTTATGAGCTACTAGATTACTAAACACAAATTGCACACTATGCACTCACTTTGATACTTGCTTAACAGTTTCAATGTAAACCAACTGTTAAACCTAAAAAGATGCAAAGCTGAAATCTAACTGATAACTGTAGCAAGAGTGCTCCCAAAGACAATATCACAATTCTGCATTTCTAACCAAAGACAAGGGTTCAGCAAGCCAATGCATTTTGGTGTGGATATTCTAGACTTTGATGCTGCTAGGTTCATTAGTCAAAGGAATACATCAGGAACAAAGTGCAAGCAATAGCAACGGAAATGTATGCGTACCTCATGGAGGAGTGGAGGTTGGCGAAGGCAAGGCCTTCGTCGGGGCAGCCGGAGGCGGCGCTTGATGGACGAAAAGTTTCAACACACTCAGCTCCGTGTTGAATTGGACCGGCCAATCCAGCTCTTAAACCGGCTTGCAGATCGATGAACACTTGGCCAATCTACACAATAATAGAGACAGAACAATCAACTTGTTGCACACTAGAGGCAGAGGGGATTTCTTTAGAAAAGAAACAGAACTGGACATAGAGCCACATCCCACATTAATAAATTGTTTGCAAGAAATGTAACATAGAACCAATACAAATGTTGTATGGACATGAACAGCAGGATAAGTGACTCTTGGTGAGAAAACCGAGGTTTGCAAATTCTACTAGTCTCCGACATGGGTAATCGGTTCATCAAACAGCATGAATCACAAATTGCTTGAAATAAACATGCTAGAGCAAGTAGTTGTTGGTCCAGTGAATCCTGGAGAGCTTATTTCTAATCGCCATGTAAGCTGTCACCAATGTCAATTATTTTAATACAAACATTTTCACAAACATCATACAAGCAAACTCCATTACACAATATGCAAGACATAGGAATGCATAAACAGTCAACACGTATATATCTAGTCAATAAAATATGCATGCAAAGTTGTACTAATGTAGACATGCTTTCACAGTCATATGCATAGGTGTTTCATAATTGACCGGAATTGAATAGCAAAGAAATTGGAATTGAACAGAATTGCCATGCAGAATTAGTCATATGCATAGGTGTTTCACATAATGAGGGGAGTTCTTGATTAGTTAAGAAGAGCTCAATTTTCAGGAAAGTTAATACATATTTCATGCTTGTCTACCAAAGAAATCATATCAACTTAACAATTAGTCATGCATAAGTGTTTCACATCAAAAACATACATAAGTGCAGACTTGAGATTGACAAATAGGATGCATGCTCTAAACATATAGAAGTTTTACAGAGAAGCAACAATGGCATCACAGTTGAGTTGCCAGACCAAAACAAAGCTATGTATGTATCTAACAAAATCAGCCAAACTAAATAGTATAGTATAGTTCATCAATTGATATGGGCAGCTAGCCAAGTTTCCCAATGGGAAGATCTCACAAGAGCGGACAAAGAAATGGATATTTTAAACTAGACTAGACTGCAGGGGGGAAAGGAGACGGATGTGTGGCGTTACCAAGATAACACTCCTAATTTTTCTCATGAAAGGATCATGATAGACACAGGTAGCTACCAACAGGAAGAGGAAAATGGAAAATGCAGGCTACATGACCGAGGTTCTACCGACAAGAACCAACCAAATTAACCCAGCAAGTTATTCAGATGAGGCAAGCAGCCCAGATGCAGAAGGGTGGATTGTTCAGTTCACTTCAGTTCAAGCTATCCAGAAGAGAATGTTAGGACGGCCGGCTGGGTTCACTTCTTGTGCACCCTGCAGTCTGGGGAGTTTGGCTGCAAGGGGGACATCGGCTGCCTGTTGTTGAAATCAATGGCCAGGTCGACCAGGCTCGTGTCCTTCAGGCTCAATGACTTGCGCTTCTGCTGCAGCACCAAGAATGACATTGTTAATGTAGTCAAGGTAGACAGACAGTAGGGTAATTCAGGTTTCGACTAATAGTTGTACTGCCTGTGATGTGTGTGTACTAAATTAAATAAAATCAGAACACTTTAGCTTTTATGGTTGGGTTGGTTGGTGCTTTTACCTTGGTGGAATTGTTGGCAGAGTGCTTCCTTTCGGACTAATGTTTCTGCTCCTTCTGCACAACAGCCTCTTGTTGGCTTCGCCAAGAGCTCTGTTCTCCTCGAATAACAACTTAACCTTGAAACAAACACATACTACTTGTTTAAAACAAAATCCGGAGTGTATCATGTTTGGAATGAAATGGCATTAGCAAATCAAGTAGAACAGGAACCAACCAGGGCAACTTCATCAGATATACAGAAACTGAAGTTACATGTCAATCCAATAGAAAAAACTTCCTAGATAGTCATGCGTGTACTACAACAATCATGTCACTTCATGTGAGCAAACACAAAACAACTGACATTAGTAAAAACAACCAGGCAACGATGGAACAGAATTAATCTGCCACTAGAACTGCAAAAGCGTCTTACATTTATTTATTTTTTGATCTAGAAAACGCCTTACATTAGTGTACGAAGGGAGTACATGCAAAGGCTAGACATCTAAAAACTTAAACTGGAGATACACCAAAAGGGCATTAACCTCCAAACACTGCAAGCATAGTGTCAGCTAAGAAGTCATCAGACAACCCAATCCACTCTAAACACCAAAACCATGAGTGAGACCTGACAAGCTATAAACACTAGTAGCGGTTTCACGACATCTAATATGTTTGACCTCGAGGTCAAAATCCAGGCGGGCAGCCTGGACTCCATGTATCCAGGAGGGCAGCCTGAACGCACAACAATTGGCGAGCCCTGAATCAATCTGAACAATTTGCTCCGTTTGACCCGATCTAGCAATCCCCAAAAACAGGCCTGCGACTAGAGCAGCTACAGACAGAGACCAGAGACGCGCGTACTGAGAAACCCCAGCACAGCACAACACAACACATTAATTCCCCAGGATCTCCGTTATTTCCCCCGGTGATGAAACTAAAACTCCAGAGAGATTCGAAATTCCCTTCACCCCGGCCGCTTTGATTAAAAAAACAGAGTCGCGGCGCTCCGGCGCGACGGACCACTAGAGCAGATGGGGGAGAGAGGGGAGGGGCGAGGGGCTGGTGGCGCTTACGTCTGGCGGCGTCGTCGACCACGCAGAGGGCGGTGATGCCGTTGGTGCGCTTGGCGTGGAAGACGCAGCGGTCCTGGGTGTAGGAGACGTGGCAGTCGGCGCCGCCGCCGGGGAGGCGCTCGAGGACCTGGCGGGCGACGGCTCCCGCGTTGGTCGCCGCCCTGGGAACGGCTGCTCCTTGCCGCGCCAGCGACGATACTCCAAACGGATTCTACGCGTGTAGTGGTGGGCGCCGATCTGGCGGTGGCTGTTGATGGAAACAAGGTCGCCGCCGGGGTTGGGGGAGACAAGGATGCTCTGGCGGTGGCACTGCGGTGCAGATGCGCGCGGAGAGAAGGGAGAGAGATAGCGAGAGGGAGAGGCGGCGCTCGAGGGAAAGTGGGGATCACGATGGGGAGGCTAGGGTTTGGACGAGGGTGAGAGGGAGATGCGTCGATCCAGCAGGGGGATGAGAGGGCCGAGCGGTGAGAGGGTGAGGGGATGAGGGCTGCCGTCGGATCTGAGAGAATCCGACGATGTTCGACGCATGATCCGCGTGAGATGCTCATAAACCAATCAAAACGCAGTAAACACTTTAGAGACGTTATGACCATCTTAATTGGTCGCATTTTGATTAAAAATAAGTGTTTTTTCACAAGAAAATTATTTTCTTTTTTTAGTATCAAAAATGAATATTTTTTTAAGAACTTACCAACTCTTTTCAAAAAATTGGACCGCGTCAATTTTCAAAAAATTTAAACCATAAGTTTTCATTTTCTTTTAAAAAAATATTTTTATTTTTCGGGTGCCCAAAATGAGTTATTCAAAAATCATTGCACCTTGTAGTTTGCTCGTTATTTTTTTTTTCCAAAAATCATTTCTAGGTACATAAATATCTATTTAATCAGAGAAACACAAAAAAAATTCAAGATTCAACCACTAGCTAGGAATGGTCAAGCCCGCCGTTTTGACCGCATTTTGAAACGGGCATAAAAAATTCAAAAAAAATCAAAAAAATGGAAAACCTTCGCCTTGTGTCATTATATGTGACCAAGTTTCCAGGAAAAATCATAAACTTGTAATACGGAAATTATTTTAAAAAAGTGTTCTAAAAAATGAGCTATCATGCGTGAAGATTCATGGCTTTCAAGCCAAATGATCAGTCTTATGGCCACATTCATGGCATAGTTTGTTCAAATGATCTCATATTGTGCACAAGGGTTCATCTTGGAATTCCAAACAATGTTTCCTAAGGGAGTTTTCATTTTCATTGCACAAAAGAGCCATTTTCCATTTTTCGAGTGCCCCAAGTGAGGTTTTTTTGTGAAGGACCTACCAAATAATTGTTGCAAATTTGGACCAAATCAATTTTATAAAATACTAGGTCATATTTAATGCACAATTGATCAAATGGTTGGGTGAAAAAAGTTTTGATGCACCTCTGGTGAAAAAGACAAATTGCCGTCCATTCAGTTGGAAACAGGTCAAATTTGAACTGTAGCTGCCTCATAGTTTGCTCTTTATTTTTTCCAAAAATTATTTCTAGGTACATAAGTATCTATTTAATCATAGAAACACCAATAAAATTCCAAGATTCAACCACTAGCTAGGAACGATCAAGCCCGCCGTTTTGACCGCATTTTGAAACGGGCATAAAAAATTCAAAAAAATCAAAAAATTGGAAAACCTTCGCATTGTGTCATTATATGTGACCAAGTTTCTAGGAAAAATATAAACTTGTAATACAGTAATTATTTTAAAAAAATGTTCTCAGAAATGAGCTATCATGCGTGAAGATTCATGGCTTTCAAGCCAAATGATCAATCTTATGGCCACATTCATGGCATAGTTTGTTCAAATGATCTCATATTGTGCACAAGGGTGCACCTTGGAATTCCAAACAATGTTGCCTAAGGGGGTTTTCAGTTTCTTTGCACGGAAAATTCATTTTTCATTTTTCGCGTGCCCAAAAGGAGGTTTTTTTGTGAAGGAACTACCAAATAATTATTGCAAAATTGGACCTAATCAATTTTATAAAATACTAGGCCATATATAATGTACAATTGAAAAAATGGTTGGGTGTCAAAAATTTTGATCCACCCCTGGTGAAAAAGACAAAATCTAAATCGATTAAATTTGGAAGCGTGTCAAATTTGAACTGCAGCTGCCTCATAGTTTGCTCTTTATTTTTTCCAAAAATCATTTCTAGGTAAATAAGTATCTATTTAATAATAGAAACACCAAGAAATTTCCAAGATTCAACCACTAGCTAGGAACTGTCAAGCCCGCCGTTTTGACCGCATTTTGAAACGGGCATAAAAAATTCAAAAAAATCAAAAAATTGGAAAACCTTCGCATTGTGTCATTATATGTGACCAAGTTTCCAGTAAAAATAATAAACTTGTAATACATTAATTATTTTAAAAAAGTATTTTCAGAAATGAGCTATCATGCGTGAAGATTCATGGCTTTCAAGCCAAATGATCAATCTTATGGCCATATTCATGGCATAGTTTGTTCAAATGATCTCATATTGTGCACAAGGGTGCATCTTGGAATTCCAAACGTTGTTGCATAAGGAAGTTTTCATTTTCTTTGCACGTAAAATTCATTTTTCATTTTCCGAGTGCCCAAAAGGAGGTCTTTTTGTGAAGGAACTACCAAATAATTGTTGCAAATATGTACCAAATCAATTTTATAAAATACTAAGCCATATATAATGCACAATTGACAAAATGGTTGGGTGAAAAAAGTTTTGATCCACCTCTGGTGAAAAAGACAAATTGCCGTCGATTCAGTTGGAAACGGGTCAAATTTGAACTGTAGCTGCCTTGTAGTTTGCTCTTTATTTTTTCCAAAAATCATTTCTAGGTAAATAAGTATCTATTTAATCATAGAAACACCCAAAAAATTCCAAGATTCAACCACTAGCTAGGAGCGGTCAAGCCCGCCGTTTTGACCGCATTTTAAAACGGGCAGAAAAAATAAAAAAATAAAAAAATTGGAAAACCTTCACATTGTGTCATTATATGTGACCAAGTTTCCAGGAAAAATAATAAACTTGTAATACGGTAATTATTTCAAAAAAGTGTTCTCATAAATGAGCTATCATGCGTGAAGATTCATGGCTTTCAAGCCAAATGATCAATCTTATGGCCACATTCATGGCATAGTTTGTTCAAATGATCTCATATTGTGCACAAGGGTACATCTTGGAATTCCAAACAATGTTGCCTAAGGAAGTTTTCATTCTATTTGCACGGAAAATTCATTTTTCATTTTCCGAGTGCCCAAAAGGAGGTTTTTTTGTGAAGGACCTCCCAAATAATTGTTGCAAAATTGGACCTAATCAATTTTCTAAAATACTAGGACATATTTAATGCACAATTGACAAAATGGTTGGGTGCAAAAAGTTTTGATCCACCTCTCGTGAAAAAGACAAATTTCCGCCGATTCAGCTGGAAGCGGGTCATATTTGAACTGCAGCTGCCTCATAGTTTGCTATTTATTTTTTTCCAAAAATCATTTCTAGTTACATAAGTACCTATTTAATCAGAGAAACACCAAAAAATTCCAAGATTCAACCACTAGCTAAGAACGGTCATTCCCGCCGTTTTGACCGCATTTTGAAACGGGCATAAAAAATAAAAAAATAAAAATTGGGAAACCTTTGCATCGTGTCATTATATGTGGCCAAGTTCGCAGGAAAAATAACAAACTTGTAATACGACAATTATTTTAAAAAAGTGTTCTCAGAAATGAGCTATAATCTTTGAAGATTCATGGCTTTCAAGCCAAATGATCAATCTTATGGCCACATTCGTGGCATAGTTTGTTCAAATGATCTCATATTGTGCACAAGGGTGCATATTGGAATGGCAAACAATGTTGCCTAACGAAGTTTTCATTTTATTTGGACGAAAAACCATTTTTCCTTTTCCGAGTGCCCAAAAGGAGGTTTTTTTTGTGAAGGAACTACCAAATAATTGTTGCAAAATTGGACCTAATCAATTTTATAAAATACTAGGCCATATATAATGTACAATTGACAAAATGGTTGGGTGTCAAAATTTTTGATCAACCTCTGGTGAAAAAGACAAATTCTCGTCGATTCAGATGGAAGCGGGTCAAATTTAAACTGCAGCTGCCTCATAGTTTGCTCTTTATTTTTTCCAAAAATCATTTCTAGGTAAATAAGTATCTATTTAATCATAGAAACACCAAGAAAATTCCAAGATTCAACCACTAGCTAGGAACGGTCAAGCCCGCCGTTTTGACCGCATTTTGAAACGGGCATAAAAAATTCAAAAAAAACAAAAAATTGGAAAACCTTCGCATTGTGTCATTATATGTGACCAAGTTTCCAGGAAAAATAATAAACTTGTAATACATTAATTATTTTAAAAAAGTGTTATCAGAAATGAGCTATCATGCGTGAAGATTCATGGCTTTCAAGCCAAATGATCAATCTTATGGCCACATTCATGGCATAGTTTGTTCAAATGATCTCATATTGTGCACGAGGGTGCATCTTGGAATTCCAAACGTTGTTTCCTAAGGAAGTTTTCATTTTCTTTGCACGGAAAATTCATTTTTCATTTTCCGAGTGCCCAAAAGGAGGTTTTTTTGTGAAGGAACTACCAAATAATTGTTGCAAAAATGGACCAAATCAACTTTATAAAATACTATGCCATATATAATGCACAATTGACAAAATGGTTGGGTGAAAAAAGTTTTGATCCACCTCTGGTGAAAAAGACAAATTGCCGTCGATTCAGCTGGAAACGGGTCAAATTTGAACTGTAGCTGCCTTGTAGTTTGCTCTTTATTTTTTCCAAAAATCATTTCTAGGTAAATAAGTATCTATTTAATCATAGAAACACCAAAAAAATTCCAAGATTCAACCACTAGCTAGGAACGGTCAAGCCCGTCGTTTTGACCGCATTTTGAAACGGGCATAAGAATAAAAAAAATCAAAAAATTTGAAAACCTTCACATTGTGTCATTATATGTGACCAAGTTTCCAGGAAAAATAATAAACTTGTAATACGGTAATTATTTTAAAAAAGTGTTCTCATAAATGAGCTATCATGCGTGAAGATTCATGGCTTTCAAGCCAAATAATCAATCTTATGGCCACATTCATGGCATAGTTTGTTCAAATGATCTCATATTGTGCACAAGGGTACATCTTGGAATTCCAAACAATGTTGCCTAAGGAAGTTTTCATTCTATTTGCACGGAAAATTCATTTTTCATTTTCCGAAAGTGCCTAAAAGGAGGTTTTTTGTGAAGGACCTCCCAAATAATTGTTGCAAAATTGGACCTAATCAATTTTCTAAAATACTAGGACATATTTAATGCACAATTGACAAAATGGTTGGGTGCAAAAGTTTTGATCCACCTTTCGTGAAAAAGACAAATTTCGCCGATTCACCGGAAGCGGGTCAAATTTGAACTGCAGCTGCCTCATAGTTTGCTATTTTTTTTCCAAAAATCATTTCTAGTTACATAAGTACCTATTTAATCAGAGAAACACCAAAAAAATTCCAAGATTCAACCACTAGCTTGGAACGGTCATTCTCGCCGTTTTGACCGCATTTTGAAACGGGCATAAAAAATAAAAAAAATCAAAAAATGGGAAACCTTTGCATCGTGTCATTATATGTGGCCAAGTTCCCAGGAAAAATAACAAACTTGTAATGCGACAATTATTTTTAAAAAGTGTTCTCAGAAATGAGCTATAATCTTTGAAGATTCATGGCTTTCAAGCCAAATGATCAATCTTATGGCCACATTCGTGGCATAGTTTGTTCAAATGATCTCATATTGTGCAAAAGGGTGCATATTGGAATGGCAAACAATGTTGCCTAAGGAAGTTTTCATTTTCTATGGACGAAGAAACCATTTTTCATTTTCCGAGTGCCCAAAAGGAGGTTTTTGTGTGAAGGAACTACCAAATAATTGTTGCAAAATTGGACCTAATCAATTTTATAAAATACTAGGCCATATATAATGTATAATTGACAAAATGGTTGGGTGTCAAAATTTTTGATCAACCTCTGGTGAAAAAGACAAATTCTCGTCGATTAAGTTGGAAGCGGGTCCAATTTGAACTGGAGCTGCCTCATAGTTTGCTCTTTATTTTTTCCAAAAATCATTTCTAGGTAAATAAGTATCTATTTAATCATAGAAACACCAAGAAAATTCCAAGATTCAACCACTAGCTAGGAACGGTCAAGCCCGCCGTTTTGACCGCATTTTGAAACGGGCATAAAAAATTCAAAAAAAATCAAAAAATTGGAAAACCTTCGCATTGTGTCATTATATGTGACCAAGTTTCCAGGAAAAATTATAAACTTGTAATACATTAATTATTTTAAAAACGTGTTCACAGAAATGAGCTATCATGCGTGAAGATTCATGGCTTTCAAGCCAAATGATCAATCTTATGGCCACATTCATGGCATAGTTTGTTCAAATGATCTCATATTGTGCACGAGGGTGCATCTTGGAATTCCAAACGTTGTTTCCTAAGGAAGTTTTCATTTTCCAAGTGCCCAAAAGGAGGTTTTTTTGTGAAGGAACTACCAAATAATTGTTGCAAAAATGGACCAAATCAATTTTATAAAATACTAAGCCATATATAATGCACAATTGACAAAATGGTTGGGTGAAAAAAGTTTTGATCCACCTCTGGTGAAAAAGACAAATTGCCGTCGATTCAGATAGAAACGGGTCAAATTTGAACTGTAGCTGCCTTGTAGTTTGCTCTTTATTTTTTCCAAAAATCATTTCTAGGTAAATAAGTATCTATTTAATCATAGAAACACCAAAAAAGTTCCAAGATTCAACCACTAGCTAGGAACGGTCAAGCCCGCCGTTTTGACCGCATTTTGAAACGGGCATAAAAAAATCAAAAAATTGGCAAACCTTCACATTGTGTCATTATATGTGACCAAGTTTCCAGGAAAAATAATAAACTTGTAATACGGTAATTATTTTAAAAAAGTGTTCTCATAAATGAGCTATCATGAGTGAAGATTCATGCCTTTCAAGCCAAATGATCAATCTTATGGCCACATTCATGGCATAGTTTGTTCAAATGATCTCATATTGTGCACAAGGGTACATCTTGGAATTCCAAACAATGTTGCCTAAGGAAGTTTTCATTTTGTTTGCACGGAAAATTCATTTTTCATTTTCCGAGTGCCCAGAAGGAGGTTTTTTTGTGAAGGACCTCCCAAATAATTGTTGCAAAATTGGACCTAATCAATTTTCTAAAATACTAGGACATATTTAATGCACAATTGAAAATGGTTGGGTGCAAAAAGTTTTAATCCAGCTCTCGTGAAAAAGACAAATTTCCGCCGATTCAGTTGGAAGCGGGTCAAATTTGAACTGCAGCTGCCTCATAGTTTGCTATTTATTTTTTCCAAAAGTCATTTCTAGTTACATAAGTACCTATTTAATCAGAGAAACACCAAAAAAATTCCAAGATTCAACCACTAGCTAGGAACGGTCATTCCCGCCGTTTTGACCGCATTTTGAAACGGGCATAAAAAAAATAAAAAAAATTGGGAAACCTTCGCATCGTGTCATTATATGTGGCCAAGGTCCCAGGAAAAATAAAAAACTTGTAATACGACAATTATTTTAAAAAAGTGTTCTCAGAAATGAGCTATAATCTTTGAAGATTCATGGCTTTCAAGCCAAATGATCAATCTTATGGCCACATTCGTGGCATAGTTTGTTCAAATGATCTCATATTGTGCACAAGGGTTCACCTTGGAATGGCAAACAATGTTGCCTAAGGAAGTTTTCATTTTCTTTGGACGAAAAACCATTTTTCATTTTCCGAGTGCCCAAAAGGAGGTTTTTTTGTGAAGGAACTACCAAATAATTGTTGCAAAATTGGACCTAATCAATTTTATAAAATACTAGGCCATATATAATGTACAATTGACAAAATGGTTGGGTGTCAAAATTTTTGAGCAACCTCCGGTGAAAAAGACAAATTCTCGTCGATTCAGCTGGAAGCGGGTCAAATTTGAACTGCAGCTGCCTCATAGTTTGCTCTTTATTTTTTCCAAAAATCATTTCTAGGTAAATAAGTATCTATTTAATCATAGAAACACCAAGAAAATTCCAAGATTCAACCACTAGCTAGGAACGGTCAGGCCCGCCGTTTTGACCACATTTTGAAACGGGCATGAAAAATTCAAAAAAAATCAAAAAATTGGAAAACCTTCGCATTGTGTCATTATATGTGACCAAGTTTCCAGGAAAAATAACAAACTTGTAATACATTAATTATTTTAAAAACGTGTTCACAGAAATGAGCTATCATGCGTGAAGATTCAGGGCTTTCAAGCCAAATGATCAATCTTATGGCCAAATTCATGGCATAGTTTGTTCAAATGATCTCATATTGTGCACGAGGGTGCATCTTGGAATTCCAAACGTTGTTTCCTAAGGAAGTTTTCATTTTCTTTGCACGGAAAATTCATTTTCATTTTCCGAGTGCCCAAAAGGAGGTTTTTGTGAAGGAACTACCAAATAATTGTTGCAAAAATGGACCAAATCAACTTTATAAAATACTATGCCATATATAATGCACAATTGACAAAATGGTTGGGTGAAAAAGTTTTGATCCACCTACGGTGAAAAGACAAATTGTCACGATTTAGATGGAAACGGGTCAAATTTGAACTGTAGCTGCCTTGTAGTTTGCTCTTTATTTTTTTCCAAAAATCATTTCTAGGTAAATAAGTATCTATTTAATCATAAGAACACCAAAAAAATTCCAAGATTCAACCACTAGCTAGGAACGGTCAAGCCCGCCGTTTTGACCGCATTTTGAAACGGGCATAAAAAAATCAAAAAAAATCAAAAAATTGGCAAACCTTCACATTGTGTCATTATATGTGACCAAGTTTCCAGGAAAAATAATAAACTTGTAATACGGTAATTATTTTAAAAAAGTGTTCTCAGAAATGAGCTATCATGCGTGAAGATTCATGGCTTTCAAGCCAAATGATCAATCTTATGGCCACATTCATGGCATAGTTTGTTCAAATGATCTCATATTGTGCACAAGGGTGCATATTGGAATTCCAAACAATGTTGCCTAAGGAAGTTTTCATTTTCTTTGCACGGAAAATTCATTTTTCATTTTCCGAGTGCCCAAAAGGAGGTTTTTTTGTGAAGGACCTCCCAAATAATTGTTGCAAAATTGGACCTAATCAATTTTATAAAATACTAGGACATATTTAATGCACAATTTACAAAATGGTTGGGTGCAAAAAGTTTTGATCCACCTCTCGTGAAAAAGACAAATTTCCGATTAAATTTGGAAGCGGGTCAAATTTGAACTGCAGCTGCCTCATAGTTTGCTATTTATTTTTTTCCAAAAATCATTTCTAGTTACATAAGTACCTATTTAATCTGAGAAACGCCAAAAAAATTCCAAGATTCAACCACTAGCTAGGAACGGTCATTCCCGCCGTTTTGACCGCATTTTGAAACGGGCATAAAAAATAAAAAAAATCAAAAAATTGGGGAACCTTCGCGTCGTGTCATTATATGTGGCCAAGTTCCCAGGACAAAATAACAAACTTGTAATACGACAATTATTTTAAAAAAGTGTTCTCAGAAATGAGCTATCATCTCTGAAGATTCATGGCTTTCAAGCCAAATGATCAATCTTATGGCCACATTCGTGGCATAGTTTGTTCAAATGATCTCATATTGTGCACAAGGGTGCATGTTGGAATGGCAAACAATGTTGCCTAAGGAAGTTTTCATTTTCTTTGGACGAAGCAACCATTTTTCATTTTCCGAGTGCCCAAAAGGAGGTTTTTTTGTGAAGGAACTACCAAATAATTGTTGCAAAATTGGACCAAATCAATTTTCTATAACACTAGGACATATTTAATGCACAATTGACAAAATGGTTGGGTGCAAAAAGTTTTGATCCACCTCTCTTGAAAAAGACAAATTTCCATGGATTAAATTTGGAAGCGGGTCAAATTTGAAGCTACTTTGCCTCATAGTTTGCTATTTATTTTTTCCAAAAATCATATATAGTTACATAAGTACCTATTTAATCATAAATACATGGTTTGGTGGCGATACGTCGAGGTTTGGGCGGTGGCCGAGGGCCCCAACTCTAGAGCGCGTAAACTTGCATGCCCGCCGTGTGGTCACCGTGTGACCGTATGCTGCTGCAGTGTTCTGGGCGGCCTAGGTATGTCTAGTGGGTTGGGCACTCTCCAGGTAGGTGCTAGGAATAAAATCACAACATAAGATTCTCACGAGGAGACCGATCGATGCTCAAACATGAATAAGCGGCCAAGTGTTTGATTTGCGGTACGGGAAATGCACATGGCTAATGGGCATGAGTTTTGGCTGAGGATGATCAGTTACTAAGAAGACCGTCTTCACAAATTTTCAGCTCAAAAGGAGGAGCCTATGTGGTACTTGCTTTGCAAACTACCACTTTGGACATAAATCTGAATGTTGAAGCTCGGCTCAAAATAATGAATGGATTGAGCTGGCATTTGGTGGAGCATGGTTATTTGGGCATAGAAAAGCACTGTAGAAAATGGATACTATTTGGACATGCCAAAGTGGTACTTCCTTCACAAACTATTGTTCTGAACAGAATAGAAAAATGAATATTTTTGAATTATTTTTGAACTAGGCAAGGAAGGTTTTTACATATTTGACGAAAATATGACCCAAAGAATTTATGAGATTTTTTGGGAATTTTGGGAATGAAAGAAATATAGGTTGCTTCATAACCTAGGGAAAAAACCGCCACATGGACATGACACATAGGCAAAACTGATGAGGTGGTGCCTAGTCATAGCAACCCACCACAATTTACAAGGCTATGACCATCTATATTGGTCGTTAACAACTAGAAATAAGGCAAATGGGACTAGCTACTGCTTGCTTTTATGAACTTTTCATGTAAGGAAATTACGACCTTTCCGACCAAAATGGTCGCAATGGTTTAGGGTTTGGAGCCCCTCGAACAGCTTTTGACCAATTGGTCTGAAATGGTCATAGATCTATGACCAATTCTTCCAGGGTCACTGACAGAAGGTCACTAGTTGACATATTTCTTGTAGTGGGTTCCACCAACTGACATGCAACTAGTTTTGCATAAAGGTGGCTAGCAGGTGTCTGTTTCTCCTACTTTAGTTGAATCGAATTTGACTGCGGTCGGTCCTTGAAGAAGCTTAAAACAGCAAACTTGACGAAACACCATTGTGGTTTTATGCGTAGGTAAGAACGGTTCTTGGTAGAAGCCTATAGCAGCCACGTAAAAATTGCAACAACAAAGTAGAGGACGACTACCTTATTTTTGCAGGGTATGTTGTGATGTGATATGGTCAAGACATGATGTGATAAACATTATTGTATGAGATGATCATGTTTTCTAATTTATCGGCAACCGGAAGGAGCCTTATGGTTGTCTCTTTATTGTATGAAATGCAAACACCATGTAATTGCTTTACTTTATCACTATGCGTCAGCGATAGTTCTAGAAGCAATAGTTGGCAAGACGACCACGACGCAAACATGGAGATCAAGGTGTCGAGCCAGTGACGATGGAGACCATGACGATGCTTTGGAGATGGAGATAAAAAGCACAAGATGATGATGGCCATATCATGTCACGTATTTTGGTTGCATGTGATGTTTATCTTTTATGCATCTTATTTTGCTTAGTATGGCTGTAGCATTATAAGATGATCCCTTCACTAAGTTTCAAGGTAAAAGTGTTATCCCTGAGTATGCACCGTTGCTACAGTCCGTCATGTTGAGACACCATGTGATGATCGAGTGTGATAGATGCTACGTTCACATACAATGGGTGCAAGACAATTTTGCACATGCGGAATACTTGGGTTAAACTTGACGAGCCTAGCATGTATAGACATGGCCTCGGAACACTGGAGACCGAAAGGTCGAACGTGAATCATATAGTAGATATGATTAACATAGATATGTTCACCATTGATGACTACCCTATCTCACGTGACGATCGGCCATGGGTTAGTTGATTTGGATGACATATCACTTAGATGACTTGAGGAATGTCTATTTAAGTGGGAGTTCTTTAGTAATATGATTAATTGAACTTAATTTATCATGAACTTAGTCTTATAGTTTTGCATATCTATGTTGTAGATCAATGGCCGAGCTACCTTTCCCCTGAATTTTAATGCGTTCCTAGAGAAAGCTAAGTCGAAAGATGATGGTAGCAACTACATGGACTGGGTCCATAACTTGAGGATTATCCTCATTACTGCATAGAAGAATTATGTCCTTGATGCACCGCTAGGTGAAAGGCCTGCTGCAGGAACTGAAGTTGATGTTATGAACGTCTGGCAAGCTTGATATGATGACTACTCTATAGTTCAGTGCGCCATGCTTTACGGCTTAGAACCAGGACTTCAAAGACATTTTGAACGTCATGGAGCATATGAGATGTTCCAAGAGTTGAAGTTAATATTTCAAGCAAATGACCGGGTTGAGAGATATGAAGTCTCCAACAAGTTCTATAGCTGCAAGATGGAGGAGAATAGTTCTGTCAGTGAACACATACTCAAAATGTTTCGGTATTATAATCACTTGACTCAGCTAGGAGTTGATCTTCCAGTTGATTGTGTCATTGACAGAGTTCTTTAATCACTGCCACCAAGCTACAAAGGCTTCATGGTGAACTATAATATGCAAGGGATGAACAAAACAATTCCCGAGCTCTTCGCAATGCTTAAGGCCACGGGGGTAGAAATCAAGAAGGAGCATCAAGTCTTGATGGTTAACAAGACCACTATTTTCAAGAAAAAGGGCAAGGGAAAGAAAGGGAACTTCAAGAAGAATGGCAAGCAAGTTGCCACTCCCGGGAAGAAGCCCAAAGCTAGACCCAAGCCCGAAACTGAGTGCTTCTACTGCAAAGGGACTGGTCACTGGAAGCAGAACTGCCCCAAGTATTTGGCGGATAAGAAGGATGGCAAAGTGAACAAAGGTATATTTGATATACATGTTATTGATGTTTACCTTACTAATGCTCGTAGTAGCGCCTGGGTATTTGATACTGGTTCGGTTGCTCATATTCGTAACTTGAAACAGGAGCTACAGATTAAACGAAGATTGGCCAAGGACGAGGTGACGATGTGCGTCGGGAATGGTTCCAAGGTCAATGTGATCGACGTCGGCACGCTACCTCTACATCTACCTTTGGGATTAGTTTTAGACCTGAATAATTGTTATTTGGTGCCTGCGTTGAGCATGAACATTATATCTGGATCTTGTTTAGTGTGAGACGGTTATTCATTTAAATCGGAGAATAATGGTT
Organism: Aegilops bicornis; assembly: GCA_021605145.1. Taxonomy (NCBI): domain Eukaryota; kingdom Viridiplantae; phylum Streptophyta; class Magnoliopsida; order Poales; family Poaceae; genus Aegilops; species Aegilops bicornis. Next base: position 154,567,260 of record CM038675.1, read on the forward strand.
GTTCTATTTATATGAGTAATATCTTTTATGGTCATGCATGCACCCTTGAAGAGTAGTCTATTCTTATTGAACCTCGATAGTAGTGATACACATATTCATAATATCGATGCCAAAAGATGCAAAGTTGATAATGATAGTGCAACATACTTGTGGCACTACCGTTTAGGTCATATTGGTGTAAAGCGCATGAAGAAACTCCATGCAGATGCACTTTTGGAATAACTTGATTATGAATCATTTGATACTTGCGAGCATGCCTCATGGGCAAGATGACTAAAACTCCGTTCTCCGGAACAATGGAGCGAGCCAATGACTTATTGGAAATAATACATACTGAAAGTGCGTTAAGTCAACTAGAGGGGGGGGGGTGAATAGGCAATTTTCATGAATTCTTCATCGAGGAATTTCAGGGTGAGGAAATTCCTAAGTGAAGAACTACTAGCAGCGGAATAAGTACTCAGATGCAAACATAACATAACATAAGCACAGTCATCATGATGAAATGAAAACAAACATGGAGTACAGAAAGTGTAAACACATGATAAGCAGGCTGAAGACAAATAGACTGAAGAAATTGAACTGAGGAAATTGAGAAAGTCTTCAGTCAAAGTCTTCAAACAATAACGATCAAGTACACAACACAGTAATGAGGAAATAAAAGGGTTGAGGAAACAAAACTAGTAGGCTTGATGAAGACAGTGATTTGGTAGACCAGTTTCCAACTGCTGTGACAGTTGTATGTCTGGTTGGAGCGGCTAGGTATTTAAACCTGAGGACACACAGTCCCGGACACACAGTCCTCATCGTATTCTCCTTGAGCTAAGGTCACACAGACCTCGCCCAATCACTCGTGGTAAGTCTTCAGGTGACTTCCAAACCTTCACAAACTTGGTCACTCGGCGATCCACAATTTCCTCTTGGATGCTCTAGACCATGATGTCTAACCGTTTGGAAGATGCACAGTCTTCAAAGGTAACAAGCATTAGATCCACACAGGAATAATCTCTTTAGTGATGCTCAATCACTTTGGATTTGTAGGTGTTTGGGTTTGGGTTTTCCTCACTTGATTATTTTCGCTCAAAGTCCTCGGAGGATGGAATGCTCTCAATGACAAGTGTCAGTTTCTCTCGGAGCAGCCAACCAGCTAGTGGTTGTAGGGGGCGGCTATTTATAGCCTAGGGAGCAGCCCGTCATGATAAGACATGAATGCCCTTCAATGATATGACTGTTAGGTGGGTAGATATTTTGGGACAGCTGGCGCATAGCACAACAATGGTCGGAAATTTGACTATCAAATTCCTCAGGGCTATCATGTTCCTCACTTGTAGGCAATCCGCACTGGTGAATTCCTAACTCCTTAGTTAGAAAAAATTCCTCATAGACCAGAAGAACTTCGTCTCTGCCACTGAAATTGAATGAACTGTATGAGATTTCCAATGGCTTCACCCGAAAGGATTGGTAGGTGTAGGATTTTGAGATGAGCATCACTTGGAAACTTTTCCTTAGTTTTTCCTCGACCCCCTTTAACAGTACGGTGTTTCCTATGACTCAAGAAAGAGAAAATGAAACTACGAAAACAAAAGTCTTCACGCTTCATATTCCTCGCATGAATATCAAGTCTTCACAGTCACACCAATTTCTTCACTTTCAAAGTCTTCAGAAATCCAAAGTCTTCAGTTGAAGACCTTCATTTTTAGGGGTCGACTTTCTCTCTAAGTATCAAACTCCTCATAGACTTATAGACCTGTGTACACTAAAAAACGCATCAGTCCCTTAACCTATAAGTCTTCAATACACCAAAATCAATAAGGGGAACTAGATGCACTTACAATCTCCCCCCTTTTTGGTGATTGATGACAATATAGGTTAAGTTTTCAACGGGGATAAACATATGAAGTGTAAATACTGATATTGAGGTATTTGATTGCAAGATATAGAAGAACTCCCCCCTGAAGATGTGCATAGTGAGAGATTTGCTTTTGAAGCAATGACATTTTAAGATTAGAATCATGGAGATCTCCCCCTATATCTTGTAATTCATACACGCATTTAACATATGGTATGAAGAATTTGAAATGCATGATGAAATATGGTGACTGATGTAATTCAGCATGCGTGCATTAACATATATGAGGAAATAGCATGCAGAAAACATAGCAAGAGTATCAGACCACCATCGGGTTTAAGTTTACAACTCGACCCAACAAAGTCGTCAAAAGAACGATAGTTGTAACTTAAAAAACGCCCATATATAGAGACCCGCTTGAAGACTAACTCAAATTTATCCCCCTTTGTCATCAAATGAACAAAAGGGACGAAAAATGAGGACTAACGCCCATGAAGAATATCACGAAGACGATGGAGGAGCGCCAGCATTGTTGGGGTCGGTTGTTGAAGTAGGGCCTACCGTAGTGTCGTCCAAATATTCATATTCATCCATCGCGCGCGATGAAGAATAAGAGTTGGCCACCAAGTGAGGAACTTTGACCTTCTTGAATTTCTTCAAGGGTGGCTGAGACCAGTCAAAGTCCTGCTTGAAGCCCATCTGCTTAAGATCTTCTTCATTGTAGAGATGAGATAGAACAACCCAGGTGCGATCAAATACTTCATGCAGATAGTAATGGTTCTTCTTCCCTGAATTCTGAGTTACGGTCATTGAGGGAGTCCTAGATTAGGGGGTGTCCGGATGGCCGGACTATAACCTTTGGCCGGACTCCTGGACTATGAAGATACAAGATTGAGGACTTCGTCCCGTGTCCGGATGGGACTTTCCTTGGCATGGAAGGCAAGCTTGGCGATACGGATATGTAGATCTCCTCCCATTTGTAACCAACTCTATGTAACCCTAACCCCCTCCGGTGTCTATATAAACCGGAGGGTTTTAGTCCATAGGACGAACAACAATCATACCATAGGCTAGCTTCTAGGGTTTAGCCTCTCTGATCTCGTGGTAGATCTACTCTTGTACTACCCATATCATCACTATTAATCAAGCAGGAGTAGGGTTTTACCTCCATCGAGAGGGCCCGAAGCTGGGTAAAAACATTGTGTCCCTTGTCTCCTGTTACCATCCGCCGGTTTTGACACCGACATTGGTGCTTTCAATGAGAGTTCCTCTGTGTCGTCATCTTTAGGCCCGATGGCTCCTCCGATCATCAACAATGATGCGGTCCAGGGTGAGACTTTTCTCCCCGGACAGATCTTCGTATTCGGCTTTGCCTTGCGGGCAATTAAGCAGCCATCTGGAGCAGATCGAAAGCTATGCCCACAGCCATCGTGTCAGATTTGGAAGTTTGAACTACACGGCTGACGTCCGTGGAGACTTGATATTCGACGGGTTCAAGCCACAGCCGAGCACGCCGCACTGTTACGATGGGCATGATCTAGCTCTACCGCCGAACAGTGCCCTAGAGTCCGCACCCGTGTCCGCTCCGACCCTCAGCTCGGAGCCGACTGCGCCAATCGAGGACGGGTGGCTGGACACCGCCTCGGGGCCTGCAATCTCTACGGCGATCGAGCCAAACACCAGCCTTGTCCTTTGCAAAGCTTGTGACTCCAAGGTGCCGGACTCCCCTCCAGACTCCGAACCTTCCGTGCCCCTGCCAATCGAATCCGATCGGGCACCGATCATGGAGTTCACCGCCGCGGACATCTTTCAGCACTCGCCCTTCGGCGACATTCTGAATTCACTAAAGTCTCTCTCTTTATCAGGAGAGCCCTGGCCGAACTATGGTCAGCAAGGTTGGGATGCGGACGACGAAGAAATTCAAAGCCCACCCACCACCCACTTCGTAGCCACTGTCGATGATTTAACCGACATGCTCGACTTCGACTCCGATGACATCGATGGTATGGACGCCGATGCAGGAGACGACCAAGAACCAGCGCCTACAGGGCACTCGAAGGCCACCTCGTCGTATGATATATACATGGTGGACACCCCAAAAGTAGGGAATAGCGATGGAACAATGGAGGATGACCCCTCCAAGAAGCAGCCTAAGCGCCGGCGTCAGCGGCGCCGCTCTAAATCCCGCCAAAGCAAAAACGATGATTCCAGCACGGGAGACAATAACACCCCGGACAGTGTCGAAGGCAACCCCCTCCAGCAGGATTCAGCGCAGGAGGATGGAGAAACCAGCCCTCATGAGAGAGCGACAAACAGAGAGGTAGATGACGATAATTACATGCATCCCTCCGAAGACGAGGCAAGCCTCGACGACGACGAATTTGTCGTTCTTGAGGATCCCGTCGAACAAGAGCGTTTCAAACGCAGGCTTATGGCCACGGCGAGCATCCTTAAGAAAAAATAGCAACATCTTAGAGCTGACCAATACTTGCTAGCCGACAGATGGACTGAAGTCCTTGTGGCCGAAGAGTACGAACTCGAACGCCCCTCCAAGAGCTACCCAAAACGCAGGCTGCTACCCCGATTAGAGGAGGAAGCACCTAGACCTACATCACTAGTGCATGATCCGGCCGACCGGCCACCTCGTGGCCGCGACAGAGAGGCCTCTCGGCCCTCCACTCAAGCCACACCCCGGCGTCGTTCAAAGAATACCAAGGCACGGGGAAATGTGCCAGACCTGGAGGACAAGGCAAGGCAAACAAGATCAATCTATGGATCGCGTGGGCGCCCCACGACACGTGACGATAACCGTCATGCCGGATATGGTAAATCCGGCCGGGCCGAACAAAGTAGACAAAGCTCTTTTGAGCCACGTCGTGATATAGCCCAGTACAGAGGCACCGCACACCCACTATGCTTCGCAGATGAAGTAATGGATCATCAAATCCCCGAGGGTTTCAAACCCGTAAACATCGAATCATACGATGGCACAATAGATCCTGCGGTATGGATCGAGGATTATCTCCTTCATATCCACATGGCCCGCGATGATGATCTACACGCCATCAAATACCTCCCACTCAAGCTTAAAGGACCATCTCGGCATTGGCTTAACAGCTTGCCAGCAGAATCAATTGGTTGTTGGGAGGACACGGAAGCCGCATTCCTCGACAATTTCCGGGGCACCTATAATGCGACCACCAGACGCCGATGACCTAAGCCACATAATTCAGCAGCCAGAGGAATCGGCCAGACAATTCTGGACACAGTTCCTAACCAAGAAAAATCAAATAGTCGACTGTCCGGACGCAGAGGCCCTTGCAGCCTTCAAACATAACATCCATGACGAGTGGCTTGCCCGTCACATAGGACAGGAAAAGCCGAAATCCATGGCAGCCCTCACAACACTCATGACCCGCTTTTGCACGGGAGAAGACAGCTGGCTAGCTCGTAGTAATAACATGACCAAGAGCCCTGGTAATTCGGATACCAAGGACAGCAATGGCAGGTCGTGTCGCAACAAGCACAAGCGCCGCATTAACGGCGACAATGCTGAGGATACGGCAGTTAATGCCGGATTCAGAGGCTCTAAACCCGGTCGTGGAAAAAAGCCATTTAAAAGAAATACTCCGGGCCCGTCCAGTTTGGACCGAATACTCAATCTCTCGTGCCAGATACACGACACCCCCGAAAAACCAGCCAATCACACCAATATGGATTGTTGGGTGTTCAAGCAGGCAGGCAAGTTAAGTGCCGAAAACAGAGACAAGGGGCTGCATAGTGATGACGAGGAGGAGCCCCGGCCGCCGAACAATAGGGGACAGAAGGGCTTCCCCCCACAAGTGCGGACGGTGAACATGATATACGCAACCCACATCCCCAAAAGGGAGCGGAAGCGTGCACTCAGGACGATATCTGGCGTTGGAGCCAGTCGCCCGAAAGTTCAACCCATGGTCCTCCTGCCCGATCACTTTTGATCGAAGGAACCACCCCACTAGCATCCGCCATGGCGGATTCGCCGCATTAGTTCTAGACCTAATCATTGACGGATTTCACCTCACTAGAGTCCTTATGGACGGCGGCAGCAGCCTAAACCTGCTTTATCAGGATACAGTGCGAAAAATGGGCATAGATCCCTCAAGGATTAAACCCACAAAGACGACCTTTAAAGGCGTCATACCAGGTGTAGAGGCCAACTGTACAGGCTCGGTTACACTTAAGGTGGTCTTTGGATCCCCGGATAATTTCCGAAGCGAGGAGTTAATCTTCGACATAGTCCCGTTCATGATGGCTATCACACCTTTGCCGGACGAACTGCATTTGCAAAGTTCAATGCGGTGCCGCACTATGCATACCTCAAGCTCAAGATGCCAGGCCCTCGAGGAGTCATTACGGTCAATGGAAACACTGAACGCTCTCTGCGGACGGAGGAGCATACGGCGGCCCTCGCGGCGGAAGTACAAAGCAGCCTATCAAGGCAATTCTCCAGTCCAGCCATTAAACGTCCGGACACCGTCAAGCGCGCCCGGAGTAACCTACAACAAGACCGCCTGGCACGTTCCGAGCACGCGTAGCAATGCGGCCCCAACCCCAGCCCTCGCGAAATTGCGAAACCCGATTACTCTGGCGTATATAACTACACTCTGGAAATACCATGGGCATAGGGGAGGGCACGACCACGGCATGCCCAAAATGCGGCTCAACCGCACTGAGGCTCCGATTTTGTCATTCCTTTTTTTTCTTACTTTCAGGACTCCACTTTCCGGAAGGCTGTCCGGCAAGACAATCGCCGAACACACGATGCAACAGCGGGGAGGCGTAAAGCTACGTCGAGTGTCGGTGGTCTCTATAACGAGCAGTATACTTGTTTCACATATCATCCGCAGCTCATACGGAGGGGACATGTCAAATAATCCCATCTCTTGCTTATCGCACTATTTGTATCGTTCTGCTTTTACCGCAAACTTTTCGAATGAACAATACATAGCTTTTGTCTATTATTGCATTCCTTTTTATGAAAATATGTTCAGTTATGACATCATGCAACCGTACACTTTGGTACGACCAATACACCAGGGGCTTACGTACTCCAGAATATGGTGTGAGAAGTCCGAACACTCTCATGAGTGCGGCACCCCGAACTTATAGCATTATATGCATCAGCTCCGAATCATGTCTTGGGTCAATAGTTGGGTTTGCCCGGCTCCCATGTTTTGGTACCTTACGTTCCGTTATATCGGCTAAGGTAGCGCTGGGACAACCACAGCGATTGTGCCCCGGTTGAGCTGGGCTAAGCACCTCAGTGGAGAAAGCTAAAACTGACCGTCATGATAGGGCGAGAACTGGTCGCTGTTCGAGAGGTTTTCGAGTCCCTAAAGACTTATGCCGCTTAGAGAGAGGAGTCGGCTTTGTCCGGCCTAGGCGTGGATAGCGCCCCGAACTCGGTCTTCCGTATACTAGGGGCTTCACCAAAATTTAAAATTATAGAATTCTATGGCTAAGTGAGAGTGTTCAAGCATTATAGTCTGATTGCCTTGTTCGTTGTGTTGAGCGCCTCCCTCGAAGGACCCAAGAATGGGAAAAAGAGCGCTCAAGTTTATCCCGAACACCCCATCACTCGTGGCATGGGGGCAGAAGCCGACGACTCGCCATCTCTCAATTTTAATAAACGGCCACATAGAAGGTAATATTTTAAATTCAAAAGCGTTGCTTAGCGCATATGAACAAGTTTTCATGTCTGAGGATCACAAATGCGAGTTTACTCAAAAATTACATCTTTGGAGCACTCATCCGCTATAAGGCGGACACCCTTCAGGACGCCCTCATAATACATCTCGGGCTTGCGATGCTCTTTGCCTGGCGGTGGTCCGTTCGTCACAAGCTTCTCAGCGTCCATTTTGCCCCAGTGCACTTTAGCACGGGCAAGGGCCCTACGGGCACCTTCGATGCATACGGAGCGCTTGATGACTTCAAGCCATGGACAGGCATCCACCAGCTGCCTCACCAGCCTGAAGTAGCTCCCAGGCATGGCTTCCCCCGGCCACAGCCGGACTATGAGACCCTTCATGGCCTGTTCGGCCACCTTATGGAGCTCGACCAACTACTTCAGCTGGTCGCTCAAGGACAACGGGTGTCCGGCCTCAGCATACTGAGACCAAAAAACCTTCTCCGTCGAGCTCCCCTCTTTGGCTCGGTAGAATGCGGCAGCGTTGGACACACTCCAGGGAAGATCTGCGAATGCTCCTGGAGAGCTCCGGACTCGGGTAATTAACAAGTAATTCACTTTCACGTGCTTGCTTTGCATAAAGAATGCCTTACCCGCTGCTATCTTCTTCACCGCCTCAATTTCCTGGAGGGCTTTTTGGGCTTTGGCCTTGGCAGATTTGGCGCTCTCAAGGGCCGACGCGAGCTCGGACTCTCGAGTCTTTGAGTCAAGCTCCAAACTCTCGTGTTTTTCCACGAGAGCCTGGAGCTCTTGCTGCACCTCCGCCACCCGCGCCTCCTGCTTCTCTCGCTCGGTGCGCTCCACGGCCGCCTTGTCTTCGGCCTTGGACAGCGCTTCCTTCAGGGTCGCCACCTCGGTTGTGGCCCCTGTAATACTCACGTTGGTCCTGTCCTTTTTTGCAACCACATATTTTTATATACTTACATAAGGTATTACTTACCTTCCTTGTCTTCGAGCTGCTTCTTGGAGGCCGAGCTCGTTCTTGGACCGCTCGAGGCTCTGCTTCAATGCATCGACCTCCATGATAGGTCTTGGCAGAGGTCAGCAGCGCAGCCTGCATTCCCATATTGACATACTTATGTTAGACTCCTGCGTATATCTTTTTGATCCTCAGTTCGAATTTTCTTTCCGAACACCAAACTGAGCATCAGGGGCTACTATCTATGCGGTAATATTTTTACATATCTCAAATACATACCTCAAAGCATGTTAGAAGGCTGGCACAGGCTTCAGTCAGCCCGCTCTTGGCGGACTGAACCTTCTAGATCACCACACTCATAATAGTGCAGTGCTCCTCGTCAATGGAGGCGCCGTTAAGCACCTCCAGCAGATTATCCGGTGCCTCCGGTTGGACGGAGGTCACCGGCGTCGTAGGCTTTCCCTTCTTACTAGGGGGGCGCCTGCCGGATTCCGGAACCGTTGAAGGTTCCGGTGCGGTATCCGGCCCAGGGCCGGACTTGGAGCCCTTGGGGGTTTTATCCCCTTCGCGCCTGGAGTCCGGGAGGTCGCCTTGCGGCGCCTCCAGGACCACCTCCTCCTGCCTTGGACCCTTTTGGGACTCCACCTCGGCATCATCTACAGCGCGAGGAGAGGAGGCGGCCGGAAGTGAAGTGTTGTTCACATCCGACGAACCCAGGGAGCCGCTCGACAAAGCATCGAGGCCGGCCTTGGGCGGACTGCATGATTATATTCGGCGTCAGAAGATACTGTGCAACAAGGGAACGCCATGAGTTATTCTGGTATCCGGATACTTACGATTTCGCCAGGGGCTTGGCCCTGGATGGCCACTCCTCTTCGCCGTAGTCGGCGTTGGTGGAGTAGTCCGGAGGAAGGTTCCTTCGCTTCTTGGACCCTCCGGCCCCCCAGTTGGGGCGGCCTTCCTTTTCTTCTCTCCCCCCGCTGGGGGAGAGACCTCTTTTTCCTCCTCCTCGTTGTCGCAGGAGGAGTCCGCCTCGGAGTCATCGGACGATGAGTCCGACACCACCAGGCGCCGGGAACTCTTTCGAGTTCCCGTGGCCTTGTTCTTGGCCATTTTCTCCGGCACCACGTAAGGTGCCGGAACCAGCAGCCCCGTCCAGCGGGCGTCCACTGGTCTTCGGCAAGGGAGCCGGACGGTCAATCTGCCCGGACGTCTTCTGCCAATCCTGTCAAAGGAAAGGGAGTTTAGATCCCGCATAGAGTCAAACTATGAAAAACAAGTATCCCGTAAAGGGTAAAATAGCTTACCGCGTTGGCTTGATGTTGCGCGCTGAATCCGCGATCCTCGGTAGCGGATGCGGGAGCCTCGGCGCCCTTGAACATCACCTTCCAGGTGTCTTCGTACGTAGTGTCGAAGAGCCTGCTCAGGGTTCGGTGCTGTGCCGGATCAAACTCCCACAAGCTGAAAGCCCGTTGTTGGCACGGGAGGATCCGGCGGATGAGCATGACCTGGACTACGTTGACGAGTTTGAGCTTCTTGCTCACCAGGTTTTGGACGCATGTTTGGAGTCCGGTCAGCTCCTCCGAATTACCCCACGACATGCCCGTCTCTTTCCAGGAGGTGAGCCGTGTGGGGATGCCAGATCGGAATTCGGGGGCCGCTGCCCATTCAGGGTCACGTAGCTCGGTGATGTAGAACCACCCCGATTGCCACCCCTTTATGGTCTCCACGAAGGAGCCCTCGAGCCATGTAACGTTGGGCATCTTGCCCACCATGGTGCCTCCGCACTCCGCTTGGTGGCCGCCCACAACCTTCGGTTTGACATTGAAGGTCTTCAGCCATAAGCCGAAGTGGGGCTGGATGCAGAGGAAGGCCTCGCACATGACGATGAACGTCGAGATGTTGAGGATGAAGTTCAGGGCCAGATCGTGGAAATCCAGGCCGTAGTAGAACATGAGTCCCCGGACAAATGGGTGAAGTGGGAAACCTAGTCCGCGGAGGAAATGGGTGTGGAACACCACCCTCTCATGGGGCACAGGGGTGGGGATGAGCTGCCCCTTGTCGGGGAGCCGGTGCGCGATGTCATTGGACAAGTATCCGGCTTTCCTCAGCTTCTTGATGTGTCCCTCCGTGACGGAGGAGGCCATCCACTTGCCTCCCGCTCCGGACATGGCTGGAGAAGGTTGAGGTGGGATGTGTGGACTTGGGCGCTGGAGCTCGAGTGCGCGAAAATGGATAAGCAAAGGAGGAAGAAGGCGTAGATGGAAAAGGTGGATCCTTATCCCCTTATATGGGTGGACGAAACTATGTGCCCCCACCAGCCTGGTAAAACTCGCTTATCTCCCAAGCGCCGTAAATTAATGGCACGTTTGGGTTACCCACGCCCGTATTGATGAGAAACCCAGAATAAGGGGACATGATCTCTGCTTCGACAAGATGTGCCAAGGAAACCGCCTCGCTAAGTGCGCTGAGGTGGGACAGTAAAAACGATTCGAATAAAGGCTTGGCCGTGGTGTGATGTCACGCTGCAGAATACGTCAGCAGATTGGATTTGTGTAAATATTATTCTCTCTACGGTGGTGTGTGGAACTTATTTTGCAGAGCGGACACTATCCTTGTGTTCAAAATCTTCTATGAAGTATTCGGAGGAGGAACCCACCTTGCAATGCCGATGACAATCTGCGCCCGGACTCGTCGTCATTGAAGCCTGGTTCAGGGAGCTCTTGAGGAGTCCGGGATTAGGGGTGTCCGGATGGCGGACTATAACCTTTGGCGGACTCTGGACTTTGAAGATACAAGATTGAGGACTTCGTCCCGTGTCCGGATGGGACTTTCCTTGGCGTGGAAGGCAAGCTTGGCGATACGGATATGTAGATCTCCTCCCATTTGTAATCGACTCTATGTAACCCTAACCCCCTCCAGTGTCTATATAAACCAGAGGGTTTTAGTCCGTAGGACGAACAACAATCATACCATAGGCTAGCTTCTAGGGTTTATCCTCTCTGATCTCGTGGTAGATCTACTCTTGTACTACCCATATCATCAATATTAATCAAGCGGGTGTAGGGTTTTACCTCCATCGAGAGGGCCCGAACCTGGGTAAAAACATCGTGTCCCTTGTCTCCTGTTACCATCCGCCTAGACGCACAGTTCGGGGCCCCCTACCCAAGATCCGCCGGTTTTGACACCGACAGTCATGTTCTGAAGAATTGAACCAAACTGTCGCTTGACCCACTTATGGTTGCGATCGACCTTTTGGTGAAGACTGAGGAATAGCTCACGATCAGTCATCACCCTTGGAGCTGTGCCTTGAGGATTTTGCTTTGAAGCATTGGCAGCAGAGTCATGAGTAGCAGAGTCGTCATTGGTGGAGTAGGATGCAGCTTTGCGGAACTGTCCATCCAATGGACGAATGCCTTCAACAATAATAGTAGTATCCTTGCCCTTCTCATCAGCTCAGGAAAATGTCCGCTTGAGGACTTCGATAGGGGGCAAGTAGCTGCCGTGGTTGAGTGTGTCAGTGAAGACCTTGATCTTAGGAATCTCATAATCCAGGAGCTTAAGGCTTCAATTCAAATGGTGACAATGCAACGTTTGCCATAGTCCTCATAAATAAATCATGGTAGTTGACAGGAACTCCATGGATGATATTGAATAGCAGATTCTTCATGATACCAACGACCTCTTCTTCATTAGAATCGTGGCCTTTGATTGGACTCAGAGTCTTGGTCAAAATGCGATAGACAGTCCTTGGCACATATAGCAATTCCCTCACGAGAAATTTGGTCCTTGGGGCTTGACCAGGCTTCAGAGGCTTCATCAAAACTTGCATGTAGTGATCAGAGAGCTCAGGTTCATGATATATGAGACGTGCACCTTCAAGGGGAGGACTGACAGGCAGGGCATGAAGCAATTCAGAGGCCGGTGCTTTGAAGTGTGTGTTTTTTGTCATCCAGTCCAACACCCAAGAATTCACATCGTCAGCATTTCCTGTGATGTGCAGCGTCGCGTAGAACTGAAGAATTAGCTCTTCATTCCAATCACATATGTCAGTGCAGAAGTTGAGTAGTCCAGCGTCATGAAGAACACTGAGAACTGGGGTGAAGAAAGGCAACGATTCCATATCCACATGAGGAATATGCTCATGGTCAAAGATCTTGTCCTTATCAAAAAGCAGTGAAGAGTAGAAGTTTCCTGGCTAGCATTCCAGAAACGCTTCCTTCAAGGACGAGCAGAATTATAAGGGTTGTAATCTGTGAAAAACACATACTCATGAAAGAAGTCATCAGCTTTGAATTTTTGCTTCTTGGAGAAGGGATTCTTTGGCTTGGGCCGAGGAGTGTCAGTCAGTGTCTTCACAACCTCATGAATCACAATCTCAGGAACCACAGGCTGAGGAATTTTAGTTTTTGCTTCAGTAGCAGCCTGGGTCTTCATCTCTTCAGCAGCACAAACATCAGCACTACTGCCTGGAATTTATTCAGGGATGCAATGAGGTGTGGCTTGAGGTTCATCATAGCCCATTTGAACTTCTTCAGTTTGTACTGGGGACTGAGGAATCTGTTGTTGTGGGGTGAACATTGGAGAGTTGGGGTGATGACTTTCCCAATAGTCGTCATTCAATACTGTAGTGGTGCTCCCAATGTCCACATCTTCCTCTTCATCATCCAATTCTTCTACGCCTGCCTCTTCAGCCATGAATTGAGGCATGGGCGATGAGACCACTGGGGTTGAAGGGATATTATCCACTTCAATTTATTTTTCCAACTGCTCTGAAGAAGCAGCGGAAGGAACATCTTCATCAGATCCGCTTGGGATCTCATAATCTTCACCAAAAGGAATGATTTCCTTTGATGGCATGCTTGAGAGAGGAACAACATCAATGGGATTCTCAAAAGAGCTTGTCAATGTCTTTATCTTCTTCGGTGCTGAAGACTCTGTTGAAGCAGATGCTTTCCTTTTCTTCACTGCTGCTCGCTCCGCAGCCTTGGTTTTCTTCGCTTCTGATGCAGAAGGAAGGATGGGACTTATTGTTGGTGCAGGAGGAGCAGAGGAAATTGGTTCATTTTCCTTAGGCACAACTGATGCAGTTGTCCTAGTTTGCTCAGTTTCTATAGGCTCAGAGGTTGATGCCTTAGCTGGCCTGGCTTGATCCTCAGGTGCAACACTAGTGGTTGCCCTGGCAATTTCATCAGTGGCTGGAATAGCTTCATCAGCCCTGGCACTCTCATTTTCATCAGCAGCCTAATTTTCATCAGCAGTGCTGGCATGTTCTTCAGTCGGCTGAGCAGATGCCTCAGCCTGAGGAGATTCAAGTTGCGATGGGACTGCAACATTTGAGGTGAATCCCTTGGTCAGCTTGACGAATCTGACTTTGGCTCCAAGCTAGTCAGCATAGTAGCGATCAAATTCATCACTAAGATTCTTGATCTCTGATTGCAGAGCTACAAGTTCATCAGGTGATAGCTTCAACACATTTTGGTTCAGAAAGTGCTCTTTCTTGTACTGAGCTTTCTTCACCTTCCTCCCCTGTTCATATTTCCACTTCTCCTCACCAATGAAGGTAGTTAACATATGACTTTGACCAGGAGTGAGGTTCATCTTAGGCAAAGGTGTGTTGGGGTCCTTATGCCATATGTCGACGAACTCGAGGACCAACTTGGGATCCAGCATCAATGGCACATTACTGTCTTTGGCTCTTGCGGACCTTTGCTGTCTGTCTCTGATGATTTCAGCGAGTTCCTCATCATCAACTTCGTCTTCACTGGACGATACTTGAAAGGCAACTTGCTTCTTGTGAGGACTTGGTCTAGTGCCTCGTCCAGCAGTGGCCTCGGTCTTCAGCAAAGTGGGGCTTGTTGAGGAATGCGGAGGGGCTGAAGAACTTGCAGAGGCTCTTGAGGCAATTGAGATGCATGTGGTCCTTTGACACGAGGCGAGATGCACAGGTGCTGAGGACTTTGCCGAAGGAGCTGGGGACTTTGGAGGAGCTGGAGCAGCTTGAGGAATTGGCCGTGAGGGCATTGATGAAGAACCGGGCTTGCGAGCTCGCTTCTTGAGCATAGCCTTCTTGGGCTTTCTAGCAGAGGCCTCAGCAGTGGCAGCAACAGAGTCTTCATTGAATTTCTTCACTGCCTCTTTTGCCACTTTGGTCAGTTTAGCTTGACGCTTGGCCCATTCAGTGGGAAAATCCTCACCTCTTCTGATGCTAGAGTGATCAGCAACTTGGCTAGGTGCCAATGGATGTCTTGGGCATGGAGAGTGTACAGCGAATTTCTTCATGTACTTGGGAGTTACATAACGATATTCCCTCCATTCTCTGGCCCATCTCCTCTCAATCTTTTGAATGCGCACTTTGCGCTCATTCTTTGTTTCCTCAGGGGGTGTGCAGTACCCTGCATAGATGTCATCAGGGATTTCAAAAGCAGTGTTGACTTCCAATTTCTTCCCTCCCTTCTGATGTTTCTTGCCGTCAGCCATTTTCTTCAGCTGAGGATTTTGAACTATTGAGTTCTCTGAAGAGGTATGCAACTTGTCTTCGAGGAACGCTGCAAATGAGTTAAGTTGATGAGAACCTAGTGATTCAGCAAAGGACATGTGTACCTGTGAATAGAGTATAGGTGCGAAGAATTTGGAGAGGTCATATGCGTTCTCAGAAGTTTTTTGTAAAAGGAACAAGTTTGAGGAATTTGACCAGAAGTGTCTTGAGGAATTTCACTAAGTGTTCTTTGACTTAGGTTCCAGAGTTGTATAGATAGAAAATCCACACAATTGAGGAATCTTGAAGAAAAAAGTTGCTTAGAGAAACATATCAAGAACAGATGTTTGTGTGAGGTGTTTAGAGTGTGAAGATTGAAGAATAAACACCTTTTGAAGATTTTATGGAAATCATCAGAATCAACAAGGGCAGTAAAAGTCACTAATTACCCTTGACGAAGAACACGATGAACTGAGAGGTGTAGATTTAGAAGTTCGTCTGTCCAGATCTTCTACTCCCTAACTTGGCATAGGAAGACAACTACGGCGGCGGTGGAGTGAAGATTTCCGCAGCCGACGCATGTACGACGGCGATGAGGTTAAGGCAGCGAAGCTCTTCCTCACCAGCGACGATGGAAGTAGCGGCAGTGCTAGGTTTTGAGAGATCGAGCGAGGGAGTGAGGTCGAGCAGAGTAAAAACAGCCTGAGGAGGGTGAGGGGTATATATAGCCGAGGTGAGAAACCGCTCGCCCGAGGAATATGGACGAACATGCCCCTGACCCTTCTCATTCTTGGGACAAGTGTCACCCACGTACAGTGAGGTGGAGATCGTGGGTGAATAGGATAATCATATCATGGAATGTGGAACGGTTTGAGCGACAACAGCTGAAAATTCATATATGAAAATTTTAATGTTTCATTTGCAAATTCTTCAGCTGACAAGGACACAGTGAAGATTTTGAACGGGTTTACAATAAAATGCACATGAAGAATTTGTTAACAGACTGGTTGAGTTTAGCATAGAGGGGGAAGGGTCCGATCACATTCACTTAGCAGAAAAAGGCAACCTGAAAAAATAGCAATAAATGAATGTTGTAGAGGACATAAACTCATATATATATATATATATATAGTCAATGAAGAACAACGGTGGAAACAGTGAAGACATTGCAAAGTTCAAGAAATTGAACAACTGAGGAATTTCAAAAATGAAGAAAACTCAATTGAAGATTTTCAACTTTTGTTGGTGGCGTGACCCACCGTATGAGAATGATGATTTCAGACGCCGAGTACAATTGTCGTAGGGCTCTGAGAATCAAATTATTCGTTAATTTCTTCACACTTAGAGGGTTAGTCTTCATTGATTGAAGAAAAATGATTACTTCGTGTGTTGCACATCTAAGTCATCAATTTTGCATAAGTGTTAGGATGTGTGTCCTTTTCAAAGGACATTCGAAGATTCTAAGATATTTAGCTGACACAGCAACTTGCTAAATCTCTTCTCATCCAAGGGCTTTGTGAAGATATCAGCTAGCTGTTCTTCAGTCTTCACGTGCTTGATAGAGATGTCGCCCTTCAACACATGATCACGAAGAAAATGATGATGAATCTGAATGTGCTTTGTCTTCGAGTGCTCAACTAGGTTATGAGCAATCTTGATGGCACTCTCATTGTCACAGTAGAGAGGCACATTCTTCACATTGATGCCGTAGTCCTTGAGGGTTTGCTTCATCCACAACAATTGAGAACAGCACGAACCAGCAACAATGTACTCAGCTGCAGCAGTAGAAAGTGATACACAGTTCTGCTTCTTCCAGGACCAACAGACCAACGATCGTCCGAGTAAATGGCATGTGCCAGATGTTGACTTGCGGTCCACACGATCACCAGCATAGTCAAAGTCTGAATATCCAATGAGATCAAAAGCTGAGCCCTTGGGATACCATAATCTAAGTGGTGGTATGTGAGCTAGATATCGAAGAATATGCTTCACAGCCTTATGGTGTGATTCCTTCGGTGTAGCTTGAAAGTGGGCACACATGCAAGCACAAGCATAATATCTAGCCTAGATGCACATAAGTACAATAAAGAGCCAATCATGGAGTGGTATACCTTTTGATCGAAGTCAATACCATTTTCATCAGTGCAAAGATGGCCATTTGTGGGCATAGGGATTTTGACACCTTTGCAATCTTGCATGCCGAATTTCCTCAATACATCCTTGAGGTATTTCTCCTGATATATGAAGATGCCATTGTGCTGTTGCCGAATTTGGAGACCTAAGAAGAATTTAAATTCTCCCATCATAGACATTTCATATTCCTCCCTCATCATATAACCAAACTCGTCAGTGTAACGTTGGTCAGTACAGCCAAAGATAATATCATCAACATATATTTGGCACACAAATGATTCATTATCATAAGTTTTGGTGAAAAGAGTTGGGTCAAGTGAACCGGGTTTGAAGCCTTTCTTCATGAGGAATTTCTTCAAAGTATCATACCACGCCCGAGGGGCCTGCTTGAGGCCATAGAGGGCCTTATTGAGTCTGAAGACTTTGTCGGGATGCTTTGGATCTTCAAAACCTGGGGTTGAGCAACATATACTTCTTCCTCAAGCTTACCATTGAGGAATGCAATTTTCACATCCATTTGATATAAGATGATGTCATGATGGTTAGCATAAGCAAGTAATATCACGAATAGCCTCAAGTCTAGCAACAGGTGCAAAAGTTTCATCGAAATCAATTCCTTCAACCTGTGTGTAGCCTTGAGCTACAAGCCGTGCCTTATTCCTCACCACCAGGCCATTTTCATCTTGCTTGTTGCGGTAGATCCATTTTGTGCCGATGATATTGTGCTTGCGAGGGTCTGGTCGCTTGACAATTTCCCAGACATTGTTGAGCTCGAACTGATGTAATTCCTCTTGCATAGCTTGAATCCACTCGAGGCTCGAAATGCTTCATCTACCTTAGTGGGCTCTGTGATAGAGACGAAAGCAAAGTGCCCACAAAAGTTAACCAAATGTGAAGCTTTTGAGCGTGTGAGAGGACCTGGTGCGTTGATGTCACTGATGATTTTCTCAATCTGCACTTCATTTGCAACACGAGGATGAGCGGGTTAGCGACGAGGAATTTGATCAGCATTTTCTTCAGAACCATTTTCTTCAGATGCACCATCATGATGTTCTTCACGATCTGGAATGACTTCTTCAACAGATTCTTCGGTAGGAATGACATCCTAAGTAGCCTTGAACTTGATGGTTTCCTCAGGTGACTTTTCATCTAGCACAGGAGGTAGGTGCTCTCTTTGCGAGCCATTAGTTTCATTGAACCACACATCTACAGTTTCAACAACCTTGTGGGGAACGTTGTTGAAGACTCTATAGGTGTGCGAGTCCTTTTGGTAACCAAGCATAAAACCTTCATGTGCTTTCGGTGCAAATTTAGAATTGTGATGAGGACCTTTAATCCACCATTTAGCACCAAAGACTTTGAAATAACTCACATAATTGGGTTTCTTGTCAGTGAGGAGTTCATATGTAGTCTTCTTGAAGAATTTGTGAAGATATACCCTGTTGATGATGTGGCATGCAGTATCAATTGTCTCAATCCAGAAATGACGAGGCGTCTTGTATTCATCAAGCATAGTGCGAGCCATCTCAACAAGAGTCTTGTTCTTGCGCTTCACGACGCCATTCTGCTGAGGAGTATAAGGAGCAGATAACTCATCATTAATACCAAGTTCATCAAGATAGTCATCAAGACCAGTATTCTTGAACTCAGTTCCATTGTCACTTCTGATGTGTTTGATCTTCACACCAAAGTTGGTTGAAGCCCTCGAGGAAAATCGTTTGAAGACTTCCTGCACTTCACGTTTGTAAGTGACGATATGCACCCATGTGTAACGAGAGTAATCATCAACAATAACAAAGCCATATAGAGATGCTTCATTGGTGAATGCAGAATAATGGTTAGAACCAAAGAGTTCCATGTGAAGCAATTCAAATGGTCGAGTGGTAGTCATGATAGTATTCGCGGGATGCTTGGCCTTGGTCATCTTTCCAGCTTCATAGGCTCTGCACAAGTGATCCTTGAGGAATTTGCATTATCAATGCCAATGACATGCTTCTTCTTCGCGAGCGTGTGCAAGTTTCTCATGCCAGCATGACCAAGTCGACGATGCCATAGCCAGCCTTCTGAAGCTTTTGCAAGTAGACATATAGCTGGTTGTGGTCCTGTAGAGAAATCAACAATATACAGATCTCCTCTCCTAAAGCCTTCGAAGACTTTGGAATGGTCATCTTCCATGATCACAATGCAACGATACTTGCCAAAGATAACAATGATATCAAGATCACAAAGCATTGAGACTGACATGAGGTTGAATCCTAAGGACTCAACAAGCATGACTTTGTCCATGTGTCGATCCTTTGAGATCACAACCTTACCTAGACCCAATACCTTGCTTTTTCCTTTGTCAGCGTAGGTGATATGCTTCACATACGATGGAGATAAGGGAGCGTCCATCAAAAGGTTCTTGTCACCAGTCATGTGATTTGTACACCACTATCGAGGACCCACTCAGTGGCTTTGGGTTGATCATCCTGCAGATGAATTAGTGCAGATTACGAACTCATATATTTCATCAGTGAAGAATATGACATCAAATTCATCATATCAATTTCATCAAGCAAATAGAACAGATATAGCAGTATGAGGACGTGACAAATGAAGATTCATTTCTTCATCATTAGCTTGCGTCCTTTCAAGCATATTCAGGTCTCTAGCAAATTCTTCACACGTTTAAGTACGTCTGGAGACCTGACCCTGCATAAGAGATTAGTTCTTTTTCTTCACCACCCACATCTCAAGGGATGACAAAGAGTTCATCCTTCTGCGAGCTCCATAAGAGAAAGTTGGCATAGAAGCCAGCCCACTTTGTTTGACATAAGAGGATTTAGGGTAAGCATATGAATAGGCAGAGAAATTCTTCGAGGACTTATGAACATAATGGTTAGAAGAATAATGCACATATTCATAGCCCTTAGATCTTCCCTGCGAAACAGAAGTGTTAGCACGATGATGTTCATATGAGGACTTTGATCCTTTTGAGGAATTTGATCCACGTGAGGAATTTGGTCCATATGAGGACTTCAATCCGTATAAAGGATTTGATCTGGGGTTCCTATTCTTCACAGGTGGTGTCATGATGACATTCACCTGAAGACTTTCAAGGCACCTTTTGGGAACCCAGATTTTCTTCATAGGGGGACCGTTCCTGCAGTTAGTGCCAACATATCTAGCAAATACTTCACCATTCTGATTTTTGAACAGCTTATAGTTCGAGTCAAATGACTCATCAGAAGAATGAGGAGATTCACATGTAAAGCGGATAAATTAGATGGATCTCTGGAGGTCCCTTTGCGGCAACCCATGAAGTTTTGGGATCTGCTCGGGCTTCGATATGTCCCATCGACATTGAGTTTCCTCTCAAAGGCAATACCCTCTTTCCTAGGGTTCTGTTGAGGATCTGCTTTTAAGAACATCACAAAGAGCCTGATGCCCTTTGAGGCTTTTGTACATGCCTGTCATATACAATTCCTTCAGCCCTGCATTGTCAGTGATACTAGCAATATCCTCAGATGAGGAATTAGTGATAGCAGAGACAGGTGAAGAATTTGCAGCAATAGAAGCATTTGAACTTTCAGGTGAAGAATTAGCAGATTCACGTTCAATGTACTTCAAGCATGGTGGAATGAATTCTTACTGAGCAGCGCTGATCTGCTGAGCATGCACTGTATCACGTTCCTTCTGAAGATCTTCAGAACTCTCCCTTAGCTTCTCAAGATCTTGTTTTCTTTGTAGACATTCATAAGAAAGCTTCTCATGATCAGATAAGAGAGTGTTATGATGAACCTGAAGATTATCAAACTTGGACTGAAGTCTTTGAAGATTATCAGTCAAGGTTTGAGTGCGATCCATTTCTTCACCCAACAGGTCATCGCTTTTGTCTAGCATATTTTGAACCTTTTCAAAAGCCTTTTGTTGTTTCACAGCAATCTTAGGAAGTTTAGAATAGCTAGGCTTGAGGTTTTCATCAGATTCATCCTCACTTGATTCAGAGGAGTGATATTTGAGTACCTTGGCACCCTTTGCCATGAAGCAATAGGTGGGAGCGTAGTCATCACCGCCGTCATCAGCCTTGTTGGGGAAGCCATTTTCCTCAGAGTTGAAGATGGACTTTCTGACAAATGCAATAGCGAGTGCTAGGCTCGCCACACCGGATTCTGACTCCTCAGATGCCTCCTCTTCCTCATGTTCCTCATATTCAGCTTCAGAGTCCATTTCCTTGCCAATGAATGCCCGAGCCTTTTTGGAGTTGCTCTTCTTATGAGATGAAGACTTCGAGGATTTTGATGATGAGGACTTTGAAGATTTCTTCTTCTTCTTCTTTGAGTCATCAGAACTGTAATCCTTGTATTTCTTCTTCTTTGATTCCTTTTCCCCCCAGAGGACAATCTTGAATGTAGTGACCCGGTTTCTTGCATTTGTGGCAAGTTCTTTTCTTGTAGTCACGGGATGAGGAATCTGATCTTACGTCATCACTTCTTGAGGATTTGCCAAAGCAAGCACGCCTTGAGAACTTCTGGAATTTCCTCATGAGCATAGCTAGCTCCTGGCTCAGTTCTTCAGGATCACCAAGGCTTCTACCAGAATCCTCATCTTCAAATTCAGACAATGCCTTGGCCTTCAGAGTGTGTGATCTGCCATATCTCGGTCCATAGAGATCTGTCTTCTCAGCAAGCTGGAACTCATGAGTGTTTAGCCTCTCTAGGATATCAGCGAGATCAAGTGACTTGTAGTCTCCACGTTATTGTATCATCAGTGCAAGGGTATCAAATGAGGAATCAAGCGATCTCAACAATTTCTTCACCACCTCATGGTCGGTGATGTCAGTGGCACCAAGTGCTTGAAGCTCATTTGAAATGTCAGTGAGGCGACCGAAGGTTTGCTGAAAATTTTCATTTCGAGTCTTTTAAAGCGGTTGAAGAGATTGCGGAGAACGTCAACTCGAGAGTCACGCTGTGTTGAGACTCCTTCATTGACCTTGGACAGCCCATCCCAGATAAGCTTAGCTATCCCCAAAGCACTCACTCTGCCATACTGCCCTTTGCTCAGATGGCCACTATCGGGGAAACGACACCTATGGGATCACTGGAATCCCTTCTGCGGTTGGCGGGCGCGGGGTTGTGAGAAGAGCAGGTCTAACAGGAAGCACACATATCGTTTACCCAGGTTCGGGCCGCGAGGATGCGTAGTACCCTAGTCCTGCTTTGGTGGATGTATTGAGTGTTCTCTTGTTCTTGAGCTAGCTGCCCGAAAGAGCCGAATCCCTCTCCAGTATGCCATGGGCCTCCTTTTATAGTCGAAAGGGGCTGCCACAGTGGCACACAGGAGGTGGAAAAGTCTACAGCGCTACGAGCTTATCGCCCGTATACAGGACAAGACGCATTTAATGCATTGCTTAGGTGTCCCTTAGCTTTATCAGGGACGGGAACGAGGCCCATCCCGTCCGTCACCGCCTCGCCTTGCTTCGACACGCGCCTAGGCCAGCGATGCATGTGGCGTGCTACCTTTGAGCACTGCGTTGGATTTCCCCGAAGAGGAGAGGATGATGCAGCAAAGTAGCGTAAGTATTTCCCTCAGTTTTTGAGAACCAAGGTATCAATCCAGTAGGAGGCCACACATAAGTCCCTCGTACCTGCACAAAACGATAGCTCCTCGCAACCAACCCGATTAGGGGTTGTCAATCCCTTCACGGTCACTTACGAGAGTGAGATCTGATAGAGATGATAAATAATATTTTTGGTATTTTTGGTATAGAGATGCAAAGTAAAAGTAAAAGGCAAAGTAAAAACAAAGCAAGTATAAAAGTGATGGAGATTGATATGATGAGAATAGACCCGGGGGCCATAGATTTCACTAGTGGCATCTCTCAAGAGCATAGATATTCTACGGTGGGTGAACAAATTGCTGTTGAGCAATTGACAGAATTGAGCATAGTTATGAGTATATCTAGGTATGATCATGTATATAGCCATCACGTTCGTGACAAGTAGACCGAAACGATTCTGCATCTACTACTATTACTCCACTCATCGACCGCTATCCAGCATGTATCTAGAGTATTAAGTTAAAAACAGAGTAACGCCTTAAGCAAGATGACATGATGTAGAGGGATAAATTCATGCAATATGATAAAAACCCCATCTTGTTATCCTCGATGGCAACAATACAATACGTGCCTTGCAACCCTTTACATCCTTTGGGTAAGGACACCGCAAGATTGAACCCAAAGCTAAGCACTTCTCCCATTGCAAGAACTACCAATCTAGTTGGCCAAACCAAACAGATAATTGAAGAGACTTGCAAAGATAACTCAATCATACATAAAATAATTCAGAGAAGATTCAAATATTATTCATAGATAAGCTGGATCATAAACCCACAATTCATCGGTCTCAACAAACACACCGCAAAAAGAAGATTTCATCGAATAGATCTCCACGAGAGGGGGGAGAACATTGTATTGAGATCCAAAAGAGAGAAGAAGCCATCTAGCTACTAGCTATGGACCCGTAGGGTCTGAAGTAAACTACTCACACTTCATCGGAGGAGCTATGGTGATGATGTAGAAGCCCTCCATGGTGGATGCCCCTCCGGGGAGCTCCTAACAGGCCCAAGATGGGATCTCGTGGATCTGAGGAAGTTGCGGCGGTGGAATTAGGTTTTGGCTCCTGTTACGATCGTTTGAGAGTGCGTAGGTATATATAGGAGGAAGTAGTACGTCGGTGGAGCAACAGGGGGCCCACGAGACAGGTGGGCGCGCCCTAGGGGGGGCGCCCCCCACCCTCGTGACCGCCTCTTTTGTTCCTTGGAGTAGGGTCCAAGTCCCCTGGATCACGTTCGGTGAGAAAATCACGTTTCCGAAGGTTTCATTCAGTTTGGACTCCATTTGATATTTTGTTTCTTCGAAACACTGAAATAGGCAAAAACAACAATGCAGGTTGGGCCTCCGGTTAATAGGTTAGTCCCAAAAATAATATAAAAGTGGAAAATAAAGCCCAATATAGTCCAAAACAGTAGATAAAGTAGCATGGAGCAATCAAAAATTATATATTCGTTGGAGACGTATCAGGCATCCCCAAGCTTAATTCCTGCTCGTCCTCGAGTAGGTAAATGATAAAAAGAGAATTTTTGATGCGGAGTGATACTTTGGCATAATTTCAATGTAAATCTTCTTAATTGTGGTATGAATATTCAGATCCGAATGAATACAAAATAAAAGTTCTATTGATAAAATAAATAGTAATACTTCAAGCATTCTAATCAAAGTAATCATGTCTTCTCAAAATAGCATGGCAAAAGAAAGTTCATCCCTACAAAATCATATAGTTAGGCTATGCTTCATTTTCGTCACACAAAGATGTTCCCAACTTCTATACCCCGATGACAAGCCAAGCAATTGTTTCATACTTAAATAATCTCAAACTTTTCAACCTTCATGCAATACATGAGCGTGAGCCATGGATATAGCACTATGGGTGGAAGAGAATATGATGATGGGGATTGTGTGGAGAAGACAAAAAAAGGAGAAAGTCTCACATTGACGAGGATAATCAACGGGCTATGGAGGTGCCCATCAATTGATGTCAACATGAGGAGTAGGAATTGCCATGCAACGGATGCACTAGAGCTATGAATGCTCAACAAAAGAAAAGTAGTGGGTGTGCATCCAACTTGCTTGCTCATGAAGACCTAGGGCATTTGAGGAAGCCCATCGTAGGAATATACAAGCCAAGTTCTATAATGAAAAATTCCCACTAGTATAAAAAGACAACTTATGAGACTCACTATATGAAAAATATGGTGCTACTTTGAAGCACAACATATGAGACTTACTACATGAAGAACAAGGTGCTACTTTGAAGCACAAATGTGGAAAAAGAGATAGTAACATTGCCCTTTTTATTTATTTTCTTTTTTTTTGGGCCTTTCTTTTTTTTCTTTTTGGCCTTTCTCTTTTTTCTGGGCAATGCTCTAATAATGATGATCATCACACTTCTATTGATTACAACATAAGGATTACAACTCGAAACTAGAACAAGATATGACTCTATATGAATGCCTCCGGCGGTGTACCGGGATGGTGCAATGAATGAAGAGTGACATGTATGAAAAATAATGCCTGGTGGCTTTGCCACAAATACGATGTCAACTACATGATCATGCAATGGCAATATGACAAAAGTAAAGTATGTCAGGATGATTGTCGGAGTAATGGGCCACGGGTAGGCAAACCTGAGCCCCTGGACCTTTCAAAACATCGGGGCAGACTGCGCCCCTCAAGACCCCAAGAGGAATAGCCGCCTTCTGAGAGTCGGCGACAGAGCCGCGACTGCCCCTCCCAGCCGAGTCCCAGATACGGCCTAAAGATAAGCCGACTCCCAGCCAGCGACTGCCGATGAAGCCGGCTGTGGGGAGTCGGCCCGCGACTCCAACCACTTCCTGCCTGCGCGACTACGGACGGGATGGGATGAAGCCGCCTCGCAGCCCATCCCTGCCCCGCTCATAGAGGACAGGCATGGCCACAGAGCGCCGTACTGATGGAGATCTCCGTCCGGCGTGGAACTGTTGCCACGCCGGCCCTGACGTCAGCCCCGTGGGCAGATCCCTGTACCCACGATGGCCTGTCTGTATGACCCGAAGACGGTGGGACCCGCCTGTCGGCGGGTGTGCAGAAGACGGCGAGAGCGCCCCAAGACGGACCCGCTGGTAGTCGGCCTCCGAGAGTCGGCCGGCACCTCCCACGAGCTCCATGCGCCATTAACCAGACAAGACAGGGGATGGCAACAGTGATCGCCCGCCAGGCGGCAGCACTGTTGCGATGACCCCTCGAGCAAGCTCGCGTCATTAGAAGCGCTCTGACAAAGAACCCGCAGCCGGCAAGGCCGTCGCCACGGCAAGGGCTGTCGGCCGACATATGGACCGTCGGCGGGGCCCACTAGTCGGCGGGCCCCAAGTCGGCGGAGAAGACGGCGACTTAAGAGATCGACGGCTGGGACCCGCGCCAGCCGGATTACTCAATGTACCCGGGGTAGGCCTATATAAACCCCCCGGGGCACCCATGCAAAGGGTTGGAACCTAGTAGTTTGAAACGCACATAGAGGGAAGAGAAGAGCTAGCCGTGCCCTTCTCCTTCCTCACCCCAAACAGCTCAAGGAGCAACCTTGTACTCACTTTGCCATAGTGATCATGCGGAGACCCCGCAGAGCAGCAGTAGGGGTGTTATCTCCTTGGAGAGCCCTGAAGCTGGGTAAGATTCGCCGGCGTGCATGCCTTCGCCTCATCCCGTTTCCAGGCACCGGCGACGTTCTACTCGCCCCCTCCATGATAAGCCATCCTTTGGCATATGTTGCACCCAACCCCCGACATTTGGCGCCCACCGTGGGGCTAGGTGCACCGTCGTCCGGAGACCTTCTCTGGACGGGAACCCTCTTCCTCCCTGGCGAGCGCAGCCAGCCCGGCACGCCAGACGGAGTCTACGCCGACGCGCTGCATGGCGCTGAGGTCACCTGCGCGGCGAGCTGCCTCGCCGAACTTGTCGGTGAGGTTCGCCTCTCCGACGAGCCTGCATCCGATGCAGGCACGGACGACCCAGAGAGCCTCCTCGCGGGCCTCCTCGAGCAGCTCCACGTCGCCGGCGAGCATGACGCCGACATGGAGTCCGTAGTCTCCACAGACCCTATGCTGGTCGACTCCGACACCGCGTCGCTCGATGCGTTGCCCACCAACGTGGTGGTCTCGATGAGCCGCTCCTCGCGGAGAGCGGGCGGAAGCACCGTCCGCAGAGGTGCTCGCTATCGGTCACTGATGAGCCTTCCGGTGAGGGAGCTCGCGACCCTCTCGACAGCGGTTACGCAAGACCTAACGCGCCTTATTCCGGAAGACGCCCGAAGCTGGGGCGCTGAAGCGCACCGCCTCCGGCTCCTCGTGGGCGCAAAGAAGCCGGCAAGCATGAGACGCTTGTCGAAGCCTCCGCCGAGATGGATCGCGCCGTGGCGGCTTCGCCCGGCTCCGTGGGCCTAGCCGCCTAGGCGGCGGTCAGCAATGGCGTAGCTATCGCCAATCTGTTTGGGGTCAATCGCCCGTGCACGCCACGCCCGCGGAGAACATCCGCGCCGCCAGCGGCTGCGCATTTAGCTGATAACTTCGAGGGCGAGGAGCGCCGCGATGACGGAGCGAGTCCAGCAGCTCTCGACGCGGCCGCTGCAGGTAAGACGAAGCCGGCTGCCGCACGGAGGCGCCGCGACGACAACACGGCGACTTGCCTCCCCGCCGAGATCAAGGCGCGACGTCTCGGACACCGACTGGCGGCGTCCATGGAAGAAAAAACAAGGATCCGGCTGTCAGCCATAGTCGGACCCACATCTCCATCGAGCGCGACGAAAACGGCCGCCCGAGAGCAGTGGAGCGGCGGGACGACTATCTGCCTCCTCCTCCCCGCCAGAGAAAGGCGAGTCTCCCCGCCACCCGTCGAGCACCCGACTCTCGGCGACCGCCTTGGCCGCCGAGAGGGAGTCGGGGAAAACGACGCCCGCCACCGGATCGAGCGACTCCACTGATCCCTGGCGCTGGAAGAAGAAGACGAGTTGGGCCCGCCCTGTTTTGGACCTCGCATGATCCGACGAGCCCTTCCCCAGAGGGTTCACACTTCCCCGAGATACGCCCAAATACACCGGCTCCGTGAAGCCGGAGGACTGGCTAGTGGACTACTCCACGGCCGTCAGCATAGCGAACGGCAACAAGCACGTTGCCGTAAAATATGTTCCCCTCATGCTCCAGGGCACAGCTCGGACATGGCTGAACAGCCTGAAGCCCCGCAACATCAACAGCTGGGTCGACTTCACCGAGGCCTTCGTCCGCAACTTCACGAGCACATACAAGCGACCTCCCAAGCCTCGCCAGCTTTCCTTGTGCGTGCAAGGCCCCAACGAGTCCACTCGCGACTACCTCACGCGCTGGGCCGAGCTCCGGAACTCCTGCGAGGGAGTGCACGAGGTGCAGGCTATCGAGTACTTCACCGCCGGGTGCAGAGAAGGCACCCTCCTCAAGCACAAGCTCCTTTGCGACGAGCCGGAGACCCTCGACGAGCTGCTGATCATAGCAGCATAAGTACGCCAGCCGACTCCTCCATGAAGTCGGAGATCAAAGTCAGTAACCGCAAGGTGGCTCCTCGGGCTCCAGAACTCCGGTGGCGACACCCGGTCGGCGACAAACAGAATGATCACTGGCGCAAGGCCCCGCAGCCGGCTTCCAACAGCCCGGCAGGTGGCGGCACGAAGACCAACAGCCGGAGGGGCAGCCTCTCGCCAAGCGGCGTAAAGGCGGCAAGTCCAACTGGTTGCCGCCTTCTTACGAAAGCGATCTCTAGATGGACCTCGCAAGTTCCATAGCGGCGCTGTCAAGCCGAACCACACCACCGGAAGTGCCACCGGCTCACCAGGATCGCCAAGGAGACGGCCTCATCCCTCCTCCGCTTTCTTTGGGCCGCCGCCTCCACCACCGCCCGGCAAAGGTTTGTCGGGCCGTCGGCGCTTGATACAAGACGAGTACCCAGAAGAGCATGGAGCCTATGTAGTGTTCACCAGTGTGGCCGACGATTGCTGCAGCAGGCAGCAGCAACAACAAGAAGTGAATGCAGTAGCATCAGATACTCCAGAATTCATGCACTGGTCCGAGAAACCTATCAGTTGGAGCCGAGCTGATCACCCAGAGGTGATGCCGAATCTGGGCTCCTACGCCCTGGTCTTGGGAGCCACCCTTGCCGCGGATAGGCGGGCCGCTCGCTTCTCACGAGTGCTGATAGACGGGGGCAGCAGCATCAACATCATGTACAAGGATACAATGGAGAAGTTAGGAATCAAGCAAAGACAGCTTCAGAATAGCCGGACTGTGTTCCACGGAATTGTACCTGGCCTTTCCTGCTCACCGATCGGCAAGATCCTGATTGACGTCCTCTATGGGGACAAAGATCACTTTCGCCAAGAGCCAGTCTGGTTCGAAGTGGTGGACCTCGAAAGCCCATACCATGCTCTGCTTGGCCGACCTGCTCTGGCCAAGTTCATGGCGGTCCCCACCACGCCTACCTCAAGATGAAGATGAGAGTACCAAGGGATTCGACCGTAGCCGGTGACTACAGAAAGTCGTCCGCTGTCGCGGTGAAAGCAGTCAGCTGGCCGAGTCCCTGGTGATCGCAACTGAGAAGCGGCTCCTTGATCGGGTTGTGGCAATGGCCGGCAAGCAGCCAGAAATGTCGCCCGACCCCAAGGAGTCAGAAGCTGAGGGCTCGTTCAAGCCGACCAAAGAGACCAAGAAGATACCCTTGGACCCGGAGCACCCGGAGAGATACGCAAACCTTGACAGCAAATAGGAAGGCGAGCTCGTCGATTTCCTCCGTGAGAATCGGGACATTTTCGCATGGTCTCCCAAAGACATGCCAGGTGTACCGACGGAATTCGCCGAGCACAAGTTACATGTCCGGTCTGATGTGAAGCCCGTCAGGCAGCCCTTGCGCCGCCTGTCAGAAGAGAAAAGAAGAGTTGTTGGAGAAGAGATAGCCCGGCTCCTCGCAGCCGGTTTCATCATGGAAGTGTTCTTTCCAGAGTGGTTAGCGAACCCGGTCCTGGTACTAAAGAAGAAAAAGCAGTGGCGGATGTGTATTGACTACACAAGCCTCAACAAAGCTTGCCCCAAGGACCCGTTCGCTTTGCCGAGAATTGATCAGGTGATAGACTCCACAGCCGGATGTGAGCTGTTGAGCTTCTTAGATGCATACTCAGGATATCACCAGATCAAGCTGAACCCGACCGACAGACTGAATACCGCCTTAATCACGCCATTTGGAGCCTTCTGCTACCTGACCATGACGTTCGGCTTGAGGAATGGCGGCGCCACCTTTCAGTGTTGCATGCAGAAGTGCCTCCTCAAGCAGCTTGGCAGAAATGCCCACGTTTACATGGACGACGTGGTGGTGAAGACGGAGAAGCGAGGAACGCTGTTGGAAGACCTCAAGGAGACCTTTGAAAATCTGCGCCGATTCCAGATCAAGCTCAACCTAGAGAAGTGCGTCTTCGGAGTACCAGCCGGCCAGCTCCTTGGTTTCCTGGTCTCTGAATGCGGCATAGAGTGCAACCCCGTGAAGATCAAGGCAATCGAAAGGATGGAAGTACCCCGCCGACTGCTAGATGTGCAAAAGTTCACCGCCTGCTTACGCCCATCACCGATTCATCAGCCGGCCGGGCGAGAAAGCTCTTCCTCTGTACCAACTCATGAAGAAGACCACCTTCTTCGAATGGAACTCCAAGGCGGACGAAGCTTTTCTCCAGTTGAAGAAAATGCTGACTACTCCCCCAGTGCTGGCGGCTCCGACTCCCAAGGAACCCCTGCTCCTGTATATTGCCGCCACCAGCAGGGTAGTCAGCACAGTCATTGTAGTTGAACGCAAGGAGGAACGCAAGGTGCTACCTATCTAGAGACCGGTATATTACCTGAGTGAAGTACTGTCGACCTCCAAGCAGAACTACCCCCACTACCAGAAGATGTGTTACGACATGCACTTTGCCGCCAAGAAGTTGAAGCCTTACTTTCAAGAGCATCCAATCACCGTGGTTTGCACGGCCCCGCTAGCAGAGATCATCGGAAGCCGAGATGCCTCTGGCCGAGTGGCCAAATGGGCCATAGAGTTGGCCCCCTACACCATCTATTACCAGCCCCGCACCGCCATCAAGTCACAAGCACTGGCCGACTTCCTCGTCGACTGGGCCGAGACTCAATACCGCCGCCAAATACCGACTCCACCCATTGGCGGATGCACCGATGGCTCCAAGATGCGCACCGCTTGGGATCCGGCGTGGTCCTCACTTCCCCAAAGGCGACAAGCTCAAGTACGCCGCAGATCCATTTCGCCGCCTCCAACAACGTTGCCGAATCTGGCGCTCATTCACGGGCTCCGGCTTGCCAAAGAGCTTGGCATTCACCGGATCTCGTGCTATGGCGACTCCGACTTGGTGGTCCAACAGTCATCCGGCATCGACGCCAAAGATGCAAACATGGCGAGCTACCGCTTCGGTACAACAGCTGAGTGGATATTTTGAGGGTGCGAAGTTCCTCCACGTGCCCGTAAACGACAACGACCAAGCAGATACCACTGGCAAGAATCGGCTCCACCCGCCAGTAATACCATCCGGCGTCGCCCTTCAGCGCCTCCTCAAGCCATCTGTCAAGCCATCACCAGAGTCAGACTCCATTTTTGTGCCGGCTCCCCCTGAAGAAGTCGGATCCGACTCCAAAGCCTCAGCAGACGTCACAAGAATTCCGGCAGACGGCCCCAAGAACGCTGCAGTCGAAGCCGACCCGAGGACTTCAGAACCCGGCCCGGGGACTGCGGCGACCATTACAAAGACTCCAGTACTCGGCCCGGGGACTGCGCCAGTCGGCCCGGGGACTTCTTCAACCCAGCAAGCTGCTGCGGACTCCAACCCGCCGCCTCCCAGCCCAGCCGCCCTCGTCCAAGTAGCAGTACTGGCAGTCGAAGAAATAGCAGCACCCTCATGGGCCCAGCCATCCTGAAGTTCTTAGTAAGCGGAGAGCTACCAACCGATGAGACCTTGGCTCGGCAAGTGCAACGCCGAGCGGCAGCCTACACTATAGTCAACAGAGAGCTGGTCAGCGGCGTCCTTTGGTGTCTACCGGTACTGCGTCGAGCGGAAAGCAAGGCCAAGCGATTCTCGAAGACATCCATCGTATGAAACGGCCATCATGCAGCCTCAAGAGCACTCGCCGCCAAAGCCTTCCGACGCGGTTTCTTACGGCCGACTGCCCTAGAAGAGGCCAAGGAATTAGTTAAAAATGCAAGGGTGCGGGTGTTCCGCTCCAAGCCGTTTCAGCCGGCTTCTGCACTCAAGACTATCCCCATCGCCTGGCCCTTTGTTGTTTTGGGCCTGGACATGGTGGGACCATCCAAAACGGCAAGAGGCGGCCTAACTCACTTACTTGTCGCGGTGGACAAGTTCAACAAGTGGATAGAAGCAAAACCCATCAAGAAGTTGAATGGTCCTACTGCAGTGACTTTCATCGCCGACATCACGACTCGGTACGGCATACCACACATCATCATCACCGACAATGGCACAAATTTTTCCAAAGGCGCCCTGGCCCGTTTTTGTGCGAGGAAAGGCATCCGACTGGACTTAGCGTCCGTTGCCCATCCGCAGTCAAACGGCCAGGTGGAGCGAGCGAATGGCCTCATCCTGTCTGGCATCAAGCCTCGACTGGTCGAGCCACTGGAGCGTTCGGCCGGCTGCTGGCTCAAGGAGTTGCAAGCCATCCTCTGGAGTCTGCGCACGACTCCAAACAAGTCAACTGGCTTCACACCCTTCTTCCTCGTCTACGGTGCCGAAGCCGTCATCCCAACGGATATAGAGTTCGACTCCCCGTGAGTCACCATGTACACCAAAGAGGAAGCAGAAGAAGCACGTCAAGACGGCGTCGATCTGCTGGAAGAGGGCCGGCTGTTGGCACTCAGCCGGTCCAGCATCTACCAGCAGAGCCTGCGCCGCTACTACAACAAGAAGGTCAAGCCAAGATCATTCCTAGAGGGCGACCTTGTGCTCCGGCTGATCCAGTGAACAGCCGGCCAGCACAAGCTGTCGGCGCCTTGGGAAGGCCCATTCATCATCAGAAAATTGCTGGGCAACGACTCCTACTACCTGATCGACGCTCAGAAGCCCCAAGCACGCAAGAGGGACGACTCCGGCAAAGAGACGGAACGGCCATGGAATGCGAATCTCCCCCGAAGATTTTACAGTTGATGCAGTATGTACCACGCCACCCTTTGTGTTTAAAGTACCAAGACTTCGGGCCCCCCGAGACGAGCTCGGGGACTTCCCTCTTTTGTTATCTGTATGATAAGAATTATGCCTTCGAGTATGTTACTCTTTGTTATGCTATTTGGCACCGGGCTCGACTAGTCGGCCCAGGGACTCGCCGCCTTGAGCTATGAAATGCTTCCTGCAGTCGGACAAAGTAACGCCAAGGGTGCCTAAGCCGTCTCTGTCGAAGCCGCAGCTCGCAGTTTAATCGCTTGGTGGGCAGGAGTAAGGAAGAACAGACGCCCTACGAAAAAAAATGGCTAAGGACCCAAAGCATAAACATAGTTTAAGTCAGCTTCCAGCCCTGTTTTGTAAAACCGACTCTTAAGTAGTCGGCTTGCCGCGTTCTACACAACTTGCTTAACGACTCTAAAAAATGGCCAAGTACTTGCCTTCTCAAAAGTAGCCAAGCACTTGACCTAGACGGCAGTCCGCAGAGCGGTTGCCCGATGGGCAAGGTGGCAACTAAGGGAAGGCGGCAAAGGAAAAAGCCACAAGAGCAATAAGCAAGGAAAGATAAAATTAGAATAATATTTACAAAGCTTAGGCCCTTGGCCGGATCTTCGGACAGAGGATCAGAATACACCCCGCGGGTGGAATTGTGCGAATTAACAAGTTCTTTCAAAGACTAGCAAAACAGATAAAATAAAGGCGAGGCAGCGGCCTAGGAAACGGCAGATGGGGTCGGAAGGCCGGAGGCGACGGCGGCATCAGGCACCGGGGCGGCCGGGCGGGCGTCGGCGCCGGGCGGCCGGGCTGGGCGGTCTCGGCTTGATCTTCTCCGGCGCCTGCCCAGACGGGCGCGATTGCTCGTTAGAGGCGCGGTCGAGCTGAGGCTGGTCGCCCGCTCCGTCTTCCGGGCGCCCATGTCGCTCTCCGTCCTCCGCCTCGTCTTCCTCCTCAGCGCTGGAGTTGATCACCTCCGCCGAGTCCTCGTCGTAGTCCGGGTTCATCCCGAACCACTCCGGCGGCGCCTCCCCACCGTCCTCAGCCCGCTCAAGGACGAAGACGTTGGTGTCCGTGTAGTCGGCAATCGCCGCCGCACGCTCGACGAGGGCGTCCTCATGACCAGCAACTCCGCTGGGCCTCGGCGTAACACGGCCAGCCGGTCTAGATCCAGCCCTGGATACCATGCCTTGACGAATTCCAGGGCCCGGCGAGCCCCAGCCCGAGCCGCGGAACCCTTCCAGGCCTCAAGACAGCCAGCCGCGACCTCCAGCCAATCGGCGGTCCGGCTGGGAGTGCGCATAATCGGGATGTCCGGCCATAGGGCAGCGATCGCGTGGGCGCCGACACGCTGAAGCCGGCACATCATCCGATGGGCCGGTCGCAGACGAGCCTCAATGCTCAGGAGTTGCTCGTCAAGGGTCCGGGCGTTAGCGGCGATCTCAGCACCACCGCCGCCAAGGCGCCTCGCGATCAGCCTCGATGGCTTGATTGGCGCTGCGTGTGGCGGGAAGAAGTCTGCCAAGACGAAGAAGAAGCAAGTCAAAAAACAGGAGTCGGCCTGACCCATAGTCGGCGACCCAAAAGAAGAAGTAAAAGCAAACTCACCATCGACGATGTCCTCGATTTCATGGAAGCCGGAGGTCAGCAGCGCTTCCTTGTCGGTCCAGGAGGAGCGCTCGCTATCAAATTCGGCCAGGAGAGCGGCCTCTTTCTTCTCCGCCTCGTCCTGCGCCGCCTTAAGCAGCTCCTTCTGCTCCGCCAGCTGCGTAGCCAGCAGGTCGCGTTCTGCGGCGAGCTTGCTGCACTCCTCCTCCTTGGCGCGCAAGGCGGTGTTGGCCGTACCCAGCTGCCGCCGAAGAGTGGCGCTGGCCTCTGAAGAATAAAAAGAAGAAGGACGCGAAGTCGTCAGCTAAGAAGGTCGCCAGGAAGATCCGGCCCGACTGCGCAGCAGTCGGCCCGAATCTCGGGGACTACAGCCCGTGGGTGCGCCAGCGTGCCCCCGCGAAGAAGAAAACTCACCTCGTGTCCTCGCCAAGTCGGCAGTCCGCTTGCCCAGCTCCTCAACGTTGCGGTTGAAGGCAGTGGTGCGGAGGTTGTGATACTCCTGTGACAAGAATTTCAGACAAAGGTAAAAATTTGGAAGCAAGCAAATAGAGTTCCGAGCCGCCTGCTCAGCAGCCGGCCCGAAACTCGGGGACTACACCCAGTGGGTGCGCTGGCGCGCCCCCACAGAGAAGAGCAAGAAAAAAATTCAAAGAAGAAACATACCCGCACGGCGGCTCGCGACAGTGCGCCTTGGAGCAGTTCTGGATGGCGTCGCCCTCAGCTCGCAGCTTCGCCAGGACGTCCAGGAGCGCCGTGTTCAGCGGGCCGGTGCCGCCTCCTCGCACCCACCCAATGGGCGCGGCACTTGTCGCCTCGGCGTCTAGAATGGACGAGCTGGCGGCGCCGGTCTCCAAGGGGCGCGGCGCCGAAGTCGCCTTCTCAAGACGGTGTCGCGCTGGCGAGGCGACTTGAAGAAGCAGCTTCGCCACGGCCTCGTCGTCGGTCGGCGGTACAGGAGGGTCCGCCGGCTGTTTGCCTCATGGCAGCTCTCGGACCCATGGAGTGGGCGGGCGGGGTGGCACGTTGCGGCTGTGGAGGCCTCGCCACCTTCCCTCTCCACGACGGGGACCTCACCGCCGACTCCCTCCGACTGCCCCGTGAACTCCGGCGGCGGCGGCGCAGAGCTCAGCGGGGTGACGAGCAGTGCCGACTGGAGGCGCGCGGCCTCCTCGGCTCACCTCTTGGCTGCCACGGCGGCTTCGACCTCCTCCAGTTTCTTCTAGGCAGAAGCCGCCGCCTTCTCAGCCTCCGCCTTCTCCAGACGGGCGGCCTCCTCCTCGTCGCGCTTCTCCTGCGCATTCCGCTCCGTTGCCTCCCAGAGGGCGGCCGCAGGATCAATCCGCCGAGTATTGGCGGACGTCTCCGCCGACCCCATGACGGAGGCGGCGGCGACCCTCTCCAAGGTGAGGGGAGCCCTGATGAGAAAAAGACATGTAAAGACTTGGACAAGACGGACCAGAAGAAAATAATACAAAATAAGAAGTACTTACGCAGAGACCAGCGGCTGCTTCTTCACTTCCTTGCGGAAGCGGTTAGCCTTCGCGACCGCCTCTTCGCGCTGGGTCGCGGCGGCCGCCCCCTGAATTTCTTCGCCCGGCCGCGTGGCAGGCTCGGCCTGGCCCGGTGCTTCTTCGCGCCGCCTCGACCACCCAAGGCGGCGGAGGAACTCGCGCCTGGATGGCCGGCTTTCTGTTGGCGGTGAGGGACGGCTTCCTTTTCGCCGTTGTCGTCAGGCCAGTCGGCGAAGGTTGCCGAAGGCCTGAAGTCGTTGGCCCCTCCTCCTCCCTCGGCGTCGGTCTCCATCGCTGCCACCCCCAAGTCGGGATCGTCGGTGTCGCTCTCCGCCCGGTCGGGGACGAATTCACGAGCCGGCCCCGCGGTGCTGGCCGAGGGTTGCATGAGGGGATTCTGAATTGGAAAAGACCAAAAAAAATTAGAGCCGGATTCGGCTGAAGAAGGAAACAGAAAAGCAAGAGATGACTTACCACAGGCGGGGGGTTGGCGCGATGCGGTTCCTTGCCGAACTGCCATTCCTCCGTGAGGCCATGATTCGCCAGAAATTCACCGTGTCCACCACCTCCCGTGGGGCATATCTTTGGAGCACTGACCGGCCGGGGTCAGCGGTAGCTCATCAGCCAGATCGAGATGAGGTCGGCCTTGGAGAGGAAGAACTTCGGTAGCGCCACGAAGGCGGCCAGCAGGTCGGCCCCAGCCAGGCCCTCCGACCGCGTCGGCCTTTCGGAGTCAGCCTTGGCGGCGCTGGAGTCGACATCCTGGCCCGATGTGACCAGCTGGGAAGTCGCCCCGCCAACTCGCCGGCCTCGTAAGGCGGCAAGTTGACCCAGTCGCCCTTAGGGGCGACGTTCCTGACGTAGAAGTACGTGCGCTGCCATATCTTCACCGACTTGATCAGTGGGATGGCAGGGAAGGGGTTCTCTGGCACCGGCCTCCTCATTGCGATGAACGTGCCGCCTGAGCGACGCCGAGCGACGTGGGTTCCGAGCTTGGCTTGGAAGAATTCCCCCCACAGCTCGATAGTGGGGAGAACGCCACGAAAGCCCTCGCACAAGGATGTGAAGGCGGCCAGCAGCACCACCGTGTTTGGAGTGAGGTGGTGCGGCTGGAGCCCGTGGAACTCCAAGAACGTGCGAAAGAAGCCGCTCGCCGGCAGCCCCAGCCCGCGCATGAGGTGCGAGCGGAATATGACCCGCTCGCCCTCCTCCGGCGCCGGCGTTATTTCGCCTGCCGGCGCGGCGCGGGTCCGCACTAGGTGGCTGCCGGGGATGTGGCGCGTTTGGCGGAGAAACTCGATGATGTCGTCGTCAACAATGGAGCCATCCCACACGCCGGAGCGCGGCCTTGGCCTTGGCGGCGGAGGAGGAGCTCATCTCCGCGGCGCGGCGTGGTTCGGCGCGGCGGAGCGAGGAGGAAGACGAAGCAAGGAAGGAGACGAAGCAAGAAGCGAAGGAAGCGAGAGGAAGCGGGGAAGAGTGGGTGCGCGTGCGTCGCCGCCCCCTCCTCCCGCCTACTTATAGGCGCCTAGGCTGAGAAGCCGAGGGGGCGGGCGTGGGATTAACTGCGCCCACGTCCCCACGCCCCCACGATTTAACCCACGACATTACTGCGCGCAGTAACGGCATGGGGAGCCCAACCGCCCGCACGGCCGCAGCGGATCCGCCCGTGCGCCGAGGCGCGGTAGTGGCGGGCCCCGCCTGACGGGCCTGTCTAGTCACGCGCGTGGGCGGGCAGACTGGCCCTGCCGCGTGGCGTCACGTGGCGGGCCCGCAACGGGCAGCAGCCTGGAAGCTTATCAGGCACGCTGCCCGGATCCCGCCACGGCCTTAGAAACCTTTGAGGAGCAAGACGGCTTCCTGCAAGGCCGACTCCAGCTAGTCGGCTCAAGAGAGAGACAGCGAGCTGAGCCCAGATTCTTCCATTGGAGGGATGAAACTGTTGAGACTCCTCGAAATGTTGCCCTCGGCGCCTCACCAGCTTCGGGGACTACTGTCGGAGTAATGGGCCACGGGTAGGCAAACCTGAGCCCCTGGACCTTTCAAAACATCAGGGCAGACTGCGCCCCTCAAGACCCCAAGATGAAGAGTCACCTTCTGAGAGTCGGCGTGAGCTGCCGATCGCCTCCCAGCCGAGTCCCAGAGACGGCCTCAAGATAAGCCGACTCCCAGCCAGCGACTTCCGATGAAGCCGGCTGTGGGGAGTCGGCCCGCGACTCCAACCACTTCCTGCATGTGCTACTACGGACGGGATGGGATGAAGCCGCCTCGCAGCCCATCCCTGCCCCACTCATAGAGGACAGGCATGGCCACAGAGCGCCGTACTGATGGAGATCTCTGTCCGGCACGCTGCTTGTTACCCACGCTGCCTCGACAGCGTCAGCCCGTGGGCGAATCCTGTACCCACGATGGCCATGTCTGCGACCCGAAGACGGCAGGACCCGCTGTCGGGAGTGCAGAAAACGGCGAGCGCCCCAAGACGGACTCCGGGAGTCGGCCTCCGAGTCGGCCGCCCCTCCCACGGGCTCCATGCGCCATTAACCAGACAAGGCGAGGGATGGCAACGGTGATTGCCCGCCAGCGGCTGCACTGCTGTTGCCATGACCTCGAGCAAGCTTCGCGTCATTAGAAGCGGCTACAGAACCCGCAGCCGGCAAGACCGCCATGGGCGGCAAGGGCTGTCCGGCCCCATCTTTGGACCATCGGCGGGGCCCACTAGTCGGCGGGCCCCAGAAGTCGGCGGAGAAGACGGCGACTTAAGAGACTGACGGCTGGGACCCGCGCCCAGCCGGATTACCATTGTACCCCCGGGGGGGTAGGCCTATATAAACCGCCCGGGGCACCCATGCAAAGGGTTGGAACCTAGTAGTTTGACACACACATAGAGGGAAGAGAAGAGCTAGCCGTGCCCTTCTCCTTCCTCACCCCGAAGAGCTCAAGGAGCAACCTTGTACTCACTTTGCCATAGTGATCATGCGGAGACCCCGCAGAGCAGCAGTAGGGGTATTATCTCCACAGAGAGCCCCGAAGCTGGGTAAGATTCGCCGGCGTGCATGCCTTCGCCTCATCCCGTTTCCAGGCACCAGCGACGTTCTACTCGCCCCCTCCATGATAAGCCATCCTTTGGCATATGTCGCACCCAACCCCCGACAATGATGATGAACGGAACGGTGGAAAGTTGCATGGCAATATATCTCGGAATGGCTATGGAAATGCCATAATAGGTAGGTATGGTGGCTGTTTTGAGGAAGATATAAGGAGGCTTATGTGTGATAGAGCGTATCATATCACGGGGTTTGGATGCACCGGCGAAGTTTGCACCAACTCTCAAGGTGAGAAAGGGCAATGCACGGTACCGAAGAGGCTAGCAAAGGCGGAAAGGTAAAAGTGCGTATAATACATGTACTCAACATTAGTCAAAAGAACTCATATACTTATTGCAAAAATTTAGAAGTCATCAAAAATCAAGTACTATGCGCATGCTCCTAGGGGGATAGATTGGTAGGAAAAGACCATCGCTCGTCCCCGACCGCCACTCATAAGGATGCACAAGCCAGGTACACTTCATGTTTCAAATTTGTTACACAACTTTAACCATACGTGCATGCTACAGGATTTGCTAACTTTGACACAAGAATTCTTTAAATTCATAATCACCCAACCATCATGACTTTAATATTACCACCTCCATATCTCAAAACAATTATCAAGTATCAAACTTTTCTTAGTATTCAACGCACTCAAAAGAAAGTTTCACATATCTTGAATACCAAGTATATTAATTTTAAGAAAATTACCATGCTATTAACGACTCTCAAAATAATCTAAGTGAAGCATGAGAGATCAATAGTTTCTTTAAAACAAATCCACCATCGTGCTCTAAAAGATCTAAGTGAAGCACTAGAGCAAAAAATTATCACGCTCAAAAGATATAAGTGAAGCACTATGAGCAAAACTATCAAGCTCAAATTCATGTATGGCTCTCTCAAAAGGTGTGTACAGCAAGGATGATTGTGGTAGACTAACAAGCAAAGACGTAAATAATACAAGACGCTCCAAGCAAAACACTTATCATGCGGTGAATAAAAATATAGCTCCAAGTAAATTACCGATGGAAGTAGGCCAAAGAGGGGATGCCTTCCGGGGCATCCCCAAGCTTTGACTTTTAGTGTCCTTGGATTATCTTAGGGGTGCCATGGGCATCCCCAAGCTTAGGCTCTTGCCACTCCTTGTTCCATAATCCATCAAAATAATTCACCCAAAACTTGAAAACTTCACAACACAAAACTCAATAGAAATCTCGTGAGCTCCGTTAGAGAAAGAAAACAAAAGACTACTTTAATGTACTGTAATGAACTCATTATTTATTTATATTGGTGTTAAACCTACTGTATTCCACCTTCTCTATGGATTATAAACTATTTTACTAGCCATAGATTCATGAAAATAAGCAAACAACACACGAAAAACAGAATCTGTCAAAAACAGAACAGTCGGTAGTAATATGTAACTAAAGCAAACTTATGGAACTCAAAAAAATCTACCAAACTTAGAAGGCCTATAAAATTTGTTTATTGATCAGCAGCAATTGGAATCAGTATTTTATCACGTTCTGGTGATTTTTAATAATTCGGGCACTGAGCGCAAAGTTTCTGGAAATTACAGCAAGATCAAATAACTATCATCCAAGAAGATCCAATAGGTCTAGCTTGGCACAAACACTAATTAAAAGATAAAACCACATCTAAACAGAGGCTAGATGGATTATTTATTCCTAAACAGAAACAAAAACAAAAAACTAAAAATAAAATTGGGTTGCCTCCCAACAAGCGCTATCGTTTAACGCCCCTAGCTAGGCATAAAAGCGAGGATAGATCTAACGAGTGCCATCTTTGGCACTAAGAGAGGAGAATTTCCTCTCTAAAGCATTCATTCTTTTATTTAAAGTAAGCACATGGCCATTAATGGAAGAAGTAAGATTAAGCACATTACGGAAATTTGCCTCAAGACTAGACTTCATCTCTTTAATAATTTCATTTTGATGGAAGCACAAGAGAGTAGTTGATTCAACCTTATCATTCATAGGGTGCCCAAATATGGTTTTCATTTTTTCATAGGTATCTATAGCATCCCCTTCAAGAAAACCTTCTTCAAAGATAGAATCTAAAACTTGTTTGAAGGAAGCGGGCAAGCCAACATAAAAGCTTTATAAGTAAATTTCAATTTGATATTGTGGCACATAGCTAGCCCGAATCCTTAATAACCTATCCCAAGCATCTTTTAAAGACTCATTAAGTAAATAGCGAGAAATTCCAGAGTCATCCTCATCAAAATTATTCAAGCTCTCATTGGAGACCCCGGTGGGTCTTTCTATAGCATCATTATTCATGAGCTTAGAGAGGATAGAGGGGTCATCCAAGGTACTAGAACCTAGGAAAGGGCCCTTAGTTCTTTTTGATTCGGCCATGGCAACGAGAAGGCAAACGGAAAGGAGAGGACGAGATTGGGAAAGAGAGGGCGAATAAAACGGCAAGGGTGAAGTGGGGGAGAGGAAAACGAGAGGCAAATGGCAAATAATGTAATGCGAGAGATAGGGATTGTGATGGTACTTGGTATGGTTGACTTGCTCTTGCGTGAGCCTCCCCGGCAACGGCGCCAGAAATTCTTCTTGCTACCTCTTGAGAACTGTGTTGATTTCCCCGAAGAGGAGAGGATGATGCAGCAAAGTAGCGTAAGTATTTCCCTCGGTTTTTGAGAACCAAGGTATCAATCCATTAGGAGGCCACCCACAAGTCCCTCGTACCTGCAGAAAACGATAGCTCCTCGCAACCAACACGATTAGGGGTTGTCAATCCCTTCACGGTCACTTATGGGAGTGAGATGTGATAGAGATGATAAATAATATTTTTGGTATTTTTGGTATAGAGATGCAAAGTAAAAGTAAAAGGAAAAGTAAAAACAAAGCAAGTATAAAAGTGATGGAGATTGATATGATGAGAATAGACCCGGGGGCCATAGGTTTCACTACTGGCTTCTCTCAAGAGCATAGGTATTCTACGGTGGGTGAACAAATTACTGTTGAGAAATTGACAGAATTGAGCATAGTTATGAGTATATCTAGGTATGATCATGTATATAGGCATCACTTCCCTGACAAGTAGACCGAAACGATTCTGCATCTACTACTATTACTCCACTCATCGACCGCTATCAAGCATGCATCTAGAGTATTAAGTTAAAAACAGAGTAACGCCTTAAGCAAGATGACATGATGTGGAGGGATAAATTCATGCAATATGATAAAAACCCCATCTTGTTATCCTCGATGGCAACAATACAATACGTGCCTTGCAACCCTTTACATCCTTTGGGTAAGGACACCGCAAGATTGAACCCAAAGCTAAGCACTTCTCCCATTGCAAGAACTACCAATCTAGTTGGCCAAACCAAACGGATAATTCAAAGAGACTTGCAAAGATAACTCAATCATACATAATAGAATTCAGAGAAGATTCAAATATTATTCATAGATAAGCTGGATCATAAACCCACAATTCATCGGTCTCAACAAACACACCGCAAAAAGAAGATTACATCAAATAGATCTCCACGAGAGAGGGGGAGAACATTGTATTGAGATCCAAAAAGAGAGAAGAAGCCATCTAGCTACTAGCTATGGACCCGTAGGTCTAAAGTAAGCTACTCACACATCATCGGAGGGGATATGGTGATGATGTAGAAGCCCTCCGTGGTGGATGCCCCCTCCGGCGGAGCTCCGGAACAGGCCCCAAGATGGGATCTCATGGATACAGGAAGTTGCGGCGGTGGACGTAGGTTTTGGCCCTGTTCGATCGCTTGAAGTGCGTGAGGTATATATAGGAGGAAGGAGTACGTTGGTGAAGCAACAGGGGGCCCACGAGGCAGGGGGCATGCCCTGGGGGGGCCCACCCTCGTGACCGCCTCTTTTGTTCCTTGGAGTAGGGTACAAGTCCCCTGGATCACGTTCGGTGAGAAAATCACGTTTCCGAAGGTTTCATTCCGATTGGACTCCGTTTGATATTCTGTTTCTTCAAACACTAAAATAGGCAAAAAACAACAATTACATGCGGGCCTCCGGTTAATAGGTTAGTCCCAAAAATAATATAAAAGTGGAAAATAAAGCCCAATATAGTCCAAAACAGTAGATAAAGTAGCATGGAGCAATCAAAAATTATAGATACGTTGGAGACGTATCATGGCGCCATGTAGGCAGGTAGGCAGCTGAGGTGGCGCGGTGGTAGGGTCTTCACGAAGATCTGCATGCCACCACGCAGGTGCTTGTTGAGTTGGCTTGGAAGCCTCCCGTCGCCATGCAGGTGCCTGCCCAGCTGGTTGAGCTAGCAGCTTCTTGGGGATGGCGGTGGAGTCTTGGCAGGCGTGGGCCTGGCTGTGGCCCTGCTGATGCCCTCGGCAAGGGCCTTGCCGGGGGCCTGGCAAGGGTCTTGTCGTAGCGTTGCAGTCATCCCCGGCAAGGGTCTTGCCGGGGGTCTTGTCGATTTCCTCGGCTAGGATCCCGCTGAGGGTCGCTGTCTTCTAGTCCTCATCTGATCTCATATCTTTATGATCTTGACAAAGGTCTGCATGCCACCACTGAGTTGCCTCCTGAGCCTTGGTTCCAACGTAGTCATTGGCGGCATTTGGAAATTGTGGGCTCGAGGGTGGCTCGCTCTGCTGGTATTGGGCAAGTTGCCCCGGCAAGGCTCTTGCCGGGGACATGAGCCGCCCGGCAAGAACCTTGCAGGGGCAGCTGGGCTTTCCCGGCAAGGGCCTTGCCGGGGGAGTCCACCTCGCCCTATTGGTCTTTGGTGTTTCTGGTCTTGGCGTTGTCTTGGTTGTCTTGTGCTTCGGCTTCTCTCTGGCTTCCCTCCTCTGCCCTGCTAAGTGTGGCTGCGGCGCGTGG
Organism: Aegilops bicornis; assembly: GCA_021605145.1. Taxonomy (NCBI): domain Eukaryota; kingdom Viridiplantae; phylum Streptophyta; class Magnoliopsida; order Poales; family Poaceae; genus Aegilops; species Aegilops bicornis. Next base: position 154,611,225 of record CM038675.1, read on the forward strand.
CTCTGACTACCCGTGCACAAGTAAAGGGGTCAAAAGGAGAGCCCCTACTTTTGTACACCGACAGGATCCCCCGAGCCTGGGCCACACATAAGCGTGACACGTTGTTGGGCTAGGCCCAGAACAATGCGCGGGCAGGTGGGGCGGATTTTACTGTGGTAACTGTTTCATTCGCTGCGCTTTTCCACGACCCGCGTTGAATGCGCGACATGGAGGGTCGTGCGTGATGTGGGGGTCATGCATGGAGCGGTTCCCGCACGCATGCGTCACATTGCAGTAATGAGGCGGCTCGCGCCTTCCCCATAAAAAGAGGGAGGCGCGGAGGCGCAGCCCATTTATTCTTGCGGACCCGGGTCATGGCCTTCAAGGCATCTGTGCCCCACGATCATGGGGCGGGGAACGGTCACGTCACCCGTCCCCTCGGTTTTGCTTGCTCGCCACGTGTCCCCCATGTAGGTGGCAGGTGGTGGAGGCGGGAAACCGGGCCGTCGCTGAGTGGGGCAGCGGGTCGGTCCTGATTCCCTGCGCCCCTGGTGACTGGATTGGTCGAATGGGGCGTCCGAGACCCGACTCCGCCCCTTTATAAGAAGGGGAGGGGGACGGCATCCCACATTCTCCCATCATCCATTTCCTTCTACCGCCGCTCCTTTCTTCCATCTGCCATGGTGAGAGGACGCACCGGTCCTTCAACGATGGCAGCAAGGGTTGCTGCTCGACAGCGCGTCCCCCCTTCCCAGGAGCTCGCGGCGGCTGAGCCAGCCGTGAGGGGAAGGGGAAGGGGGCGAGGCCGAGGTCGTCATGGCGCTCGGGGAAGAGGTGGACGGGGCGGTACACCAGTCCTGCCTCCGCCAGCGGTGCCCCTCCCGATGGAGGGCCATGTTGGGGACCAGCCCTGCGAGTTCTTCATCTGGCTGCGTCGGCCACCGCGTCGTCGTCTTCGTCTTCCTACCCAGTTTGCTCGGGAGATGGAGCGTGACCCGCCCCAGACCCTCAGGTTGCACATGAGGGGCTGTAGGAATGGCGGCATGCAGGTTGACGTCGACTTCCCCGCCCCTCAGGTCATGTACCTCCGTCGTGGATGGAAGACGTTCGCTTGCATCCACAGCCTGATGGCAGGGCTCGTCCTCTACTTCAAGTTCATGGAGGACGGTCTGCTCTCCGTCAAGGTCTTCGGAGATCTTGGAACTCGCCTGAAGTGCTGTGTGGAGAGCTCCTCCGACGATGAAGATTCCTCCTCGAGCGGGAGTGACGAGGAGGACAGCGACAACAACGACGAGGGAGTCGAGCGGTGGGATGCCGACCCCGACTCCGACTGACCGCGTCACCCCTCCCTCGGTCTCGCGCCCTACCGAGGGCCTTCCTCGTCAAGCCCTCCATCGGCGTGCTCCCCGTCATCTCCTTGGGTGGCTGGCGTAGGAGGGCCGGAGAAGGCGAAGAAGGCGGGTGGCGGCCGTCAAGTCGGAGTACGCGGTCACCGACGCCTTCGTCGCATATTGCCGGCTCGCTGCCTCGTCTTCCAGCTCTTTTCCCGGCACCAAGATGTTCTCTTGGTGCCTTCCACTCCTTGCACCTCGCCTAGGCGCCCCTTTTGCCCTCCTGCTGTCTTGTTCTACCTTCTGAGGAGAGGGACAAGAAAGGGATTACGGGCACCTTATCTCTTTTTAGTTTGTAAGCCTGCGGGCACTTGTTAGATTTCAAACTTGTAATCCCCTTGCTCATGTTTTTAATTCCGTATGAACTGTACCTGTATGGGATGTTTTTAATGAAAAAGGGTGCTTGCCAGGTTCTTTGTGCGTGAGCGAGGCCCATGCCAAGGAATGAATCCTTGTTATTTTTAAGATAAACATTGTCACCCGACAACAGGCCTTGCCGCCCCCTACTTCAGTCGACCATTCTCTCGCTCTTGGCGGAGGCAGGGGTGAAGTAGAGTTAGCCCCTCGTTTACTTTCTTGCCACCACGACTACGACCAAGTTCCGACCCAGGGGGATAGCTCTCGGGTACAGGAAAAGGGGAGCACGATGGTTTAAGAATATAAACGCGGTTTCACATGTCCCAGTTCTATACGGAAAGGTATAATAGGGGATAAAAGACTTATCTGAATCCGCTGCCCCCGGCAACCTTGGATCGCCGGGGTTGGATCCTTGTGTCTTCAGCCCCCGGCAGTCTTGGCTTGCCGGGGCCAGAGCGCCGGTCCGTTCTCTTTTCCCCAAGCGGCCCAGCAGAAGTGTCCACGTGCCCTGCAAACCAAAGAGGACAGAAAGACGCACACTCGACCTCTAGGCTAGGGGTTAGTCGCTGCTAAGCACTATCAACCCTAACCGACGGAGAGACTCAACCTAGCATGCATGCTATAACTTAGGGCACTAGCGCTTCATTTATTTATGCTCAGGGTCTGCACCTGGCTTTGTACAAAGGGTTACATGCCTTGTTGGCAAAGCATGTACAAACGGTGGCTTGCCAGGAGGCCCGGCAAACCAAATAGCATCTTCGGTCTCCAGGCGGACGGCGCCGGGCCTGGTGACTCGTATTACCCGATAAGGGCCTTCCCACTTTGGCATCAACTTGTTGGAATTCTTGGCCGACTCAACGCGCCGAAGAACAAGGTTGCCTTCCTCAAAGCTTCGGTCATGAACCTTGTGGCTATGGTAGCGGTGCAAGGCTTGCTGGTAGCATGCCGCTCTCACAGTTGCCCGAAGACGATCTTCCTCAAGGAGCGTTGTGTCATCTTGCCACAATCTCTCTTGCTCAAGCTCGTCATAAGCATGCACTCGAGGTGACCCGTATGTGAGTTCTGTGGGGAGAATTGCATCTGCCCCGTAAACAAGGGCAAAGGGTGTCTGGCAGGTGGCTCGATTTGGCGTCGTCCTGATCGACCATAGAACCGCGGGCAACTCATCAATCCAGCGCCTTCCACTCTTGTGCAGCCTGTCAAAAGTCTTTGTCCTCAGGCCACGCAATACTTCAGCATTTTCCCTCTTTGCCTGGCCGTTGCTCCGTGGGTGTGCCACGGAAGCGAAACTGACCTTGCTGCCGAGCTCTTGAATGTATTGTATGAAGGTGTGGCTCGTGAACTGCGTGCCATTGTCGCTGATGACTCTGCTTGGCACACCAAAACGGCACACTAGCCCCTTGAAGAACTTGACGGCTGACTGTGTTGTCACCTTTCTCACTGCTTCCACCTCCGGCCACTTTGTGAACTTGTCGATTGCTACGTACAAGTACTCAAAGCCCCCGATAGCACGGGGGAAGGGGCCCAGTATGTCGAGCCCCAGACCCAGAATGGCCAGGAGAGAGGGATTGTTTGAAGGGCTTGAGCTAGTTGATGAAGCTTCTTCTAATGGAACTGACACGCTTCACACTTGGTTACTAGTGCCGTTGCATCCTGGAGGGCAGTGGGCCAGAAGAAACCCTGCTGGAATGCCTTGTCGGCAAGGGCCCTCGACCCTATGTGGGAGCCACATATGCCTCAGTGTATCTCCGCCAACATCTCCAGTCCTTCCTCCCGGGGAATGCACTTCAATTTCACACCGTTCGATCTCCTCCTGTATAGGACGTCATCGATGAACTGATACATAGCAGACTGACGGGCTACCTTCTCCGCTTCTTCCTGCTCCTCAGGAAGCTCCCTGTTTGGAGGAATCGGACGGTATGCTATGCCCATGCCGGAGCCTGGGGCTCGACAGCAAGGACCAAAGGCATTTCTTCTGCATTGGAGTGACTGTCTCTACGGCCAGGGCTTGACGCCTGCCAGAGTCAGTCGCTCCTGGTAGGCTCAGAGTCCACGGCAACACCCTTGCCGGCGGCCCCTGGGGGCTCAGCGGGGAAGTACTTGTCGGAGCCTGATTTCCTCCGCTTGTTCTGCTCCGTTGATGGTTTTGACGGATGGTTGAGTTAACCGAAGCAAAAAGGTACTTGGTTCCATAGGTAGCTTGAATGCAGCGCGCTTTGACAGGTAATCGGCAATGTCATTATCCACTCAGGGAACATGCTCCGCTTGCATACCGTCAAAGCGCTCCTCCAGCTTCCTCACCTCATTTACGTAGGCCTCCATCAACGGGCTCTGATAATTTTTGTTGACTTGTCTGACGACAAGCTATGAATCACCCCTGATGATGAGCTTTTTAACTCCGAGGTCTGCCGCGATCCTGAGACCGGCAAGCAACCCCTCGTACTCAGCAGTGTTGTTGGTGGACATCTTCACAGGAAAGTGCATCCGGATTACATACTTGAGGTGCTCTTGATTGGGTGCGACGAGCAGCACAAAGACCGGCGCCTTGCAGCGAGAAAGCTCCGTCAAAGTACATAATCCAGTCGCGAGTTGTTTCCTTGCCGGGGAGAGTGGTCTCCTGGATCTCTTCATCAGGCGTTGAGGTCCATTTCGCAATGAACTCCGCCAGGACTCTACTCTGGATTGTTGAAGTACTTTCAAACTTCAACCCAAAGCTTGATAACTCCAAGGCCCACTCCACAATCCTTCCGGTTGCGTCTGGGTTGTGCAGTATCCATTGCAGCGGAAGGCGGGTGATGACAGTGATCTCGTGGGCCTGGAAGTAATGACGCAGCTTCCTCGAGGCCATAAGGAGGCCGAAGAGCAATTTCTGCACACCGGAGTACATTGACCTAGCCCCATGCAAGAGGGAGCTGACAAAGTAAACCGGGTGCTGCATCATCATCTTCTTCTGGACCACTCCACTTGGCTGCGCGGGCTCTGTCCAGATGGCGCCAGACTCTACCGGGAGCCTTGCCTTGCCGGCACCAGGCCCTGCCGGGGGAGTCTCTAACTTGCTGTCCGCCGGACCTGCCATTGCCACTGCCTCTTTGCAAACCTCCCTCTGCGTCACTAGCGCGACACTGACCACTTGATTCATCGCCGCCAGATATAGAAGCAACGACTCTTGTGGTTTAGGCGCAACTAGTATCGGTGCAGAGGAAAGGTATCTCTTCAGGTCTTGCAATGCTGCCTCGGCCTCTGAGATCCACTCCATTGGGCCCGCCTTCTTCAAGATCTTGAAAAAGGGAAGGGTGCCCTCGGCAGACTTGGAGATGAATCGGCTCATGGCGGCAATGTAGCCAGTGAGCCGACGCACATCCTTGATCCGCTTGGGCGCCTCAATCTGCTCGATAGCCTTGATCTTTTCTGGGTTTGCCTCGATCCCGCGCCGCGACACAAAGAACCCGAGAAGTTTGCCGGATGGAACGCCGAAGACACACTTCTCAGGGTTCAGCTTGAGGTTGATCTTGCGCAGGTTGGCAAACGTCTCTTCTAAGTCTTGTACAAGAGTTGCCTTGTCCTTGGTTTTGACCACTATGTCATCCATATAGGCTTCCATATTTCTATGTAGCTGGGGTTCAAAACCAATTTCGACTGCCCTTGCAAATGTTGAACTAGCACTCTTCAACCGGAAAGGCATCCGTAAAAAGCAATACGTACCACATGGGGTGATGAATGATGTCTTCTCTTCGTCTTCTCTTGTCATGAAGATCTGGTGGTAGCCCGAGTAGGCGTCGAGGAATGATAACAGATCACACCCGGCCGTGGAGACAACAATCTGGTCGATGCGCGACAACATGAAGGGGTCCTTAGGACAAGCCTTATTGATATCTGTGTAATCAATACACAGCCTCCACTTCCCGTTTGCCTTGTGCACCACCACCGGATTGGCCAACCACATCGGATGGAGCACTCCCCTCACCAAGCCTGCTTCTTCCAACTTCTTAATCTCCTCTGTGATTAATTCCTGCTATTCCAAAGCTTGCTTCCTGACCTTCTGCTTGACGGGCCGCACATGGGGACAGACAGCAAGATGGTGCTCAATCACTTCCCTGGGAACGCCGGGGATGTCAGATGCTTGCCATGCAAACACGTCGACATTTGCCCGGAGGAAAGTGATGAGCGCGCTTTCCTATTTGCTATCGAGGGTGGAGCTTATGGTAAAAGCCCCTCCTGTGCCATCCTCCCTGACGGACACCTTCTTGGTCTCTGGTGGCGCAACTCTGGATTTCTTGCTCTTGCGGGTGGAGCTCTCTGGCACGTCCTCGACGGTAGCACAACACTCCGAAGAGGTGCGCTTGCCGGAGTGGGTGCGAGAGGTCTTGCCGGTCTTCTTCTTCCCTCCCGGGGGCTTTAGCGGCAGGAGCAAGTGCCTTGGCGGCAGCTGCTGCAATTGCTTCCCAGTAGAGTAGGTCGGCACAGATCAGTGTGCGTCCTTCTTGTCGGAGGGGACGGTGATGATGTTCATCGGCCCAGGCATCTTTAGCGTGTTGTAGGCATAGTGCGACGCTGCCATGAACTTGGCTAGTGTCGGGCGGCCGAGGATCCCGTTGTAGGACAAGGGGATCTCGGCTACATCAAAGACAATCCTCTCCGTCCTGTAGTTCAACTCGCCTCCAAACGTCACAGGCAACATGACCTTCCCCTTTGGCTGGCTCCTTCCCGGGTTGACCCCTTGAAACGTGCCCATTTCCTCGAGGTCTCCATCAGGAATTTGCAGCCTTTTGATCACAACGGGTGAATTCAAGTTCAGACCGGCCTTGCCGTCAACCAGCATCTTGTTCACCTTGAGGTTGTGTACCGTTGGTGAGACCAATAGCGGCAAACACCCGACCGCAGTTGTGCGGTCAGGGTGGTCCTCGGCGTCAAAGATGAGGCGTCTTTGGACCACTTCAGCCGCTTCGAAGGCGTCGAACAAGGGCTCTTCTTTGTGATCTCACGCGCCTTTATTTGGTGGCGGTGAGAAGTATGCAGCGAGGCACCACCATCGACGCACATGGCCTCTATAGCCTTCTGAAACTCTTGCTCGCCGGACTCGTCGTCTTCGTCATGATCATCGTCTTCCTGCTTCTTGTCGCGGCCCCGAGCGGGCCTCTCTTGCTGGTTATCCTTGCCGCGGCAACCTCCTTGGCTGCCACGCTTCTTGCCGGATCCCTCGGCACCATCCTGGCCCTTCTCCTTGTCCCGCCTCTCATACTCAACTTTTTGCTTCTCAGCAAGCAACTTGACTTGCCGGCAGTTCTGGAGGTTGTGGCCCTTGGTGCGGTGGATCTTGCAGTACTGCTTGTCAGAGCCCCCTGGCTTGTCGGCAGCCGCCAAAGCCCGGCAGGTGGCGCACCCGGCTATTTCCTTACCGGGGTCGTCTGCCTTGGCCTTCTTGGCAGGGTCGGCGTCCTCGGATCCCTTGACGGCAAGCACGGTCTTCTCCTTGCGTTTCCTGTTGCGACGCCGGCCCTTCTTCGTTGGGGCGGTGGTGTCTTCATCCGTAGAGTCAGTTTCCACTCCGGCGTCCTCGCCGGGGTACTTCCTTCCCTCTTCAACCCAGGCGCACCTATCGGTCAGAACATAAAGTTCGGCGACATCCTTAACCTTGTTCATCACCAGCTCTTCGCGCATCTTGTGGTTGCGCACATTCTAATGGAACGCGCTAATCACGGCGGCGGGATGAACATCGGGAATGTTGTATTGCACCCGGTTGAACCTCTGGATATACTTGCACAGGGTTTCCCCTTCCTTCCGGGGAATGATATGCAAATCACTGGCCTGACCATGAGCTTGGTGGCCTCCGGTGAAGGCACCAACGAACTCATGGCACAGATCCGACCAAGAAGAAATGGAATCCACCGGCAAGTGCATCAACCAAGACATGACGTTGGGCTTCAGTACCAACAGGAAGTAATTGGCAAGCACCTTGTCGTCATGAGCTCCAGCAGCTTGCATCGCGATGGTGTAGATGCTGAGGAACTCTGACGGATGGGTCTCACCGTTGTACTTCTCGCCGACGTCAGGCTTGAACGTGCGGTGAGACGGCCACTGGAACTGCCGCAACTCACGGGTAAAGGCTGGGCAACCCACCTTGTAAGGTAGGCCGCCGGAGCCCCTCGGTGCTGGGTGGTCCATAGCGGGTCCCACCCGCTTATCCGACTGGTGGCATGTATCGCGCGAGCGCTCGATAGTGGTTCAAGCATCTTCTTGGGCTCGTTCTCAAAGAACTTGGCGCTGGTCGCGGTGGGTCCGTGGGTCGGGCGACGCTATGGAAATGTTATCACATGCGTCGTCACGGCGGATCGACACCAGCAGCGGCAGGCGCGGGGGAGGAGAGTGTACTGTGGCTGCAGCTCCCCAGGTCCTCCCACCGCTGACATGTGGTGGCTCGACGAAGCGCCGACCCGAGGGCCCCGCCGGTCGCGGATCATCTTTATTAGCGACGGCGACGAGGCTCTGGATGGTGGCTCTCCACTCGTCGAGCTTCTCCGCAGTAGGAGGGAAGTCGAGGAGCAGCTCCGCGCGCGCCAAAGCTTCTGCTGGCGTGGGTGGTGGCGACAGCTGCGTGGATTGTCGCGCGCTTCGACTTCTAACCACGTTAGAAGGAGCTCTATCACGGCCTAGCGTCTGCGTGCCATTTTCTCCATCACTTTGGCGGGTGTAGGTGTCAAAACCGGCGGATCTCGGGTAGGGGGTCCCGAACTGTGCGTCTAGGCGGATGGTAACAGGAGACAAGGGACACGATATTTTTACCCAGGTTCGGGCCCTCTCGATGGAGGTAAAACCCTACTCCTGCTTGATTAATATTGATGATATGGGTAGTACAAGAGTAGATCTACCACAAGATCAGAGAGGCTAAACCCTAGAAGCTAGCCTATGGTATGATTGTTGTTTTTCCTACGGACTAAAACCCTTCGGTTTATATAGACACCGCAGAGGGTTAGGGTTACATAGAGTCGGTTACAATGGGAGGAGATCTACATATCCGTATCGCCAAGCTTGCTTTCCACGCCAAGGAAAGTTCCATCCGGACACGGGACGAAGTCTTCAATCTTGTATCTTCATAGTCCAGGAGTCCGGCCAAAGGTTATAGTCCGGCCATACGGACAACCCCTAATCCAGGACTCCCTCAGTAGCCCCTGAACTAGGCTTCAATGATGACGAGTCCGGCGCGCAGATTGTCTTCGACATTGCAAGGCGTGTTCCTCCTCCGAATACTTCATAGAAGATTTTGAACACAAGGATAGTATCCGACTCTGCAAAATAATTTCCACATACCACCGTAGAGAGAATAATATTTACACAAATCCAATCTGCTGACGTATTTCGCAGCGTGACATCACACCACGGCCAAGCCTTTATCCGAATCGTTTTTACTGTCCCACCTCAGCACACTTAGCGAGGCGGTTTCCTTGGCACGTCTTGTTGAAGCAGAGATCGTGTCCCCTTATTCCGAGATTCTCATTAATACGGGCGTGGGTAACACAATCATGCCTGTTGGCACGTCTCCTCTATCGAAGGCGAGTCCCAAATGGTCACGGGGAGGGCTCTTGGTATTCAACCTCTTTATAAAGAGACCAAGGCTCTACTCCTTTCTTTCAATCTCAATCGAATCCGCCCCTCGCTTCGAGTTCCAACACCCAAAGCTCCAGATTCAGCGCCGGACCTTTGATGATGTCCGCTCCGACCTTCAAGGTTGGTGGATGCCTTCCTCCGTTCACGGAAGAAGACGTGCTAAAGCTAAGAGATGCCAGGTATTTAACCGGAAAAATTTCGCATAGGCTGCCTGCTCAAGGGCAGGTTATCCCCACTCCCAAGCCTGGTGAGAGCATGGTGTTCGCGTCCCACTTCCTTCGGGGGCTAGGCTTCCCGACGGACCCCTTCGTGAGGGGGCTCATGTTTTATTATGGGTTGGAATTTCACGACTTGGATCCGGAGCCCATCCTCCACATCTCATCGTTCATTGTCGTATGCGAAGCCTTCCTCCGCATTACTCCTCACTTTGGATTGTGGCTTAAGACTTTCAAAGTGGAGCCAAAGATGATCAAGGGGCAACAAGCGGAGTGCGAGGGGCTGTTATAAGCAAGAATGCTGACGCTCCATGGCCCGAGGGCTCTTTTCAAGAGGAGTTCAGCCTATGGCAACGAGAGTGGTTTTATATCACAGCCCCAAGGGGCACCAAGTGGGTGGTGTCACCTGTCTTTCGCTCGGGTCCTCCACCGCGGCTGGCGTCATGGGTCAATAAAGGGCTTGACTGGGGGCCGTCCAAGGACGTGCCCTTGTTGCAGGGCCGCATTCAAGATCTCCTGGAAAGAGACATCAACCTGGCCGTAGTGACGCAGGTCATGTTGATTCGCCGCACTTTTCCCTGCAAACACCGCCCCTCACTTTGTGGGAGTTTAATCCAGAGGGACCACGAGATCTCCAACATTTTGCGGGCGCGACGCCCATGGAGATGTACAAATTGTTCTTCGGATCACAAGCAATGTGTCCAGACTCGACCGAGGACGCAGGTCTGAGCTGCAATCGCCCGGATACTCAAGTAAGTAGACCTGTACCCGGACACGCTATCCGTATATTCATCATAAAATTGCCCTTAAAAGAGATGTCCCTTAAACAGGAGTGGATAGCGAAAGCAAAGCTAATCAGGTGCCCGGCCCCCCTCCCTGAGACCACGCCGAATCCCGTGTTAACCAGGATGCTGGAGGTTGCGCCTTTGGAAGAAGGCGAAGGGGGGAACAAGGAAGCTACCACCTCCCCGAAGGAAGCTGTCAGGAAAGGAGGGTCCGAGAATCCCTCCATTCAGGGGAAGAAGAGGACCGCCTCTGAAGACCCGGAGACCATGGTCTCAAAGCGGGGGAAGAAATCTTCATTATAGGGTCCTGCGCCGAGAGATGCCTCGGCCGCACTATGCACCCAAGGAGATCAGCCCTCCAGCGAGCCGTAAGTAGAGATGGGAGTTTTAAAATAAGAAACATCCCTATTCTATTCCTGAGAAAGATAACTGAATTTTTACCTTGTAGTTCGGATCTCAGCCCTTCTCAGCAGAGCTCATATTTAGGGGATCTTAGATGGGAGATGATGGAGAGCGGAACGCCTCCCCTGCCGTATCGCCTTGCGGCGGCGGGGACCCTGAGGTGTTGTCACGGAGGGTTTCTCCGAATCCGGCAGGGCCGGAAAGCAGCCGTATGGCTCCCCAAAGCCCTCCGTGTCCGGCCTTTGAAAAAGGCCATCGGACGAGTCCGGCACCGTTCGGTGCACGGTCGGAGGAGCTAAAGGATCTGCTCGGCCGAGCGTCTATCTCAGAAGAACACCGTGCATTGATGGGCACGGTGATTGAAAGGATTTCATCCGCGGAGAGCGGGTTGCACGAGGCCGTCGAGTTTACCGAGTGTTTTGAGGTACGTGAAATGATGTACCTTTTGACAGTTCCGCATATAAAAGATGCGCCCTGTATAGATAGTAGCCCCTGAGACTCGGTGCGTTGTCAAAAATGAGAGCGCGTCGAGGATCATAATCCCAGGTATAATATGTCGCTCTTCCTATGTAGGTGGCGAAGTGTCCGGTGGCTAGCCGGACTAATGAATTTGCCGAGCTAAAGCGGCAATTTGACGTGGCGGATGCTGGACTTCTTCGTCCCGTAGATGATGCACAGTACTCTTCCCACGGCGGCGGCCGGGGACTCCAGCGTGGTGGCGCTGCTCGTCACGCGCACCCTCGGAAGAGCGCGCTGCGGGCGCAGGCGTGGACATCCTAGAGGCTGATGCGCCGCCCGCAGGGGGCACAGTGACACCCCTGGAGGGCCCCGTGTCGCCTGCGGGGGGCCCAGCCCCGTCTTTGGATTTGGCGATGCGCGGCCCATCGTCTGGCGCACGAACGACACCGCTCGCCAGGCTCTGGCTGCCAGAGCGATGCTGGTGCTCGCAGGCCGCAGCTTGGGTTCTGTCCGCGATCGGCCCACTGCTCGTCCGCACTGGCACGGGTCGTTCGGCTCCCGACGAGCCGATCGCCATGATCATCTTCTTCTTGGGTTCCATGGCGATGAGGAACCGCTAGGCTGACTGCTAGATTGTATTCTCATGACTGTGCCCCCCTACCCGGCGCGCCAAAATGTCTGGGAAACGACACCTATGGGATCACTGGAATCCCTGCTGCGGTTGGCGGGCGCGGGGTTGTGAGAAGAGCAGGTCTAACAGGAAGCACACAGATTGTTTACCCAGGTTCGGGCCCCGAGGATGCGTAATACCCTAGGCCTGCTTTGGTGGATGTATTGAGTGTTCTCGTGTTCTTGAGCTAGCTACGGGGTGTAACTTGCCCAAAATAGCTGAATCCCTCTCCAGTAGGCCATGGGCCTCCTTTTATAGTCGAAAGTGGCTGCCACAGTGGCACACAGGAGGTGGAAAGGTCTACAGTGGTGCGAGCTTATCGCCCGTATTACAGGACAAGACGCATTTAATGCATCGCTTAGGTGTCCCTTAGCTTTATCGGGGAGGGGAACGAGGCCCATCCCGTCCGTCGCCGCCTCGCCTTGCTTCGACACGCGCCCAGGCCAGCGATGCATGTGGCGCCATGTAGGCAGGCAGGCAGCTGAGGTGGTGAAGTGGTAGGGTCTTCACGAAGATCTGCATGCCACCACGCAGGTGCTTGTTGAGTTGGCTTGGAAGCCGCCCGTTGTCGGTGTCAAAACCAGCAGATCTCGGGTAGGGGGTCCCGATCTGTGCGTCTTAGGCTGATGGTAACAGGAAGCAAGGGACACAATGTTTACCCAGGTTCGGGCCCTCTCGATGGAGGTAAAACCCTACTTCCTACTTGATTAATATTGAAGATATGGGTAGTACAGGAGTAGATCTACCACGAGATCATAGAGGCTAAACCCTAGAAGCTGGCCTATGATGGTATGATTGTAATTGTGATCGACCTTCTAAGGAACAACCTCTCTGGTTTATATAGGCACCGGAGAGGGATAGGGTTTACATGGAGTCGGTTACAAGGAAGGAAATATAATATCCGGATCGCCAAGCTTGCCTTCCACGCCAAGGAGAATCCCATCCGGACATGGGTCGAAGTCTTGAGTCTTGTATCTTCACGCTTCAATAGTCCGGACGATGTATATAGTCCGGCTGTCCGGATACCCCCTAATCCAGGACTCCCTCAGTAGCCCCTGAACCAGGCTTCAATGATGATGAGTCTGGCGCTCAGTCTTGTCTTCGGCATTGCAGGGTGAGTTCCTTCTCTGAATACTCCAAAGTAATTATCAAACACTTGAACCGTGTCTGGATCCACAAAATGATCTTCACATGACACCGTAGAGAGAATGGTATTTCACAAATGCAATCTGCTGACAACTTTTTAAGCAACGCGACGTGTCATTACGGTCGGGTCATTATTCGAACCGTTTTTCCACAACCAGCCACATCTCATATTGTGAGGTGGTTTCCTTGACACGTCTTGCCAAATCAGAGATCTTGTCCCCTTATCACGAGATTCTCATCAATACTATTATGGGAAATCCCACCACGCCATCAATCGTGGCGCTTGGGAAGCAAGCGATTCCCAACGAGCAAGTGGGGAGGCACACCGCTTTCGTCGCCTCTATAAAGGGATAAGAGTTCCCCATTTTTACCCACGCCTTCTTCCTCCTTTGCCCACTCTTGCCCCCTCGAGCTCCAGTGCCCTAGCCCAAGTCTTCTTCGCACAGCTAAACATGTCCAGAGCAGGAGGCAAGTGGGTGGCTTCCACCGTGAGGGAGAAGCACATCGCAAATCTTCGGGCGGCCGGATACTTGGCCACAGACATTGCACACCGGCTACCGGATGCTGGGCAGGTCATTCCGACCCCGGGACCCCACGAGAGGGTCGTGTTCGTTGCCCACTTTGTCCGTGGACTGGGGTTTCCACTTCACCCCTTCGTCTGCGGGCTCATGTTCTACTACGGGCTAGATTTCCACGATCTAGCCCCGAATTTTGTCCTCAACATCTCGGCATTCATCGTCGTATGTGAGGCCTTCCTCCGCATCAGGCCTCACTTCGTCCTATGGCTGCAAATCTTCTGCGTGAAGCCGAAGATCGTGAGCGGCCAGCAAGCGGAGTGCGGAGGGGCCATGGTGGGCAGGATGCCTAATGTCACATGGCTTGACGTCTCCTTTGCAGACACCGTGAAAGGGTGGCAATCGTGGTGGTTCCACATCACTGAGCCACGCAGCGCCAACTGGGCAGCGACCTCCGAGTTCCGATCTGGAACCCCCATGCGGCTCACCTCCTGGGAAAAGAAGGGCCTGGCTTGGGGTGAACCTACAGAGCTGACCGGACTCCAAAACTGCATCAAGAGCATGAAGGACAAGAACATCAAGCTTGTCAACGTGATCCAGGTCATGCTCGTTCGCCAGATCCTGCCGTACCAAAGGCGGGCATTCAATCTGTGGGAGTTTGTTCCGGCCGAACAACAGACGCTTCGGAGGCTTTATGACATGACGCATAAAGGCGCGTGGAGGGTGTTGTTCAAGGCCTCCGAAGTACCTCATCCCACATCCGAGGACCGCGGACTTCATGCAACGCGGCTCCCGCATCCGGTGAGTTTTAGTACTACCACCGGGTTCGGTTTTTCCCAATACATTCATGGGGGAGTCTTAAGTATTCGTGTATATTTGATCAGGACTATGTAGAGACAGGGAGCAGATTGACTGTCCGGCTCCGCTGCGAAAGATCAGGTGATGCTCTCGGCGGAGATCTTGATCCGGCGCCCTACAAGGCACCCGAGAGAAGAAGGCGAAAGAAGGCCGGGGACGGGAAGGGTCTCCGGCGTAAGGTTGTGCTGGAAGCCTCGTCCGAAGACGACGAGGTGCACTCCTCCCCCGAGGAGGAGGAAGAAGAAGAAGAAGCCGCCCCATCCGGAAAGGATGAGGGGCCTGAGGAGACGGGCCATGGGGCCGGGAGAGGCCCTCGTCGCAAGGCTGTCATACCCACGTCGTCCGATGACGACGAAACAGATTCCTCCCGCGGAGGTGGGGGAAGCAAGAAGAAACTCTACCTCCCCGCACTGGGGAGGAGAAAAAGAGGAAAGCCGCCCCGGAGGGGGAGGCTGGGACGCCCAAGAGGGGAAATATGTCCCCTCCGGACTACTCCACCACGGCCGCTCATAGCGAGGAAGAGTGGCTGCCCAGGGGGAAGCCCCTAGCGCAATCGTAAGTGTCCGCACTCTATCGTGATTTTACTTCATAGTTGTTTAATAAGGCCAAACATATATGCAGTCCGGCCAGGGCTCATCCGGAGGTGTCGTCTTCGGATGGGTCTCTGAGCGCTTCAGAGATGAACTCGCTCCCGACGGCCACCACTCCTCAGCCTGCGGATGACACGGAGGTGTTGTCCCGAAGGTTCCCCGAGCGGGGGGAGGTGACCCTGGAGACGCCCCAAGGCGGAGTTCCAGATGTCGGACACGCGGGGTTCAAGATCCCCGCGGATCGCGTCGATGAGAGCCGTAGCAAGGCGGACTCTCGACCGAACACTGTTCCGGAACCCTCGACGGTTCCGGACTTAGGTGGGCAGCCCCTTGTTAGGTAGGGCGAGCCATCCGCGCCGAGGACTTCCGTCGCGCCAGCGGTGCCGGATAGTTTGGTGGAAGCGCTTCGAGGCGCTTCCATGGATGACGAGCACTGTACTCTTATGAGTTCGGTGATTCAGAAGGTTCTGTCCACAAAAAGCGGACTAACCGAAGCCTGCTCAAGCCTACTGACGGGCTTCGAGGTAAGTAATAAAAATGTGCGAAATTACCACCCGATAGGTAGTAGCCCCTGATACTCTGTTTTGTGTTCGGAAAGAAAAGCCAAACGGAGGGTCAATTATAATCCGTAGGAGTCTAATAAGTGTTTATGTGAATAAGCAGGCCGTGCTGCTTGCCACTGCTGCCCGCACAGCCGAGGTTGCTGAACTAAAGCGGGACCTGGAGCAGGCGCAGGGGGAGCTCGACCTCTCAAAGAGAGCAAAGGTGAGTGGTTCTCCGCTCTTATGTATGAAAAGATAGATTCTGACGATGAAGCGTCGTGACTCTGTAACAGGGTCCACCGCCAAAGTGGCGTCCCTGAAGAAAGCGCTATCCGAGGCCGAAGAAAGGCGGCGTTGGAATGCAAGGAGCGCGAGAAGCAAAGTGCTAGAGTGGGCGAGGTACAGCAAGAGCTCCAGGACCTCGACAAGAAGTTCGAGTCCGTGGAGCATGATCTGAAGATGAAAGAAGCCGAGCTTGCGAAGGCCCTTGTGAGTATGAGAGACGCCAAGGCCGAAGTCGAGAAAGCACAGCAGGAAATCCAGGAGGCCAAAAAGATATCGGCGGGTAAGAAATTATTTATGCAAAGCAAACATGTGGAGGAGGCGTTTCTTTTACTTACCCGAATTTGGAGCTCTCCAGGGGCATTCACAGATCTGCCACGTAGTGTCTCAGACGCCGCGGAGTTCTACCATGCCGAGGAGGGGAGCTCAACGGAGAAGCTGTTCTGGTCCCAGTACGTTGGGGCCGAACATCTGATGCCTCTGAGTGACCAACTGAAGCAGTTGGTCGAACTCCATAGGGCGGCCGAAGTGGCTATGAAAGGTTTCATAGTCCAGATGTGGCCTGGTGAGCCCCTGCCCACTAGCTACTTCGGCCTGATCAAGCGGATGGTGAATGCCTGTCCGCGTCTTGAAGTAATCAAGCGATCCGTTTGCATTGAGGGTGCCCGCCGGGCCTTTGCCCGTGCGAAGGTGCATTGGGGCAAGCTGGATGCGGATAAGCTGGTGAAGGACGGGCCGCCGGAGGGCAAGGCGCATCGCCATCCCGAGAAGTATTGTGATGGCGTTATGAAGGGCGCTCGTCTCGTGGCCGACGAATGTACTAAAGACAAGATCTTTGACTAAATGTACCTCAGCCGCTGTTGTAATTTGAAGACGAAGTTACCTGTGCTATGTAGCACTGTTTTGATTTAAAATATTACCATCTGTGCGGTTGTTTATAAAATTCTGAAAGTAGGCCAGTCGTCGGCTTCCACCCCCACGTAACTACTACCAGGGTGTTCCTGGAAAAACCCGGATACTCATTATCCAAATTTTTGGTCCCTTAAGGAGGTATCCGGCGCAGCGAACAAGGCAATCAGACTATGTGGCTTTATAACTTTCACTCAGCCATAGAAGTCTATAATTTTAAATTTCGGCGAAGCCCCTAGAATTCGGAGGGCCGAATTGGGGCGCTATATACGCCTAAATTGGACAAGGCCGATTCATCGCCTAAAGCGGAAAAAATCTTTAAGGATTTTAAGACCTCTCGAACAGCGACCAGCTCTCGCCTCATCATGCCGGTCAGTTTTCGGCTTTCTCTCTCTTGAGGTGCTTTCGTCCAGGAAGAACGGGACACAATCGCAGTAGTTCTCCCTGCGCTACCTTAGCCGATATAACGGAACGTAAGGTACCAAAACAAGGGAACCGGGCTAACCCAACTGTAGACCCAAGACATGATTCGGAGCTGATGCGTATAGTGCTATAAGTTCGGGGTGCCGCACTGTTTAAAGTGTTCGGACTTCCTGTGCCGTAGAACGGGGCACCATAGGAAGCCCCTGGCAAACGGACCGTACCAAAGTGTACAGATGCAATATCAAAGAAACATTTGTAAGAAAAATGTTCAAATAATGATAATAAGCTGACACTATATATAATCCCCCATTGATGAATATACGTTTAAGAGTATGCTTACAATGAATGCATTAAGCGGAGATAAATAGGACTATTTAACATGTCCTATCCAGGGGCAGGCCGCGTATGGATAGATAAAACAGGTATAACGATTGTAAATAGAATCCACCTGGGTGTTTCCTTCTGTGCGCGAAGCCTGTTGCCTCCTTGGTTTTCTCTCCTATGTAAGTCCGAAAATCCGGCTCGTCTGAAGAGGCTGCTCTAAAGCAATGTCCTGAAAATAAGAAGGACGGGTTATGAAGGTATGTGGCGGTTATCCCGCACTGTTGACTGAGTCGTTGTTGCGCCTCCGCCTACGCCCATGGTATCTTGAGTGCACAATTGTGTACGCGTGGCACGAATGCTGCTTTGATGGGGCTTAAGCGGAGGCCAGACTGCTAGTCGTGCTCTTGGCGTGCCTGATGATCCTGCTGCGGGGTGCTCCGGACTCTCTTGACGGTGCTCGAAGTTGTAGTCGCCGGATTGGTTTGTCAGAGGAGGCCGCATTGTACTTCCGCCGTGAGGGCTGCAGTATGCTCCTCTGTTCGGAGAGAGTGGTCCATAGTTCCGTTGACTGTTATGACCCCGCGTGGTCCTGGCATCTTGAGCTTGAGGTATGCGTAGTGTGGTACCGCATTGAATCTAGCGAATGCGGTTCGTCCGAGCAGTGTGTGGTAACCACTATGGAAAGGGACGATATCAAAGATTAACTCTTCGCTTCAGAAGTTATCCGGAGATCCGAAGACCACTTCCAATGTTATAGAGCCCGTGCAACGGGCCTCCACTCCAGGAAACACACCTTTAAAGGTGGTTTTGGTGGCCTTGATCCTTGAAAGGTCAATGCCCATTTTGTGCACTGTGTCCTGATAAAGCAGGTTTAGGCTGCTTCCACCGTCCATAAGGACTCGCGTGAGGTGGAATCCGTCGATGATTGGGTCTAGGACCAATGCGGCTGAGCCGTCGTGACGGGTGCTAGTAGGGTGATCCCTATGATCAAAGGTGATCGGGCAAGCTGACAATGGGTTAAATTTGGGGGTGACTGGCTCCATCGCATAGACGTCCCATAGTGCTCGCTTCTGTTCCCGCTTAGGAATGTGCGTGGCGTAGATCATGTTGACTGTTTTCACCTGGGGGGGGGGGGATTTCTTCTGTCCCACCGTGTTCGGACGCCGGGGCTCTTCGTCATTATCGCTGTGTAGCCCCTTGTCCTTGTTTTCAGCGTTTATTTTGCCGGCCTATTTGAACACCCAGCAGTCTCTACTGGTGTGGTTGGCTGGATTGTGCGGGGTGCCATGAATTTGGCACGAGCGCTCCAGTATACGGTCTATACTAGATGGTCCCTGGTTATTTCTTTTGAACGGCTTCTTCCGCTGACCGGACTTGGATCCGCTGAATCCGGCGTTGACTGCCGTGTCTTCAGTGCTGTCACCGTTGTTCTGTCGCTTATGTCTATTACGCCGTGGCTTGTCGTTATTGCCGCGGCCGTCCGGAGTGCCAGAATGTGGCGTAGTGCTGCTGCTAGCCAGCCAGCTGTCCTCGCCCGCGCAAAAGCGGGTCATTAGTGTTGTGAGAGCTGCCATTGACTTGGGTTTTTCCTGGCCGAGGTGTCGGGCGAGCCACTCGTCACGGATATTATGCTTAAAAGCCGCCAGGGCTTCGGCGTCCGGACAATCGACTATTTGGTTCTTTTTAGTTTGGAACCGAGTCCAGAATTTCCTGGCTGACTCTCCGGGTTGTTGAGTGATGTGGCTCAGGTCATCAGTGTCTGGTGGTCGTACATATGTGCCCTGGAAGTTGTCGAGGAATGCGTCTTCCAGGTTTTCCCAGCTGCCAATGGAATTTCTTTGGCAGACTGTTTAGCGATGCCGGGCTGGTCCTTTGAGCTTAAGGGGAAGATACTTGATGGCGTGTAGATCGTCTCTGCGGGCCATGTGAATGTGGAGAAGGAAATCTTCGATCCATACCGCAGGGTCTGTTGTGCCATCGTATGATTCAATGTTTACGAGCTTGAACCCTTCTGGGAATTCATGATCCATCACTTCGTCCGTGAAGCAGAGGGGGAGCGCGGTGCCTCTGTGCCGGGCTATGTGGCTACGCAGTTCGAATTGCTCTGGGTTGCTATATTTGGCCCAGCCGGACTTGTTTAAGGTGTATCCGGCGTGACGGTCGTTGTCGCGTGCTAAGGCGTGCCCCCGCGATCCGTAGATCGATCTTGGCTGTCCTGCTCTGTTTTCCAGTATATCTTGCAGGTCCTGCTTATTGCCCTGGCCGTAGTATGTTGGCGTGGGGGTGCTGGCTGGTATGCGGGCTGATATGCCATTCTATCCCGGCCACGAGGTGGCCATTCAGCCGTATGGCGCTCGAGTCTGTATTCCTCGGCTGCGGGACTTGATCCATCATGCGTGAGCAGGTCTTGATCATCTTGGAGTTGCTGCTGCTTCTTTTTCAGGCTCCTCGCAGTGGCTATAAGCCGATGCTTGAAGGATTCCTGCTCTACGGGATCCTCAGGCACGCCGAACTCGTCGTCACCGAGGCTAATCTCGTCTTCGAAGGGGGGCATGTAGTTGTCCTCCTCCGGGTATTCGTCCGTCGCTTTGTTCTTACAGGCTGACCTGCTCATCTTCTGCTCGGCTTGCTCGAAGGCGGGCTGATCAGGGTTGTATTCTTCTTCGGCACCATTCGGATTGTTTTCGTCTCCTGGGCCGGTATTGCTGTGGCAGGGCTTGGAGTGGCGCCGACGACACCCATTCTTTGCTTTTTTCCCTGAGGTTTTGTCCTCCGTTGCCTTAGCGCCATTTGTTTCCTTTGGAGTGTCCACCATATATATATCATAGGAAGAGGTGGTTGTCCACCGCCCAGTGAGCGGCGGTTCATGTTCTTCTCCTACATCGTCGTCCATAACGTCGATGTCTTCGGAGTCGAAGTCCAGTACCTCGGTTAAATCATCAACCGTGGCAATGAAGTGGGTGGTGGGTGGGCAACGAATTCCTTCATCTCCTGCCTCCCACTCGAGCCAGACATAGTTTGGCCCGGAATTTTCTGTCAAAGAGAGAGTTTTTAATGAGTTCAACATGTCGCCGAAGGGCGAGTGCTAGAAGATATCCGCAGCGGTGAACTCCATTACCGGAGCCCAACTTTGGCTCGACCGCTCGGGAGTCTGTGATTGGAACCAACATCCGGATACAAATCCGGGGTCCGGACTCACAGGCCACCACAGAGGTAAGGCCCGTGTTCGGCTCCACTGCCGACGAGGGTGCGACCTGTGGGGTGGGGTCCAGCCCTCCGTCCTTAGGCAACGCAGTCTGCTCAGGATTTAGGTCCGAGGCTACTGCGAGGGTGATACCCCGAGCTTCGTCCGACAGCAGGTCTAAGCCGTGCTCGTCGTGACTATCCGGTGCTCCTGGCATAGGCCCGAATCCGTCGAAGATCCAGTCTCCGCGGATGTCCGCCGTGTGGTTCAGGTTTCCGATCCTGATCTGGTGGCCAGGGGCGTAGCTATCGATCTGCTCCGGATAATGGCTGTTAATTGGCCCGCGAAGCGGCCGTCGAACACGAAGATCTGTCCGGGGAGAAAGGTCTCACCCGGAACCGTGTTGTTGACTATGGTTGAAGGAGCCATCGAGCCCTGTAGCGATGACACAGAGGAACTCTCAATGAAAGCACCAATGTCGGTGTCAAAACCGGCAGATCTCGGGTAGATGGTCCTGATCTGTGCGCCTTAGGCTGATGGTAACAGGAAGCAAGGGACACAATGTTTACCCAGGTTCGGACCCTCTCGATGGAGGTAAAACCCTACTTCCTGCTTGATTAATATTGAAGATATGGGTAGTACAAGAGTAGATCTACCACGAGATCGTAGAGGCTAAACCCTAGAAGCTAGCCTATGATGGTATGATTGTAATTGTGGTCGGCCTTCTAAGGACCAACCTCTCCGGTTTATATAGGCACCGGAGAGGGCTAGGGTTTACATGGAGTCGGTTACAAGGAAGGCACCAAGCTTGCCTTCCACGCCAAGGAGAGTCCCATCCGGACACGGGTCGAAGTCTTGAGTCTTGTATCTTCACGCTTCAATAGTCCGGACGATGTATATAGTCCGGCTGTCCGGATGCCCCCTAATCCAGGACTCCCTCACCCGTCGCTACGCATGTGCATGCCCAACTGGTTGAGCTAGCAGCTGCTTGGGGATGGCCGTGGAGTCTTGGTAGGCGCGGGCCTGACTGTGGCCCTGCTGATGCCCTCGGCAAGGGCCTTGCCGGGGGCCCGGCAAGGGTCTTGCCGTGGCGTTGCAGTCGTCCCCGGCAAGGGTCTTGTTGGGGGTCTTGTTGATTTCCTCGGCTAGGATCCCGCCGAGGGTCGCCGTCTTCTGGTCCTCATCTAATCTCATATGTTTATGAACTTGACAAATATCTGCATGCCACCATAGTGGTGCCTCCCGAGCCTTGGTTCCAACGTAGTCGTTGGTGGCGTTTGGAACTCTTGGGCTCGAGGGTGGCCCGCTCTGCTGGTACTGGGCAAGTTGCCCCGGCAAGGCTCTTGCCGGGGCCGCGGCGGCCGCCCTGGCAAGGGCCTTGCCGGGGGAGTCCACCTCACCCTCTTGCTCTTTGGTGTTTCTGGTCATGGCGTTGTCTTGGTTGTCTTGTGCTTCAGCTTCTCTCCGGCTTCCCTCCTCTGCCCTGCTCAGTGTGGCCACGGCGCGTGGCTCTGACTACCCGTGCACAAGTAAAGGGGTCAAAAGGAGAGCTCCTACTTTTTTACACCGACAACCACATATGATGTTCTTCGCTCGAGAGTCGAGTTGCTTGAATCTCTTCACATCAGCAGCATTGATGGTAGGAGTGACAGAGGGAACACTATTTTCCACAACATACCAGAGATCGTTATCAATTTCCTCAAGATGCATTCACATCTTATTCTTCCAGTAGGGGTAGGCCGTCCCATCGAAGGTAGGACACCCAACAGAGACCTTGATCATACCTGTAGTCGACATAAATAAAACTCTAGGCGGTTAA
The DNA here is from genome assembly GCA_021605145.1 of Aegilops bicornis. Lineage (NCBI taxonomy): Eukaryota > Viridiplantae > Streptophyta > Magnoliopsida > Poales > Poaceae > Aegilops > Aegilops bicornis. Next base: position 154,633,677 of record CM038675.1, read on the forward strand.
ACCAAAATCACACAGAACAAGGGAGTACCTTGCTCTGATACTAACTGAAAGTGCGTTAAGTCGACTAGAGGGGGGCGAATAGGGGAATTTTTATGAATTCTTCATTGAGGAATTTCAGGGTGAGGAAATTCCTAAAAGAAGAACTACTAGCAGCGGAATAAGTACTCAGATGCAAACATAACATAACATAAGCACAATCATCATGATGAATGAAAACAAACACAGAGTAAAGAAAGCGTAAACATAGGATAAGCAGGCTGAAGACAAACAGACTGAAGAAATTGAACTGAGGAAATTGAGAAAGTCTTCATTCAAAGTCTTCAAACAGTAACGATCAAGTACAGAACACAGTAATGAGGAAATCAAAGGGTTGAGGACATAGAACCAGTAGGCTTGATGAAGATAGTGATTTGGTAAACCAGTTCCAACTATTGTGACAGTTGTACGTCTGGTTGGAGCGGCTAGGTATTTAAACCTGAGGACACACAGTCCCGGACACATAGTCCTCACCATATTCCTCTTGAGCTAAGGTCACACAGACCTCGCCCAATCACTCGTGGTAAGTCTTCAGGTGACTTCCAAACCTTCACAAACTTGGTCACTCGACGATCCACAATTTCCTCTTGGATGCTCTAGACCATGACGCCTAACCGTCCGGAAGATGCATAGTCTTCAAAGGTAACAAGCGTCGGATCCACACAGGAACAATCTCTTCAGTGATGCTCAATCACTTTGGGTTTTTAGGTGTTTGGTTTTGGGTTTTCCTCACTTGATTATTTTCGCTCAAAGACCTCGGAGGATGGTATGCTCTCAATGACAAGTGTCAGTTTCTCTCGGACCAGCCAACCAGCTAGTGGTTGTAGGGGCGGCTATTTATAGCCTAGGGAGCAGCCCGACATGATAAGACATAAATGCCCTTCAATGATATGACCATTAGGTGGGTAGATATTTTGGGCCAGCTGGCGCATAGCATAGCAACGGTCGGAAATTTGACTATCAAATTCCTCAAGATTATCATGTTCCTCACTTGTAGGCAATCCGCACTGGCGAATTCCTAACTCCTCAGTCAGAACAAATTCCTCGAGACCGAAGAACTTCGTCTCGCCCTTTGAAGAAATTGATTGAACTGTAAGAGATTTCCAATGGCTTCACTTTCGAAAGGATTGGTAGGTGTAGGATTTTGAGATGAGCATCACTTGGAAACTTTTCCTTAGTTTTTCCTCGACCCCCTTTAACAGTACGGTGTTTCCTATGACTCAAGAAAGAGAAAATGAAACTATGAAAACAAAAGTCTTCACGCTTCATATCCCTCGCATGAATATCAGGTCTTCACAGTCACACCAATTTCTTCACTTTCAAAGTCTTCAGAAATCCAAAGTCTTCAGTTGAAGACCTTCATTTTTAGGGGTCGACTTTCTCTGTAAATATCAAACTCCTCATAGACTTATAGACATGTCTACACTCACAAACGCATCAGTCCCTTAACCTATAAGTCTTCAATACACCAAAATCACTAAGGGGTACTAGATGCACTTACACATACCGATGTATGCGGTCCGATGAGTGTTGAGGCACGCGACGGGTACAATTATTTTCTGACCTTCACAGATGATTTGAGTAGATATGGGTATATCTACTTAATGAAACACAAGTCTGAAACATTTGATAAGTTCAAAGAATTGCAGAGTGAAATGGAGAATCACTGTAACAAGAAAATAAAGTTTCTACGATCTGATCACGGAGGCGAATATTTGAGTTACGAGTTTGGCCTTCATTTAAAACAATGTGGAATAGCTTCACAACTCACACCACCTGGAACACCATAGCGTAATGGTGTGTCCGAATGTCGTAACCATACTTTATTAGATATGGTGCGATCAATGATGTCTCTCACTGATTTACCACTATCATTTTGGGGTTATGCATTAGAGACAGCCGCATTCACGTTAAATAGGGCACCGTCTAAATCCGTTGAGATGACACCGTATGAACTGTGGTTTGGCAAGAAACCTAACCAATCATTTCTTAAATTTTGGGGTTGCGACACTTATGTCAAAAGGCTTCAGCCTGATAAGCTTGAACCCAAGTCGTAGAAGTGTGTCTTCATAGGATACCCTAAGGAAACAATTGGGTAGACCTTCTACCACTGATCCGAAGGCAAGATCTTTGTTCCCAAGAATGGAACATTTCTAAATAAGGAGTTTCTCTCGAAAGAAGTGAGTGGGAGGAAAGTAGAACTTGATGAGGTAATTGTACATTCTCTCAATTTTGAAAGTAGCACATCGGAGAAATCTGTTCCCGTGATGCCTACACCAACTAGAGAGGAAGCTAATGATGATGATCATGAAACTTCAGATCAAGTTACTACTGGACCTCGTAGGTCGAAGAGATCATGTTATGCACTAGATTGGTACGGTAATCCTGTCCTGGAAGTCATGTTACTAGACCATTGCAAACCTACGAACTATGAAGAAGCGATGATGAGCCCAGATTTCGATAAATGGCCCGAGGCCATGAAATCTGAGATCGGATCCATGGATGAGAACAAGTGTGAACTTTGGTGGACTTGCCTGATGATCGGCAAGCCATTGAGAATAAATGGATCTTCAAGAAGAAGACTGACGCTGATGGTAATGTCACCGTCTATAAAGCTCGACTTGTCGCAAAAGGTCTTCGACAAGTTCAAGGGGTTGACTACGATGAGACCTTCTCACCCATAGCGATGCTTAAGTCGGTCTAAATCATGTTAGCAATTGCCGCATTTTATGATTATGAAATTTGGCAAATGGACGTCAAAACTGCATTCCTTAATGGATTTCTTAAAGAGTTGTATATGATGCAGCTAGAAGGTTTTGTCAATCCCAAAGGAGCTAACAAAGTGTGAAAGCTCCAAAGATCCATGTAAGGACTGGTGCAAGCATCTCGCAGTTGGGATATACGCTTTGATGAGGTGATCAAAGCATATGGTTTTATACAGACTTTAGGTGAAGCCTGTATTTACAAGAAAGTGAGTGGGAGCTCTGTAGAATTTCTGATATTATATGTAGATGACATATTGTTGATTGGAGATGATATAGAATTTCTGGATAGCATAAAAGGATACTTTAATAAGATTTTTTTAATGAAAGACCTCGGTAAAGCTACTTATATATTGGGCATCAAGATCTATAGAGATAGATCAAGACGCTTAATAGGACTTTCACAAAGCACATACCTTGACAAATTTTTGAAGAAGTTCAAAATGGATCACTCAAAGAAAGGGTTCTTGCCTGTGTTACAAGGTGTGAAGTTAAGTCAGACTCAAAGCCCGACCACTACAGAAGATAGAGAGAAAATGAAAGTTATTCCCTGTGCCTCAACCATAGGTTCTATCATGTATGCTATGTTGTGTACCATACCTAATGTGTGCGTTGCCATAAGTCTGGTAGGGAGGTACCAAAGTAATCCAGGAGTGGATCACTTGACAACGGTCAAGAACATCCTGAAGTACCTGAAAAGGACAAAGGGTATGTTTCTCGTTTATGGAGGTGACAAAGAGCTTGTTGTAAATGGTTACTTCGATACTAGCTTTGACACTGATCTGGATGACTCTAAGTCACAAACTGGATACATATTTATATTAAATGGTGGAGCTGTCAGTTGGTTCAGTTCCAAGCAGAGCTTCATGGCGGGATCTATGTCTAAAGCAGAGTACACAACTGCTTCAGAAGCAACAAATGAAGGAGTCTGGATGAAGGAGTTCATATCCAATCTGGGTGTAATACCTAGTGCATCGGGTCCAATGAAAATCTTTTGTGACAATAATTGCCTTGGCAAAGGAATCCAAATTTCACAAGATAACCAAACACAGCAAGAGATGCTTCAACTCATTCGTGAACAAGTCAAGGAGGGAGACATAGAAATTTGCAAGATACATACGGATCTAAATGTAGTAGACCGTTGACTAAGCCTCTTCCACGAGCAAAACATGATCAGCACCAAGACTCCATGGGTGTTTTATTCATTACAATGTAATCTAGATTATTAACTCTAGTGAAAGTGGGATACTGAACGAAATATGCCCTAGAGGCAATAATAAAGTTGTTATTTTTATATTTCCTTATTCATGCTAGAATTGTATTGATCGAAAACCTAAATACATGTGTGAATACATAAACAAACACTGTGTCCCTAGTGAGCCTCTACTTGACTAGCTCGTTGATGAAAGATGGTTAAGGTTTCCTAACCATGGACATGAGTTGTCATTTGATAACGGGATCACATTATTAGGAGAATGATGTGATGGACAAGACCCATCCATTAGCTTAGAATAATGATTGTTCAATTTTATTGCTATTGCTTTCTTCATGTCAAATACTATTCCTTCGACTATGAGATTATGCAACTCCCGGATACCGGAGGAATGCCTTGTGTGCTATCAAACGTCACAACGTAACGTGGTGATTACAAAGATGCTCTGCAGGTATCTCTGAAGGTATTTGTTGAGTTGGCATAGATCGAGATTAGGATTTGTCACTCCGAGTATCGGAGAGGTATCTCTGGGCCCTCTCGGTAATACACATCATAAGCTTGCAAGCAAATGACTAAGGAGTTAGTCACGAGGTGATGTATTACGGAATGAGTAAAGAGACTTGCTGGTAACAAGATTGAACTAGGTATGAAGATACCAACGATCGAATCTCGGGCAAGTAACGTACCAATGGACAAAGGGAATTACGTATGTTGTCATAACGGTTCGACCGATAAAGATCTTCATAGAATATGTAGGAGCCCATATGGGCATCCAGGTTCCGCTATTTGTTATTGACCGGAGAGGTGTCTCGGTCATGTCTACATAGTTCTCGAACCCATATTGTCCGCACGCTTAACGTTCGATGACGATACAGTATTATATGAGTTATGTGATTAGGTGACCGAATGTTATTCGAAGTCCCGGATGAGATCACGGACATGACGAGGAGTCTCAAAATGGTCGAGAGGTAAAGATTGATATATACGACGAGGGTATTCGGACATCAAAAGTGTTTCGGGGGGGGTACCGCGTACTTATTGGGTTACCGGAAGGGGTTCCGGGCACCCCCGGCAAAAGATATGGGCCTTATGGGCCAAGAATGGAAACGCACCAGCAACAAGGGGCTAGTGCGCCCCCCTAATTGGCCGGACTAAGGAGGGGAAGTAAAGGGGAGAAGGGAAAGGAAAGTATGGATTAGGATTCCCACTTCCTTCCCTCCCCCCTCCCCCTCTTTCCTTCCCCCTCGGTTAAATATGGCCGGGGGCGGCACTTGGGGAGGACCCCAAGTAGGATTCGGCCTACTTGGGGCACCTCCTGGCAGCCTCCCCTCTCCCTCCGACCCATATATATATGTGGGGGGGGGCGCCCTAGCACACACCAGATCAATTGTTAGCCGTGTGCGGCGCCCCCCCTCCACCGTTTACACCCCCGGTCATATTTTTGTAGTCTTAGGCGTGATACATCTTTGTCGTATTTATAATTTTTGATTGTTTCATGCCAATATTATACAAGTTTTACATACTTTTGGCGGCAACTTTTTATATGATTTACTGGAGCAACCTATTGATCCAGTGCCCAGTGCCAGTTCATGTTTTCTGCATGTTTTTTGTATCACAGAAAATCCATATCAAACGAAGTCCAAATGCAATAAAATTTCACCAAGAATTATTTTGGAATATTTGTGATCTTTGGGAGTTGGAATCATCGCAAACGGAGGCACACACAGCCCACAAGACACCAGGGCGCGCCAGAGGCCCCTGGCGCATGGTGGTGGGTTGTGCCCTCCTCGAACATTGGTCGGAGCTATACTTCGGGTGCAAGGAAGCTTATATCCAGATAAAAATCATGTTAAAATCTCAGCGCATTCGGAGTTACGGATCTCCGGGAATATAAGAAACAGTTTTCGGCCAGCTCAGGGGAACGTGAAACAGAAGAGAACAGAGAGGGAGATCCAATCTCGGAGGGGCTCGCGCACCTCTGCCACCATGGAGACCAAGGACCAGAGGGGGAACTCTCCTCCCCATCTAGGGGGAGGCCAAGGATGAAGAATAAGTAGGGGGCTCTCTCCCCCTCGCTTCCGGTGGCGCCGGAGTGCCACCGGGGCAATGACCGGGACGGCGATCTACATCAACAATCTTGCTACCGTCAACACCAACTTTCTCCTCCTCTATGGAGCGGTGTAACACCTCTTCCCCCCGCTGTAATCTCTACTTAAACATGGTGTTGAACTCCATATATTATTTCCCAATGATCTATGGTTATCCTATGATGTTTGAGTAGATCCGCTTTGTCCTGTGGGTTAATCGTGATCTTGGTTGGTATGATTGTATATTTTATTTATGCTGCTGTCCTACGGTGCCCTCCGTCTTGCGCAAACGTCAGGGGCACCCGTTGTAGGGTGTTGCAATATGTTCATCATTCTCTTACGGTGGGTTGCGAGAGTGACAGAAACTTATACCCGAGTAACTGGGTATGACGTATGGGAGTAAAGAGGACTTGATACTTAATGCTAGGGTTGGGTTTCACGACCTTAATGATCTTTAGTAGTTGCGGATGCTTTCTAGAGTTCCAATCATAAGTGCATATGATCCAAGTAGAGGAAGTATGTTAGCTCATGCCTCTCCCTCATATAAAGTTGCAAGAGTGATTATTGGTACTTGTTATCGATTGCCTAGGTAGAAATAACTTTCTTGTTGACACAAACCCTTTTACTAAACACCTAACTTTTATTATCTTGCAAAGTAGATCTAGCATCACACCTACAAAGTACTTCTAGTTTCATACTTGTTCTAGGTAAAGCGAACGTCAAGCGTGAGTATAGTTGTATCGGTGGTCGATAGAACTTGAGGGAATATTTGTTCTATGTAGCGACCCGACCTCAAATGTAAAGTCTCTGTGCTGCCGTGTCATCCCTGGATCGGTAATGCTGACACACACAGTACTCTAAGGATTTATAACAGAGTAGCAATCACACACTTATTGCATCGAATGTCTCAGAAGAGAACTTATTACAATAAATATGGCTTAAGGCCATCTAATACGATAACAGCGGAAGGCTTGGAAGATAAAGTGAGTCCATCAACTCCAACGGCATAGCTAAGCTGCACGGCAACGACCTAACGAACCTTACTCCTCGTATGAAAAGTCTGCAACATAATACGTTGCAGCCCGAAAACGGGTCAGCACATGGAATATGCTGGCAATGTAACACAGTAGAGCAGAAACAGAATAATGCTATCACCACATGCATATATGGCTGGTGGAAAGCTCTATGGTTATAGTTTTTACGAAAAGCCAATTTTTTCCTACAACAAAGGAATAAATTTTATTTTAACTATCATGGTGGTTGAAACATCATTGAGAAGGTTCCTCCAACTCAATCCCAATTAAAGTAATTAACAACCCAAAAATATTAAATTAGAGTGATGAGATACTTATGATAATCCAAGTACTAGATACTCAAGATTGTCCATAACCGGGGACACGGCTAACCATGATTAGATTGTACACTCTGCAGAGGTTTGCGCACTTTTCCCCACAAGACTCGATCTCCTCCGTTGGATTTCTCGCACTACATGGTGTTTGAGAAGCGGATGACCGAGACTGATCTTTGTAAACATTAACTCTTTACTCCGGGCAGACCATACCAAACCTACATCCGTCTACCTGCTGATCCACCTCTTCAAGAGTTCACACAACTTACTCAACTATGCTAGAGCCCATAATAGCTTGTGGCTGCACACGGAAGTTTCTAGCATGAAAATATCTCAGTTCCCTTTGAGCCTGGGTGGCGGACCTTAGGATGATCACACGGGTACTCCGGGATATCCTAGGACAACATTGGATTCTCCAGGTGCCCGACAAGCAATCCACCCAAATGTGTATTAAAGTTGCCACCTTAAGTTGAACCATTAATTAACAATCTCACATCTGTCATGGATTCACTCACCCATACCACGTCTACGAGCATAGCATAGCAATATAAGCAATACATAGAAGTAACTCCCATAGTAACAGGGCAATAGGTTCTACCTCATCAATTACTTCCCAATACCCACAAGTTAAATCACATCCTAATCATGTAGTGTTTGAGGATTCGAACTAATGCATAAAAACTGGGTATGAAAAGAGTATGATCAATGTGTTACTTGCCTTGCTGACGATCCGTAAAACCTAGAGACTCGTAGTAGCACGCTTCGCACTCCGGGAATTCTATCGCAAACAAACAATAGCATACATAAGCAAACAAACAAAGAAGCACAGGTAAAAATCAAATAAGAAGATCTAATCAGAAAGTTCAACTTAAGAACTCCGGTTTGGAAAAAGAATCAAATCAAACGGAGCAACGAAACTCAAACTGCGAAAGAAACAAGATCAGATTACTAATCTAGACTAAAGTCAAATTTTACAGTACCAAAATCTTCTTCAAGTTGGTTAAATAGAAAGAGGGTTTCGAGACGAAGATCTAGGCGCTTGAATCGCCTGATTCTGATAAACGAGCGAAAAGATAAACTAAAACGAAAATCGGATCAGAAATCTCGATCGAAAATAATCGCAGAAAATCTGAGAAAAAGAAAAACTGACGAATAGGCTAACGAACGAACATTCGTTGTCTGTAACTAACGAGCGAAACCCGTTCGTAAAAACGAACATACGGACGAAAATCCGCAAAGTAACTAAACCGAGAAAAACCGGCGAACCGATCTAAAAAACGAACTTGGGGTTTTCTAAAAAAACCGGATCGGTAAAAAAACTGAACGGCGGTAACGGCGGCTTATACCTCCGGCCAGGTCCAGCGGCTCCGGCGGGGTCCGGGTGGGGCTGCGGGGCGGCGGGCGGTGCGGCGCGACGGCGGGCGAGGCGCGGCAGGCGGCGAGGATGGCGGCGAGGGTGGTGGTGGAGGGTGCGGGGGCGGGGTATTTAAAGGAGGGGGGCTGCTTGGGGGAGGGGGCAAGGCGGCGCGGGGAGGAGGAGTCTAAATAAAATATTTAGAACGAGATGAACATTTTCTTGGCCCTAAAATGCAATTTTGGAAAACATGCAATTTTTCTCCAATAAATATTTTTCCTCCAATATTTCATTTATTTTGGAGAAGTCATATTATCTCCTCTCATATATTTTAATATGAAATATTTTCGGAGAGAAAAATAAATAAAACAAATAATCCTCGTTTCAATATTTGATAAAATTCAAATATGAAAACAGTGAAATCCCCAACTCTCTCTGAGGGTCCTTGAGTTGCTTAGAATTTCGAGGATCGTGTAACGAAATGCAACAAAATATGATATGCATGAATGGCCTATGTATAACATTCCAAAATGAAAATTTGGGATGTTACATTCTACCTTTAGCTCCTCGTTGGGTTTGACACTCTTACTTATCGAAAGAGGCTACAATTGATCCCCTATACTTGTGGGTTATCAAGACCTTTTTCTGGCGCCGTTGCCGCAGAGCAATAGCGTGGGGTGAATATTCGTCGTGTGTGCTTGTTTTCTTTATCACTAAGTAATTTTTATTTTCTGTTCTAAGTTGTTCTCTATCTTTAGTTATGGATATGGAACACGAAACACCAAAAAAATTAGTGGTACTTGCTACTCATGGAGATGGGGAACCTCCTAAAACCCTCGATGCTCGTTATGTGAAAGATATTATGCACTACTTTGATAATCCTAAGAAAACCCCATTCAACTTGATAATAGGAGTAACGTTGGATCAACGTGAATACTTTAGGGATTATCCCTTGACTCAAAAGGGAAAACTTTTATGGGATCAAATTCATATGTTGCACTGGTATGCTTGGGATTTATGTCAGAGGTATGATTATACTTGTTGCTCTAGGATGAATGCTCAACATCTTCCCTTTTCATGTGAATTTAATGATAATGAAACCTTGGCTTCTTATGCTAATGGTATATATGATTATTATGATGTGGAACGAATAGAAGAATTTGTTGCTTTTAAGGGTGCTTACGAAATTGAATCTTTGTTTGAAAAGTTTGAAGATTTTGATGATTCAGTTTATAGACCTGAAAATTTTGCCATCCTTAAATATTGCTATGATAATTATAAATACAATTTCGATATTGATGAATTTATTGAGAAAGTCTCCGCTTTCCAAGAAGAGACTAATATTTTGTAGGAGTCTATGGAAGAAGGAATTGATGAAACTGTGAGCTCATTGGATGAAAAAGATGATGAGGAGAGTGAAGAACAAAAGGAGGAAGATCGGATTAGCTACCCGTGCCCACCTTCTAATGAGAGCAACTCTTCAAATCATACATTATTTAATTTCCCTTCGTGCTTACTGAAGGATGAATGCTATGGTAATTGCTATGATCCCGTTGATTCATTTGAAATATCCCTTTTTGATGAACTTGATGCTTGCTATGCTTGTGTCCAAGATGCCAATATGAATTATGCTTATGGAGATGAACTTGCTATAGGTCCTTATGTTAAGAATGAATTTTTTGCTATTTCACCCACACATGATAGTCCTATTATCTTTTTGAATTCTCCCAACTACACTATATCGGAGAAGTTTGCTCTTGTTAAGGATTATATTGATGGGTTTCCTTTTACCGTTGCATATGATGATTTTGATGAATATAATATGCATGTGCTTGCTGCTCCTACTTGCATACTATAATAGAGGAACTACATCTCTGCCTCTCTATATTTCCAACACTATAAAATTGCAAGAAACGTCTAATGTTATGTATTGGCCTTTACTTGATGTGCATCAATTGTTCTTATATGACATGCCGATGCATAGGAAGAGAGTTAGACTTCGTCATTGCTTGATATATGTTGCTTTGTGCTCACTACTAAATGCCAAATCATTGTTAATTAAAATTGGCTTTGATATACCTTGGGATCCGGGTGGATTCATTACTTGAGCACTTTATGCCTAGCTTAATGGCTTTAAAGAAAGCGCCACCAGGGAGACAACCCGGAAGTTTTAGAGAGTCATTTATTTCTATTGTTGCTTTTATATAGTTTAAAAACAAAAAATATAGAGGGGAACTTAAAACTTCACTAAAAGAAAAGTGAAAGTGAGATAGACGAGCACCGTGGAAGAGGGAGCTAGCCTTGAACTTTGTTCATGCCCATGGAAACTTTGTGAATCTTAATTACAGAAACTTTTCAACAAAAATAATTATCCCCTTGTACAATTCCATTGTATTATAAAAATAATGTGCCAAGATTTGCCTTTAGGATGTTTACATTGCTTGTTGGTTTGTGCGGTGCAAAACAGGAACTTTGGCTGCAGTGCGCAATTTTACATTTTTTTACTAGAACGTCAAACGGTTATGAAACTTCTTGCACTGTCTTTCTATACAAATTTTTTATTTTTCCTAGTTTTTTCAGAATTTGTGGAGTACCAGAAGTATGGTGAATGTTCAGATTACTACAGACTGTCCTGTTTAAGACATATTCTGTTTTTGATGCATTGTTTGCTTGTTTTGATGAAACTATTGATTTCTATCAGTGTATTAAGCCATGAAAAAGTTATATTACAGTAGCTACAATGCAAAAACAAAATATGAATTGGTTTGCAACAGTACTTAGAGTAGTGATTTGCTTTATTGTACTAACGGATCTTAACGAACTTTCTGTTGAGTTTTGTGTGGATGAAGTGATCAAATATCGAGGAGGTCTCGATATGAGGAGAAGGAGGAGAGGCAAGAGCTCAAGCTTGGGGATGCCCAAGGCACCCCAATTAAATATTCAAGGAGACTCAAGGAGACTCAAGCAACAAGTATCGGTATGTTTTCGGTTTCGTTTCGTTCATGTGATATGTGCAAATCTTGCAGCGTCTTTTGCTTTTAGTTTTCATTTTTCTTTTATGCACCATGCTGAAAGTGCTAGTTACCGACTAGAGGGGGTGAATAGGCGATTTTTATGAAAGTCATCAAAACATGAGAGTTTCGAAGACAAACACAAGAAATGAACCTATTGATATGCAGCGGAAGGTAGACTACACTAGGCAGGCCATAGTCAAGTATTCAATGAAGTGAAAGTACGGAGACTAATAGCAGCTAGGTAGTAAAGACCAGGACGGAAGATAGTATGAAGCCAATCAATGATAGAAGTCACACAGTGAAGTCAAACAGGTAATTCAAGCATACAATGACTTCACGAAGACAGACTGTAAGTAAAGAGAGGGAGAGGATGGAACCAGTCACTTGGTGAAGACAAAGGATTTGTTGGACCAGTTCTAGTTGCTGTGACAACTGTACATCTGGTTAGGGAGGCTGAGATTCAACTCAGAAAACCGCATCTTCACCTTATCCCCCTTGAGCTAAGGACACCCAGTCCTCGCCCTATCACTCTGGTAAGTCTTCAAGGTAGACTTACAAACCTTCACAGACTTCGTTCACCGGCGATCCATAATGACTCTTGGATGCTCAGAACGCGATGCCTAACCGACTGGAGGATTCACAGTCCTCAAGTGTAACAAGTCTTCAGGTCATGCAGACAGAAAGAATTCAGTGATGCCTAACACTTTTTGGCTCTGGGTGTTTGGGCTTTGTCTTCGCAAGGATTTCTCTCTCTCAAAAGCTTTGGAGGTGGGATGCTCTCAAACCACAAAAGCCGTGCACTAACTCTAAGCAGCCACCAATTTATGGTTTAGGGGGTGGGCTATTTATAGCCACTAGGCAACCCGACCTGATTTGTCCTAAATGACCCTGGGTCACTAAGGAACTTGCACGTGTTCCAATGGTCAGATTTCAAACACACGCGGCAACTTTACTTGGGCTACAAGTAAAGCTGACTCATCCAGCTCTGGATAAGATTGGCTCTCATTGTATTCACTCGAAGACATAGGATTTTGGTTGAGCATCACTTCATTCACTCTGACTTTGTTCACTGGGACCCCACTTAACAGTACGGTGGTTCCTATGACTCAACAAAGAAGAAAAGGAAACAACGAAACAACTAAGTCTTCGCGCTCCATAGTCTTCACGCAATGTCTTCTCTTGTCATAGTCTTCACTGTGAATATCTTCACATACCACCATTGCCTTCAATGTCTTCATACATTTTTAGGGGTCATCTCCGGTAGGTAAACCGAATCAATGAGGGACTACTACCTGTGTTATCCTGCAATTCTCACAAACACATTAGTCCCTCAACCAGGTTTGTCGTCAATGCTCCAAAACTAACTAGGGGTGGCACTAGATGCACTTACAATCTCCCCCTTTTTGGTGATTGATGGCAAACTGGTTGAAGTTTTCAACGGGGATAAAAGTATGTGAAATTGTAAAGGATAAAGGTATTGTCTTCATAAGTAGCAAAAGGCTCCCCCTGAAGATGTGCATATAAGTAATTTGTTTTTGTAATGCAAATGCACATGGCATGTTGTACTTGTGGAGATCCTCTTCAACTTATGAAGACAATTCATCATGCATGATTTGATATAACAAATATAATGACATGCATAATGAAAAATGGACGTCTGCAAAATGACTAAGTGCGGAATTTATCATCGCATCAAAGAATAGCAGAAAACGTAGCAGACGACCATCAAGTTTAAGTGTTACAACTCAAAGAACCAAATGTATCAAAAACGACAGTTGTAAACACTAGGAAAAATATAAAGCAACTGCCCATATGGACCCGCTTGAAGACTATCAACTCATATGCTTCTCCCCCTTTTGTCAGTAAGGACAAAAAAGGTTTGAAGACATAGAGCCTCTACTCGTTCCCAGAAGGAGTAGGAGAAGATGCAGGGTCGGCGTCGGGGTTTGGCGGTGCACACGAACTTGGTGCAGTGTCGATACACGCTGAAGTTGGAGGTGGTGAAGTAGCATCATCTTGATCATCGATCACTCTGGCATTCACCGTTGCAACGGAGGAGGAATAATAAGAGTCTTCAAGAGATGGAGTTCGACGCAAGACATCATTCCTTGGAGGAGTGGAGTCAAACTTGAATCATTCAGTGAAGCCATCGTCTTGAAGATCTGCGTCAGCACTCAGCAATGTCAAACTCTTCCATGACCTCCGACAGGTTTCATGTGTAACAAAGGCATTCTTGGTGGCAAGATTGCGAATGCGATTGACGTCCACCAAGAGGCTTTGCATCTGCCGCTTCAGCCAGTAGTGATCCTTATCCTGTTTCTGATGCAGGGCAATGAGAAGTTCTTGGTCAATAAGAACACGTGATCACTTCCGAGGCCTTTGAGCAATAGTGCTTTTAGTGGCTTCAGTTTGAGCACGGTGAGGTAAGGTTGTGTTGCCAACCAAAGGATAAACACGAGTGACTGCCTGGACTCCTTCAAAGGGTTGCTTGAAGCTTTGGTGATCAACATTGTGAAGACAAACAGGCTCCTTGGCAGGTACTGGGTATATGGTTTCAACTGACATATCAACCTCTGGCAGAAAGATCAGATGGTTGCGAGCGGGCTGATAGTTGACGGTGAGTGTAGCTTGATGAGGCGCATGACCCATGGGCGTAGAACTTCAGTCCAAAGAGATCGAGTCCGATGCAGCCAAGCGCACGATAAAGAAGTCTTGAGCATTGAAGCTGATGCCATTGAAGATATAAAAGACCAAAGTCTTCATTGCTCCTTCAAGTTTTGCTGCTGAAGAATGTCCTTTCACAGGCCATAGAGTTCGCCTGATGATGTGATAAATAGTGCGGGGCAGATACTCGAGGTCTTCGACAAAGAACTCCTTTGGGTAATCAGCGTCATGGGGCAGAGGCTTCATCATGCTCAGCATTTGGCTCATGTTGGGCTCTGGCTTGTGGAAGATACTCTCCAAAGCATTGCGGTGAAGCTGACAACCAGGTTCATATAATTCTCCTGGAGTGGGCAGGACGGTTAGCTCAATGATGTCAAAAGCTTTGGCTTCATGATGGACATTGCCTGTCATCCACTCAAGGACCCAAGTCTTCGGATCCCTGTTGTATCCGCGAATGTGGAGGGTAGCATAAAATTGAAGTAGAAGTTCTTCATTCCAATGCTCCTTATCAGTCACAAAGTTCAGCAGTCCAGCATCACAGAAGCAGTCAAGGCTTCTTCAAGGCATGGCAGTCCAGCAATGGCTTCACAATCAAGACGCATATGAGGGAAGATACGCCCTTGATCATAAAGAACACATGAATAATAACTGCGCTGCTGATAGCTCCAGAACCGATCTAATGAAATCCTTGGCTTGGAATAGGGGTTCTTGGCGCTATCAAAGAAAGTGTTGTGCGCAATGAAGCCATTTGCATTGAAGGACCCTGGTGAAGTGGTAGTACCTGGAAATCTGGGCATTCTTGGCTTTGGCTTCTGGACCTGTGGCCTGTGCTCGACATGGTAGTGAAATTGCGGACCAGCAACAGGAGGAGGAACCAGAATAGGCCATCTGACAGTGACCAGCTAACCATAGTTGTATGCTTGCTCAATAGTATGTGGCCTGCGAGGCGGTACCAGAGCAGTGGCAGTGGCTTCAGGCTGCTGATTGGCATCAGGTGCATCATTGACCTCAGGTGCAATCACTTCGGGCACCACATTGACTTCAGGCGCCACATTAATTAGCTTCATCCATGACAACGTCATTGGCTTCAGTGTTGGTGTTGATGGTCGCCTCAATGTTGTTAACCTCCACTTGAGAAGCTGGAGGGTCAGACACATTCTCCTCGAGAACAACTTGGTTGGTTGGGGATGTAGCAACACGTGCTTCTTCTTCTCTTGGTTCTTCTTGGTCATCGGCTGATGCAGCCAGAATATCTTCAGCCATGTTGGCTTCAGACTCAGGATTGTTCACAGTTGGAGAGGCTTCAGGAAATACTTGGCGTGAAACCGATTGGCGCTCTTCTACTTATGGAACACTTGACAGAGTGACATGTGGCCTTGGTCCTTTGCGAAGCCTACGGAACGCTGGCTGCGCTTGTGGAGATGGAGTTGGTTGGGCCACAAAGTCTTCATCTTCAATCACCGGAGTGGTGACTTGAGTTGGGGGAGTAACAGGTGTTTCTGCTTGATGGGGGGAGTCTTGTGGGTGATCAGCCCATGAGTCATCCTGAGCAATTGGCTTCAATGGACGACCAATGCTGATGAGTTCGATGTTCGTAAGAACAGGCGATGATACCACATTGTGCTCGATTTGAGAAAGGACTTCATCATCTTCAACATTGTCACGATGACCAATGTCTTCAGTTGAGGTGGGGTCAACAGCTGGAATGTCTTCAGCTTCATGAGCCTCTATGGAAGCAGGCTCATGAACTATCATTCGACGTTCTTGTTGTGCAGATTCAGGACGAGCAACAACAATCGACTCAACGACAAGGGGCTCTGTGAGAGTAGCCCGATCTCTCTTCTTGGTCTTGCGCTTCTTGGTGGGTGGAGCATCATTAGTGGTGTTCTTGGTCTTGCGCTTTCTGGCCTTGGCTTTAGCTGCCCTTGTCTTCTGAAGCTCTAAAGCCACTGTAGGGACCTTAAGCTTCACGCCTGTCATACTGGCTGGGAAGACAATGCGAGGTTCTTCCCGCCTGGATGGTTCAGCTTGATCCGCAGATGGCTTCCTCTTCTGCTTGGTAGTCATCTTAGGGTCGATGCCAGGACGCCCAAGTGCCTTGCGCTTCTCAGCTTCATTGTAAGCTTGAACACACTTGGCAGCGAGAATCTTCATGCGCTCACGAGAACCTTTGGCTTCATCACGTTTCTTGTGAAACGCTTCCTTGAGCTCATGCAGCATGACCTTGAAGTTCTGGACGTCTGCCACGCTGAGCTTGGCCATGTGCTTCTTGAACTGAGCCTTTTCACAATCGATCTTGTGCTTCAGCTCAGCAATTTTCTGAGCAAGATCCAGCTCAGAAGCAATGGGGCCATGGAAGGAGACGCTCAGGCCAATGAGAAGTTGCAGATCGTCAAAGCTGAGATTGGGGGTGTCAAACCACTCATCAATGAAGTTGTTCAATACTTCCACGTCAAAGAGAGGCAAATCATTGAAGATTTCCGCCTCTTGCTTGCTCTTTATCAGCTGCTCAAGAGCGTCATCAACAAGATCGTCATCACTTGACAAATCAATGGCGTCATTCTCGTTCCTCATAACAGCAGCAGGGGTCAGAGCTAGACCAGTGGTGTGCATAGGCTTCTTCTTCTTCTTCTCAGACTTGGAGATGCGTGAGAGATCTTCAGAATGCACACTTGGTGCAGGAGGAGCAGTGGCCAGAGGCTTCGAAGCTTTAGGTTTCTTCAACTTCTTTGGCTTCGGTGGTGCAGGCGCTTCGTCAGAATCAGCGTCGTCTGCAGGTTCATCCACGGTTGTCCCTTGAACCATAATATGAGTGATGAGACCTTCTAGGTTGTAGAAGGGCCCAAGAAGATTGGGTTCAGCTTCGCGTGTGCCATCGGCACGAAGAGCAGAGGGGCCTGGATTGAAGTATAATCCCCGCGACTTCTTGTTTTCTTTAGCTGAGTTCTTGGCAAACTAGAAGTTGCGCTTGAACAGATTGTCGTCACGACACCATAGCAATGAAGATGGGTCGGCATCTGCATGCTGTGGTCCACGGACCATGCAAGGGTAGAAGCCTTGTTCAATGGCTTCAGTTCTGGACTTGGGTGGAATATTTTTGTACAAGATGTCTCCCCAGGGTCGCTTGATGGCATTCTTCTCAGCATATTCCTGGGTCACGAACCTGTACTTGTACCATTGTTCTGCCCAATATCTTCGAATCCATTGGATTTAGGTTTTTCGCTGATTGTAGTCCTCCTCTGGATCTGTCTTGTACAGTTCATAGAGGTCACGAGGCAAATCTCTTGAGGTGTTCCCACGGCGCTGTCGGCTACCCTTCCTTGCAGACTTCTCTGTTGCCATGAGGTTCAGACTGAATGGCTACAACATTGTCAAAGGCTTCCGTCTGCTGGTCAGACAGGAACTGGCTTCGGGAGAGATGATGTGATGCTGTAAGAATTCTGCAAATGAATGCAGAATATGAGAACCAAGGGATTCTCCCACGGACATGTACCTGTGACAGCATTAGAGACGCGAGGGAAGGGGAAGAGGTCATATGCATTCTCAGAAGATTTTGAAGATAAATCAGTTTAGAAGACATTGACCTCATAGCGCGAAGACATTCACTTATATGTTGAGAGTTGGTTCCAGATTTGTACGAATCCAAGAATAAGTACAAGTGAGGAATCTAACTATGTGTGAAGCATAAGTGAATATTTGTGGGCGGCACATTGAGGAAACACTGGAACACCTCTTTTTTGAATGTCAATTCAGTACTGAATGTTGGTCCAGCCTTGGAATTTCTTGGAATCAGGGACAACATCACCTACAAAAAGTTGTGTCTGCCAAAAATAATCTGAACCGCCCTTTTAATGGAGCTCTTCGATCGCTGCATGGAGTATCTGGAAAGAACGCAACAACAAACATTTCATGGGGATGATACCCTCAAGGACTTCATGGTTAGATAGGCTTAAGACTGATTTTTCTCTCCTTACCTATAGGGTTAAGGAAAAGCATACAAATCTCATCCCACTCATCCTCTCCTCTATAGTTTAAGTTCTCCCCCACCTCCCAAAGGGAGGGTGAATTGTAAAGCCATCATGTAAATATCCTCATGTAATTTGTTACCCCCTTATATTAATACAAAAAGCAGTAGGAGGTTCTCCCCTTGTTAAAGGTTCAAAAAATATACTAGGCATTATATGAGATGCGCAGGGATAGATCCAACTTTGTGGAGGCAGAAACCACTTTTGGTAGAAAGGATGAATCTATAGGATCAAAAAGATGGTAAAAAGAGGGTTTTAATTTACCACACGATGAACTGCTAGACGGAGTAGAAGATGAGGCCGATCAGTTTGATCTTCCGTGCCCTAACTTGGCGACGGAGGATACCTACGGCAGCGGCGGAGAAGATGATGTCCGCGGCCGATGTGAAGACGGCGTCGGAGAGGTCGCGGCAGCTAAGCGCTTCGTCGGCGGTGTCGTCGAGAGCTA
Organism: Aegilops bicornis; assembly: GCA_021605145.1. Taxonomy (NCBI): domain Eukaryota; kingdom Viridiplantae; phylum Streptophyta; class Magnoliopsida; order Poales; family Poaceae; genus Aegilops; species Aegilops bicornis. Next base: position 154,652,628 of record CM038675.1, read on the forward strand.
GCGGTGGCGCTAGGGTTTCTCGAGGTGGAGAGGTGGAAGAAGGATTTTGACCGCGATTGGACGGGTATTTATAGGGAAAGGGACGGCACAGCGCAATTACGCAGGTGCCCCTAGCGGTTCACATCTGAGGGACACGTGGCGAACATGCAACACATTGGAAGTTGTCCCACGTTCCCACGCCTGCCTGGACTGTCGGATGGTCGTTCCGGCTTCTCCGGGTTTGAGGCAATAAAAATTGAACATTTAAAACATATTTAATGTTTGTCTCTGTATCTTCTGCTGACAAGGACGCAGAGAAGACATTCGACAGTTTCAACAGAATGCATATGATTTGGATAGATAGAGTTTTAGAAAGCATAGAGAGGTTAGGGTCCGATCACATTCACTTAGTTCAAAAGATTGAAACGAGAAGACATAGCTATAAGTGAATGTTGTAGAGGACACAACACTAATATATGTATATATATCAGAATACAACCAAATCAACATAGTGAAGATAATAAAGAAGACATGTTGAAATTGAAGCCAAACCAAATGCGAAGACATAGCAAATGTAACGCCATGAGAAAACACTTCAAATAGAAGAATTTGGTGGTGGCGTTACCCACCGTATAGGAAGTATTAGACCCAGACACGACGCACAATTATCGTGGTGCTCCGAAGTCAAATTCTGCGTTAATGTATTCACACTTAGAATGTAAGTCTTCATTGATTGAAGATATACTTTACTTCGTGTGTTGCACATCTAAGTCATCAACATGCATAAGTGTTAGGATGTGTGCCTGATCACAGGACATTTGAGGATTCCAAGATATTTAGCTCATACCGTAACTTGCAAAACCTTTTTCTCATCCAAGGGCTTTGTGAAGATATCTGCGATTGCTCTTCGGTGTTGGCGTGTATGATATCAATATCTTCCTTCATGACATGATCTACGAGAAAGTGATGACGAATTTCAATATGCTTTGTCTTAAAGTGCTGAACTGGGTTGTTGGCAATCTTGATGGCGCTTTCGTTGTCGCAATAGAGTGGTACTTGTTTCAGATGGATGCCATAGTCCTTGAGTGTGTGCTTCATCCATAGAAGCTGAGCGCAAAGAAGATCCACAGAACAATGTATTCAGATTCAAAGGTGGAGAGTGATACACAGTTACGCTTCTTTGAAGACCAAAAGACAAGTGATCGTCCCGTAAAGTGACATGTGCCTGATGTAGACTTGCGATCCACCTTGTCACCAAAGCATAATCGACATCCGAGAATCCAACTAGATCAAATTTCGAGCCCTTTGGATACCATAATCCTAATGTTGGGGTGTAAGCCAAATATTGAAGAATTCGCTTCACAGCTAAGTGATGCGATTCCTTTGGTGCCGCTTGGAATCGAGCACACATGCAAATACTATGCATAATATCTGGCCTAGATGCACATAAATAAAGTAAAGAACCAATCATGGAGCAGTATACCTTTTGATCGAACTCTTTACCATTGGCGTCAGGACCCAGATGACTCTTGGTTGGCATTGGCGTCGTGTAACCTTTGCAGTCTTGCATTCCAAACTTCTTCAAGCAATCTTTGAGGTATTTCTCTTGAGATGTGAATATGTCGTTTCTTTGCTGACGAATTTGAAGACCAAGGAAGAACTTCAGCTCACCCATCATGGACATTTGATATTGCTCTTGCATCATGTGTCCAAACTCATCACTATATTTCTGGTTGGTGCAGCCGAAGATAATGTCATCCACATATATTTGGCACACAAATAGTTCACCATCATATGTCTTCGTGAAGAGTGCGGGATCCAGGGAACCAGGTTTGAAGCCTTTGCTCTTCAGGAAGTCTTTGAGCATGTCATACCAAGCGCGAGGGGCTTGTTTGAGGCCATACAGTGCCTTGTTTAGCTTGTACACCATATCAGGATGTTTTGGATCTTCAAAGACGGGAGGTTGTGCAACATACACTTCTTCTTCAATCTTGCCGTTGAGAAATGCACTCTTCACATCCATTTGATACATCAAGATGTTGTGATGGTTTGCATAGGCTAGCAATATGTGAATGGCTTCAAGCCTAGCCACAGGAGCAAATGTTTCATCAAAGTCAATCCCTTCAATTTGAGTGTATCCTTGAGCAACGAGACGAGCTTTGTTTCTGACAACTTGACCATGCTCATCTTGTTTGTTGAGATATATCCATTTTGTGCCTATTATGTTGTGCTTGCGGGGGTCAGGACGCTTGACAAGTTCCCAGACATTGTTCAGCTTGAACCGTTGAAGCTCTTCTTGCATAGCTTGAATCCATTCAGGTTCCATGAAGGCTTCAGCAACTTTCTTGGGTTCTGATATTGAGACGAAAGCAAAGTGCCCACAGAAATTTGCTAGTTGTGTTGCTCTTGAATGAGTGAGTCGACCAGGCGCATTGATGCTATCAATTATCTTCTCAATCTGTACTTCATTTGCAACACGAGGATGAACTGGACGAAGATTTTTCTCTTGTTGATCATTGTCATCATTGGGTGGATTGTCTTCGGGCTGAGCATTATCTTCAGGTTGATTAGGTGCAGAAATGATAAGTTCCTCTTCAGGCTGTGCTTCAGATGGTATGATTTCTCCAGTTCCCATTAGCTTAATGGATTCACTGGGTGGAACTTCATCTAGCACATTTGGCAGGTGCTCTCTTTGCGAGCCGTTAGTCTCATCGACCCGCATATCCACAGTATCAACCACTTTATAGTGAAAGAGGTTGAAGACTCTGTAGGAGTGTGAGTCCTTTCCGTATCCAACCATAAAACCTTCATGTGCTTTTGGTGAAAATTTTGAAGTGTGATGTGGATCCTTGATCCAGCAGCTAGCACCAAATACCCTGAAGTAACTGACATTTGGCTTCTTACCAGTGAGGAGTTCATAGGATGTTTTCTTCAGAAAACACGATTGATGACATGGCATGCAATATCAATAGCTTCAGGCCAGAACTTCCTTGGTGTCTTTTATTCATCGAGCATCGTCCGAGCAATCTCAATGAGTGTTCTGTTCTTGCGCTCCATGATGCCATTCTGCTGAGGGGTGTACGGAGCTGAGAACTCATGAGTGATGCCTAATGTATCCAAGTACAGATCGAGGCTGGTGTTCTTGAACTCTGTGCCGCTGTCACTCATGATATGCTTGATTTTGATGCCATAGTTATTCATGGCATGGTTGGCGAAGCGTCTGAAGACATCCTGCACTTCAGTCTTGTAGAGAATTATGTGCACCCACGTATATCTTGAGTAATCATCAACAATGACGAAGCCATAGAGACAAGCAGTAGTAGTGAGAGTAGAGTAGTGAGTAGGGCCAAATAAGTCCATGTGTAGCAGCTCGAAGGGTTGAGATGTCGTCATGATTGTCTTCGAGAGATGCTTGGCCCTGGTCATCTTTCCAGCTTCGCAGGCACGCACAAGTGATCCTTCTTGAACTTGACGCCCTCGATGCCTATGACATGCTTCTTCTTTACGAGAGTGTGTAAGTTCCTCATGCCAGCATGCCCTAGCCTCCGATGCCAGAGCCAGCACTATGAAGCTTTTGCAAGAAGGCATACGGAAAGTTGTGGCCCTGCTGAGAAATCTACCATGTATAGATCATCTTTCCGGTACCCTTCAAAGACTAGAGACTTGTCAGATTCCATAAGTACAAGGCAACGATATTTTCCAAATATCACAATCATGTTCAAGTCACAAAGCATTGAGATAGACATTAAGTTGAAACCAAGGGATTCAACAAGCATCACTTTATCCATGTGTTGATCCTTTGAGATTGCAACTCTACCTAGACCCAATACCTTGCTTTTACCAAAGGTCAAAGAAATGTGATGTGACTCTTGTCGATGGACGTAAGGTTGAGTCCATGAGAAGAATTCGATCACCAAATATATGATTAGTGCATCCGCTGTCCATAATCCATTCTGAAGCATGAGGTGTCATACCCTACAGTACAGTTAGGGGGATGGGCTTCACCAAGAGCATTGTGAAGCATAAACATTTGACGGGCAAGAGTATTATCAAAGCTCAGATCAAGATTAGGAATGATAGGATGATTGACAAACGATTCAGGAACAAAATACATAGTGAGACCATTTGGGCATTTGATCTTGCACCCTACAAGATGTTTTAGGTCCCCAGCAATAGCATCAGACGCCTTTGATTTCCGACTGGAGACCTTTCCCTACAAAAGAAAGTTAATTCTTCTTAACCACCCACATCTTCAGGGGTGGCTTAGAAGCAATGAGTCTAAGTGCAGCATCTGAGAACTTCGGCTTTGAAGCCCTAGCAAATAGCCTTGCAGGAGGTGAATAATACTCATATGAATAAGCAGAATAGTTCTTAGTTTTATGGACATAGCGGTTTGAAGAAACACGCTCATATTCATATGTCTGAGTATGGTTTCCCTGCAAAACGTTGGCGTTAGGGTGACTCAGGTGAGTCCTCTGTCTGTATGAAGCCTTTGGACCATATGAAGCCATTGGTCTGGGATTTTTCTTCTTCCCAGGTGGTGTCATGATGACATTCACATGAAGATTCTCGAGACAACTTTTGGGAACCCAGATCTTCTTCATAGGTGGCCCATTCCTGTAGTTAGTACCACTATACCTGGCAAACACTTCACCATTCTGATTCTTAAATAGTTTATAGTTTGCATCAAATGATTCATCAATGATAATAGGGTTAGCACAAGTGAAGCCAGATAAGGTAGATGGATCCACTGAAGGTCCCTTTGCAGCAACCCATGTGGTTTGGGGTACTGCTCAGGCTTCCAGTAGGAGCCATCAACATTCATTTTCCTCTCGAACCCAACACCCTCTTTCCTAGGGTTTTTGGTTCAGAATCTGCTTTTTGAGGACATCGCACAGTGTCGGATGCCCTTTGAGACTTTTGTACATCCCTGTTTCAAGGAATGTCTTCAACCTAGCATTTTCATCAGCAATAGTAGTGGTATCCTCCGCAGAGGGGTTAGTTACCACATCAACAGTTGAAGATATTGCAACAAGAGCAAAGTAGAACATTTAGCAATGTAAGTAGCGTTATCATGCTCAAGGCATTTTAGACAAGGTGGTTCAAATCCTTCACGAGTGGAACTGATGCATTGAGCCTTGAAGTGACTCATTCTCTTTTTGAAGATCTTCATGAGCCGCTCTCAATTTCTCAAGCTCTTGCTTCCTTTGAAGATAATCATAGGAGAGCTTTTCATGAGTGGTTGAGAGCGTTTCATGACGAATTTCAAGTTCCTGCTACTTAACATGAAGGTTTTTTATGTCTTCAATTAAGGACTAAGAACGGGTCATTTCAGCGTCCAACAGGTCATCACTTTTGTCTAACATTTTTTGAGTATGTTCCATAGCTTTCTGTTGTTCAGTTGCAATTTTAGCAAGTGTTTTGTAGCTGGGTTTGGATTCACAATCAGAGTCATCTTCACTTGATGTTTGAAAGTAAGCATCGCGTGATTTTACCTTGGCACCACGTGCCATGAAGCAAGAGGGCGGGAGCAGAGTCGTCCTTGTCATTAGCTTCAGCGTTGGTGACGGAGCCATTGTCTTCAGTGTTGAAGATGGACTTGGCAACGTAGGCTGTAGATAGAGCCAGACTTGCAACACTAGGGTCGGACTCCTCCTCAGACTCTACCTCTGCCTCCTCAGAAGCAGACTCCTCCTCTGAATCCATCTCCTTGCGGACAAAAGCACGAGCCTTGCCAGATGAGTTCTTCTTATGAGATGAAGACTTGGATGATGACTTGGAAGAAGACTTTGAGGATTTCTTCTTCTTCTTGTCATCAGAATCATATTCCTTGCTCTTCTTCTTCTTGTTGTTCTCATTGTCCCACTATGGACACTCAGAGATGTAGTGTCCAGGTTTCTTGCACTTGTGACATGTTCTCTTCTTGTAGTCATGAGTGGAAGCTTCATCATTTCTTGAGCTGGATCGTGAAGACTTTACGAAGCCCTTCTTCTTAGT